>CAWUFW010000828.1:0-600000 GCA_963921515.1 Calotriton arnoldi
ATTAACCTGGGCGTAGTTCCGCGTAGTGAGCGCCACTTAGCAGCCACGCCGTGGCGCACTGAGACTCACGCGTGCCACGCCGTACACTACGCGAACTGCGAGTGCAGGAAATGCTGCTCCGCAATGATCAGCACAGCGCCGGATGCTTGTCTGCACTTTGTGCAATCATTGCAAACGGCATCTTGCACAGTGCAAGGAATGCTTTCCCGCCATTTATAGATTTTAGCTCGGCGCCGCAGTTTTCTCAATGTGGATCAGAGCGTTTCGATCGCGAGCATCGAAGCATACGCGACTACCGCAATGAGAAACCTGACCTCCCACGCGTAGTTCGCGTAGTAGCGCTACGCGTAGCTACGCGAAGTGCACTTCGCACTACGCGTGCTACGCGTAGCACTACGCGAACTGCGTAGTGCGGTAGGAAATGCTGTTCGCAATGATTGCACAGTGCCGGATGCTTGTCTGCACTGTGCAATCATTGCAAACGGCATCTTGCACAGTGCAAGCGGTCGTTTTCTGCCGCTCGAGTAGATTTGTACTCGAGCGGCAGTTTTCTCAACGTGGACTGGTAGTTTCTCATCGCGAGCGGTCGCAAGCATACGCGACCACTCGCAATGAGAAACCTGACCTCCCCACGTTGAGAATCTCGCCGGGAGGTTTATTTTCCACGCTCGCGATCGGCAACTTGATATTGCTGATCGCGAACGAGGAAAAAGTCTCGCTTGGATGTCATTTTGCTCGCTCGTGGTCGCCAACTTGACGTTGAGGACCGCGAGCAAGCAAAAAATGCCCGCTACGCTACGCGTTTTTGCACTGTGCTACGTGCAATTCGCGTAGCGTGTAGTTGTGCAAACTACGCAACTACGCGAGCGTAGCGTAGTTTTCCGCCCAGGCCTAGTTACAATACCATAGAATATTAAAGGAGTCGCCATTTTATAAAGACTGTGAAAAAGGCTAAATAACTGGGCCTAATCACCCTCCCCAAGGCAGTAAGAAGTTATTTTATATAACAGAAGATCTCTAGGCGTTATTAGCAGACCCCTACCTGAAAGCCTAAACCCAAGTGTTTACATCATAGGAACAGCAGCGCTCAGCTCCATGGAACGGCTTTCTTCAAGTGTTTTTCAAAAACATGCAACAACGTTATATCAAAGCACGATTCTTCCGCATTGCAGCTGTTGGTTACATGTTTTGTCTAGGTAATAGGGACTGACCAGAACAGAATAACAAGAGACATTGTTGACCGACCTTGCACATTATGTTCAGACAGAATTAAAGGGAAGGCTGAGAACGTGAAAAACAATCTGTTATCATGTACAGGGCAGAGGCAAAGTGTCGCAAAAACAAACGCTTAGCAGAGGCGTGCGCAAAAGCAGCAGCATAGGGCAAGCAAAACTCATGCTAACTTAGCAATGTCGACAATGTGTCTTAGGGCCATATAACCACATATAACAATTTGAGGACTCCGAATGTCCGCTCAACGATGGACCTGGTGTGGCATAGGGCATGGTTGTAGGTCCGCTGGGCTTCATTTTGCAGGATCTTTACAGGAGTCATGACCCACAGCATCAGTGCGTAACCTTGGTCTGCTGCAAAGTAAGGATGTATTGGTTGTATCAGTCAAGACTCAGGATGAGGGTTAGTCCAACATTTATTTCCATTCTGGTTTGTGTACAGCTTGATTCATTCACCTTGCAAACTGTCATGAACAGGATATGACAATGTGTGGCATACAGGCAAGTTTGATTTGGCAATGGCTGACACAGAGCTACAAATACAAGTATGCTGCCTTCTGTGATACATTTAGTATTTGTCATTTAGCTGAGTGCCAATGGCATGCAGGTGATGATTTGTCACCATTGAGGTTGGTTTCTTTACCATTGAGTAGGCAACTGTCTCACAATCATCTATCGTGTCAATTTGTGGGTACAGTCTCAAATCCTGAACTAATACTTTTCTGATTGGACAACAAGTAACAGTAACTGAAGATGTGTCTTCCTTTAGGCACACTTATTTTGTATTGATAATTCAAGTCAACATTTTTCTATGAGTCAGCCATGGGAAGGATAGTGGGTGTATCATGGTAGTATACACATGGCAGTGCACAGAGTCCACTATGGTGACAGTACACAAGGGTTAGTAGATGTGTGGTAATGTTGCACTGTACAGTGCACTGTACAGTGCAACAGGTAGACTGCGTACACTGCAGTGCCACACATCTTGGGACAGTGTAGGCTATATCTTTTACATGATTCAGTGTCCATTGGTTGTGTGTCAGCGCAGGCAGAAGCAGTACAGCATATCTCCATGACAGTCACAATATTTCCCTGAAAACTGTATTGTTGGCTGTCATGGGGGATGTAGTTTGTGCAAGAAGGGGCACCTTGCTGCAGTCTGGCACCTTGGATGACTGCTGTAGTGGTTTCTGCAACACAAACATATACATGTTATGCACATTGGATATGATGTGTGTATATGATTTGTGATGTGATGCAGCATAGTTGAGTGTATCCAGTGAGGTTTATATATAGCCATATTTCTCAGTTTCACAGATGTGTGATATATCTTCATGCCTCTTGCTCATGGGATTGACATGTGATACACAGACTTCACCAAGTAATTGCCTTGCTTCAACAATGTTTATAGCAGCCTCATTGAACTTTTTTTGTATATGTGAGTGTCTTTGACAATTAAATGCTCACATAGGTCTCCATGGAGCATTTGCACCACTGGACATTAATGGATGTGGAAAGGCTGAGCGAACCTGCATCCAAAGTAAAGTGATAGAATATGCATTTCAGTTGACATACAGCACATCCACGTTTTTCAACATTCACCAACTCACATAATAGTGACTAATGGCAACACCACCATGGCGTAGATGAGCTTGCCAAAGTGATTTGGGTCTGTTCTGCTTTTATACAAGTGTGCTAGATTCATTTTTAAGACCAGCTTTTCCATAGCTGTAAAAAACTGCAGCTAATGGGACCTAGCAGCAGCTTTGAAAAATTAGCGGAGTTTTGGTAAATCTTTGTACATATGGCAGCGTCAGTTTTGCAGGTGTTTTTCCGAGGGAACGCCTACCTTGCATATCATTTTTGGTAAATGCCGCTAGCCGAACTGGCAGAGAAAAAAATTGGTGCTAGCAGTGGAAAAGTGACACTAAAGGGCTCTAGCATCATTTTGTAAATATGGCGCTAAAAAAAAACACTGCAGCGTCAAGAAAATGATGCTGCAGCGACATTAAGTCCTTGTAAATATGCCCCCTAGACTTTGGGATCATATTAATAGGTAGAGTCCAACCACAGTAAGGGGAGGATGGGAGGGTTGTGAGGGATCTGTGGCTAGATAGAGTTTCTAGCAGTTGTAAAATTCCTCGGTAGTCCAGCTGTTTCCAGAGGCTCAAGGTCTCCTGGCACAGGGCCCATGACCCCACCCTGTTCAGTTTGTTGCAGTACCACATGACGGTGGTGTGGTCCGTGAGCACCTGTACCAGTTTCCCCTTGATATAGGGAAGGAAGGTTTTCAGCACTAAGCGGATTGTCCTGAGCTCCAGAAGGTTGATGTGAAGCCGGGACTCCACCAGAGACAAGAGGCCTCTGATCTCCATCTCTTCCAGATAACTGCCCCAACCCAGAAGCAATGCATCAGTCACTACTGTCAGCTCTGGGTGGAGAAAGGAGAAGGGCCTGCCACTAACCAAATCGCGGTCCAGTAATTACCATTGCAGATCTTTTGCAGTCTTCTCCAAAATCTGAACATTGCCGTAGAGGTCCACTTGACATTGGGTCCACTGGGATTTCAAATCCCACTCCAGGACCTCATATGCTACCTGCCGTGCTGGACCAGCAGGATCCATGAGGCCATCAGTCCCAGCAGACTCTGAATCAACCTTACTGAAATCCAGGACTGATTGGGATCATAATGCCATGGGCTCCTTTTTTTCCGGGGGAAAGGCACAAAACCGAATCGTGTTCAGAATGGCTCAGATGAAGGAGAGCATCTTAGGAGGAGTCCGGTGTGACTTCGGCATGTTGATAGTGAATCCCAAAGATGAAAGGAGGTTCTCCATAGTCTGGAGGAGGTGACGACTGTCTGGGGCAAGCCCTCCTTCAACAGCCACTCAGTGAGATAGGGGAATACCGGCACCCCATGCTGCCACGACCGCCATCCTTTTCGTGAACACTCGAGGGGTGCTGATGAGACCAAAGGGGAGCAGAGGGAACTGGAAATGCACCTCTCCCACTACGAACTACAGGTAGTGCCGATGAGCTGGCATGACGGGTATGTGAAAATAGGCATTCTACAAGTCCAATGACACCATCCAGTCCCCAGGGTCATGGGTAGACAAGACCTGGGCCAAGGTGAGCATTTTGAACTTTTCCTTCGGGAGGAAGGTGTTGAGAAGGTGCAGATCGAGAAACGGCCAAAGACCTCCATCCTTCTTGGGCACCAGAGAGTAGCAGGAATAATAACCACTCCCTACTTCTGGCACTGACACCCTCTTGACAGCCCCTTTGGTCAAAAGGGCTTGCACTTCCTACTGCAAAATGGAGAGATGGTCCTCCGTCAGTCATTGGTTGGATGGTGGAAGGTGCGGCGGTGACGAAAGGAAGGGTAAGGCATAGCCTTTTCAAACAATTTATAGAACCCGCCTGTGCGCTTACTAACCTGGACAGAATCAGTCGATTCTGCCACCCACCGAGTGGAGTGGCGGTCACCCTGCAAGGGTACACTAAAGAGGTGTGGCAGGTGGGGATGTGGGCGGGTGGGTGGTGTATTGAGCGACACCCTGACCTCGGCTACTGGGGTGCCTCTGCCCAGGTCACAAAAGGAGCATTGGAACTGGTGCGGTAGGCGGGATGGAAAGCTTCAGAGAGGGAGCGGTGTCCCTACTCTCTTTGAAACATTCGAGGGCAGAGTCAGCCTTGTCTCCATGTCTATCAAGGAGGACTTAACATCGCCAGAGAACCCATAGAACCCAGTCTAACCAGCCATGTATTGCAGCGCATGGAAATACTGGTGCCAGTTGCACGTCTGATGGAATCAGTGGTGTTCAAAACACAACAAATTGTGAACTTGGCTGCATCATGACTGTAGGAAAGTAGGATCTGCTTTCATGGTTACCCCCACTTTTTGCCTGGTGTCAGTGTGTTTTGACTGTAATTTGCTGGGATCCTTCTAACCAGGACCCCAGCATCTGTGCTCTTTCTCCCAAAATGGCTTTGGTAAGTACTTTTATACCTCCACAATTGGCTACTGGCATACCCTTATAAGTCCCTAGTATATGGTACTAAGTTACCCAGGGCATAGGTACACCAGGGTCTCCCATGGGTTGCAGCATGTATTGTGCCACCCATAGGAGTCCACTTAAACTCAGACTACAGGCCTGCCAGTGCCGCCTGTGTGAGGTGGTTCACTACACTTAAACCCTATAAGTCACCCCTATGGTAGGCCTTTCAGTCCTGAGGGCAAGGTGCTTGGTTATAAGTGTGAGGGTATCCCTGCATGAGCAGGACACCCCTACAAACCTTTGAGTTGATTCTCCAGGATTTGTAAGTGCATTACGAGATGTCTAACTATATAATGGCTGCACCAAATCTGGTCATGTTTGGTATCAAACATGTTGGAATCATACCCCAACACCAATTCGGGTGTTGGAGGTGAGCCCATGTACTGGGGGGGCCCTTAGGGGAGCCCCCTGTACTCCTGGTAACAGCCACACATGATTCTGCCCTCCTGCTGCTGAGCTGAGCTTGAGCAGGGGAAGGTAGAACAATAGGTTTCCTGTCACAGGGAGGTGTGACCACCTCCCATACAGGACTCAGGGTACTGGGCTGGGGTGGGGACGCTTTCCAGTGCCACCAGATTGCATTGAAGGGCACATTTGGTGCCCTCCTTGCATACTCCGGTTTGAGCCAGTTCAGGAACCCTTGGTTCCCGATCTGCTGCAAAACTGGACAAAGGACAGGGGAGTATTCTCCCCTCTGTCCATCCCCTCCTCTGGGAGTCACCCTGAGTCGTTCTAACCCTTTCCTTGGGTATTTAAGGGCTCCACTGTGGATAAGTCCTTAGATTCGTCGTGAAACAAGACTCACATCTGAAACCAAGACACTCTTTGACCATCTGGACACTTGGACTTCGTTGGACTTCGACTGGAACTGAGACTGCATCAAGGAAGACTCCTGCTGCTCCTGGTCTCACTGTTCTTCAAGTCTTCTGCGTCGTCTATGTCTGTGCATCACTCAGGTTCTCCAGAAGACCTGTTGGCATCAAGGACATCCAAAGAAACCTCCCTTGGAGTGAAGGAGTTACTCCCCTGCATCTGCAGGCACTGCAATGAAGCTGACTGATCTGCTGCTCCTGTCGCCCTATGGATTTCCCGAGGCTCAGCAACACAGGTGGTAGTTCTGTGGCTCTCCAGAGGCCTGACCTGTCTTCCCTGCAATTTGGAGGACAGTATCCCTTGTCGAAGCCGCTGGGGCCAAACCCCTGTGCACCGGTTGACTTGCTGTTTACAAAGGCTTGTTGGCTCTGCACTCCAGAGATCTTCGGGCTACAAGAAGCTCCAGTCTCCAGCACCTCATCCCTAAAAGATCAGCATCCTCACTGCATCCCTTGCACCGTGGACCTCCATCTTTGGTGAGCTGCCTGAGGTCCTCTAGCAACTCCTGTGCCTTCGGCCTTTGGGTCTTCTTTTGCTTTGGTGGGCTCCCCTGCTTGCTTGAGGCCCGCTCTGACTCTTCTGCACTTGGTGAGTCCCTTGGACCTTGCTGGCTACCAAGGCTTGTTGGTGCTCCCATCAGACACCAACATCCTAGACACCAACATCCGATGTCGGACAGCTCGTGCACAGCTCATGGTCTTCCTCAGTGTTGACTGGTCCCCACAGCTGCAGCTACAAGGTCCTCATCAACTCTACTGAGCTCCCTGCCGAGGGTGGGCATTGTGCTTCCGTGCCTCCTGGTCACCTTCGAGTGACATAGACTCTGTCCCTTCTCCTTGCAAGTTCTCCTCTTCAAGAGTCCACCCTTGGATTCCACCAGACTTCTTCAGAGACTTCACCAGAGGCACTTCTTCCATTGTCGTCTACAGGAGGTTCCGACGTCACTTAACGCCTATGCACCCAGCTTCCCTGGTGCAGGTAACCTGGTTCCTGGTGCATCCACTCCATAGGGTTTTTTCAGGGTCCTCTGATAAGGGTCCTTTTTCTTTAAAACGCAACTGCAACTTCTCCATAGACTTCCATTGGGCATGCGGCTGTGTTTCCACTCTGCACACAGCCTCCGTGGGGTTCCTGGGTACTTACCTTTAGTGGTTCCTGGTTCTCCCAGCTCCTCTGAGTCTTCTGGTCCAAGTCCCATTCTTGCTTACTGTGCGCTTTCCACTTCTTTGGTATATGGTGTTGTGTAGTTCCCTTAAATCTATATAGGATCTGCATGTTTAGATAACATAAACTAAGGGTTTGGTGTCCAAGGTACAGCAGCCCAAATCTCAAAGAAAGCATGCAGTCTGGTTTACCCCAGAACTACGTAGGGAGAAATCTAAATGTAAAAAGGTGGAGAAAATCTGGTGTAAACCCCCAATCATGGGCAGAGAAAGAAATATTTAAATTGGTGGAAACCACTTGCCATAAAAACATTAAGTTAAATCGGAAAGGACATATTTACGCACAATTAAACGAAGCAGGGAATTCCAGGAAGGAACTTTACACGATCCTTAAATCTTTTACGTCACCAACCACCTGCGCTAATCCTATCCCTGTTTCTCAGATTTTATGTGATACATCGCCGTGTTTTTTTGATGAAAAAATTGATAAAATCTACGACAAATTTCCCAGGGACGCCAGTACCTCTGACACTCTCATTACGTCTTCTATAGCCCCCAGAAAGAAAGATGTGGTCCTAGCTAGCTCCCCCCCCTTGCAGGATTCTAAAGTAGAAGAGATGTTAAAAACAGCTAAATCGGGCTCCCCTACGGACATCATGCCAGCTAGACTATTCGCCTTGCTGGCACAGCATCTTGCCTCTCCAATATGCACTTTATTTAACTACTCTCTGGGTGAGGGGAAAGTGCCTCTGGCTTGGAAATCTGCCCAAATCCTTCCGATTTGTAAAAAGTCTAACGTGCCTCCCACAGAGCTATCAAACTACCGCCCTATTTCGCTCCTTCCGCTCATGAGCAAACTCTTGGAGGGATATATCAACTCACAACTTATGGAATATATTGAAGCCCAATTATGTCTAAACCCCTCACAGTCTGGTTTTAGACCAAGACACTCAACCGAATCCACCCTCATAGGTGTGACGGACTTTATTAAAATTTCTCTAGACAATAATAAGGCAGTATCATTAGTGCTGCTGGACCTGTCCGCAGCTTTTGATACTGTAGCTAATCATAGGCTACTGCAAAGACTGACGGAAATTGGGGTGGTAGGGCCGGCTCTTCAATGGCTTTCCAGCTTTTTAGAGCAGCGTACCCAAACCGTCAATCTGGGTCCCTTTCGATCTGGGGCTAAATCCCTTATAAAGGGGGTTCCTCAGGGCTCTTGCCTCAGTCCTACTCTTTTAATATATATGTGGCCCCCCCTTGCAAATATCATCAGAGACCATGGCTTTGTTCCTTTCTCATATGCGGACGACACGCAACTTCTTCTTTCGTTTGATAATAACACAGTGGAAACAAAACAGCTCTTTGCAGACGGTATGCAAGCTATCTCTGACTGGATGACGAAGAATTTTCTCCAGTTGAATGCCGATAAAACGGAAGTTCTTCTGTTTGGCAAAGCACAAATCCTGTGGTCCCCCGATTGGTGGCCGTCAGAATTAGGCCGTGCCCCCACCCCTACAACCAAGGCAAAAAATCTGGGAGTGCATCTAGACCGCTCTTTATCAATGAAAGACCAAGTGGCTGCTGTTTCAGGCACTTGTTTTCACATGCTGAAGCTCCTTCGGAGAGTGTTCCACCTTCTCCCTTTATCTGTCTGCAAGACCCTGCTCCAAGCTTTAGTGGTCAGTCGACTGGACTACTGCAACGCACTCCTGGGAGCAGCAAATGAGGTAGTGTTAAACAGGTTGCAAGTAGTTCAGAACACGGCAGCAAGGTTGGCGCTTAATATGCCTCCCAGAACAGCCTCCCTGCTGTTATTGAAATCACTTCACTGGCTCCCCATCCATGACAGAATCAAGTTTAAGATCTGCTTCCTGGTCCATAAAACTATCAATGATAGGGGGCCCAGATATCTGGCGGAAAAACTCGTCCACTACTGTCCTAGCAGATCTCTGCACTCTGGAGAGAAGGCTCTGCAAGTAGTCCCTCGTATTAATAAACTTTGAACCGGGGGCAAATCTTTTGCCTAGCTAGCCCCGCGTCTGTGGAACTCGCTCCCAAATGCCTTATGCAAGTGCCCTAATCTTCTTAAATTCAGGAAACTGTTGAAAACTGAACTTTTTAATAACTGAGTGTTCCTCTATCCTCTATTTCCTCTGCTGTCAGCGCGGAGATACCCCTTCGGGGGTGATTACAGCACTCTACAAATTCCTCATTCATTCATTCATTCCAGACACCCCCAAAGGATATGTTAGCCTTTAGACCAGCTGGCTCACAGTGCCACCATAAGCCCTCTAACTTTACCAAGGAGCGAATAGTCTATGGCAACTATCGAACATGACAACCATTAATCCTTCAGGGATCGTGGAAACAGTGTACTACTTTTCGCTCAGTCTCTCGTGCTCATTTGGACTCAGAGAAATACACAGAATAAACGATGGGAATGTTTTCAATAAGCATTTATTGAACCAGCGTCATTCTACTATAAAATAAGTGTGCTGCAACAACCATTAGACAGAAACAGATATATACAATTGCAAGCACCAACAGAGTAAATAAAAGGTAGAATTCTGTTATATCCCGCATAGAGGCCCTAATGTAGACCCGTTCGTACATTCCCTAAAATGGACGTATTCATATTTACCCTAATATGGTCATATTCGTACTTGCCCTATTATGGTCATGGCCGCATATGCCCAAATATGGTCATAACTGTACATGTCCTATTATAGTCATGATTCCTTATATAGGCATGATCTTTCACCTACATTGGTCCCAGCTAGTACACAACGAGCTCTGAGGGCTGAACGTTATCTATCCTGTGGTTTTGAATACAGCAGGGTTTTTCCAAACACAGGCCCACACTGTACTCATTAATTATGCGTGGCTCTCTAGGAATACACCACTGGCATAATATGTATGTACAAAGTTCACCCCTGACGTCTTCCTCATGTCCAATACAAACCATACTGAGGACCGAGACTCTTTAGGGTATAAATATACCACATCTTGCCCCGGTAAGGGAGAGGGAACCGAGACTTCCATGCTGACACACTGACCAGAGACGCTGAGGCTCCTGCATGCAGACGCTCCAGCTCACAGCGGTCTGACACAGCCCCAACTCGAGACCAGGACGGGGTCCCACACTCTCTCTATTCAGGTATGGGGGCTCAACTAAATCCTAGAAGGATTCTTGGCTCTTAGGCTTTTAGACCTACACATGTGCTAGGTACACACAGGTACATCTAGTTAGGCATCGTAGGAGTACGCGCACTTGCATAATGCTTTTATATTCATATATGTATTCATAAGCGTAAATGTATTCCGATTTTAACATATGGTATGGGGATCTGGGGTGCAGGGACGTACTTGCATGCAGCTGGAGGAGAATAGATTTTGCCGTAGAGTTTTAGGAGTGTCCCCTTCCTCGCCACATTTTCCTCTCCATTTGGAGCTGGGTCTCGAGTATGTCCAAGATACCATAAAGGCTGCACCACTAGCTACCTGGTGTTCCATTTGGACAAATGAAGAAGCTGATTTTAATCGGGCAATTATTAGAGATTGTTTAAACTGTACGCGAGGCCTTTTCATCCCCTGGCCCCAATACATTAAAACTTGTCTTACGGAACTTGGGTGTTCTTCTTTGTTTGAACACCCAGAACTAATTGGTAAAGGGGATTGACAGAGGGTTTTGGCGAGCTTCCGAAAACTTAAAGAATCGTCTAGGGAATTGTTTGAAGTAGCCAAACCCACTGTCAGGGATTATTGTCTCATACAAGTTCCTCCCTACATTGCCCCGTATCTTTAAATGTAAATAATGTGCATGAGAGGAATTTGTTGTCTAGATTCAGGTTGGGGTCTTTTCGTTGGTTGATATGTTTCCCCTGGGTCAGTATTCTTCGGAATCTATTACTATTTGCCCTTGTGATGAACACTCGAGTCAAACCATTTTACATTTTGTATTTTTTTGTCAATTTTATCTTCCATTTACCAGGAAATTTTTAATACCTCTCCTACGCAGACACAAATTTTCAAAGTGCAAAGCGGCGTTGTACTTTTTGCAGCAACTCAATGATCGTGATGTCTGTTTTTCTGTTGGGAGTTTTTTGAAGTGTATTTTAGCAAAGAGAAGGAGCATGTTGTTTTAATTTTAGTGTATTTTACCATTTTTTGTATGGATTGTATCAGTATTCCTGTTAAATTGCTTACCCCTGCTGCTAACACCTCTATAGGACTGATTTTATTATTCAAGTATTTTTGGATAACATTTGCTGCTATTGATGGTTACAGTCGATCTTTTTGCACTATTGGATAATATCTGCTGCTACCTATGAACCCAAATGCTTTGCACTGCCACTTTAGTCCTGAGAAAATAGTACTGTATTTTGTTTGCTGATGTATTCTTTTTAAACAGAAAATGAGTTTGTATTTGCTGAGATATGTTTGATTTTATATGATGTTTTTATCCATGTGTATCTTTTATGTCCTGTCTTTGGAAGGACGAATAAAGAAAGAATTGAATTGAATTGAATGTATTCATGATTATTGAAATATGGTAGAACTGTTCTATCCCTGTGCTTTCATCGTACTGCTGATAATATATCTCTGCTATTGTCTGCTGGTTGCCGCAGCACATATATTTTACACTAGAATAACAACTGTTCAATAAATACTTATTGAAACGCCCGACTGTTTATTATGTGCAACTCTCTGAGACAAACCGAATAAGTGAGCATGAGTGACTGAGCGAAAGGTAGTACATTGTTTCCACGATTCTGAGGAATTTGGGTTGTCATGATCTAAGGTTGCCAGAAACTAATCTCTCCCCGATAAGAGGAGATTCTAGTGGCACTGTGAGCTAGCTAATGCAAAACAATCTAACATACGCGGTGAGGGTGCACAGAGGCAGTCTGCCACCAAGCCCACAGCTTATGTTACACAAATGCGCAGGTCCTGCATGGGTACTATAGGAACTACACGACAATTCTACCATGGTGCTAAAACAGTGAGTATATGCAGGCATATAGATACATAGCAATAATCAAGTGTACTCCTAAGATGCAAACCCTATCTAAGTGTATCTAAATGTACCTAGCATGTATGTAGGGTGTAAATCCAAGAATCCCCCTAGGAAAGAGCCAACTTCATTACCTGATGGGAAAGAACGAAGGACCCCATCATAGTCTTGAGTTGGACACCCTGCAAGAGATGTCAGACCACTGCGTGCTGGAGTTTCTGCGTGCAGGGATTCCAGCGTCTCGTGTCAGCATGAAAGCTTCTCCTCTAATTTGCCCAGCGAAGATATGGTGCTTTTATACCCAAAACGTACCCTCAGGGGTTCTACCTAGATATCTAATGGTACTGTGGGCCTGTTGTCCAAGGATGACGATAGCGGTGCCTTTTGTACAGAGTTATTATACAGAAGACGGTAATCCTGCTGTGTGATACTAAGAATCCTCATGCATAATAAATTAGGCTAGTTTTCGAAGAAAACAACACGAAATTTATTCGGCACATAACTAGGCAAAAGGTCAGCACCGGAGCCGTTATGTAGAGCAAGGCAGGACAAATGTAGGTAAAAGGTTGTGCAGCTACCTAGGCCTATATTGGGGTACATTGGGGCTCATAACAATGGTTTGGTCTCCCCCGGACAGCAGTGTATATTTGTGCTACTTACCTGATTTCTTTTAAGCATTTTCATGTGTACTGTGATATCTCTGGCTAGGAGATATACCACTGTGTTAGTGATTGTGTTGTGAAATAAATAGACTTATTTTTCATATACACTGTGTGGTTCTTTTTCATCTAATCTATACTATCGAGTAAATGTGGTAAAACAAGCTGCTGTACACTCCTTCAAGATAAGCCTGAAGGCTGCTCTCCACAGCTACCACTTTGAGAGCTTTCAAAGGTTATCATAGACCACTAAAATCATCATAAAGGTTGCCTGGATTAGTGCAAGGTGCATCACTTCATTAAGTGTGTACCATAAACTAACCCAGTCTCCTACTTTGGTGTGCAGCGGATGGGATTAAAGCTTACACTGTTTTACCCCTTAATTAAGGTGAAGGTTACATGAAAAACCATCACTAGCTAGGCACATATAATACTTTATCAAGTAAGTTCTACTGAACTTTTTAAATTGGTTGTCCCTTTCTTCAATCTTTGGAAGTTTAGGATCACCAGTGTAAGTAGGTGCAACACCACGCTACACCTAGTACCATGCCTCAGGTTGGTGAGTCCAGTGGGGCTCAGTCCTCTAGATACAGTGGTCTTAAGTTCCAGGAACTTAGGACCCTGGCTGCAGCTAGAAAACTTAAGATTGGTAGCAACCCTACCAAAGAGCAGCTGATAGGTCAGATGAGCAGGATACCTTCTGTATGGGTGGGGATGCTTCAGAAGAAGAGTCAAGGGTATCCAAAACCAATGACCCCACTTCTGAGCATGACAAGGAGGAGTCTGAAGACCCCTCACAGGAGAACACTAGTCCTCCAGGGAATAGTACTGATGGTACAGAGGGAGGCCCTAGAGGTAGGTCCACCTTTATTCCATCTGGGAGGGTACAGGGGGTTCAGGGGAGGTCTGTGTCCTCCTAGACCTCCCCTGAAGAGGTCCTCCTCTTCTACTTCAGTTGGGACCTCTATCTCTAGCAAGAGAGAGGACTCCTTAGAAAGGGAATGCCACCTACTCAAACTTGAGAGAGCCAAGCTCAGGCTCAAGAAAGAGCAGTCAGCCCTAGATAGGGAGACCCTAGAAGTTCAGAGACTAAGAAGAATTTGAGAGTAGAAACCCATGGTGGCAGCACTAGTGAACCTAGAGTTAAGGAACACTCTTTTGACACTAGGAACTTGAGCAGGATAGTCCCTCCTTATCAGGAAGGTGGTGACATCTATTAGTGGATCACTGCTCTAGAGAGGGCCTGTAAGGTACAGAAAGTCCATCAGGGGCAGTTGGCAGCTATCCTGTGGCTCTTCTTTACAAATAAAGGTAGAGACAAACTCTTAACTGTGAGGGAAGAATATGCTTATGATTACACAGTCTTGAAGAGTGCACTCATAGATGGTTTTGGGTTAACCACTGAGCAATACAGGGTTACGTTTAGAGACACACAGAAGGCACACACTCAAGACTGGGTAGATTTCATAGACAGTGCTATTTAGGTTCTGGAAGGCTGGCTTCATGGGAGTAAGGTACATGATTATGAAGGACTGAACAAATTACTTATGAGGGAGCATATCCTTAATAACTATCAAAATCAACAACTGCACCAGTACCTGGTGTACTCAGATCTGACCTCTCCCCAAAAACTGAGAAAGAAGGCAGACAAATGGGTTCACACCAGCGTGAAACAGAAGGCTCATGGTGGTGGTGACCAGATGAAGCACGATTCTTCGAAGGCCCAAGAGAATGGTGGAGAGAAATCTAAAGAAAAGAAAGAGTCTTCAGCAGGTCCCCAAAAATCCTCCTCTGGGGGTGGGTCCCATTCCTCTTCATTCTCTGGTAAGAAACCTTGGTGCTATTTATGTGAGGAAAAAGGCCACAGGGCAAAAGATTCCAATTGCCCTAAGTCTAGCACCAATACTACTACTACCCTAAAGTCCCTAGTACCCCTAGCAGTAGCATTGGTAGTAGTAGTACACCCAGAACACCAACTCAAGTTGTCTTAGTCTGTGATGGTGGTATGGATCATGCAACTTTTGTTGTAAGTCCCACTAACTTGGGCAAATACAGACAGCAAGCTCTTATTAATGGTCAGGAAGCTGAAGATTACAGGATCACAGGTGCCAGTGCCACTATGGTGACAGAGAAACTGTGTCTCCTGAACAGATTCCACTTGGTCAGGAATACCAGGTCACCAAAGCTAACAATGTCAGGACAGATCATCCCATGGCAGTTGGGGAGGGGTAACTGGCCATAAAAGAGTTTGTAGTACCTGCCGACAGACCTGTAGAATGTCTCCTGGGCAATGATTTGGAAACTTCAGTCTGGTCTGAAGTGAAGTTTAGGACCCATGCAGAAATGCTGGGAATTTCAGCAAGTGTCTTTGCTGTCACAAGGGCTCAGGCCAAACAGTTAGACACTGAAGGAGCCCTGGATCCTGGAAAAATGGACTTGCCAGCTCCCAAGAGAAGGAGCAGGAAGGGTAAAGGGTTATCCTTCTCCCAAACTAATAAATATACTTATTTTTCATAAACACGGTGTGGCTCTTTCACATCTAATCTACACTCTTGCTTAAATGTGGTAAAATAAGCTGCTTTACACTCCTTCAAGGTAAGCCTGAAGGCTGCTCTCCACAGCTACCCCTTTGAGAGCTTTTAAGGTTATCAAAGACTATTAAAACCACCATAAGGGTTGCCTGGATTAGTGCAAGGTGCATCACTCCTTTAAGTGTGCACCATATACTAAGCCAGCCTCCTACAGTTTCCTTTCATTTTGATCTCCCCCAGTTGATATGTAAACCTTCCATTCACGTTGAAGAGAACCCCAAGGTACTTAAAGCTATTTACAGTCTCCGTTTTGTCACTGCTCAAAAACCAGGTATGTTTCTTCAGACGTTTTCCTTGGATTGCTAATGTCTTGGTTTTCTTCATGTTGATAGTCAGGCCGTTGTTCGAGTATGCCAAAGTTGTGTCTAGAAGTTGTTGCAGACCTACCTTGGTCCTGCTGACAAGTACTAAATCGTCAGCACAGATAACGTTTTAGAGCTGAAGTCTGCCCAATTTGGATGCATGGCAGTTGACAGCATTTGGGGCTGATGGAAGATCGGCTAAGAACAGGTTAAAAAGAGTTCGGGCTAGCACACAACCCTGCTTTAAACCTTGCATCGTTTCGGCAGCTTTGGACAAGCAAGAGCCATACCCTAACTTAACTCGGACCCATGTGTCAGTATGTAGTAGTTGTAGGGCCCTTATCAGGACGTTCGGGATGTTCCAATTGGCCATTTTCCTCCAAAGCTTCCCCCGGTCAACCCTGTCAAGTTCTGATTTGTAATTTATGAAACATAGATAGACAGGATAGTTGTTTGTTAATGCTAGCTTGTTCAGCAGGGAGCGAGCCAAGATATTAATAGTAGTCCCTGTGTGTTTGGTGAAACAGGTTTGATTTAGTGGTATAATGGTGTACATCTCCGCCCAATGCTGTAGTTCTTTCAGCAATGTTCCAGCAAAGTATTTAGCATCATTATCTATTAGGGACACCAAGCGATAATTCTCTGCATTTACTTTATCGCCTCCCTTAAAAATCAGTGAAATGATTAAGCCACGCCATGAGGTGGTGATGCAGTTCTGTTCTATGGCGAAATTAAATGACGTGTTTAGTTGGGCTCCCAGTAGGGAGGATCATCCTTGTAGATCGCTGGTGGGATCCCATGGGGGCCGGGGCCTTTTCTTGGCGTCTCTTGGAGATTTGCCTCTGAATGGCACATGTGGTGATAGAAAGCACAGTAACGTTTGGGTCAGAGAAATTACTGTGGAGTGCTTGGTTGATGCTGTTCCATCGGGATCTGGATGAATTAGCAGGAATATCGCCTTAAATAATGTTGCCCCCGGTGCCGGTCGGGACCTTGCTGCTAAGCCATAGCAGTTCTCTATCCTCATCAGACTGTTTAATGGACATGTCCTTGAGTTGTTGCATGTTCTCTGAGTAGTTTCTTATGTGCATCACCTGCTTCCCAAGGTTAAATCGACTCGACAGAAAGTGTGTCCAGACTGTCTCCGAGATGTTTGAAGTTGCCATTTTGGGGAGAGAGCTGCTTATTTCATTCACCGTCCACCACAATCTAGCAGAGTTATTTTCCCTGATGCCATACAGCAGTTTTGCCCAAAAGGAATATCTAGGCTACTTCAGGAGCACCCATTTTGATCTTCGTAGATCCTGTTTAGCATTCCTTCACTTTTGGTCTAGCTCTGGGTCCTTTGGTGACCTCCTGAGGGCCCTCCAAAGTTGATTTACTTTCTTTTTACTTGCCTTAATCAAGGGGTTAGTTCCCCAAGCATGATGAACGGGCCCTTATAGTCAATGTTCTTTCTTCAGACCAAGGTTGGTTTGGCATATTGATCTGGGAGAGATGTGGTGAACCGTTCCCAGTTAGTCAACAGAGTTTGTCCATCACCTGTGTGGCAATCACTGTTTGCTTGGCGCTGCAAACCAGTCATTTTAGAGAGGCGGCTGTGCATTTAATACGTTTATGGTTGATTGTATAACTTGAGATTCCCTGATCAGCTGTGGTAGCATGTTCTCCAATATCTTATGTCAGGATTATCTCCTGAGGTCGATAGTCACTTTCTGATTTCTCACCACAGTCAAAAGAGATGGCAAACTGCAGCAACAGAATGCTTAGAAAGGTATAAGCAATCAGAAATGCCCAAGTTTTAGAATGATATGAGAGGCCTGGTGGTTTATCAGGTGCTAAGCAACTATTTAGGACTCTTAGGCCAAGGTGCTCTACATTGCCATGCAACAGCTGACCTCTTTTATCTTTTTTGTGCCAGTGTGTTTTTTCTTGATAAGGTATTGTCCAAAATGTTGTTATGTTTCATATAGGTACCCTAACATAGGCCCGGGTAACAGCATACCCCTTCACCTACATTACCTCCCCTACACTACACTGTAACGAGCCTTTTTAGGATTGAACCTTTACCTAATTCTAGTCCTGGGTGCAGAAGGAGGGTTTCTCCTGAACAATAGAGTCCTATAACTCCATAAATAGACTCACACAGTATGAATGGATATTCATAAGGGTTCTTAGAAACCAGGCTGGGGCTACACCACCTTCCTCCCCACATCTACGTACACGGTTCATCCCATACGTCATCCTCAAATCCAACTATGGCTAATACAAGCAACGAGGGACAAAGGAACCTTAGAAACTTTCTGTATAAATACAGCACCTCTTGCTAGTGTTAGGCAGAGGGAACCGAGACTTCCAGGCCGACACACTGACCAGAGATGCTGAGGCTCCTGCATGCAGACGCTCAAGCTGACAGTGGTCTGAACATCCCTCGCGGGGTGTCCAGCTCAAGACCAAGAGGGGCTCCTACATTCTCATACTTCAAGTAATGGGGTTCGACTAAATCCTAGAGGGATTCTTGGCTTCACACCTACTCACATGCTAGGTACACTTAGGTACATCTAGAAAGGCATCGTAGGAGTATGCGCTTTCTTTTATCAATGCATTTTATATTCATGTATTTATTAATGCGTAGTGCAAGATGGTAGAACTGTACTATCCATTTATATTCATAGTACTGCTAATCATATATCTCTACTACTGTCTAATGGTTGTTGCAGCTCATATATTCTACACAAGAATAACGACTGTTCAATAAACCCTTATTGAAACGCCCAGTCTGTTTATTCTGTGTATCTCTGAGACAAGATAAGTGAGCACCAGTGACTGAGCGAAATGTAGTACATTGTTTCCACGATTCTGAGGGATCAGGGTTGTCATGTTCTGAGGTTCCCAGAAACTACTCTCTCCCCGATAAGAGGAGACACTAGTGGCACTGTGAGCTAGCTTATGCAAACAGGCTAACATTTTCGGTGAGGGTGTTCAGAGTCAGTCTGCCACCAAGCCCACAGTTTATGTTATCCGAATGCGCAGGTCCTGTATGGGTAATATAGGAACTACACGACATGGCGCCACCAACGATGGTTGGGCTCCTATTTAACAGTAGAATCTGAGTAGTTCAGTCGTGCTATTCTCAGAGACCCCTACTCTCAAAATGCCAGAGACGTCTGGAGTTGGTGGGCACAAACTCCGCCACAGCTGAGTAGGCGAGAAATCCTATTTATTGGCTGTTGGTTAATCAAGCTTGAAGAAAATGTTGTTCCTAAAATTGTGCATAACACCTTATCTTAGTTCCCTTGAACAAAACTTCTCCGGTACAAAATGACTGAGGAAGATAACCCGGTGGTGGCTAGACGCCTCTCAGTAGAGGATGAAGAGGTGGATGGAATTCTCATTCCACCTAAATTCAGATGTACTATCACCCTGAAACTACTAGAATATGGTTTAGCATCAAGGGGTGGCTTAGTAGCTTTCGTGATTGAGGCACACGAATCAAACAAAACAGAGATATTTTATTCGTGGGTTACATTCCCAGTAGCAGATGCAAGAACACAGACATTTCACTTCTATACAGAAGGGGATGCACCACAGGAATATGGTCCTTGGAGGACGTAGAAGTTCCACTCACGTACCAGGAACACCTATACTGGTTTAAAGGCACCCTACCCCATATAAGAAACAGAGTAAGATTAGGTCCGCTCGGAGGAGACGGTGCAACATGGCCAATATTAGCGGCCTACACACCACATCCTGACATTGACACAATGCCGCAGCCAGACTTACTCTTACAACACAAGGATTTAATTAAAATCTACAGAAACCTGATGTCATGAGGACTTTCACAGTACAACCAACATCAGTTGCAACAAATGGAACTCAATATCAGGGTACAGCAACTAAAATTACACCACAAACATTACACGCAGTAATGGGCAAAATACCCACAAAACGTAAACAAATGCCATTCTGGGTAGCTCAGAAAATAGCTCTGCTCGAGGCAGTATTCCTGAATACTACCCCGTTTGAAAAACAGAGAATGCTAACAATCTGCTTGCCCATGGGGATAACACCACAAGTAGAGGACTGCACCTCTTGGGGTACAGTCTTTGCTGCCATATATACCAGAACACATGGTATTCCTTCATTAGCAGTAGTGCCTGATGTATTGAGACAAATACAAAATGAGTACGGAGCAGAACCTGCCCTGAACTTAGGGATGAAGTTATTAAATAACTATGATCAGGTATCAGCCATAATACTAGCTAATATTAAAGGGGAAGCAGCTTCAGTGGCAATCTGCCAATGCCTAAGGGAGTTAAGTCCATTGGATCAGCAACACAAACTACCCAAAATAATTGAAACTGCGTACGCAGAATTAGGCAGAGACAGTTTGGGTGGGAAAGCATTAAAACCACAACTGATGGGCAGTCCTGAAAAGGACACTACCAAGCAGGCACCTGCTTCTTCTAAAAAGAAGTGGGATAATAAAAAACAACAAAACTTTAAAAACAGATCTCAATCCAGAGGTAGATCTCCTCCACAGGAGCCCTCTGAAAAGAGGTACAACCTCAGGAATAGGGATAATATTAGGAAACCTGACAGGTATCAGGATACTGATACACGTTCCTCTCGTTCCTTTCAGGGCTCGACGAAAAACTCAGAGAGAGAAGGACGGTCAGAACACAAAGAAGAGCGTACGAAGTCCAGAGACAAGCAACACGCTCAAGACTATACTTCCAAAAAAGAAGACAAGCCAAAATCGAAACCTCAGTTTAAGAAGAAGAAAATTGCAGGCATAAAGATCAGACATGCCCAGAATTCTGAGGACGCAGCTTTTGAATGGGGAATGGGCTCTGACGATGCTAGACAGTGCGGCAGAAGTAACTATAGCTCACCAGAACCTGATGAATTTCTGGTGACAGCGAACTTGAATGATTACATCACGGTGGAAACACCAGACACAAGGGTGAGCGTCCCACATAAGTTACACAAAATAACACTCCAAAGGTCTCTTTTGGGAAAATCTGTCACTGGTTATGACATCCTATTAGCAGAACAAGATTGGCCGCCAGCATTCTTATGGAGTGCCCCAGGGGAGAAACTGTTATTTTTCCATCATTCTCCGACCTCGTTCCCATACATCTTAAACATGCATATGCACAGGAGTGGGCGGTTGCTCTAGCTCCAGCATTGTACAAAACTCATGCCGGTTGGGATGAGGAGTCAACCCACCACGTGATCCCGTTAAAAGTTTCACCAAATGCTCAGAGGCAATACCCAATAAGCAAGAAGCTAAAAAACAGGTCAGGGAGATCCTAGATCAACTTGAATACCAAGGGGTGATTGAAACATGCACCTCACCAATGAACAACCCTTTGTTTTCTGTATCAAAACCGGACAACACATATCATCTAGTTTTAGATTACAGACATTTAAACTCATGCACAAAGACCTTCGCTGTCCAAAATGCACACAGTGCCGCATTAATGAATAACATTGTGCGGAAAAAATACAAAACGACACTGGATATCTCAAATGTAAATGTAAATCCGTATTTGTAAAGCGCGAACTACTCACCCTTACGGGTCTCAAGGCGCTGGGGGCCGTTGTGGAAATTAAGTGAGCTATTGCCCAGAGTCACATGGTGCTGAGCTGAGCTGCCGCCGGGGATCGAACCGGGAGCCCTGTGCTCCGAAGTCAGCTGCCCTGGCCGCTGCACCACACCTCTCCACTGGATGGATTTTTCTGCCAGAATATAGCTCCAGAAAGCAGGTATTTGACCGCATTCTCAGCGTTGGGGTCACAGCGGCAATTTTGTCATCTCCCCCAGGGGTATAAGAACAGCCTGGGGTATTCTCAGCAAGAGTAACTGAGTTACTCCAAAATTTTGATGAAGAAGCATTGTCCTATGTGGATGATATTTATCTGACGGACGATGACTTAAAAAGCACTTGACCATGGTGAGTACCATTATTATGGGATTCGCCTCTAAGGGCTACAAATTTAATTTTAAGAAGTCTAAAATAGCCCACCTCAATGTCCTGTTTTTAGGATACGAGCTTTCAAGTGAAGGGAAAAGCCTGGCAGCTAACTTTTTAGAAAAGTGTGCGCTGCTCCTGCCTCCAAAATCATTAAAAAATCTACAATCAATACTGGGATTCCTAAATTTTGGCAGAACATACATTTTAGATTACGCAGAAAAAGTAAAACCTTTCTACGAATTAATAAAACCTGACTTTTCAGTCAGATATTGGACACAGGAACATTCAAATATCCTACGTTCATTACAAGAAGACATGATTGCTTCCAAACACTTACAGACACGCGTAAACGCACACAACTTGGTGATCCGTGTAATAGCGGGTCAATGCGGGTACACCTACTTAACCTTCAATGAAGGCGAAACAGTACTGATCGCATACAAATCACACCTGTACACAAACGCAGAAATGCGTTTTACTTCAACAGAAAAAATCCTGACAGCAGTTCAGACCGCTGTAGCAAGAGAAAAATCACTGGCTCAGGGGAAAGCATAATAGTCGTGACCCCAGTACTAGCTTTAGAAGCTGTTACAAAGGCGAGCATTCCAAATGCTAAAGTCTTACATCCGAGATGGATACAATGGGCTAATTCTCTTACTGCAACGGACGTTGAATACAGATTTGACCCAAGTCTAAAAACACAAGCATTTCTACAATACGAACAAGAATATCCTCTACCTAATGAAATATTGCCTCTCGATCAGTATGAATATATTATTTACATTGACGGATCTGCTCAACCGGCCATAGGGAGTAAGCAACAATACAGCGCAGCATGTGCAATCGATAAAGGTCGCATGCAGAATGGAAAGTTCCATCCGAGTTGCACCAAAACGCAATCTCTAGGAGACTGCACGGCTCAGTTGGCAGAGTTAAAAGCACTGATACTCGCACTTGCAAATACGGATCACGAATTCCCCACACTGATTATGTGTGATTCCTTTTACTGTGTGCAGTCATACAATGAATATTTGTATAATTGGGAACAAAACGGGTTTAAAGATGCAAAAGGTGGCACAATTAAGCATAAAATGCTATGGGAACAGGTAGTTGAGTTAAAGAACGAACTACCAAGGGCTCACGTGATCCATATACTGAGTCATCAGCGTGATGGCGTTCGCGTTGAAGGGAATTCATTGGCTGATGAAGCCGCGAAGGGGGCTGTACGCACAGCTTCCGTAGCTGCAATCACTCGTTCAAAAACGAGGATAGACGGTGAGATTATGATGGCTGTTATTGCTTCAAGCAAAAACAGAGGTGCAGTACCAAAGAAATTTCCACTCAAGTACTCCTACAAGTTAGATGCAAACAACATTCCATATGCTCAGATTCCTGGAGTGGGGGACAGAGTAATACCAAATATGGATCGTAGGTAAGGTTTAATACTAGCAGCACACGAGGGTTTGGGCTCTGCACATACAGGCGTTACAGCGACTATTTCACTATTGAAACAGCGCTATTGGTGGCCCGGTCTAACAAAGCAAACTAAAAGACTATGTCTTGAAATGCGACATCTGCCAACAGATGAAAGGCTCCACCAGAACACGCTCAGCGCAGACACTGTTACTGATATCTGACAAACCTCTTGGATGCGTGTATCTGGACCACTGCGGCCCCTTACAATCTGAGGGGGCTTACAAGTATATCATGGTTGCAGTGGATTTCTGCTCAAGATTCCTATGGGTTTGGCCTCAACGCTCGGCTGACGCTCGAACTGTTATAAAAGATTTGCGAGTCTTTATCGGGACATACGCAGTTGGCACGTTACATTCTGACCGTGGCCCGGCGTTTAGCTCTCGGGCTTACAAAGAGGCCATGAAAAGTATGGGTGTTGCACTGCGGTACTCCTCTCCGTACCATCCTGAGGGAAATTCAGTTGTGGAAAGGAAAAACCGGGACTTAAAGCAATCTTTAACAGCTAGGGTATTAGGCAAGGGCGGTAGTTGGGTCAGTCACCTTTATGGGGTCCAAAGAGCACTTAATAACCAGCCAAGAAATTCTCTAGGGGGTGTCACTCCATATGAGGTCCTATTTGGGACGAGAATGTGGGTAGCTGATCTTGAGTATGAAGGCACAGTGGCGGATGAGAAACTATTTGATCTCCATGATCGTTTGGCTGTTTTACAGGATCTAAATGAATCCAGGACACAACAAAGCAACGTTGCCCAGAAACAGACCGCCACTGGGGAAGTCAAGGCAAATACGGCAAGACCTGTCTGGATCCCAAAAATCGGGGATCTGGTCAGAGAGAAAATAGCGGACAAAAAAGAATTTTGACCATCATACAGAAAGCCTGTACCTGTCCTAGCAATTCAAGGAACACGAACTGTTCTTTTGCCGCCTCTTGCCAGAATAAAGGAGAAAAGATTTGTCTCAATTGACTTAATCAAACCACACTATGTGGCCGATACTGAACAGTAGGCCTCGTGGACTCCACAGTAGCAGACGCCCTCCTCTAGCTACAATCCAAGAAGTTCAAACAGAAAGACTCATCACGTTCGAAGAGCCTCCTGTGAGGAATGAAGGACTAAGCATCAATGCTATGGAACTCGTTCCCCTTGAACTAGATGTCCATCTTCAAAATTCAATTCAAAACAACACACAAGTTGCAATCAGACCAAATACAGACGTCTACGTCAACATGCCTCGACAAGAGCAAAATGCGATTTCAACAAATCCCGATGCAATTCCTACAATTGATCGAACTGCTTCTGGCTACTTCATGAACTTTGATACGTTTTCTTTGGATCCAAGTGAACCGGAAACGACGCCAGCCCAAAAATCACGTAAACAGCAAGCCAAAGACTTTCTGGACTTTCTCAAAAAGACTTACCTTGGGTAGAACTATGGGTAATTACTGGGATCCTATTTTTTCTTTTCTGGCTAGGCTTAGTAATAACTTTTAGCATGCTTATTAATGGACGATATCTTCAGCAAAGCTCTACAGCCCCGAAAGTTAATTTGATTTTAAAACCACATCAATCGTCTCATCGTGAACAGAGAGACTTGTTATCAGTGAACATCACAGCGGCTTCTATACCGGATGGTATAGTTTGGGACAAGGTTGATTTCGAAATATTCGGTCCGACTAAACTTTTAAAACTTTCTCATTTATTTAAAATTTCATTAAGTGATATCATTACCACCAGTACATTTTCTGATGATTGGGACTCTGAAACTGTCAATAACATGTTGTCTGATTTAGAAAAAACTGCTACATTTCCGAACACTGAAATGTTAGAAAGTAATTCAGACTGTGACACTTTGTACTGTTACCAACATTATGGTCATCATTTTCTGCACAAATCTATTTCACCTAGAAATGTGTTTGAGTACCATCAGTGGGAACATTGCCCTACACCACCAAAAGGTAGTTCGCTTACATTTGCACAGAAATTTTCATATTTTGCAGGTTTTAACACCACTGACCCGGCCTCATATTATTATAAGGTTACACCAACATAAGCACTGAAAATTATGTTGACAAACACCAAACAGATTTACTCTGCTTCCTTTATTGCCCAACTGGCTGAACAGGGTTTTGACCTATGGAAGGACACAATAGACTTAAAATCAGTCTGGGGTTCTAGAGACTGGCAAGTCCAGGGAACAGAAGCGCTATTTAGAGCATGCCTCATTCCACAGCAGATGATATTTCTGAACGAAACTGTGCAACAGACATCCTGTCTTGGACTAGCCAAGAACAAGGACCTGAACACACCTCGATTTCCAACACCATCACAGATGGGGGGGTGGCAAAATTCGACTTCACAGGAAGGGGCAACAGTAAATGACATTTTACAGTACAATAAATCAAACCCGAATTGGGGAAAATGGGTGGTTTGGCCCTTAGACACAAACATATGTCATAAAGGATTCTTGGGTATTACCGAAGGGTACAGTATCCACAGGCCAGACCCACGTTATGTACAAAGAGAGCATCCAGGGGTAGTGACATCCTACAGTGTTGGGAAGTTGTGCCTTGATTGGCTAGAAACCTCAACGCTAACAGAAGTGAAACAACACTTAGCCTTACTCTCACAAGACATGGATCTTAGGGATTTTTTACACGTCCCAGGAAACCTCGTCAGAAACGTTTCATATATGCTGGCATTTATGCTGCCTATAATGAAAATTCGAAAATATCACAACAAGAGGCCGCAGAGAGAATAAGGGAAATAGACCGTATTAACTTAAAAAAATCATTGGCTGTGGTAGACAACGTGTTAACATCTTTTTCCTCCAGAATATATTCTTTGGGCAACATTGTGTCCTCTGCGATAGATATCCTAGAACAAGATTTGGCCATATTACAACACGGGCAATCTCAATTACGTTCTATCATGTTATTAAGCTGGACGCTGCAATGTTTGCGTGCAGGCTTTGTGCCTTGGCGTTTTATAAACAGTACGTCTCTGTTTTCTAAATATAATCTAACAGATAAACAGGTTGAAATGGCACAAAGGGGAGCTAAATATACAATGCTGCGTATTGAAAAACTGGACCGACTACCATTTACAGTAGCGGAAGCTCCGTCTACTGAATGGCTAATCCATGGCCACATAACTCTACCGGTCACTACTTTTCAGTTTCAATATTGCCTTGAACAAAGGCAGGCGGGCAAATATGAAAAAATGGGTAAGGAATACATCAAGGAATCCTGAGATTTACCGTATAGATTTCGATGCCGGAGTGGGGATCGAGAAGTGTTTCTAAGTGGTACCAACTGTAAGAGAGCTTTGAGCGGTTCTCTCATGTGCCGGGACATTTCATTGCACGGAGCGTGTAATGGTTCGATAGCAAACTTGTCCTGCCACATGAAAAGGACTCCAGCTGCCGAGATCAAACCAGTATTCGAGCTGCTCTCAAATGGGAGTTACTTGATGCTGAACTCCAGAGTTACTTGCTGTATGCAAGTATTGTTTCCCCCAACAAGTACAGTCAGGGAGGTGCCGTTATGACCTTTGTTGAATATTTCCTTTATACAATTTGATACTTTGAGCAGACTGAAAGCCATGCTTTTACAGCAAACCGTACCCTTAACCTCCGCTCGAGAGACCTTTGATCTTCAAATCGCAAGGACCTCGACAGAGATACAGGCACTTATACGTACAAACTGCCCCATTCATTTCGCAGAAATGGTGGGTCGTATCTTCAATATGTCTGATACGAGTGGTATTATACACCTATTTAAGACCATAGGGTCAGGACTTCTTAGCACCTTTCAGACAATCCTCGCAGTTATCCCGAACTCTATACTCTATGTATTTGGAAGCATTTTTGGAGGCCTACCTCTGATCCTGTTATCAATAGCGGGAGTCCTGATTGTCATTTACCTGCTACGCAATGGACGGCCCAATTACCAACGAGATGGCAAAAGCGTCCTGGAGCAGAAATACCATGAACGCATGGTACAACACCTGGGCACACCTCGCCTGAGGGAACTAAGCGCCTCTTGGTTCCTATCATTTAGACCAGTCTGGATGGACTGCATCCTACCTGTTCTTCGATGCCTGTTTTGCGGTGAAGAATGCGTGTTGGACCTCTGTCTGACACTCGCAACGGACACGCCTGCGGACTTGAATACCCGGCTGGAACCCTTGAGGGCCCACGCTCAGCAATGTCCCCAGCATATTCCCATCTTAATGGCTGCATTCCTCGAGAATCCGCAGGTGCCTTTTACAACTGGGGTAAGCTTTAGCTCCACCACTAGCACCACTAGCACCGAGGTATCGACTACAGCACCAGCTGCCTCTACACCAGCTATTGGCAGTACTGAATATCATCTGTGCTCCATTGACGTACTCTGTGAGGTGTTACAAGGACCGTCCCCTGCAGCAGAAAGCAGCGATGATGTTGCGTCTCCCAGCCAGGACATTTAATCTGTAATTGGCTCATCGTGTGCTGGGAAAGAATTCGGATTTTCATTTTCTCTAAAAGAAACTAAATTTGGAACACTTCCTAAAAAATTGACACTTTCTCGCTGAAAAGCATGGCCTTTTGACGCTTGTGGACATTCAACTTATATAAACGAACTCAATTAGGACTGTGGCTTAAGTGACAAATCAGATTTTTTAATTTTTCCATTTTTTAAGCTCTTTTTAAGGTAATTTTAATACAAGATTTTAACGGAGCTCATTGAAAAATGTTCTATGCACTACTATCTAACAAAAAGAATAGTCCACTAGCATTTTTGTCATTGTTGACTGTTCGGAAGAGGAGTGGGTGTTCCGTTTCATATAGGTACCCTAACATAGGCCCGGGTAACAACATACCCCTCCACCTACATTACCTCCCCTACACTACACTGTAACGAGCCGTTTTAGGATTGAACCTTTACCTAGTTCTAGTCCTGGGTGCAGAAGGAGGGTTTCTCCTGAACAATGGAGTCCTATAACATCTACGTACACGGTTCATCCCATACGTCATCCTCAAATCCAACAATGGCTAATACAAGCAACAAGGGACAAAGGAACCTTAGACACTTTCTGTATAAATATAGCACCTCTTGCTAGTGTTAGGCAGAGGGAACCGAGACTTCCAGGCAGACACACTGACCAGAGACGCTGAGGCTCCTGCATGCAGACGCTCCAGCTGACAGTGGTCTGAACATCCCTCGCGGGGTGTCCAGCTCAAGACCAAGAGGGGCTCCTACATTCTCATACTTCAGGTAATGGGGTTCGACTAAATCCTAGAGGGATTCTTGGCTTCACACCAACTCACATGCTAGGTACACTTAGATACATCTAGATAGACATCATAGGAGTATGCGCTTTCTTTTATCAATGCATTTTATATTCATGTATTTATTAATGCGTAGTGCAAGATGGTAGAACTGTACTATACATTTATATTCATAGTACTGCTAATCATAAATCTCTGCTACTGTCTAATGGTTGTTGCAGCTTATATATTCTACACAAGAATAACGACTGTTCAATAAACGCTTATTGAAACGCCCAGACTGTTTATTCTGTGTATCTCTGAGACAAGATAAGTGAGCACAAGTGCCTGAGCGAAAAGTAGTACATTGTTTCCACGATTCTGAGGGATCAGGTTTGTCATGTTCTGAGGTTGCCAGAAACTACTCTCTCACTGATAAGAGGAGACACTAGTGGCACTGTGAGCTAGCTTATGCAAACAGGCTAACACGGTGGGGGTGTTCAGGGTCAGTCTGCCACCAAGCCCACAGTTTATGTTATCTGAACGCGCGGGTCCTGTATGGGTAATATAGGAACTACACGACAATGTGTCCTGTGCCTCTATGATTTCATTTGAGGGGGATGTACCCATAAGCCACATGTTAAAGTCTCCTGAAACAATAAGTTCTGTGTCTGGGCTCTCTCTTTTTAGCTTCAGAATCAGTTTGGTCAGTTTGGCGGCTAACTCTTTACTTGATTTTGTGCTTGGGTGGATGTACACATTCACTACTATGATTGTCTTACTGGTGCCTTTGGGGGTTTTGAGTACTATGCCCACCACTTGCAGGCCATCGTCACCACCACCGGCCGCTTTTCCATTGTTGCTCGAACATGAATTTACCTTGAAAAAGCAAAAGACAAGAGGCGTTTGACAAAACAGAAACAGTTGGTTCAATTAAACACTTTGAACGGGAGTACAGCTTACAGAAACGGGTCTGAGGACTGTCTCAAAGTACAATCAATCAGAGCGATTTTTATACAGTTTTAGGTGTCGAAGAAGTACATCCGGCGATCCATGTTCGGTAAAAGAATGCAGGCCTTGTCTGTGGAGTCGTAAATAAAAGGTCCCTGATAACAAATGCAGGTGGGCCTCGACCTAGACTGGACACAATGTAGGTAATGTATCCAGATGTCTGGCAGGAGGGGCGCGTGATCACTGTGTGTACTGTGTCTTGATTGGCTGCGTGTTCCTAACTCCATGTGGCATCTGACTTTATGGTTTTTTGGGAAAGTGCCCACCCCTCTGGCCATGTGTGCTTTATTGGGGCCAATTTCCCTGGACCACTGTGGTGTCGCTGCGCTTATCTGGGGGATGGACCTGAGTTTACTGTTCAAGCGTTTGTCTGCTGACTACGTGCCACCCCACGTGTGACCTGTCAATACGTTACCGCGGGCCTAGGATGCAGAGCTTGCCTGATTACATATTTCTGAGTCGGGTTGATGGAGAGTTCATGACGGGTGAATATGATAATAGTGGTGCAATTTTGTTTATGTATGCGAGTGTACCATTATAAGCATTAGCACTGTTTTTATCAAAATCAACATCCCCGCCCCCCAGTTGAATTTTCAACTACATTATCTAACACATACTCCAGGACTGTCACATTATTGGGGACATGCTGTTCTTCAGTTTTGACTAACTATTTTCCTAGTTACTTGTATTCTACCTAATGTGAGGACTGCGTTTTTACAGCAGGAAACCCCCAATTGTAGTAAACCACACAAGAACAATAAAAATATGAGAATGGGCAACAGTGACGTACAAGTCCGAAAAGCCACTGGGTGAGCCAGGCAAACCAGTTTAGATACCATGCCTGCTCATGGGCAACTCCCTCCTCATGCATGTCTCTTTGTAAACAGTGCAGTGCACGGATGGCAAGAGTCGGAGTTCCGTTATCCAGGTCGTTACCTGGGATAAACGTGCAGCAGGACACACCGATCTTGGCACACACCCCTCCCTCCATTGCGGTCATTAAGTCCAACAGATATCGATGTTGCATTACCATGAGGCGGATGGTTCTCAGTTAGTTCTTGATCGCATTGAGACCGAGCTCTGTGCTGTTCATCATCTTGAGCAGCTTCCACCTGGTTATCGTTAACCAGCAGGCGTTCACTTTTGTTTGCACTGTGAAGAAGGGTATGATCCCCCTGCATTGATTTGTGCGTCACAAAATAGTCTGAATTCATCCAGAATGCTCTTGTACTGAGTCCAGCCAAAACATTCAGCAGTTCTTTTCTTTCGAGCCTGATGCAACAGAGTTGTCTTCTTCCTTAGCGGGTGTTGGTGCAACTCTGATAAATCTTCTCCAGGAATGACCAGGGTCGGGGTGTGTATGGTGACGAGGGAGCAGAGGCCACGCCATATGGGGATGATCTGAGTGTAAGCAAACTCGCCACCCTGCCAGTAGGTTTCAATCAGCGAGGAGGTGCTCCATTGCATGTCTGGAATGTGCAGCACTGTACCACAATTCTCACTCATTCCTAGTGGGATGGTTCCTTTTCCTCTGAAACACAAGGAATACAGTATACGTTTCTGTACAATTAAGGGCCCGATTCCGATCTCGCTCGGAAGGGCTCCGAATCGGATTTGGCTTTACCGGACCCGATCCGTAGCCCTTGTTTACGACCGAATCGTACACAGGTCCGAACGACCAAGTACGATGCGAAGATCGCGTAAGCGCCGACCGAATCGTTTCCGGACCCGAACCGCTCCGTATGTCTCGTTTGTAGATGAATCATGCCGCGCAATGGAGCCGATTTCCGACCGAGCGAGTACGATGCACGATTCGGACAGCCGCTTCGCCTCAGTCTCAGCGAGATGAAACGGCTGTTGGAAGCGTACTTCGGTGGACCCTACCAGGCCCCCCTTCACCCGGGGCCATCCGAATCGGTCACGGGGGGGGGTGCCCATGGGTCCCCCCGATCCAAGCATGCACAGTGTGGCGGGCACCATGGGGTGTACGCTTTTCCCCACCCACCCCTTTTCTGCTATGGGAGCCTGTGTACGCGTCTGTACACGGGCTCCCATAGCGTTCAATGGGGGACTGAGCGAACCGAGTCCGTAGGCATACAGCAGCATCGTACTTGCTTGTTCGGACTCCCGGAGCACGTCTCGCTCGGAAAGCCCTCCGGATCCGAGTCGTACGGAGGGCTTTCCTAGCGAGATCGGAATCGGGCCCTAAGTGTTACCCCTTCCCTTCTAACCACGTGTATATCTATTCACCTCAGTGTCCCAGATTTCTTGACATGGAGTATCTGCGCTGTTGGTTAACCCTCCCCTACGAGGATCGTTTCCCCTTGTACCATCGAGGTGGATGGCCATACACTGGAGCTTCATTTCTGGGGTCCATTTGTTATTAAAGAAGACTGCCCCAGAAATGCTAAGGGTCACCCTTGGACCACAGATGGAGGCAGGAGCAGACATGTTTGTGCATTGGTGTGGCAGTTTAGCTCCCTCCAAGAACCTCTTTTCTGGAAAGTCTCAGGGCCAAACAGTATCCTACCCTATGGTGCCCCTCCTGCGCATCCTATCTAGCTCTGTTTGAATGTTGCTAGGCTCAGTGAAAAGGTACAATGTTGTGGGATTGGTCTTGTATCAGGTAAGGTTCACTACTACTCTATGGGTTCTACTCTGCTGGGTTGTATCTTCACCCTAATTCTACATAGATATAGGTGGAGAAGGCATTTTGCTTGTCGGTTGTCTGGGAGTCTTTGGTGGTCATGTGCTGATACAATACATTGTGTAAGAGGGCGCTATGCGTGTGGAATTCTAGTTGTGGGTTCAGTGTATTTATAAGTGATGTGGGAGAGGTCGCTATGCAAGTGCGATGATAGCTTCAGGGTAGACTCCATCAGACTAGGCAGTGCTTTGATGATGAATGGATGAGGAAACATCCATAGCAAACAGAGGGTACATAGAAAGCAACAGTACATATCTTATGGAACATTACAGGTCTTGCGACTGGATCCAGGGGAGCTGTTGGTGATCCTCCGGCATTTGGGAGTGTCTTTAGTCAAAACGTTTGAGGCAAAAGTTCACTGTACATTACATGGTCCCTAATTCACACACTGAAGATCCCGTCAGGGTGCTGATGTGGCTGCTGAAAAGGTGGTGCACTTAGACGTTCAATTGACAACCTGTTGAATAAGAACTATGTTTGTTTTGTTACTTCAAAAACAGTGCATTATTGCATGCACCTTCATTTTCCTTCAGAGTTCCTGTGCATTTTCTTTTGAGGGGTATGCCATTTCCCCATTGGTTCGCACCATTTATAGTGAGACACCGGAAGGTGGCCCCAGTTGGGGTATCTTATTTTGCAATGTGCTTTATTGTACATGGGAAGTACTAATTTCTAGGAGTTGTTGCGGGTCTTAATTTTTATGCGATGTCGAGTCTCCCCCCTCTCTGGGCCCATCTGGCAGTTAAGTTGGTGCAATAATTTTTATGGGTTAATCACATGAACATGGGGTGTCATCAATCTTAGCTAGGCTTCCATGGGCGTCGCCAGCCCCCCCCCTTTCCAAGGTGTACATGGGAGGTGCTATTGATGCGGGTGGTGTTTTTTGACCTACACGTATGCGTGGCAATGTATAAGAGGGACGTGTCACAAATGAATGCAGGTGGCGATCGCAACGTGCCCTGAAGTCATGTGTATACCCCTCTAGTGCCGGTATACGGCATGCAACGTGACCCTCCCAGTGGCACCAGGTGTCTAGACTGCACCCCTCTTCTCAAAACCTCCTTTCGGGCTAGCTTTGGGCTTCTTTTTTTCAGTCTTTTTGGCGCTAACCTAGATCTCGCAAGATTTGGCTATCCCATTTTATCAGGAGAGAATGGAGGCTGTCGGAAAGCTGTCCTGTGGCCTCCGTGTGTTTGTGATATTGCAGTGTCTGAGATTGGGCTTACTGTCTCCTTCAGATGGTGTGTGCAAGGCCTGGGATGTTGGCTGACTGCTAGGCCTGATAAGGGGGTGAGCACGTTCTTGCGTTCTAATCTCATGTGGAGCTTTGATGGATCTTTGTGGTCTCCCTGTTTCCCCTCCTACCCCTCCCTCTTCGTTACATCCTTTTTTCCTGGGCAGTTGGACCTGTGGTTCCCAGCTGTGGCTAGGCACCTCTTAAACGCCAGCATGCTGATTTTGTTATTCTGGCGGAGCATGACCCGGTGAGCAGGCTTTCGGATGCTTGGAAAATTTTGAGGGAGAAGGGAGGAGAAAACATTGCAGCATGGAGAACCTGGAATCCAAGGTCCGGCGTCAATTAAATTTGTCCAATGAAGGTGAGGGACAGGGATAGTTGGCTGTTCGGGCAGACCTCCCCTCCCGACTGACTCAGCGTTGCGATGCGCCTTGCAACTTATCGGATTCTATCCGGTGGAGGTGATGGGGTCCTCACTATCCCAAGCATGCAGGAACCTTGGCTCCCGACACTGGCGGACAGCTTTGTATTGAAACTTATAGGGGGCCTCCATTGGTTGGAGGCTCCTAGCTTTTGGCTGCATGGTTGGAACCTCATGCAATGAAGGAATTTTTGCCGCGGGCTGGGGGCCCAAGAATGGGGTCCTCTCGACTTGGTAATCAGAACCCATCCCAATTGACTTGTAAGTGCTGGGGTATGGGTGCCTGCTTTTAAGGGCTGGACGGAAGCTGCCCTTCCCCTGGGGTGTGGTCAGGCAGCCCTGCCCAAGGGGATCATCAGCAGAGTGGGGCCTAGGCTACCGTGGGCATCCGGAATGATGGACTCTGGTGAGGATACCCGATCGACAAACCACCTCCAGCAGCCTTGAATTTCCCGAATGCAAGTAAAGGCTTGGATTCCTAATATTGTCTAATTGGACTTTCTTTTGAATTTTGGTACAGTGAATTGTGAGGTGTGCATTAAATGGATGGTTCATTATAGGGGGTTTTGACTCACTGCATCTTTGAGTTCTGCGTTTGCGTGAAGGCATTGCCTCCCCAGACAGTTACTCTTCCCTGCCGTGTTTGTGGCTCCGGTCCCTATTGGGCTGGGTTCCCCGTCTATTCTTGCTGTTGCCATGCATTTGCCAAACTACCTGATCCCTGTTGTGGTGGTGCAGCAGCTGGCTGCCTCCTCAGAGGCTGTGTGTATGGTTGGTTCGGGCTCCACTGTGTTTGGTTTTGAGGATGGGGGGTTTGCGGGGACAGGCCCATGTCCATCAACCTCAGTGTGTGATATGCTTTTAGCCGGCATTGGTCGGCCATGTGGCCCATCCTGAAGCAATACTTACATTTTCTGGTCCTTGGTTGTTGCCAGTTCCCCTTTCGACCATTATAGTTACATTAAAATCACTTGGGATTTTGTGGTAGAACCTTCCTATTGGGTCACGGTAGGAAGCTGGTTCTGTATATTCTATGCCAAAGTAAGGCACAGTACGCACAGAGTCCAGTGGATCCCCAGAGGTATAGCAGAGACTAAATTAGATAATCACTAACAGCTCTCTTTGTGGTAGTCTGGTCGAGCAGTTAGGCTTATCAGGAGGGTGCGTTAAGCATTTATTGTATTCACTCAATTAAGACTGATGGCACACACTCAGAGACAGAATCCAGACCAATTAGGTAAGTATAAAAAAGGTATACTTATGTTTTATTTCTAGAACCAAGGAGGACTTGGCACAGGTAAGTAAGATATGCTTTCAATAGCAAAACTTTACAAGGAAATGCAACTTTGATTGAAATGTAATTCGTTATTGGTTTGTATTTGTTTTTAAACACATAGAAATTACTTTAGAGTACTTTTAGTTTACTTTTTAGTCATATGACACTAATCGTTGTATCGCTGTTTCCTCCCCAGCTGAGGGCAAGCTCAGTTTTCTGCCCTCCTGGGCACTCACCGCGCTATATGATGAGAGGTCCTCCGATTTTCCTCCTGTCAGGTCTGCTTCAGGCTGCGGCATTACAGCTGCAAGGTTAACATCCTGGGGCTGAGAGAGCTGGAGCCACCGGGGCCCACAAAGTAGTCCAGGGCCAAAAGCAGGAACAGCCCTTATGTGCACTGTCAGAACATGCACGGGGGCCACCGAGCAGTAGGCGAATTGGGCGCCCAGTGCATATGCAAAATGCCCCCTGTGCCACAATTGCCTCCACTATAGCCCACTTGTTGCCCGCTGCTGTTTCAGCGAATCTGGGCCCAACCCAGAGCTGGGGGGCCTGGGCCTAGGTCTGAGTCTAAGCCGGAGTCTGACCCAGCATAGCCTTCCGGGGTCGCGAAGCTGTAGTCCGCTTCACAAGCTCCAGCACCTTGCGGCCTCTACCACACCCCTCTGTGTGTGCGTGTACTCCGTGCATCTCTGTGTGAACTCTCTCTCCTATAACACCCCCACCCACCCTGCTAAAACAAGCATTTGCAATGCAGTAGGTCTCGCATTTGTGAAAACTAGAGCTCTTGGAGTTGAAAATGACAATTTTTTTTACTTTTGTTTTTTGGTTTGCAGTGGAGTGATGATATTTGCATAGCGCTATTGCCATTCGTATAACCTCGTGGCGCTGGAGAACCAAAAAACGGAAAATAGGTTATGAGGGAGGGGAGACCGGAGTAATATGCTTGCTGGAAAAAAAAAACAACATCATCCTGGAAATAGCAAACGCTCATAAGGAATGCAACATTAAGTTGTTTCACAGCACTCGGACACTGTCACTGCCCTGGAAGGTTTTTCACCAACGCCTATCACACGGTAACTCCATTAAGTGGAACCTTGCCCTCCTCTCTGACACAATGTATTCTTGGTCCATTCCCTGATCGTCCACATTAGCAGAAAGGACAGCGGCCCCAATTGCCTAGTTACCTCTGTGTGTATATTTCAGGAGGACCACCATCGCACTAGCAATGATTCTTACCTAGAACTGCGGGCGACGCCCGGACTTGACTCCAACAGGCATCGTGCCCAGGCACGTATTTTCTAGTCCTGAAGATGATCCCAATAATGTGTCAAAGGGATCTAAACGTCATCGACTTTTAAGCACTCTTAAACACAATCCTATACTTTTATCTGTATGTGCTAGAGTGCATCAATGTATATTGTTTGCTGGCCCAATTGATGTAAATTTTGGCCATGCTCCATGTAATGCCTGAGTTAGCTCCTATCTATGTTGTACATGTCCCCACTTGTATATTGTTTCCTTAATTCTTCATATTAAACGATTATGTCCAGTTAGATAGCCAAATATAGACATCATTGTATTTCTATATAAATAATCCTTCTAACATTGAATTCTTGTTAGGGACCGTTGTTCCTGTAAAGCAGAGGTCTTCAAACTGTGGGGCGCGACCCCCAGGGGGGTCGTGGAGTCCTAGGAAGGGGGTCGCAGATTCCCCAGCTTCACTTGTCCCTGCAAAAAGACAGCCGTCCTGGGATGGCTAATTAAGATCGTTATCAGCTGCTTGCTTGAATGAAAGGCAAATGTGCCTTATCTGTTAATCTGCAAGTGTAAAGGATGCTTGGGAGCAGTACTGGCTCTTTGTAAAGACAAAGATGTGTTTTTTTGAGTGAAAGTGCAAAGAGTTAACAACTGGGCTGAGAAGTTCTTGCTTTTAATTTTAACTGCATTTACACAGCCCTTAGTGCCCCTAAAGAGGTGTTGAAGGGACAGTTATGTAAAAAAGAAAACTGCATTACATACGCTCTGGTATTATTAAAACCTACATTTCGAAAGCACCATTTTATTGTAAAACTATTCGCACATTTTGCAGCATTCTATCTTACCCTTTGTGTAATGCAAGTATAAAAATTGACTTACATATTCACAGTGCTTTCCGTCACAGGCTGTGACTTCGTAGCACTAAAAATACACATCACTATTCTCCACTGCACCAATCAAGATTTAATTCTGTGGTTCTCTGGTTATACAGAGACCTCTGCAGTGCATGAACTAATAGAGGTTTCATAATGTACTACAGTGCATTTCCCACTGAGTAATAACTTTTTTTTATTTATTTTTCATTTACGCTGCCCATTATTTTATATGTAGATACCTAAAGGTGAAAGACCTAAAAAACGTATAGAATATTTTGGGCTTATTTATGAGAGGCTTGCATCGCCAGAGCATCACTTTTTTTTTGATGTTCCAGTGGCGCAAGCATCTCAACCATACCTATGAGGCAGTGCAAAGTCACCCTGCATGGCTTTGCATTGCCTCATAGATATGGGAGTAAGACATAGCAGCGCAAGTCACTGCGTTGCCTTACTCTGCGTCAAGGTGTTCCATGGGCTTTGCGCGGGGTTCCCACGCAAAGCCCATGGATTTTGATGCTGCCCCATATTTACAAAATCACGTAAACCTGGGGCAGCTCCAAAATCTGCCGCCTCTCCAGTGGAGGCGTAACGAGGAGAAATGTTTTCATTTCTCCTCGTTTTTCCTCTATGTGTGCTACATATTGCAGCTCACATAGAAATAGGAAAACGCCCCTCAGGATTGTTTTGGTGAAGGAAGGTGCCTCTTCCTGTACTAAAACAATCCTGCCTATCTTGGTGCTAGGCAGCAATATGTGAAGGTAAAAGGACTAGAATGCACCGTATTTCATAAATACGGTGCATTCCTGCCCTTTCACATTGGCATAGGGCAGGGCTGCAAGAAGACTTGCAGCGCTGCCCTATGCCAATTCCACATAAATGAGGCCCTTAGTTTTTAGCTACACCTTTGGCTACACCCCTACGCTCAATGACCTTTGGTTTGCTAAACACTGTTTAATATAATTTCCCCACCCTAAAAATTATTTGCTAAGGTAATTGGGGGCTGTTAGAAATGGAGGGTCTCTAGTTGGCAATGGTTTGCACCTTCGTCCAAGTAGGGGCCCTTCCTTCTAGTCAGGGTAAGAGGGATACACTACTGAAATTACCCCTTGGCACGAGCAGTCAGGCTTATTTCAGAGGTAGTGTGTAAAGGATTTGCACATAACCAACAGTAATACAGTGAGAACACTACAAAAGGACACCACACCAGTTTAGAAAAATATCCAATACTTTTACATTCAAAACAAGACTAAAACGATAAAAATCCAACATACAGTACTTAAAAATATGCACTTTGCGGGAGCTGGCATCGGTCGGTCCGGACTGCGGTGTGGGAAGGGGCAGTGTGTCGCAAGACTTACGAGCAGTGCCCCCAAGCCACGGTGCGGTCACGGTTGTCGAAGTCAGCGACGGCGTCGGTGAAACCAGGGCGGCAAAGTGAAACGAGGCGGTGCGGAGTGCGGTGCCCACAGGTCACGGTGCAAGCAGCAGCTCGGTGGCCGACGTCAGTGAGACCGGGGTTGCGGTGCAGGATACAGCGGTGCCTTCAGGACACGGAGCCAGCAGCGGAGTCAGTGACGGAGTCAGTTGCTTCCCCCCTCTGTGGCAACTGAAACCACAGTTCCAGAGGCGGTACCCAGAGGTCAGTGAAGTCTTTGCGGTCCCTGAGACTTCAGAACAGGAGGCAAGTTCTACTTCAAGCCCTTGGAGATACTCAGCAACAAGTAAAGAAAGTTCAGTCCAGTCCTTTCACTGCCCAAGGCAGAAAGCAACTGCAGGCCAAACCAACAAAGCAACAACACAGCAAAGTTGCAGTACTCCTCTTGGCAGTTCTTCCAGCTCTTCTTTTTGGCAGGTTCCTTGATTCCAGCGAGTTCTAAAGTTCTGGGGTCTGGACCCCAATATTTATACTCAGTTTCTCTTTGTGCTTTTGGGCAGAGAGTGCCTGTGCCCAGCCCAAACCAGTTCCATCCTCTCTGGCCCAGCTTCCTGGCAGGAGGTGGAAACAGCATTGTCCAAGGCAGACCAGGCCCATTCAGGTGCAAGAAAATCTCCTCCCACTACTATAAATACAGCCCAGGTCTATTCAGCCCAGCCCTGACTCATCCAGGAAAGGCAGGACACACAGTGACCCCCCAGTGGCTGTCTGATGAAAATGCACATCCCCAGCCCCTGTCACTCCAAAGCCAGACAGTCAATCCACAAACCCAGCAGAGGCACACAGGATGGCTAAGCAAGAAAATACACACCAGTACACGTCCTACCTTTAATATACACGGCACCCTGCCCACAGGGGTACCTTGTGCCTACCTTAGGGGTGACTTACATGTAAGAAAAGTGAAGATTAGGGCCTGGCAAGTGGGTGCACTTGCCAGGGCGACATGGCAGTTACAAACCGCGCAGACACTGCAGTGGCAGGTTGGATAACCCTTTTCAGGGCTGCATGGGTGAGTGGCACAATCAGTACTGCAGGCCCACCAGCAGCATTTGATTTACAGGCCCTGGCACCCTCAGTGCACTTTACTAGGGACTTACTAGTAAGTCAAACATGCCAATCATGGAAACACCAATCCATAATACAATTTACAATAGGAACACTTGCACTTTAACACTGAACAGAAGTGAGAAAGTGCGCAGAGACACTGAACCTGTAAAAACAGAGTCAAAACTAGGAGGTCAGAAAGGAAAAAAACAGGGGAAACATACCAAAAGATGCCAGATCTAACAGGGGCATTTATGGTTGTCGATAGATGTTGATGATGAGGAGAACCAGTTTCTAGAACATTTTGTCAGAAGGGGTCCTTATGCCTAAAAAGGTTTGACAAGGGGGTCTCGACATCAAAAAGTTTGAAGACCACTGCTGTAAAGCAAGATTAAGTAAAGCATGTGAAATGTAAGCAGGAACAATATAGTTACCTTAACGCTTTTATTATTCAGAAATCATAGAGTGCTTTTGCCTGAAAAGTTAAGAATATGAGACTAGCGAACCTTGGGCACACACTATATATATATATATATAAAGGGTGAAATCCGTACAGTAGTAACTAATTGGTAGATACAGTATCATTTAAAAAAATATATATCTTTATTGCATTTTATTTTTTCAGTTACATATATTACTAGCAACAATACATGTCAGCACTTACGATGATAACATTTGTTGTATGACAGTGCGTATATAGTCTAAAACATTCCTTTCTCAAAGTTGTAATAGCATTCGCGTCGCCAGTGTGGGAGTGCTCATACATTTACATAGCGCCTCAGGCACCTACAGCCCGCACAGTCTGTTATCTCCAGTCAGGGGTCAGAGTGGATCTAGTAAGTGCGCCTCCCCGTGTCGATGTTTGATAATGCATCCATATATGTAGAAGTATTCTGCTTATAAGTGGCACAATTGTTAGTTCACAATATAGAGCACTTCCTGGGTAAGCAAAATCAATTTACATGTAAATGCCGTTTCTGCTCATTAGATATCTATTTTTATAGCAAAACAACCACGTCTAACAAAAAATAATATGTAAGCAAAACAAAGAGATATCAAAGAACTGAAAGGATATGTAACTAGTGTGCAGTGTGCCATCTGGGCATGGTGACAGCTAGGCTAATGTGCAAACAATGAATGTGGGCCACTATTCTCGTGCGCCATGCGGTTTACATAAATGCTAGGGTGTCATGTAGCAAAGCCACTTCTGTGTGACGTCCTGTGAGGAATGCGAGGTCTGCACCAATCACAGCAGTTACGGTCAAGGTGACATTTGGGTACAGCGCATCCCCTACCTCTATGCAGCCTGTAGGACGTTTGATCACGCCTACCGTGCGGGAGGCACCCGTAGAGCGGCAGTAGTGCGAATAAGAGTTTTGAGCATGCTGTCCCAGGACTGTGCAATTGGATATTTTCGCAGCCCTGCCGTTTCTTCCCTAAGTAGAGTGGTGCCCTCTGCCTGCGCCCAGACTTCTAGGGACCTCACCCAGTGTACTACTTCCGATGGATCCTTGTGTTTCCAATTCTTAGTTATAAGTCGCTTCGCTATTATTAGGCCCAGGTCGCGAAATCTGGAACTTACTTTATTGGCCTTAGTTCTTTTAGAAAACCCCAGAATACAGAATTCCCATGTATAAGGCACCTCAGTGTTAGTGCATGTGGCAAGTATGCCTGTGATCGCGCGCCAGTAGGGTAAAAGCCGGGGACAGGACCATAGCATATGTAATAGATCAGCGCCGAGGAAACGGCATCTCGGGCATTCAGAGGTGTTTATGGCAAAATATTTATTAATTTTATCTGGTGATGGGTACGCCCTGTGTAGTATGTAAGTTTGTATAAGTTTGAATCTCGTGTTACGTGGTATGTGTGTGGCACTGGCCAAAACATGTTCCCATTCTTTATCAGTCCAGGGACGGCCTCTGTCCTCAGTCCATTGCGCGCGAAGTCTCTGCAGTGGCTTTAATACATGGGCAAGCAGGGCTTGAGCTAGCCAGTGTATCACATGCGATCCCTCCCCCATTACGTGTAGATACTGCAATAACTAATGTGCCGGTGGCTCCTCAGTTATGTCTCCCCATGCTAGCGTAAGTGTACGTATAATGGCTGCGTGTAGAAGGAATTGGCCCACCGGCAGTCCGTTATCCGCTGCTAATGTCGCAAAAGGTAACAAGGTGCCATCTACGTATAAGTCTCCTAACGTGTCTACTCCCGCTGCAGTCCAGGCCATCATCGTCGTGTCCGTTATAGGGTCTCTGCCTCTGGGCGTCCCGACGAGAGGCAGCGTCGGAGCATATGGGATCGTATCTTTTGTGAGGTGGAGACTTCTCTTGTAACATCTATGCGCTAACTCCACATATATCTGCGTTGGGCGAGGAACTTTGCCCAGCGGATGAAACAGTCCGTATATATGAGCCTGTGTCCAGACCATTGTCTCGGTCGCCGTGTCCGTCAAATCTTTACCACACAGCCATTTTGCGACCCATTGCAGCTGCGCAGCTAGATAGTATATTGGTAGATACAGTATCATAGACAAGATAGTATTGTTTCATATGAATAATACAATCATCGGAACTGGTTGTATATTTCAAATGCAGAAATGCTTCGGTTCAAAGTGCAGCTGTAAGAAGTCACCAGTGTGTTTTGTGCTTTTTTCCTGGTTGTTTTCGTCACCGGCTTTGTGCCACAAATATAAATGAAAAAACTGCACGGAAGAGCGTCAGGTATAAAATCGGACTACACAAGGTTCTACTATTTTTTTTATTTTACGGAGTTTTATATAGCGCGAACTTGACCCGAAGGGATCGGGTATCAGAGCGCTTTATATAATACCAGTTGCATTACATGATGACACATTCATTTTTGTTAGGCACGGGGAGATTAAGTGATTTGCCCAGAATCACAAGATTTTCAGCGTCATTGCCGAGACTCCAACCCAGCTCCCCAGATTGGAGGTCGACCGCCCTAGCCGTTAGGCCAACTCCTCTCCTCTCCTCTCCTCCGACTATGGTCTGATTGGTCTCCAGCCTAGCACTGTATTCTCTGTAGTGAAGACGTCTAGAATTTAACTTCAACTACGATAACAGGCCAAATTTAATCAACTCTGTTGGCACAGACAAGGAATGTTTTCCTGTTTCACCTTCGTTCTCATTCAAGTAAATGAAGTATTAAGCCACTAACCTTGAAGTTGCTAAGTGGAATACCGTGCAGAAGGCAGATTCCAGTGCAAGCCAATCGTCTGGAATGAATGAATGAATCAATCAATCAGGGGTTTGTTAAAGCGCGACTACTCACCCGTAAGGGTCTCAAGGCGCTAGGGGTGGGGGCGGCGGGGTGCAGGTTCCATTCCATCAAGGAAGGGTCTGTCGAAGAGCCAGGTTTTGAGGTTTCTTGAGAAGATGGGGAGCGATGTTGTCTGTCTGAGGTGGAGCGGAAGGACGTTTCATGCTTTGGCCGCGAGGAAGGAGCGGCCTCCCGATCTGGTCTTTCTGGTGCGGGCGACCATGGCGTAGGAGAGCTGGGCTGATCGTAGGGTCCTTTGGGGTGCGTGGAATTTGAGTCGGCTGTTCGGGTATGCTGGTCCGGTGCCGTGGAGGGCCTTGTGTGTGTGGGTGAGCATCTTGAAGGTGATTCTCGCCTCGACGGGGAGCCAGTGGAGTGTGCGCAGGTGCTGGGAGATGTGGCAGTGTTTTGGCAGGTTGAGGACCAGTCTTGCGGCGGCGTTCTGGATGTTCTGTAGCTTGCGTGTGAGGTTTTTGTTTATTGCGGCGTAGAGTGCGTTGCCGTAGTCGAGTCTGCTGGTGACCAGGGCGTGAGTGACGGTCTTTCGGTGTTCGAGGGGGATCCATTTGAAGGTCTTACGAAGGAGGTGGAGGGTGTGGAAGCAGGAAGACGAGACGGAGTTGATCTGGCGGTCCATTTTGAGCTCAGAGTCCAGGATGATTCCCAGGTTGCGTGCGTGGTCCGTGGGGGTTGGCGGGTTTCCGAGGGCTGGGACCACCAGGTGTCGCTCCAGGCGTCTGGGTTTGGGCCCATGATGAGTACTTCTGTTTTGTTGGTGTTTAGTTGTAGGCAGCTGTTTTTCATCCATTTGGCGACGGCTTCCATGCCTTCTCGAAAGTTGTGTCTGGCGGTGTTGGGCTCGTTGGATAGGGAGAGGATGAGTTGGGTGTCGTCTGCGTATGACACAATGTTGAGTCCGTAGGTTCTGACGATGGGGGCGAGTGGAGCCATGTAGACATTGAAGAGCGTCGGGCTGAGGGAGGAGCCCTGGGGGACTCCGCAGGTGGTAGGTGTGGTGTCCGAGAGGAAAGGGGGGAGTCTGACCCGCTGCGCACTGCCGGAGAGGAAGGAGCGGATCCAGTTGAGGGCCTTGTCCTGGATTCCTGCGTCGTAGCGTCTGCGTATTAGGGTGCAGTGGGAGACTGTGTCGAACGCCGCTGATAGGTCGAGGAGGATGAGGGCTACTGTTTCTCCTTTGTCCAGTAGGGTGCCGATGTCGTCTGTTGCGGCGAGGAGGGCGGTTTCCGTACTGTGGTTTTTTCTGAAGCCGGATTGGGAGGAGTCGAGGATGTTGTGTTCTTCAATGAATGTGGCGAGTTGGCTGTTGATGGCTTTCTCGATGACTTTCGCTGGGAATGGGAGCAGGGAGATGAGTCTGTAGTTTTTGAGGTCGGTGGGGTCCGCTGAGGGTTTCTTTAGGAGGGGGTTGACCTCAGCGTGTTTCCAGTCATCAGGGAATGAGGCGGTCACCAGGGAGCGGTTGATGGTGTGGCGGAGCATGGGTGCGATGGTGTCGGCGGCTCTGTTGAAGATGTGGTGGGGGCAGGGGTCCGTGGCGGCACCTGAGTGGATTGACTTCATTGTCTTCAGTGTGTCTTCGGTGGTGAGGGCTGTCCAGTCGTCAATCGCTGGTTTCCGGGTGTCGGGGGTGGTTGGTGAGGGTTCAGTGTGTTGGTTGTCTTCGTTGAAGTTGTCATAGATGCTCTTGATTTTGTGGTGGAAAAAGGTGCTGAGTTTGTTGCAGAGGTCTTGTGAGGGAGGGATGTCGGTAGACTCGCTGGTGGGTTGGGCGAACTCCTTGATGATGCTGAAGAGTTCCTTGCTGTTGTGCGCTTGGGTGGAGATTCTGTCTTCAATCGCTTTTTTCCTCGTTTCTCTGATGAGTTGATGATGGGCGTTGGTGGCGGCTCTGAAGTTGTTGTGGGCTTCTGTGGATTTGGTGTTCCTCCAGGCCTTTTCGAGGCGGCGGCATGTGCATCTGGACTCTCGAAGTTCGGCAGTAAACCATCTGGCTTTCTTGGCGCGGGTATTGTTGTTTTTCTTGAGGGGGGCTATGGTGTTGGTGATGTCCGAGATCCATCTATGCAGGGTTCGGGCTGCGGTGTTGGGGTTGTCCTTTTCCGCGATGGTTGGGGTGGAGTTGTTGAGTGAGGAGGTGAGCTGGTCGTCGGTGATTTTGGTCCAGTTTCTTTGTGGGAGCAGGTGCTGGTGTCTGTGGATGGTGGGTGTTCTGAAGGTGAAGTGGATGCAACGATGGTCGGTCCATGGGAGTTCGGTGGTGTGGCTGAAGGTGATGGAGTTTCCTGTAGTGAAGAGGGGGTCGAGGGTGTGTCCTGCTGAGTGCGTGGGCTCGGTCACGATCTGGCGGAGTCCAATGTTGTGGAGGTTGTACAGGAGGGATGTGGTGTTGGGGTCCAGTTGGTTGTCGAGGTGGAAGTTGAGGTCTCCCAGCAGGGTGTAGTTGGTGGATGCGAAGGCCTGCGGGGAGATGATGTCCGTGATGGAGTTGGCGAAGGGTCCGCGGGGTCCAGGGGGTCAGTAGATGAGGGTTCCTCGGAGGGTGGCGGTGGGGCTGGCCAGTATCTTGAAGTGAAGGTGTTCCATCAGTTCTGTGGGCTCGTCGGGGAGTGTGCTCAGGCGGAGGCTGGAATTGTGGACGATTGCGACTCCTCCTCCTGGGCGGGTGCGGCGGTCCTTCCTGGAGATCTTGTATCCTTGGGGGATGGCGATGGTGATGTCCGGTCCCGAGGTGGTGTTGGTCCAGGTTTCGGTGAAAAACGCTACGTCCGGGGTGGTGCTGTCGAGGAGGTCCCAGATTTCGGTGGCGTGTTTGTGGAGGGATCGGACATTGAGGAGGATGCATTGCAGGGTCTTCGGTTCGGTTGTGTTCTTGTGGGCGGGTTGTGCTGGATCCGTGTTCTTGGCGGTGCAGGTGTGCCGGCAGCGGTGACAGCTGAAGGGTCCGTGGGTGTCGGCTGGTGATGCTAGCTTGCAGTTGTTGTTGCGGCCTGGGTTGAGTGCGTGGAGTGCTGCTGGGTCGTAGCGTTGGCGGGGCGGAGGTCCATGGTTCCTGGCGCTGGTCGCGGTCGGGTCACGGACAGGCGCAGACGGGCTTGCCATTTCCCCGCCAGCGGCGCGCCCGCTGCCCGTGGCCGCCATTAAGTAGGAGTCGGGGAGGGCTGGACAGCTGGGAGCGGGGAGGGGAGCTGGATTGGGCCGGTCGCGCTGGGGTGGAGGGACCGCGGGAGCAGCAGCGGCGGGGAAAGGTAAAGGGAGGAAATAAGGGATAAAGAAAAAAGGGAAAATAAGCAGAAATAAGGCACAAAAGAGCAGAGATGCAGAAAAGTGCAGAAAGGTGAAAGATAAAAAAGGGTAGAAAAACGAGTGAAAGAGAAGAGTGAGAGGAAGGAAACAGAAGTCCACTGGACCACCAGGGATGAGGCGCAGGGAAACCTGCGGGTGGAGGAGGGCCTCGATCACCAACACTCGAGAGTGCAGGGGCAGGGGCAGACCTCACTTAATGGTGGAGCTGCGAGGGTGGGAGAGCAATTTCACTGACAATGAGTCAGTGGTCTTGCTCGCCTGTCCCCGCAGCGGCCGCCATTAAGTAGGGGTCGGGGAGGGCTGGACAGCTGGGGGCGGGGAGGGGAGCTGAATTGGGCCGGTCGCGCTGGGGGGGAGGGGCCGCGGGGGCAGCAGCGGCGGGGAAAGGTAAAGGGAGTAAATAAGGGATAAAGAAAAAAGGGAAAATAAGCAGTAATAAAGCACAAAAGAGCAGAGATGCAGAAAAGTGCAGAAAGGTGAAAGCTAAAAGAGGGTAGAAAAACGAGTGAAAACGAGTGAAAGAGCAGAGCGAGAGGAAGGGAAAATGAGCAGAAATAAGGCACAAAAGAGCAGAGATGCAGAAAAGTGCAGAAAGGTGAAAGATAAAAAAGGGTAGAAAAACGAGTGAAAGAGAAGAGTGAGAGGAAGGAAACAGAGGTCCACTGGACCACCAGGGATGAGGCGCAGGGAAACCTGCGGGTGGAGGAGGGCCTCGATCACCAACACTCGAGAGTGCAGGGGCAGGGCTCACTTAATGGTGGAGCTGCGAGGGTGGGAGAGCAATTTCACTGACAATGAGTCAGTGGTCTTGCACGCCTGTCCCCGCAGCGGCCGCCATTAAGTAGGGGTCGGGGAGGGCTGGACAGCTGGGGGCGGGGAGGGAGCTGGATTGGGCCGGTCGCGCTGGGGGAGGGGCCGCGGGGGCAGCAGCGGCGGGGAAAGGTAAAGGGAGGAAATAAGGGATAAAGAAAAAGGGAAAATAAGCAGTAATAAGGCACAAAAGAGCAGAGATGCAGAAAAGTGCAGAAAGGTGAAAGCTAAAAGAGGGTAGAAAAACGAGTGAAAACGAGTGAAAGAGCAGAGCGAGAGGAAGGGAAAATGAGCAGAAATAAGGCACAAAAGAGCAGAGATGCAGAAAAGTGCAGAAAGGTGAAAGATAAAAAAGGGTAGAAAAACGAGTGAAAGAGAAGAGTGAGAGGAAGGAAACAGAGGTCCACTGGACCACCAGGGATGAGGCGCAGGGAAACCTGCGGGTGGAGGAGGGCCTCGATCACCAACACTCAAGAGTGCAGGGGCAGGGGCAGGCCTCACTTAATGGTGGAGCTGCGAGGGTGGGAGAGCAATTTCACTGACAATGAGTCAGTGGTCTTGCTCAGGAGCCGATGGTGCTGACCAACTTTTTACTGTGACCTCATTGCTTTTGCGACGCCTCTTCTACTCCAGCAGGAATATATGAGGTCACTCACGCAGTAAAAATCGTCCTGCTTTCTGGTGCATTAGCGCTAGACACAAGCTGACAGCGCGCAGACTCCACAGTAATGAAAGGAATTCATGCAAAGTGCGAAGGGATTAAAAGAGATCGCCTTCACTGGAGAGGGGGAGGTCTCAGGAAGCGGCGAGTTCTCTAAATCTGTGGGAAAGAAAAGCATGCCAAACAAGCGAGCGGTAGAGGAGGGGTGGCAGCTGCTCCTGCTCTGTACGCGTGGGGCGGACTATTCTCCAAACGCACAGAAAACACAAAAAACTGTGTCAGCTGCAAGGTACTAGAGATGTAACGTGAACCGAGCTCAGGTTTAATGACAAAAAAAATAACACTGCTCTTCAAAGTAATATCTAATAATACAGACATGAGTAACATGTTTTAAAATGAACTCGGAGGTCCGATGAAGGTGGCAAACAGGTTACCCGAGTTTAGCGAGCGTGCCAAAGAAAAGAGAGGCGCGGCTCCCTAAACTCTATGGGGCAGATTTACAAGCCCCTTGCGCCACTTTTGCGTCATTTTTCCCATGTTAAAAATGACACAAAAGTGGCGCAAGGGCCTTGTAAATCTGCCCCTATTTTTTCAATGAGGTAAGTTTTTCGTAAGCAGTGCAGCATGCAGCCTGCTGCTTACTAAAAGCATGTAATATTGAAAAAATAGACTTAGATGAGCCGCGCCGAAGAAAAGAAAGGCGCGCCCGCCATTGTTAAAGATCAAGGCGTGCCTCGCTGCTTACAGTGAGATCGTGAGCACTATTTTATTAATGACTTTCTCCTAGCTGCTGTTGCAGGCACGACAAGCTTGTCGTGCCTGCAACAGCAGCTAGGAGAAAGTCATTAATAAAATAGTGCTCACAGACTGTAAATAAAACATACCGAGTAACAACACATGTTACAGGGGCAGTCCTTATGGGAGGTTACAAAAGGAGAAAAGGCGGTACTAAGGAGAGACTACTAAGCCTATTCATGAATCAAAAGTAACCATTTACAAAGGACAATAACAGTGGCCAATTGAAAAGATGGGAGGAAAATGGGCGGCGCTTCAAGTCCATACCTGATTACAGCATGTCTCGAAGAGACAGCGCAAGCGCTGCCTAGGCGAGACCTAAAAAAGGAATTAACGGTAAGCCCGGGCGTAGTTTGCGTAGTAGCACTTCACGTAGCTACGTGAAGTACAGCTTCAACTACACGTAGCTATGCAAATTGCGTAGTGCGTAGCTGTGTGCTTGACTGCACTGTACAATAATTACCAAAAGCAAACTTGTACAGTGCAAGTTAAGATAAAATAAATATCTCTGTCTTTATATGCTAAAAATGCATATAGTCATTTCACTAAAGTGAAAACAAAAAGTTAACAAGCAGTGAGAGAGGTGATGATTTTGGTATCCTCACTAACTTAGGGAGAGAACCAACAACCAAGCAGATGTCTTGAAAACAAAAAGCACATCTTATTGAACGATTCCTCCTAGGACCACCTCAAGCACAGTTATGGGCAAAAATACAATCCCAACCAAAGGCCCTGCAAAGCATTATGGGACGAGATTAGCAGTGGGCAGTGAATATTATAGTGTCCAATATCAAAATAATTCTACAAAGAGCTGCAGTTCAACTAGTCGTCACTGGGTGTCGTCCCTCAAGAGTGAAATGCAAAAGTATTGAAAACCTTTCATGAAGCTTTTGCATTTGACTCGTGAGGGACGACACCCAGTGACGACTAGTTGAACTGCAACTCTTTGTAGAATTATTTTGATATTGGACACTATAATATTCACTGCCCACTGCTAATCTCGTCCCATAATGCTTTGCAGGGCCTTGGTTGGGATTGTATTTTTGCCCATAACTATGCTTGGGGTGGTCCTAGGAGGAAGGGACCACCATTGAATCGTTCACATGATATGCTTTTTGTGTTCAAGGCATCTGCTTGGTCCTCCCCTAGGTTAGGGGGACTCCAAAATCATCACCTCTCTCATTGCTTGATATGTCAAAATTCATTTTTGTGAATTGGTTATATGCTTTTTAGCATAAAAATTGCTTTATCAAAGCATTTGAAGGAGTTTGTTATTATTATTAAGCCTGGGCGTAGTGCTAGCTGTGTGCTTGACTCACTGCACTGTACAATAATTACCAAAAGCAAACTTGTACAGTGCAAGTTAAGATAAAATAAATATCTCTGTCTTTATATGCTAAAATTGCATATAGTCATTTCACTAAAGTGAAAACAAAAAGCAGTGAGAGAGGTGATGATTTTGGTATCCTCGCTAACTTAGGGAGAGAACCAAGCAGATGTCTTGAAAACAAAAAGCACATCTTATTGAATGATTAGGTGGTGGTCCCATCCTCTTAGGACCACCCCAAGCACAGTTATGGGCAAAAATACAATCCCAACCAAAGGCCCTGCAAAGCATTATGGGACGAGATTAGCAGTGGGCAGTGAATATTATAGTGTCCAATATCAAAATAATTCTACAAAGAGCTGCAGTTCAACTAGTCGTCACTGGGTGTCGTCCCTCACGAGTCAAATGCAAAAGCTTCATGAAAGGTTTTCAATACTTTTGCATTTCACTCTTGAGGGACGACACCCAGTGACGACTAGTTGAACTGCAGCTCTTTGTAGAATTATTTTGATATTGGACACTATAATATTCACTGCCCACTGCTAATCTCGTCCCATAATGCTTTGCAGGGCCTTTGGTTGGGATTGTATTTTTGCCCATAACTGTGCTTGGGGTGGTCCTAGGAGGAAGGGACCACCATTGAATCGTTCACATGATATGCTTTTTGTGTTCAAGGCATCTGCTTGGTCCTCCCCTAGGTTAGGGGACTCCAAAATCATCACCTCTCTCATTGCTTGATATTTTATTGTCAACATTCATTTTTGTGAATTGGTTATATGCTTTTTAGCATAAAAAATTGCTTTATCAAAGCATTTGAAGGAGTTTATTATACTCCTGCTACGCTACGTTTATTAGTACAGTTATTCACTCTGCTACGTGCAATTTGCGTAGTGCGTAGTAGCACAAACTTTGCATGCTTCGTGAGCGTAGCAAAGTATTATGCCCAGGGTTAATTAACGGGTGATAGCAACTGCTATGCAAACCCATCAAAATCTAGCTCTCGTTTCTTGGGTGGCTGTCGGGTGAGGTAGCTCAAAGCTCTAATTTTGCAGACTTGAAAGTCACCATGTGTAAACAGATTCATGTGTTACTGTCAGTTTTTGAAAATCGGCTGACAAATACTCTGGATAAGTTCACTTTCCGGGTAAAAGAGGTTGAGCTCTCAGTAGTCACCTACCTGGACTTTATCAAATTACTACAGTACAGCACTGTGACTGGTGCTGAGCTCTCTACAGGGGAAGTAAGAAAGGACACAACACACTTACTGGTGAAGGTACACCAAAATGTAACTCCTAATATCGGCGCTAGGGCTGCTAGCAACAAACTTGGAATGGGGGCCGGAAAGGGTCAGAGAATTGAACCCAGCAAAAATGATTGGCTGGTGGAGAATGGAAGGGCTGGAAATACACATATTTGACACCCTACCTCTTTGGACTCCCCCAGAAGCTACCCCATATGTTTTGGGGCTGACTGATGTTCTTTCACTTGAATAATTGTGGACTGAAAGCTGTAGCCAATTCAAAAATAAAGCAATTCACTAGTTGGGTACATAGGCAGCCACACAAATTAATGTATTGCTTAGTGAAATTTTTATGGTGCGACAAGTTGAGTGGGTGGAGAGAGGGCAGACGTTGTCCAGGAGACTGTACTGTTATAAATGTTTGATCTCCGGGGTTAGTGGACAAGATTCTAAAGAGTGCAAGACTCCACTTACCTCGCCTTCGCAGATTAGGGTAGTCCCGTGGCCCCCCCTTTTTTTTAATAAACTTGCAGAAATAAGGAGTAAATTATATAATGATGACTGGAGCACCTTTATCGCTTGTTTTCCTATTTTATGTTTCCAAGAGACATGGATGGTTGATAGTCTGCATATTTAGATAAAATAGGGGGCTTTCAATTTATTTGTCTACTCTGGTATCAGGCACATTTTTAAATGTAGGGCAGAGAATCCTTTCTACCAGATTATAAGCCTTGAGAATGGCCAGGGGTGTGCTTGGTTTTTATACATTTTTATAATGATTTTAGTTCAGGTAAATTGGACAAGTTACGTACCTTTGTTAACGCCATATCCGGTAGAAACATAATCTAGCCGCAATTTCCTTACTTTAGAATTTCCCAGGTTGGATCCGAAAGACTTTTGCTTGAGCAATACCCTTGCGCACCGTTAGGTGACGTCGTTCGGATCCATGTGACATTGTCGGCGCCGGAAGTGACGCCTGCGTCACCTACATAGGCGCCACCTTGGCGCGCTGGCGTCTGTTACTTTTCACAACTTTCCACGCCACGTGGCTGGAGCCATGAAGTGCACAGACAGTGGTGTGTTTAGAACTAGGGCCCTGAAAGGGATCAGCCCTGACCCTAAAAACCTGTCCGCAGTGCGGGGAGGATGGGTGGGTCGGTAAGGAATCTGCGGATAGATTACGTCTCTACCAGATAAGGCGTTACCAAAGGTGAGTAACTTGTCCATTTGATAGAGACATCTAGCCGCAGATTCCTTACCTTAGAATCGATACCCCAGCAATGCCATCCCCGGAGGAGGGACTGCGGACAAGTTTAGAGCACGAAGTCCTGCAGGACAGAGCAGCCAAAAAGGCCGTCCCTGCGTTCTTGACTGTCCAGGCAGTAGTGCTTAGTGAACATGTGCAGTGATGCCCACATTGCTGCCTGACAAATGTCAAGGACTGGAACACCACGTTGCAACGCTGTGGTTGCAGCCTTAGCTCTGGTGGAATGAGCTCTTAAGCCTTCAGGAAGATGTTTCTTGGCCAGAGCATAGCAAATTTTGATGCTGCGGACGACCCATAGCGAGATATTTCTCTTCTGCTCCACACGACCTTTCTTTGATCCATACTACCCCACGAAGAGTTGGTTGTCCACGCGAAACTCTTTAGTGTGGTCAAGGAAGAACGCCAACGCTCTTTTTGGGTCCAGACGGTGGAGTCGCTTCTCCTCGTCAAAGGGGTGCAGAGGAGCATAGAAGGTGGGCAAGGTGACGGATAGCCCCACGTGGAATGGTGTTACCATTTTCAGTAAGAAAGAGGCCCTAGTGCGAAGCACCAACTTATCAGGGTAGATGGTCAGGTAAGGAGGCTTGGATGACAGAGCCTGCAATTCGCTCACCCTTCTGGCAGAATTATTGCCACTAAAAACGCTGTTTTGATGGAAAGCAGCTAGAGGGGGCAGTTGTGTTGAGGTTCGAATGGAGCGCATATCAGGAAGGTGTTAACCAAATGAAGGTCTCACTGAGGCATGATGAATGGGGCAGGAGGGAACATATGTACAAGCCCCTTGAGTAATCTGTTTACAATAGGGGATCTAAATAAAGAGGGTTGGTTTGGCATCCTCAAGAAGGCAGACATGGCCTAAAAGGCCTTTTAAGAGTGCCCAGAACAGAGCCCTGCTGGGCAAGGGTCAAAATAAAGAGAAGGACTTAAGAGAGGAAAGCAGAAAGAGGGTCAATACACCGTTCTGTGCAATATTTTCCACATTTCTGCCACCTGCAGGCGTACACAGTCTTGGTAGAGGGACGCCTGGCTGCTAAATCACATCACAGACTTCGGGAGGAAGATTGAATGCTGTCAACTGCGCAGCTCAATCTCCACACAAGAAGTCGTAGAGTTGACGGGTTCGGGTGGAGCACCGTCACCTGCTTCTGCGACAGAAGATCCTTCCGAAGGGGCAGCCTGAATGGAGGATCGATGCTCAGTTGCAGAAGCTCAAAGAACAAATGATGGACAGAATGCAGAACAATGTCATACATTCAACCCAGTACAGGGATCTGGGCCTAAATCCATTGTTTTTTTGCTCACCATGCCATTCCAGTTTGAACCCAGCCATATGCAAATCAGTCTTGACCCTGTACCTCATGGGAACAGTCCAGCCCGAACTGCCAGGCCAGGTCCTCCCTGGACTGGAAGCAAGCATCCTAGGACCGATTTCGGGGTTTCACCCCATATCAGCCAGGATAGCTTGACTCCAGTGGCATGGAGAGCACGGGACCCACGTCTGGGCATACCCGTCCCACTCGGGGTGACAAATGCAAAAAGAACAAATGATGGACAGAATGCAGAACAATGTCATACATTCACCCCAGTACAGAGATCTGGGCCTAAATCCATCGCTTATTATTTTTTGCTCACCATGCCATTCCAGTTTAGAAACCGGTCCTATGATGCTCGTTTCCGGTCCAGGGAGGACCTGGCTTGGCAGTCGGGCTGGACTGTTCCCATGAGGCACAGGGTCAAGACTGATTTGCATATGGCCAGGTCTAGACTGGGGTGGCATGGTGAGCAAAAGAATGATGGATTTAACCCAGATCTCTTGACTGGGGGTGATTGTTTTGATTTGCTCTGCATTCCATCCATCAATTGTGTATCTTTTGCTTTCTCGCCCTAAGTGTGCCGGGTATGCCCAGACGTGGGTCCCGGGCTCACTGTGCCACTGGATTCAAGCTATCCTGGCTGATGAGGGGTGAAACCCCGAAACCGGTCCTGGGATGCTTGTTTCCGGTCCAGGGAGGGCCTGGCTTGGCAGTTCGGGCTGACTGTTCCCATGAGGCACAGGGTCAAGACTGATTTGCATATGGCCAGGTCTAAACTGGGCTGGCATGGTGAGCAAAAGAATGATGGATTTAACCCAGATCTCTTGACTGGGGGTGAATGTTTTGATTTGTTCTGCATTCCGTCCATCAATTGAGTGTCTTTTTCAGTTGCAGAAGCTCGGCATACCAAACTCTCTGTGCACAGTCCAGAGCCACAACAATGACTTGGGCCCGGTCACTCCTGATCTTCTTGAGCACTGTGGGTAGCAGTGGTATTGGCAGGAAGGTGTACACGAGGACTGAGCTCCACTCAAGGCGAAAAGCTTTGCAAGTGAGTGCCTCCTTGGAAATTCCAAGGTGCAAAACTGCTGACATTGCAGGTTCTCGGCAAAGGTGAACAGATCTAACCAAGGCTCTCCCCACTGCTGAAAGAGACCTTGCGGCACCTACGGTTGAAGGCGCCATTCGTGATCCGCTAGGCATCGACGGCTGAGTTAGTCCGCCCTGGGGTTCATGGAACCTGCCAGATGCTGAACCACCAAGGATATACCCTGGTGTTACAGCCATGTTCAGAGACGCAGGGCCTCTTGACAAAGGGTCCTCGACCCCACCCCACCCCACCCTACCCTGTTTGTTGCAGTACCACATGGCGGTGGTGTTATCCGTGAACACCTGAACCAGCTTTCCCTTGATGGAAGGGAGAAAAGCTTTCAATGCAAAACTAATCGTTCAGAGCTTCAGCAAGTTGATGTGGAGTCCTGATTCTGCTGGAGACCAAAGTTCTCTGATCTCCACCTCTCCCAGATGGCCGCCTGTAGGAAGGTAGGATCCTTCAGCATGGTCACCCCCACTGTTTGCCTGGTGTCAGTGGATTTTCAACTAGTCTGACTGGGATCCTGCCAATCAGGAGCCCAGTCACTGTGCTTTCTCCCTAAATTTGGATATGGTAAGCACTGTTGTACATCCACAATTGGCTACTGGTGTACCCTTGTTAGTCCCTAGTATATGGTACTAAGGTACCCAGTGAATAGGTACACCAGGGGTCTCCCATGGGCTGCAGCATGTATTGTGCCACCCATGAGAGACCAATCAAACTGTGCCTACAGGCAGGCCATTGCAGCCTGCGTTAGTTGGTGCTAGCAACCCTCATGACAGATATAGGTTTTCTTATATCTGAGGTCACAGCACGTAAAACCTATAAGTCACCCTTCCGGCAGGCCTTTCAGTCCTGAAGGTAGGGTGCTTGGTTATAAGTGCGAGGATGTTCCTGCATTAGCAGGACACCCCTACAAACCCCAGAGTCGATTCTCCAGGCTTTGTAAGTGTAGTCAGCCATTTTGATACATACAGTGGACATCAGTCATTACGAGATGTCTAACTATATAGTGGCTGCACCGAACCTGGTCATGTTCGGTATCAAACATGTTGGATTCATACCCAAACACCGATTCTAGTGTTGGAAGTATGATCCCATGTACTGGGGGGGCTCCCTTGTACTCCTGGTTACAGCTTTTCCAGGTCTGACAGCAAGCTAGTGCTTCTGCTGACCACGGACATGATTCTGCCCCCCTGCTGCTGAGCCAAGCTCGAGTAGGGGAATGTAGAACAATCTCACATACAGGACTTTGTGTATTGGGCTGGGGGCGCTTGCCAGCGCCACCAGACTGCTTTAACGGGCACATTTGGTGCCTTCCTTGCATACTCCAGTTGGAACCAGTTCTGGGAGCCCTTGGCACCCTCTCTGGCACGAAACTGGACAAAGGACATGGGGGTATCCTCCCCTCTGTCGAGCCTCTCCTCTGGGAGGGACTCCTGAGTCGTTCCAACCCTTTCCCTAGGGTACTTAAGGACTTACCTGTGGGTGGCTCTTCAGATTCATTGTGGGACAAGACTCAAGACTGAAACCACACCACTCTTCGACTGTCTGGACACTTTACGGAAAACTCCTGCTGCTCCTGGTCTCGCTGTTCTGCAAGTCTTCTCTGTTGTCTGTGTCTGGGCTTCTTACAGGATCTTCAACATATCTGTGGACATCAAGGACACCCGAAGTAATCTCCCTTGGAGTGAAGGAGTCACTCCCCTGCATCTGCAGGCACCGCAACAAAGCTGACCGGTCGGCTGCTCCTGTCGTCCTATGGACTTCGAAATGCTCATCAAAACAAGTGGTGGTTCTGCAATTCCCTCGAGGCCTGACCTGTTCTCTTTGCAACTTTATGGCCAGTGTCCCTCGTCGGAACCGTTGAGACCAAACCCCTGTGCATGGTGTCGACTTGCCGTTGCCAAGGCTTGTTGGCTCTACACTCCAGAGACCTTCGGGCTACAAGAAGCTCCAGCCTCCAGCATCTCTTCCTGCCAAGTAAAGCATCTTCACTGCATCCTCTGCACTGTAGCCTTCCTTCTTGGTGAGCTGCTTGAGGTCCTCTTGCGACTCCTGTGCCCTCGGCCTGTGGGTCCTCTTGAGGGTCTTCTCCTGCTTCAGTGGGCTCCCCTGCTTGTTTGGGGCCTGCTCTGACTCTTCTGCTTGTGGTGAGTCCCTTGGACCTTGCTGGTCCCAACGTTGCTCCTTCGCTTTCCATACCGGTTTCAGCTGCCAAGGCTTGTTGGTGTTCCCACGAACACCGACCCCTGGTTCTCGACTTCCGACGTGGGACAGCTTGTGCATGGCTCCTGGTCTTCCTCAGCATCACCTGTTCCTCACAGCTGCAGCGACAAGGTCACTGTCAACTCTTCTGAACCGTCCGTCATCGTTGGGCATTGCTCTTCTGTGCCTCCTGGTCACCTCCGAGTGGCATAGACACTGCCCCCTCTGCTTACAGGTTGTTCACTTCCAGAATCCACCCTTGGATTCCACTGGACTCTTGCACAGCCTTCTCCAGCGGCATCTTTCCTGAAGTCCTCCATTGTGGTCTACGGCGGTTTCCGACGTCACTTCGTTCCTGGGGGTATCCACGGGTGGGGTGACTCTCCAACCTTCTGTCTTCCACGTGGAATCTTCAAGGTCCACTGGAAAGGGTCCTTCTTCAAAAGTGCAACCGCAACTTCCCCGTTGACTTCTATTGGACATGCAGCTGAGTTTCCACTCTGCACACAGCCTCCGTGGGGTTCCTGGGTACTTACCTTGGGTGGTTCCTTGTGTCCCCAGCTCCTCTGAGTCTCCTGGTCCAAGTCCTGACTTCGGTCACAGTTTGCATTCCACTTTCTTAGTATATGGTTTGGTCTCCCCCGGGAGACCACTGTATTTTGTGCTTACTTACCTACTTGCAATTGAAGTATTATTGTGTATTTGTGTTTATATCTCCAGGTAGGAGATATAACAATGTGTTAGTGAGTGTTGTTTAATAAATAGACATGTTTTTATATTTACACTGTGTGGTTCTTTTTCATTTAACCTACACTACATGATTAGGACTGGTAAAACAAGCTGCTTAACACTTCTTCAAGATAAGCCTGAAGGCTGCTCTCCACAGCTAACACTTTGGGAGCTTTCAAAGGTTATCAAAGACCACTAAGATCACCATAAGGGTTGTCTGGATTAGTGCAAGGTGCTTCACTTAAATAAGTGTGCACCATATACTAAGCCGGCCTCCTACACCGCACCATACCAGGAGTGACGCATCTGTCACCACTGTATGATCTGGCTGGGGAAGGGAGAGGGTCTGCCTCTGACCCAATCGTGGTTGGTCAGCCACCACTGCAGATCGTGTGCAGTTCCCTCCGATATCTGGACCATGTCGGAGAGATTTCCCTGATGCTGCGCCCTGATTTCCCTGATTGAGCGTCTGAGAGGGAGTCAGGTGTGACTTCGGTATGTTGATAGTGAACCCCAGTGAAAGCAGGAGATTTGCCATAGTCTGGAGGTGGGAGAGGACAGTCTGAGGTGAGCTCGCCTTCAACAGCCACTCATTGAGATAGGGGAAGACTAGCACCCCTGATCTGCGCAGATGGGCTGCGACCACCGCCATCACCTTGGTGAACACCCGAGGGGCGTTTGTAAGGCCAAAGGGAAGCACTGTGAATTGAAAGTGCTCATGGCCTACCGTGAACCGTAGGTAGCACTGATGGGCAGGCAGGACCGGCAGGTAAAAATAGGTGGTCTGCAAGTCCAACACTACCATTCAGTCTCCAGGGTCTAGGGCAGACAAGACCTGAGCCAGAGTGAGCATTTTGAACTTTTCGTTTTTGAAGAAGCAGTTGAGGGCTAGCATATCTAGACTAGGATATAGGCCCTTGTCCTTTTTCGAGACAAAAAAGTAGTGAAATAGCAATCACAACCTACTTCTAGTGCCGGTCTCTCTCTATGGCTCCCTTGGCCAACAGAGTCCTGACTTTCTTCTTAAGCAACTTAAGGTGGTCCTCCGTCAGCTGGTCGAAAATCAAGGGCATGGAGGGAGGAGTAGTCTCGAAGGGGAGGGAGTATCCCCTTCGGACTATCTGAAGAATCCACTTGTCCAATGTGATTTTTTTGCCAGTGGTGGAGGTGGTGGCTGATCCTGCCACCAACCGGCCGCCCATGATCTTGAAGGGCCGGACTAAGAAGATTTAGAGGCTGCAGGAGGAGGGGTAGACTGACTGGACCTTTGGCCTCCTGACCCAAGGGGTCGAAAGGAGCTGCATAGAGGTAGCTGATCTTGTGCAGTCTTCTGGCTGGGACATGGCTGGTGCGGCTGAAAGCCCCTCCCGTGGCCATGAAAGGGCTGAAAAGCAGACTGGAGAAGGGTGGTCACCGAAATGCCCAAAGACTTGGTCATAGCCCACGAGTCCTTACAGCGCTCCAGAGCCATGTCTGCCTGGTCTCAAAAGAGACGGATGCCATCAAAGGGCATGTCCATATGGGAAGCCTGGACATCCCCAGAAAAGCCAGAAGTTATCAGCCAGGCGTGGCGTTAAACAGCCACCATCAATGACATTGCTCTGCCTAGCGAGTCAGTGGTGTCAAGCTCACAACGAATGGTGAACTTTGACGCATCTCTCCCGTTTGATACCGCTTGGGAGAGAATGGTCGGGCCTCCTTTGGGACCTGTGGCAGCACTTGCGCAACAGTTTCCCACAAGGAGTGGGTGTAACGGCCCAATAGGCATGCAGTGTTCACTGATTGCAATGCAAGGCTGGCAGAAGAAAAAATCTTCTTGCCCCAACCATCCAGCCTCTTGGATTCCCTGTCTGGGGTGCGGAAGGGAATGCAGCTTGTTAAGTAGAGACATGGACCACCAAGCTCTCAGGGGTAGGGTGGTTGGTAAGGAAGTTTGGGTTGCCAGTGCAGGGTGATGGCTGCAGGCGATGGTCCTATTCACAGGAGCCCCTGTGCTGGGTTTGGGCCAGGTTTCCAGAAGGACATCAGTCAAAGCCTCGTTGAAAGGCAGGAGTGGTTCCGAGGAGGAGACACCAGGCTGCAGGACCCCTGTCAAGATGTTCACCTTTACTTCCACCGAAGGGAGCTGAAGATCCAGGACCTCGGCTTCCCATAGCATATGAAGCTCCCTCCTCCATAGCCACAGTAGGGGAAGAAAGCAGGCCAGAATCTGGGAAGGTATCCAGTTCACTGGTCTCACCGAATTCTTCATACCAGTCCATTTCGTGCTCAGGCTGGGCTTGTAAAGGGCCCAGCGACCCCTCCCAATCTTCCTCCATTCCTAAAATAAGGCTGAGGAACCTATCTAGGATCCAAGGGTGCCATCGAAATCGGCATCGATAGGCAACCATCCAGCTCCGGGTCATAGGGGATGAGAATAGGGCTGGCGCCACCAGCATCTGGAGTCTCGGGGCGGGGGCCAGCACTGAGGAAGGTCGCAAGGGCATGACTGGCGCTGGTCCGGATCCAACACCAGATCCATTTGGGGGCACTGGCGCCAGGGCCGGAGCTGCCGGCGCCGAACCCGATGGAGCCCCCTCTGAGACTCCAGGGCCCAAAGGCGCGCTGGGGAGGTCAGGTAGCCCAAATATGAGGCACATGGGGTCATAGAATTCTTTAAGCTGGGTGGGGGTCGCTCTGGCTCCTGGAAAGGCAGGGAGGCGTGTAGCCGACCCAGACCCTGCAGAATGAGGCCTGGAGCGTCAAGACTCCTCCATTATGTCTGCCGACAGATGGGCAGAAATTAAAGCGCGCTTCGACTCCTTGTGTTTCTTCTGCCTCTTATCTGACCGACCAGACGACTTCAAATGGGAGGACGAGGACTTGGGACACCCTGAGCAGCGCCCGCACCTTCCTCTCAACTGGGACCGGAAATGAGACCTCCGGGGCGAACGGCATGGAGCCGAACGCCAGGCCGCAAGCAGCGGTCACCATGCACTGAGTCCAGGCAACCCTTAGTGATAGTTGTAGTGGTCCCTGATAACCAAAGCTCTCAAGGGGTAGCTGTGGAGAGCAGCTAAGGCTTATCCAGGAGGGTGGAAAAGGGGTGCATTTACCACAATTGTCAATCAGTGAGCATACACACAGGAAAGAACCACACCAGTGTTAGAAAAATGCCTCTGTATTTATTAAACACAACACGAAGAACTACTTGGTATATCTCCTACTTGGAGATATAAATACATTCAAAGAAATACTTTAAAACAGGTAAGTAAGAATAGGAAAACACATGGGCCCCTATGGGGGGGGCCAAACCATATACTAAAAAATGGGATGAGATGTGAGTAACCAAACGAGACTGATACCCAAGATGAAGAAGCCAAGGGAAGCACGGAACCACCAAAGGTAAGTAGCTAGGGGGACCCCAGGCGTCCGGGTGCAGAGGTGATACACTGGGTCAAATGTCAATAGGATAACACGGGGAAAGTCGCGGTTGGTATTTTATTGTTTCAGGACCCTTGATCTTGATGGAGTCCAGGATGAATCCAAGGACCCACCCTCAGGGGAGCCCTTAAGTAACCCTAAAAGGGGGAAGGACATCATCTGCGGTGACCCACCTATCATAGGGGGTCAGGGACTCTACCCTGAGGACCTAACTAGTTAGATGCTCCCAGGGGCCAAGATTCAAGATGGCAGAATCAAGCAGCCACCTGGAGGAGCTCTGGGCACCTCCCAGGGGAGGAGCTGGACAGGGGGGGATGGTCACTCCCCTGTCCTTTGTCTAGTTTTGCACCAGAGCGGGAGTCAAGGGCTCCTATACTGGTGGAAACTGGTTTATGCAAGGAAGGCACCAAATGTGCCCTTCAATGCAGTCTGGAGGCGCTCGCAAGCACCCCTGCTCCAGGCTTGGGCTAAGGCTGCTGGCAGGCTCCCACTCACTGCTATCAATCTTGTGATTCCTCGCTGATCGACGCCTGACGTCAGAGGGCCCAGTCAGGTTGTGTGCTACATGCCGGCACCGCGGGGGACGTCACATCCTGCTGCTGGAGCGGGGAGTTTAGTTTGTTGTGGAAGAAGGCGGCTTGCAGCTACTGGTTTGTAGGCGGCACCGCAGATTCAAAACACCACCAATAGTAGTCACTTTTCTAATAATAGCATTGATGGTTGTCTGTACTAAGGTCAGAGTAAAGTAAGTCAACTTAAATTGGCAAGTAAACATTCTAGGATTTATCACAAGAATAGGATGTCACCTACTTAAATATTGCTTCTTAATCAACAAAATAGCGGAACAGTCCCATTTCCAGAGGCTGCCCCAAAGCGCCCTTGAGCCACTGATATACAGAAGAAAGTGCAGCCCGCCCTCCATGCCCTGCGGTGCAGCCCACAGAAGGGGATGTGAACCAGTGACTACAAGGCTTCTGCTAACGCTGCAAGCAAGATAGCTCACTGGACTGTAAACACCTAGGCTTCATCTGAGCCTGTGAGCATGGGGGGCATTATACAAAAGGAGAGCTGACCCCCAGCCACCACACATCACAAAAGCAAGGTAAGAGCCATCTCCCCACTTGACCGGGGCATACACCTCATGTAGGGTGCCCGTTAATCTCATGTTTACGCCTTGATCAATCACGTGATTTCCTGCATCTTTCCTAAAAACAAGCATGGATTTATTTATATCATGGCGAATGAAGGTTGGTGTGCATCTGCGTCTTTTCTACTGTCAGCAATGTCAGTGAACACCTGCCATAAACTTTGTTGTTGTCTCCATCCGTAGTCTGAAAAGGTTACATCAATGGTTCTTAACTTTTAGATTTTTGTAAACCCCCACTGAATTACTACTGGTAGCTGGGGATCCTGGCTTCAGCAGTTTCCATAATCTGAACTTCAAAATACTAAAGTCTTTTAGGCCTGACAGAACTTGATTCACTAACCTCTGGAATGTGGCAGGCGCATTCTTCAGACCAAAGGGCATTACTGTAAACTGGTAGTGCCCCCCCAATGGTTGAAAATGCAGTTTTGGATTTAGCAGCATCTGTGAGCCTGATTTGTCAATAGCCTGCAGCTAGGTCAAAGGTGCTGAGATACTTCATGGGGTGGTGGGGCATGCTGACATGTGCGACGCTCCTCTGGCAGGGCACGTACCTCCGACCGGTCTCGGCTCTGCCCGGTTTCCGCCGTTGGGACACCATAGGGATCTCGACATTGGGGGATGTGATGCGCGGTCCTACACTTAAAACCTTTCAAATGCTACAGGAGGAGTTTGATCTGCATAAGTCCCAGTTCCATAAATATCTCCAGCTTCGCCATGCCTTGTCTCCCCTGATTAAAACCCTTACGACGTTGCCAGAATTTCATCCACTAGAGGGTAGACTATTGATGGGGGATCTTGGGGGACATAAAATCCGTCAGCTCTATCAGACATTGACCACACATGCCAAGACGAACCTGGACCGGACGAGGGCGGCATGGGAAGCGGATGTACCGACCCTCTCTGATGACGACTGGACTGAGGCCCTGGCCAGCCCTAGGGGCTCTGCGGTGTCCATTAGATACCGACTGATCCAGTTTAAATATCTCCACCGTGTGTACTACACCCGCCTCCGTCTGTGGAGGATGGGGGTTATTCCATCCCCCACCTGCCTCAGATGTCAGTCGGAGGATGGCTCCTTCGTGCACACGGTCTGGGGCTGCACAGCGCTGCAACATTTTTGGTCGGGTGTGTTATCCTGCCTGGGGCTTGTACTGGGGTGGGAGCTTCCAGCTGATCCCCGCCTGGTCCTTCTCCACAGCACGGACGATATAGGGGGAACATATACAAAAGGCACCTGCTCTTCCTTGGACTCACATTAGCAAAGCGAGACATGGCCCAACAGTGGAAGTCCTCTTCTCCCCCTGGGGTGGCGGCCTGGAAGTCCGCGCTAGACAAATGTATGTCTGCTGAGGTGGCGGTGTTTCAGGCTCGAGGTTGCCCGCAGAAACATGGGAGGATCTGGGCTGCATGGGCTAAATACCGTGGCATTGACCTTTCTATCTTTCCCACGTCCACAACTCAGGACCTCTTAGACAGGCTTACCGTATAATGACTCTCAACCTCCACTGAAGTCTAGCTGGTGCGGAATTATGCCTATGTGTTTTAACATCTGTATAATGTTTCAAGCGGGGAGTGCGGTGCAGGGGAGGGGGGTGGTGGGGGTTGTTGGTTTGAATGTTTTCTATATCCTCAAGGGATACCCTCTTCAGCGACTCATGTATCATTGATCCGTGCTTTCCATAAATACTGTCTGTTGGGGGCTCACCCCATTGGATGTAAAATTGCAATAAAATCTATTGTCAAAAAAAAAAAGGTGCTGAGATACTTGGCATCAGCCAGTGTATCTATAAGTTCATCTGCCCTGGGGATAGGATGGGCATTAGTCTTGGTGACTGCATTGAGGCCTCTGTAGTCTGCACAAAACCTCATCTCTCTCTTTCCGCCCTGGGAATGGGGTTTGGGCACAAGTACTACTGGACCAGCCCATGGGCTGTCTGAAGGCTCAATGACCCCCAACTCTATCATCTTCTGGATCTTTGTCCTGATGCAATCTCTGACATGGTCAGACTGCCTGTAGATCTTATTCTTGACAGGCAGATTGTCACCTGTGTCCACCTCATAGGTACACCAGGTAGTCTGACTGGGTGTCTGAGGAAAGAGTTCTGGGAACTGACTGAGAACCTGACTGCAATCAGTTAGTTGTTGTTCAGTGAGGCTGTCTGCAAAGACTACTCCATCTATTGAACCATCAACAGGATTTGGTGAGAGGAGATCAGGGAGAGGGTCACGCTCTTCCTCCTGTCCCCCATCAGTAGCCATGAGCAAACTCACCTCAGGCCTCTCAAAGTAAAGCTTTAAGAGGTTCACATGAAGCACCCTAGCACATAGTCTACCATGTCTTGCTTGGGAGGTTTGAGAGGCTGCTCCCATCCCTCCTTCACTAGACAAAGTGGACCCCTAACTGGATGTCCAAAAAGTTCAAATGGACTGTAACCCACTCCATTCTGTGGAACCTCTGTAGGCAAAAAGAAGGCAAGGTAATAGGACATCCCATCTCCTCCTGAGCTTGTCAGATAGTCCCATAATCATACCTTTGAGGGTGTTGTTGAATATTTCAACTAACCCATTGCACTGCGTATGGTAAGGTGTAATACATTTATAATTTCCTCCACACTCTTTCCACATGGCTTTTAGGTAGCCAGACATGAAGTTTGCACATCAGTCTGACACCACCTCCTTAGGAAAACCCACTCTGGAGAAGATTCCTGAGAGATCTTCGGCCACTGCAGGAGCTGTAGTGGTCCTAAGGGTAATAGCATCTGTGTATCTGGTGGCATGGTCCACCATGACCAGGCTATAACTGTTCCCAGAGGCTGTAGGAGAGTCTAGGGGACCAACAATATCAATCCCTACCCTCTCAAAGGGGACCCCAACCACTGGTAGTGGGATTAAGGGGGCCTTTGTAGTGCCCCCTGACTTACCACTGGCTTAGAAGGTGACACAGGAGTGACAAAACTCCTTGGTATCTTCAGACATGTAGGGCCAGTGAAAGTATGAAACAAGCCTGTCCCAAGATTTGTTTTGCATTGACCAAGATGTCCAGCAAGGTGTATGTCATGTGCTAGGGTTAAGAGGAATTCCTTAAACTTCTGAGGAGCAACCAACCTCTTGGTAGGTCCAGGCATGGGGTCCCTAGCCTTAGAATAAGGTAAACCATCTTCCCAATAGATCCTATGGGCTCCACTGAAATCCCCTGCCTCTTCTACAACAGCTTGTTGCCGGAGTCCTTCAAGAGTGGGGAAGGATTTCTGCTCCAGACTCAATTCCTCCCTGGAGTGTCCCCCTGCTCCCAGCAGCTCTGCCATGTCAGGCCGAAGCTCGTCTGGGGCAGTTCCCTCACAAGGGGCAAGATCATCTTTCTGAGTAGACGGATCCTCACATGAAGTCTGGGGGGAGGATAATTTTGTACCCTCCTACCTCTCTTGTTGGAAAAAGTCTGGGCCACTATTTCAGGCTCCACTGCTTCTTGATTTCCCTGTTTCTTTACCTGTGCTCTAGTTGCCGCAAAACACTTCCAGAGATACCAAGTATGGCTGCATGAGTCCTTAACTCTACTTCAGCCCATGCTGAAGTCTACAAATTATTGCCCATGAGACACTCTACAGGAACGTTTGAGGATACCACAACCTTTTTAGGGCCAGTAACCCCGCCCCCTTCCAGTTAAGGGTAACCACTGCCATGGGGTGGCACTTTGTGATATTATCAGCCTTGGTCACTTGGTAAGTGTGCCCAAGTAAGATCTGCTCAGGTGACACCAGTTTTTCAGCCACCATGGTGACACCGGCACCTGTGTCCCTGTAAGCTTCTGCTTCAATACCATTAATGAGGGGATGCTGCCTGTATTTCCTCATATTAGGAGGTCAGGTAGCCAAAGTGACAAGGTCAATGCCACCCTCTGATATCAGGACAACCTCTGTGACTTCTCTGACTAGGCCAGAGCTCATTGCAGTGCCCAAGTTGAACCCAGCTACGCCCTTGGAGGTAGCACTGCTACTAGTGCTACTGCTAGGGGCATTATGTGAAGTAGTAGAAGTATTGGTGCCTTTCATGGGACATATGGCATCTGACGTATGTCCCTTAGTCTTACAAGCAAAGCACTAAGGTTTCTTATTATTGTTATTAGAAGAGGAGGAGGATTTGCACCCATCCCAAGAGGAAGAAGTTTGTGGACCTGAAGCAGACTCTTTGTTATCTTTAGATTTCTCCCCATCTTTCTCCTGGGACTTAGAATTATTCTTTTTCTTCTAGTCAACCCCACTAGGAGACTTATTGCTCACCCTGGTGCGAACCCATCTGTCTGCCTTCTTTCCTAATACTTGGGTAGAGATCAGAGTCCACCAGGTATTGGTGCAGTTTTTCCAGACACATAGTTAAGGATATGCTGTCTCATGATCAAATTGCCAGACCTTCATAGTCATGTACATTACTACCATTTAATCAGCCTTCCAGAGCCTTAACTGCACAGTCTATAGAATCAACCCAGTCTTGTGATGTCTCCTTTCTGGTATCTCTGAACTTATTTCTGTATTCCTCACAGATAAGCCCTAACCCTTCATTGAGTGCCTCTTTCATGATCTGGTGGTAGTCTGCAACCTCTTATCTAACTCCCAAAGTTTGTCTCTGCCTTTGTCTGCAAAGGATAGCCACAGGATAGCTGCCCACTGCTTCTGGGGAACCCTTTTGACTTGACAGGCCCTCTCCAGCGCAGTAACCCACTTGTGGATGTCATCCCCAGTTTTGTAAGGAGGGACTATCCTGCTAAGATTCCTAGTGTCAAAGTGCTCCTCCCCAACTCTGGAGTCTCTAGTGCTGCCAACATTGGGGTTCTAATCCCAAATTCTTACTTTCTCTCTCCACTTCTAGGGATTTTCTATCAAGGGCCAGCTGCTTCCTCATCAACTTGAGTTTTGCCTGCTCAAATCTGATCATGCTGTACCTGTTATCTAAAGCTTTCCCTCTATGTTAGAGTGGATGGACCCAGCCTAAGATGCTGAGGAGAGTGAGGATGAGGAGGACCTGTTCCTCCGAGGATCCTCTGTACCAACCCAGGGAAAGAGAAAATGGGCCTACTTCTGTGACCCTCTTCTGTACCATCAGTACCTCCCTCTACAGGTATAGGGTTGTCCATAGGAGTCAATTCTGACTCCTCATGGCCATATCCAGTGACAGAGCCAATAGTACTAAGTACTTCTTGTCCTGTAAGGTCATCCCCCTCACCAAGGTCTTTCTCCCCAAGTGGCCTTCCAGGATTTTGGAGATCATCTTGAAGGAGTAACTTTAAGAGAAAATACCTAGTAGGGTTATTACCTGTCTTTAGTTTTCTAGTCTTACACAGGGTCCCAAGTTCCTGGACCCTAAGGGCACTGTACCCAGACACCCGAGTATGGCTAGATTACCCAACAGTAGACATGGTACTAGTGTAGTGTATGTACCCTACCATAGTAAACTTCCCAGAGGTTGGTGAAAGGGCTATGCAAGCCCCTTGACACCTAACCTAAAAGTTTAGCAAAACCTTACCTATACAAGTATTTTGTATTCCTAAAAGGTAACAGTGGTTTCTTGTGGAAACCCTACTGATGACAAAGTGGTAAAGCAATGCAAGTCTTTATAACAACCGCTGCACCACCAATGTAGGAGGCTGGCTCAGTATATGGCGTACACCTATTGGTGAGGCACTCTACCCTGAGTCTAGACAACCCTTAGTGATAGTTGTAGTGGTCCCTGATAACCAAAGCTGTCAAGGAGTAACTGTGGAGAACAGCTAAGGCTTATCCAGGAGGGTGTAAAGCAGGTGCATTTACCACAATAGTCAGTCAGTAAGCTTACACACAAGAAAGAATCACACCAGTGTTAGAAAAATACCTCTGTATTTATTATACACAATACTAAGACCTACTTGGTATATCACCCACCTGGAGATATCAATACACTCAAAGAAATACTTTAAAACAGGTAGGTGAGCATAGGAAAACACATGGGCAATGAGGGGGGGGCAAACCTTATAATAAAAAAATGTGATGTGAGTAACCAAACGAGACTGATACCCAAGGATGAAGAAGCCACGGGAAGCACGGAACCACCAAAGGTAAGTAGCTAGGGACCCTCAGGCACACGGGTGTAGAGGTGATACACCGGGTCAAACGTCCATAGGATAACACCGGGAAAGTGCAGAGGGTGCAGAGGTGATACACCGGGTCAAACGTCCATAGGATAACACGGGGAAAGTCACAGTTGGCATTTTACTGTTTCAGGACCATACCCAAAGGACCCCGAGGAAACCAATTGGATTAAGGAAGGTTGGAGAGCCACCGCACCTGTGGATATCCAGGGAACCAGGACACCTACACCAGGGAGCCCAGGAGCATAGGTGCAAAGTGGTGTCGGAACCGCATGTTGATATCAATGGAGGATCTGAGAAGTCCGGCAGCCACAGCGTCTCGTGGACCAGGTCGGTGGAACCCAAACATGGATTCTGGATGAGAAGTACCTGAAAGCAGAGGGAACAGAGTCCAAGCCACCCGGAGGTGTCCAGGAGGGGCAGGAGCACAATGCCACCCCTTGTCGAAGGTACTTGCTGTAGCATGAAGGTCTTGATGAAGCCCAGGCGATGATGCAGGAGCACTGGAGCCATCTACGAGCTGTCCCTCGCTGGTCGAAGAATGCAGGAGGGTCAGTGGCCGGCAGGACCCCCAACAAGCTTTGGAAAACACAACAGTTGGGTTACAAGAAACAATGCTTGGTTGCAGACCAGCAAAGACTGTGGGATTAATCCAGCAAGAGTAAGTCGGGGCTAGCCCTCAGCATGCAGGAGAGCCAGCAGGAATCGATGGAGACCCCAGAAGTACCCTCTGGCAGCAGGCACAGGGAGTCGCAAGGAGGCCTCAGAAGCACACAGAAGAGGACACCCACGTCGCAGGAGATGCAGGAAGGACAACACTCTTGGAGCTGTGTGCGATGCTTGAGGCTGGGGCTTCTTGGAGCTCCAAGATCTTCAGTCAGGAGAGTCGCCAAGCCTTGGCAACGGCAAACAGATGCAGTGACAAAGGATGCGTTTCAGGTCGGCTGGAGAGGGATTACAGTCTCTCAAGTTGCAGGGAAGACTGGTCAGGCCTCTGGGGAGCCAACAAACCACCACCTGTGTTGCAGAGCCGGGAGGTGTCCGTGGAACAGCAGGATCAGCAAACCGGTCGTCATTGTTGAGGTGCCTGCAGATGCAATGAAGTGACTACTTCACTCCAAGGGAGATTCCTTCTTGCTTGGATGCATGCAGAGTCGCGAGAGACTCGGGGGATGTACGGCCACGGATTTGCAGAAAATTGGAATAGCACGGAATTGAAGTTGACTTAAGAGTCCTCCTACCAGGAGCAGTCTTGTCTTGGTTCCTGGCTTGATCCAGCAGCAGAGTTCCAGTGTCCAACAACAGAAGTGTCTTCAGACAGGTCTTGACAAAACTTAACGGAGTCCAGTACGAATCTAAGGATCCACCCTCAGGGGAGCCCTTAAGTAAACCTAAAAGGGGGAAAGACATCTTCTGCTGCGGTGACCCACCTGTCAGAGGGGGTCAAGGACGCTTCTTTTTAAACCAGTCAGATGCTCCCAGGGGCCAGGATTCAAGATGGCAGATTAAAGCTGTCACCTGGATGAGCTCTGGGCACCTCCCAGGGGAGGAGCTGGACAGGGGAATAGTCACTCCCCAGTGCTTTGTGTAGTTTTGCGCCAGAGCGGGAGCAGAGGGCTCCTGTACTGGAGGAAACTGGTTTATGCAAGGAAGGCACCAAATGTGCCCTTCAATGCAGTATGGAGGGGCTCGCAAGCACCCCCACCTTAACTAATTCTAAAGGAGAGGTGATCACACCTTGCCTCTACAGGAAATCCTTAGTTCAGCTTTCCCCTGACAGAGTTAAGCTCATCAGCAGGGGGGCAGAACAGTGTCTGAAGTCGGCAGTAGCACGAGCTGGGAGGCAGACCCTGCAAGGCTACACAGGTAGGTATGGGGGGTCCACTAAGGAGCCTCCCCATTACATGGTATCATGCAACAAGCACTGGAATTGGTGTAGTTTCATGATTCTAACATGTTTTATACCAAACATGACCAAGTTCGGAGAAGCCATTATGTAGTTGGGCATCTCGAGTTGCCAGTGTCCACTACATACCTTAAAATGGCTTCCCCGCACTTACAAAGCCCAAGGAATGGAGTACCGGGTTCCTAGGGGTACCTCTGCTCGTGCAGGGGTACCCACACACTTAAGACAATGCACCCTTCCTTTGGGCTGCAAGGCCTGCCTTAGGGGTGACTTATAGGTCTTAAGTTCAGTGACCGGGATATAACAAAAACCTTAGATCTAAAGCGAAAGGTGCATGCACCATATCACGCAGGCTGCAATGGCAGACCTGCAGACACAGTTTGCATGTGCTCCCATTGGCGGCATAATACATGCTGCAGCATATGGGCGACCCCCTGGTGCACCAATGCCCTGGGTACCTCAGTACCATATACTTGTGGGGTGTACAAAGTACTTACCAATGAATTGAGGAGAGAGCGCACAGACACTGGGGTCCTGATTAGCCGGATCCCAGTGCACTACAGTCAAAACACACTGACACCAGGCAAAAAGTGTGGTAACTATGCCAGAACGATCCTACTTTCCTAAAGTAGTCTTATTGATTATATTTTAATTTCTAAGTTGAGCTTGTTAGTTTCTAATTTCCAGATACACATGAACTACTTTAGTGATCATTACTCGCAAAGCATTGATTTGAGTATGGAGCTAAGGGAGAACTGAACTAGGTTAGCTAAACGAATAGTAGTGCTAAATGTCTCTAGAAGTAGTAGTTAATGGATAAACTGGGATAGGATTAACCCAGAGGGGGTTCATCTTATACAGGATAGCAAGCCTTTCAATGAGATCTGCCTGGATGAGCAAGGAGTGTGCCCTTATATTAAGAGGATGTTCGAGGAGATTGCGAGGTACGTGAAAAGGGAACTCACAATTTCTGGTTTTGATTGACCCCCCGGGTTCAAAGGCTGGTTTGACCACAGCTGCACTAAAGCACATGCTGACCTAATAAGGGCTTTGAAGAAAGAAAATTGTTCGCAAAGTGAGAATATGGAATATAGATGGAAGTATAAAGCTGTCCTCAAGCATAGGAAGGAAACCATCAAAATTGATGCTTGGGAAGCCCTAATGGCTGCCAATCAGGATAAGGATGCTACTGAGTTATGGCATGTTATTAGTAATCAACCGTATTTCAAGATACAGGGTGCGCAAACTATAGAACCGGCAATTCCGGCAAAACAATGGGCTTCCCATTTTATCAGTATTACGCAGATGATAAGGACAAAATCCTTTAGTCTCAAACAAATCCAGTAATTATGTTGGTGGACAATGAGTCCTAGAAATGACCTTAAATGAAGTATCCAGTACACTTATAAAAAACGCTAAGGTCCCCGGGCGGGATGGGGTTCCATTTCAGGCCAATATTGAGCTCTGGGGCCCTCTTCTTACCAATGTCCCACTGTCTGTCGATAAAACCGGCCCATGGTCACAATCCGTGATCATACTTGTATATAAAAAGGGAAATCACAATGATCCTGGTTGTTACCATCCAATCTCTACTGGATTCTTTGGTAAAGTTAATTGGGGTGCATACTTTTAGACAGAGTAGAAGACTGGGCAGAGAAATATCAGATTCTTGCTGATATTCAGTAGGATTTTCATAGTGACATAGGCACAGTAGATCAATGTCTCAAACTATCTTTATTGGTCAATAAATATACAGCCGCAAAACAGGGTTCCATTTACTTAGCGCCCATGTCGTGCCGGAGGCTCCTAGTATGCCTTCTTTTAACTTGCTTTTATTAACAGCAGCAGTTAAGAACCACATACAAAACAACAAGTCCCAGGAGTCCAAAGAGAAAATGGGCCAATGGGAAACAATGGAACAAAGAAGAACTAATAGGTGAGTATCAAACAGTACAACAGCTCTCTTTACTGCGAACAGCTCCTCTTTTCTTGCTGCTCGCAGTCAAGATAAGTACTCCATTTTATTAATTTTTCATAAACGTTAATTAATGGTTTGTAGTGTTTCATACGTGCAACCTCAATATTGTTATTACTATTTTTTTTGTTGTTATTAATGATTTGTTATCCCTGTTGTTCCGACCGAACGGTAATTAACGCTTCAGTCTCCTCGTGCATTGGCCGTTACGCTTTGTTTTCCTTCGCGGACTCTGTCAGCCATTTTATTGGTTCTTCTGTGGCCCTCACCATAGTGGTGCCTCAGTTTGTTTCTATTCACGGAGTTTGTTTCCCAGGTGACTGCGTCTCTTGACGGCCTTGCCAGAGCTTGGCTCACACCTTGCAGTTCATCGTCTCTGAGACTCTCCCGCCTCAACACGCCCTGTGGGTGCAGCCTCTTCTATGTCCCCACCCTTTTTCCTCGCGTTCCAGCTTTGCCTGCAATTGCTATTCCCGCCTTTGTGGGAGTGCTTTAAGGACAGTTACCGCCCCTTCACAATATTAACCATTTATCCCCTGGTTCTTTCTGTTGTGTACATCTGTTATTATCTACAATGGAGTTGGATAGTTCCCCTTTTTGTCAGGAAGCTGAGGAGGATGGGAACCAACTAAAAAAATTATTTGAACAAGTTTATTAACACATCAGTGGAAAGAGCTCTGGCAGCTTCTATGAGCAAAATGTATAAAAATATTGAAAATTCTGTGGCAAATAATATGTCAAAGACTTCCATGGCCCATTCTGTGGGGGATAGCAGAAAAAGAAAAGCCACTTCAGTTTTAACCTCAATGTCTAAGGCGGCGCACTCTGTTTCTACTTCCCCAAAATCTGCACTGGCGACTGGTGAGATCTCCTCACATGCGGACGAGGACTTGGATCCTCACAGGCCTCTGAGCAAGGAAGGGAATATTAAGACGCCTTACAAGTGCAAAGACAAAACCAAAAACATCCAAGTCAACTTGTCAAAGATTGTCATCTCTGAAACATTAGACACTGATGACGACTTAGGTGACCAAGACACTGATAATGAAACATGGTAACTTTGATCCCTTTTACTCCTTTCCTGCCAAAAACCAAAATTATCGTTTTATGACCCCTTTGAAGCACAAACTATTCTAGACCCTCTGAGTCTCCCTATGTTCAACCCTCTTTGTATCCATCATCCAAACTCTACGGAGTGGTTTCCTATTGAACATGTTGGCCATTACATTACCTCCAGACTACAATTGTCCTTAGACAAACAAACCAGGGCTTAACTCAAATCCAAATGCCCCAGACCTTCTCTGTCTTCTAATATCACCTCCACTCCTTCTATTGACGCTACACTTTTAACTTTCTTTTCCAAATTTGGCAAAGAAACACGGAAGGATGTGGACAAGGCCTGGTCTTCTTGCCAGGATAAACTACTTGATCTTGTTGGTCTGTTAGCACGGATTTTTGACCTGGCAGAAGCCACCAAATTGGAAAATGATTCGGTGGGTCCTGAAGAACTTTCTCTATGGATTCAGAGGGCTTTGTGCATCTTGTGCAATGCCAATTCCGCCATTATACATGAACGGAGGAAGGGCCTACTTCTTAAATTGGATCCCAAGCTGGCAAGTTTTGCCACCCTGGACCTGGGTGTTAAGGCACAGGGCATGTTATCCGGAGGCTCTTTTATCAAGGAGTTATCGAAGTATGTTACCACTTTTACTTCCATCGATAAGGCTCAGCAAACCATGAGAAAAGTGTTTCACCCAATGTGCTTTTGCAAGGGCCGGTAGAGGCAGGAGCCGCTTTACCGGCCACAATGCCCGTTTCCAAAGAGAAAGAGGCTCTTTCTACAACAACACCTCTGCATACAGGCCTCAAGAATATAAACCCCAATTCTACCCACAATGCAGCAGAGGTTTCCGAGGTCAGGGTCAAAAATCGTCCAGAGAATTCAATCAACAAGGTAATCCTTTTTTCTGGCCATCTTCCTGTAGGAGGCCATCTTGCTCTTTTCCTTTCTCAATGGCAAACGATTACTTCAGACCCTTGGGTTCTAACCACAGTTCAAGGTTATGTTATAGAGCTTTACGCAGAACCTTTTCAAGGAGAACCTCCTCCCCCTCCTCCTTTCTCTATAGAAAAGTCCTACATGATATCTCAAGAGGTTCAGTCTCTACTACAAAAACACAAAATTCAGCCATGTGTTTCAGACTATTCAGGCTGCTTCAGTTCTATATTTCTAGTTCAAAAGAAAAACAAAAAAGACAAGACCCATCATCAATATGACATTTTTCAATCACTTTGTGGTGTATTGCCACTTCACAATGGAAACAATTAATCATCTGCGAGATACTTTGCTCCAACACAACTGGCTGGTCAGATTGGATCTTCAGGATGCATACCTTACCATCCCGATTCATCACAGCTGCAGGAAATTCCTTCAGTTTCTGTGGCAGGGTCAGGCCTACCATTTCTCCTCTCTCCCTTTCAGACTTTTCCTCTGCTCCTTGATGTTTCACCAAGATAATGAAATCTATTGTCACATATCTCAGATCTCAAGGGATCTGTCTTATTTACCTAGAAGATATCCTCTTGATTTATCAAAACCAACAATCTATTCTTTGTATCCTAAAAATACCATGTTCTCTCCTCTCAAGTTTGGGTTTTCTTCTCAATGTAGAGAAGTCGATACTCATACCTTACAGACAGATGGAATTTCTAGGATTCCTTGTCAATTTTTCCACTCCGTCTCTTCATCTTCCTTTGTCAAAAGTCAAAGCAATAAAAAGCGAGATATCAATAACTCTTTAAAGTTTGCAGATCTCCCTCAGGTCTCTGGCACGAATTGTTGGTCTTCTTTCCTCCTCAATTCAGGCAAATTTTCCAGGGCCTCTTCATTATCGTGCTCTTCAGTGACTCAAAATCCGTCACTTGCAAAGAGGTCTTGCCTACTCAGATGCCAGTTCCTTAGATTCAGAGTCCCGGTTAGAACTTCAGTGGTGGATAGACCAATTAGATGCCTGGAACGGCAGGACCATCTTTGCATCAGCCCCTGATCTAGTATTGGAATCCGATGCAAGTCGAATGGGTTGGGGCTCCCGGTGTGGACCAATCTCCACTGGAGGCTCATGGTCGTTAGAGGAGTCCAAACTGCACATCAACTGTTTAGAGATGCTTGCAGGCTCCTTTGCAATCAAAAGCCTTGCAAAAGTGCAATGTTCTATTCTTCTTCGTTTGGACAACATTTCTGCGGTTCAGTATATCAATCGTCTGGAGGGCACCAGATCAAAGCCCCTCGCAGAGTTGGCAAAGAGCTTTTGTGAATTCTGTCCCCACAAGTATCTCAGTTGGTGCGGAATATCATCCGGAGGATCTCAATTCAGTGGCGGATTGGCATTCTTGTCACCATTGCGATTCCAGCGTTTGGAGACTCCACCCTTCCGTCTTTAATGCTCTTTCACGTGAATGGGGTCCTTTCTACATCGACCTTTTTGCCACAAGACTCAATTCCCATCTCCTAATTTTTTCAGTTGGAGGCCAGATCTGCTGGCCTTAGCTACAGATGCCTTTCTACAAGATTGGACACCTTTCCTCAATTACGCTTTCCCCCCTTTCATAATGATCAACAGAGTTCTGGCACAGACCAGGCAGCAAAGGACATCCCTTGTTCTAGTAGTCCCATTCTGGCAATCCCAAGTCTGGTTTCCTCCTCTTTTGGAGTTAGCGATAGGCTTCCCAGTCCTTCATCCATCTTTTCCCAAACTCCTCCTAGATCCTTTGGGTCATCCTGACAACTTAGTTTTAGACAACGCCCTCCTTTCTGCTTGGAAAATTGCGGAATCTCCCAATCTGGCTCTTTCATTTCGACAGAAGATTCAACCTTTATCAACAATTTCTGGGCACTTGGTACCTCCAAGGCTTACAAATCAGCTTGGTCTCTTTGGGCAAGCTGGTGTTTAGAAAAATCTGTTGATCCATTTTCTACAGATAGTTAATATTGTAAACTTTTTGACAACTGAAGCTTCAGAAGGTAAGTTCTACTGTAACTATTAATTTGTACAGATCAGCCATATCTATGAACCAACCTTACATCAATGGGAAACCAGCGGGAGAGCACTCGCTCATTTGTCTCTGCTAATGGGAGTAAAGTTATCTAAACCTCCTGTTCCTAAATACAGTAAACTTTGGGATATTACTGTTGTTTTGAAGTTGTTCATTGATTGGCCTGAGAATTCTGCTCTGTCTCTGAAAATACTTTCTGCCAAGCTTACAATGTTATGTCTTGTTTCCATCAAATGTATTTCTGATGTCAAGACTTTAGATCTTATCTCTTGTCAGTTTACTCCCACAGGTGTTTTCTTTTCAGTTCACAGACGTACTAAAACAAACTTAACCCTTTCGCTGCTAGGCCTCCCTCCCCGTGCTAAGCCTTTTTTTTGCATGTTTGGGGTAGTTTGCACTTAGGCCCCTGTAACATTTTGTCCACATAGGGTATCCATGCCAAATTTGCATCCTTTTCTTCCAACATCCTGAGAATTTTAAAGGTACCCAGGGTTTGTGGATTCCCCTGGAGGGGACCCAGGAATTGGCCAAAATACAGCAACATTTTTTTTTTTTTTTTTGAAAAATGGGGAAAAAGTGCTGCAGAAGAAGGCGTCTGGTTTTTTCCCTGCAAATGGTATCAACAAAGGGTTTATGGTGCTGGAATCACTATCTTCCCAGCTTTCAGAAACAGGCAGACTTTTGTCACACAGTTTTGGCATTTTACTGGGACATAGCCTATTTTTACTATGTTTTGTGCTTTCAACCTCCTTCTAGTTAGTGGTAGAAATGGATGAGAAAGCAATAATGTATCCCGGAAAACTATACATTTCAGAAAAGGAGCTGAATTTAGCAAGGGGTCATTTGTGTAGATCCTTCAAGGTTTTCCTATAGAAACAAACAGTTGAAATAAAAAAATATTGAAATTGAGTTGAAAAAAACAGCCATTTGTGCCAACTTTTTCACCTGTAACTTCTAACTATGGCAAATTTTTTAAATCAATATACCATTACGTCCGCTGGACCTTTTGATTGCGGTGATATATAGGACTTGTAGGTTCACCAAGAACCCGAGGTACCCAGAGGCAATAACTGAGCTGCGCCTTGCAATGGGTTTTCATGTGTACCGGGTATATAGCAATTCATTTGGTAAAATATAAAGAGTGAAAAATAGGTATCAATGGGTATGTATTTCGGAAATGGGAACAAAATATAGAGTTTAGAAGCAGTAGTAATTTGCACATCTCCGAAATTGTGGCTACCCATACTAGCATGTGAATTAGAGGACATTTTATTAAGGGACTTCTTTTTACACATTGTCTTACATTTGGAAGGCAGAAATGCATAGAAAGTCAATAGGTAATAACACGTGTTCTACAATCAGTGTTCCTCTAAGTCTCCCGATAAAATTGGTACCTCATTTGTGTCGGTAGGCCCAGTGCCTGCGACAGGAAACGTTCCTCCTAACGCAACATGGACATATCACATTTTTCTAGGGAAAACTGACACATTTTTTCGCAATGTGCCTAGCTATGGATTTTGGACCCTTGCTCAGCCGGCACATGGGGAAACCTAGCAAACCTGTACAATTTTGAAAACTAGACACCAAGGGGAATCCAGGATGGGGTGACTTGTGTGGCTATCACCAGGTTCTGTTACCCAGAATCCCTGGCAAACCTCAAACTCTGTCAAAAAAACACATTTTTCTTACTTTTCTGTGGTGGAAAGTTCTGGAACCTGCAGGGAGCCACAAACTTCCACCCACCCCGCATTCCTCCCCAGTCTTCCTATAAAAATGGTACCTCACTTGTGTGGGTAGGCCTAGTGCCCGAGACAGGATTGATTGATAAGTAGTTTATTAGTCAATTAAAACCATAAACACGACACAATCATACAGTACAGAGCAATTAAAAAATAAGAATAGAAAAGAATCTAAAAGTTTGCTATATATCTACTTCAGCCGTTGAACATAGTGTTAATGGACCTTTACATTTTCTATCTATCCTTCCTAACTATATAGATAAAAATTCCAAGAATGGGTGATAAGTGTCTCGGGGTGACTAATCAAGCACCGACAATTTCCCTAATTGGGTTAAAGTGAGAATTTGGGATGCAGCCGATCGTAACTCTCCTAAATACACCGCTATAGGTAGCAAAGTGCTTGTGTGCAGGTCCAAAAAGCGGGAATATGTGCTATGCTAAATGGACAATGGTTTTTCAATCAACTGAAGAACAGATGTACAAGACTATGCTTTATTAAAGTGCTGATGTGCTAGACAAAAGTGCCAAGTTAAGCAAATTTTTGCCTTAGCAAGACAGGATAGGGAACAACTACTATAGAAGACCCTAGCAGCCCGTCCTTGCAGTTTACCTGCTCATGTAAATTTACCTAAAAATGATAGGGTTGTCACAGCCTAAGTTCGCTCCACACTCGACGTATATGTTAATCAATTTATTTAAAATGGCCAAAAACTGGATTAGTCTAATGTTCAACATTGTATTATTTGGGTCCATTGACTCCACAAGTGCAGTCCTACAAAACCTGATTCCCTGGTTAAGAAACTCTCGCCCTAGTAGACTTCATCGTTGGTCAATCAGCATTGGGCAGATGCATATAATGTGAAGCAAAGTCTCAATCTCCTGATGACATAGACGACAGGTCCGGTCTTCGTGTCGGCCACCCATCCTCCATTTTGGTATGAGGTCTAATGAGGGTATCTCACCAAATCTAAGGGCCAAAAATGACTGTTTAAACTTCCAGTGATAGGGTGCTGCAAGCAGGAGTGATTTCCTTGGGATTGAATAGGATTTCAACACTAGCCACCCATGACGACGTTCGGACAGCCTTTCCTTATCAGCAGTGCAGCTTTGCAATCTGGTCAGCTTATTTACCACTTTCTTAAAGGTTTGTCCAGTGATTTTAGAGTTCCAAAGGTCGCCCAGTTCCAACGTCCTGATACTATGCTCAAGATGTTTCATGGGCGATGTTTCCCCGTTGTAAATTGATCTCGGACCAGACTCGATTGCCCAAGGTGTTATCTGCCGCTGCACTCAGTTTATGACAGAGCTTAAGAAATGCCGCCGGCCTGGCAAGTGACTGTTTCGTAAGTAAAAATTCTAGCCAGAGTTGTGCAGGCAAGGCCGACCTGGGTAGCCTGAAGGTTTGTTTATAGGCTCTTATCAATAGTTTATCAAGCAGAGGAGCCTCGTCACCTAGCATTATCTCTGATCTATACGCAAGGGTTGGCAACAATTTGGCTTTCATAACTGCTCCCATAGATTTCAGATCATGACCTCGGATGGATCTAGCCAGTGATGAAAATCCATAATTGATAGCCTGAGCTTTTGCCCTAATCACCTTCTTCGGAGATGCAAAAGTGCCGTCTATTTTGACCCCCAAATATATGTAGGTAGAAACTGCATCAATTTTGTTTCCATTAAGATGCCATTTTGAATTTTATTGGGGCCCAGATTGCAAGCCATCACACCTGTTTTTTGATAGTTTACTTCTAGGCCATTCTTTTCTGTAGAAGTACCAAGAGAATTAAGCAGCCTTTGGAGGGCTATTCGAGTGTTACTAAACAGCAGTAAATCGTCAGCATATAGAATGTGAGACATTTGTCATCCTCCGAAGCTCGGTGCGTGAGCTACCTGCCCATCTAGCTCTGTTATGAGATCCGCCAAATACAAATTAAAAAGATGGGGGGCTAGCACGAAGCCCTGTTTTACGCCAGTTGTTGTTTGCACTTTCTTTTATACATGCGTGCCATCTCCAATTTTTATCTTGACCCATGTATCCGAATATACCAGCCTGATTGCTCGTAGGATGTTGGGTGGAATGCCCCATCGCTGGAGTTTGGCCCATAGCTTGTTCCATGGAACACAATCGATAGCTGCCTTGAAGTCTACAAAGCACATGTAGAGAGGTGTTTCTGTTGCCTTTGCTCTGTTGGTGATTACGCTAAGGACCATAAGGTTGGTAAGAGTGTCTTGACCCCTTAGGAAGCCAGTTTGATTTAAGGGGAGTCTTCCCTTTTCATACGACCAAGAATCCAAATCATGTAATAGTAAGGTGGGGAAATATTTCAGCCCAACATCTATCAGTGTAATTAGCCGGTAGGTGCTAGTATTGAACCCCTCCAGCTATCAGGGATAACTTCATTTTTCAAAATAAAATTGAACATTGACGCCAGAAAGCCTGCCCAGTGTGCAATAAAGTGCTTAAACAGTGCTTGGGGGAGCCCATTTGGGCCAGGGGCACAATCTAACCGAAACTTTTTAATGACGTTCTCTACCTCCGCCGATGTCATTATCCGTGGTGCAACATTGTCTTTATTGGGGCAGTGAGGGCTAGTTGTAACCATCAAATCTTCCTTAAAATGTAATTTCAGGTATTGAACCCATTCCATCTCACTAATGTTAGCGTTGTTTGCCACTGCATGGCCTTTCTCGCTCCTATTGATTATCCGCCAGAATCTTTTCGAGTTATTTGTTTTAGAGGCATGGAGCAGCTGGGCCCATAATGTTTCTTGTTTGGCTTGTTTATGCGCCCAGATCTCTTTTTTTAGGCGCCCTCTCTTGTTGCGGAATTGTTGTAGTAATTCTGGGTCTCCTGGGTTTTGACGTCATTGTCGGAAGAGTTTGTCTGTTTTCTTTTTTGGATGTGGGGAGGCATAGTTATCGATTTACAGTGGACAAGTCGAGTTCCCTCATTGTGGCTATTCTCTTTGTGGATTTTGGTCATGTCGTCGGAGAGTGTTTCCCATACCATTATTGGATTAGGACCAGTTAGGGTTAGGTCCTGCAAGCTTGCAACGGCCTCCTCTGCTATGGAGTTAACGGTTCCTGAGGTCCACTTCAGCCGTTTCAGGTTTTCTGTGCCAGTCTCCCCCTGCAACATACGAACCACCTCTTGTTTACACATGATTGCATTCACCATAATAACCTGAGGATTGTGGTCACTCTCTACACGGTGGACTATACTATAGTTGCAAACCTGTTCGTATAGGGACATTGAAACTAGTGTATAATCTAAAATTGAGGCCACGTTTCCCCGGACTCTTGTCCAGGCAGGTGGAGTGTCAGCTGGCTTCCGACCATTCAAAGCCAGCAGGCCCATTAGCTCGCAGGCCTTTATAAGCTCTTCTCCAAGCTTATCCCTCCGAATTTTCAGTGGCATTGCTTGTTCAGGGAGGGGTCTAACTGCATCAGTATGTTCCTCTGATGGCTGGTAGAATAGGTTGAGATTAAAGTCTCCTGTAACGAGCCAGTGTGACTTATGATGACTTTCTTTTAATTGGGATAGCAGGGCTACCATTCTTCTAGATGAAGTCGCTCTTTTCTTTGGATTGATGTATACGTTTATAAGAATGATCGATTCTTTACAATTATTAGCCCAACCCTCCATTTTCAATACCAGCATGTTTACGTCTTCCACGGACACTTCTGCAGTATTACTCGCTAGATTAGTGTTGATGTAAATTGCCAGGCCACCTTTCGCTCTTCCATAGGCGCTCCTTCTTTCTGCCGGTTTTGTGTACTCTTTGTAGCCGATGAGGGGAATGCTATTTTGCGCCCAGGTTTCTTGAGACATTAAGATGTCAAATGATCCCAGATATCCTGTGAACACTGGATCCGTGGATTTTGTCTGTAAGCCGCTAATGTTCCAGGAGCAGACTGACAGACCACCCTGAACCATTACTGGTGGTCGCCCCTCCACTCAATCCTGATGGCTCCCAGTTCGAGGTAGGGCTATCGGTAGCCAACCCCAGGAGTTTTGATGCTCATTGTTTGTAACCAATCTTCGCTGCAGACCTGAGTCTGCTTCTTTGGTTACTTTAACTACCACCTTTTTAAAATCCAGGTTGTTATTGTGCTGAGCCAAGAGGGAGGGCCCACCACTTGCTCCCCTTAATACTGACAAGTTGGTCGCCGCTTGCTCGTCTAACAGTGGCCCTGCTAGGAGCACATGGGGGTGTCTATCCCCCTGGAAGGGGATTACTTCAATACCCCTGGCTTTTAAATGCTTTCTCTTTTACATGATCTGGGCCGGAAGCACCGAAGATGAGAAGGTAACCAGGGTAGGATCCGTATGCTGACGCCCTCTTGCCGGCATGAACTTGATTGGTGAAATGTCATCAGACTTAACATACTCCATGCCCGGTAGTTGATCAACTTTAGGATACTTGAATGCTTTAAAACATCTTGGTAGCCTCTCGATTTAAATTACGCGATCCATAGCAGGTTCTGCCCAGTGTTGTTAGGACCACTGGGATGATTGCCAACGCTAAAATGATCTCTTGATGTCACTAGGTTATTACCAGTGGTAGCTCCATTTACTGCCAGCACTTGGGGTTCCGGCAGGCTCTGTTCTTCCATAGGCTGGGTTTGAGTTTCTTCCTCCTTAAGCTCTTTGACTTGCGATTAATCAGGCCGCAATATGGGGGCATGTTGAGTAATTTCTTGTGCACCAGATGTTCTCCCGATCAGCGGACTACCTGTCCCAGGGGGCGCGCTGCATGTGGTAGAAATTGACCTAAATTTTACAGAAGATATTAGTTTGTTGTGTGCAATATCGCGTGCAGGAGTCGAGGCAGTGCTAGATACATTCAGGTTTGCCGGGATCTTCCCAGGACGGACCAGGTCTTCCTGTTGAACTATTAACAGGGGTGTGTGATCTCTATATGACCAGGGTAGATTTGATCCCTTCTTTTTCTTGCTCATTTCTTTTCCCTTTTAGTTTGTTGAGGGAACACGAGGGATTTGTTCTTCATGCTTCCACCATCAGGAGACTCGTATTGGGGCCTAAGCTGGATTTCTGAGTTTTGCTCCTCTATTTCCATGCATTCTCGATCTGCCAGCCCTTTATTAAGATCTACTTGACCCCCAAGGGTTGCCATCTTCAATCTGCTTATTTCCTCTTCTGATGTTGACCCGGACTGGGTCTCGGAATTTAGGCTATTTTTATCATCTCCCAGGATTCCTTCCATGTATACCGGCATTTGCGCTAGTTTGTCTACTACCTCCTTGTAAGAACAAATTTTAAAATCATTAGGGTGGTGTTGAGAAGTAAAGACGAGAAGCCGAGGTAAGAACTGAAGAACCTCTTTATTGGCCATCCACTCTCCAACTCCGCTTCACAGTCAACCTCACCAACATTCTAAGGCAGACTCCGGGGGAATAGTCCACTTGGGGAACCTGGAGGGTGGGAAAGAATGTAACACTGGGGTAAAGGGAGAAGAGGGAGATTACAACACACCTCCCCAATACACATAGGGTTAAACATTGCTACATTTGACAATTCTGTCACAACTCCACACCTGCCCGTTCTCGAGTAGTACCACATTGTTTTAGGTTGTGGATACCTGACAAGGAGGGTAGTATTTGCTTTTACTTTGATTGTCTTTAACGCTCCTTCTGACCTGTACCCAATCTCCTTCCCTCCACTTGGGCTATTTCACCCCGTTATTACCATCGTACCACTCCTTGTACTTGCTTTGGTTAGATTCTACTCTCTTACCAACCTCCTTGGATTTCAACTCAACCGTCTTACCACCACCCAACCACATGGGGTTAAACTTTGTGCAGGGTTCTCTACCTCTGAGAGCAACAAATGGCGACACCCCCGAGATGAGATTGGGTGTGGTGTGGTAGGCCCATAAACAGTCACGTAAGGACGATTCACCGTCATGACCATTTACAGCTAGTTGTATGTGTTCTTTGATTAGTCTATTGGCCCTTTCTACTAGGAAGTTTGACTTGGGGCAATATAGTGCAGTTCTTTCGTGTTTGATGTTAAGATTTAACAGAAACTCCTTCATCTGTTGGGATGTTAACTGTACCCCATTGTCGGTAACCAGGGTAGACGGAAATCCTTCCCTTGAGAACACGTCCTTGAGAAAATCTAGGACTGTTTTAGTGTTCACGCCATGGACAATTTTTTGCGTGACCCAGTGCGAGGTATAGTCTACTAACACTATCATGAACTTTTTGTGCATCCCTAAATTGTCCATTGGTCCAATTATGTCCATTGCGAGTTTGCTCCAAGGTTTAAGAGGTACCTCGACCGGGGATAATGGAGCTTTGCGTGTAGACTTTGATTTGTCACTTTTGGCACAACTGTGACAGTCCTTCACCATAAGTTCTACTAGCAAGTCCATCCTGGGGAACCAGTTTACTCTAACTCTGTTTTTGTCATGCTCCGCCCCAGGTGTCCTTCATGTGCTAATTCCACAATTCTCCTTCTCAACCCTTCTGGAGGTACAATCTTATTTTTGTGAAAAACTTTACCACCTATGGTGCTCAATTCAAACCTAACTTCCCAAAAGTCTCTGATTTCCTCGTCGACCTCACTGCATTTGCTGGGCCACCCTTCCACGATCCTCTGCTTTAACTTACACAGACTCTTATCCTCCTCCATGCCTTTACCCCATTCCTCTTCTGTTAATGCTGGATCAGTTATAGCCAGGATGGGACTGTCTAACACTTCTTCAGGCGGTTCATTTTCTAATGGTGCTCCGGACACAAAGTCTGCAATTTTGTTTTCACCCCCCCGGAACATACTCCACCTTGAAGCAGAAATTTTCCAGAACAATATCCATTTACAAATACGGGGTGTACTGTGTTCCATGCCTTTAACCGTAAACATGAATGTAAGTGGCTTGTGGTCAGTGCGGATAGTAAAATTCAAACTCCAAAGGAAGGACTTAAAGTGTTTCACTGCCCACTAACATGCCAGGGCCTCCTTCTCAACTACAGAATAGTTACCCTCAGCTTTGGTGAGGCAGCGGGATGCAAAGGCAATTAATCTTTCCTCCTTGCCTTCCTTTTGTGACAGAGTTGCCCCAAGGCCCTTGTTGGAGGTGTCAGTAGTGAGGATGTTTTTTTTTTCCTGGGGTCAAAAGAGCCCAATGCTGGGGAATTGACTATTTCTTCTTTTAAAGCATCCACAGTGCACTTGTGTTCCTCAAGCCATTCGAACTCCTTGTTTTTCTTTAAGAGAGCCCTCAAATGTTCCCACTTCTCTGAGAAGTTTTTAATGTACTTGGCTATATACTCTAGTAACCCCAGAAATGATTTTAACTCGTCCTTGGGATACGGGGCATCTCTCACTGCACTCAACAAGTTGTTTTTTGGTCTGAAACCATTTCCTGAAATGTAGTGCCCCAGGTAGTCCACAGACATCACTCTGATCTGACACTTGGATTTCTGTACAGTCAACCCTGCATCCATCAACCTCTGGAAGACATCCCTGAGGGTTTGGTCATGGGCTTAAGCAGTCCGTCCGTACACCAGGATGTCGTCCTGGAAACACATGGTGTTACCCACATCGGTCCCGGCATATTCTAGAGTAGCGCCATGAAACCTTTTGGTGTACGTGCGCTGTATACATTTTTTATAACATAACATAACCCACGTCTCTTAGGATTTGGTGCATTATTTTTTGGAAGACCGCTGCAGCCGATGCCAGGCCAAATGGCATTCTTTGGAACATGTATGCTCCCTGCAGGGTGATTAAAGCTGTGAGGGGTCTAGAGTCGGGGTGGGGATCTACTTGGTGGTAGGCCATGGATAGGTCTATGACGCTAAAGTACTTAGCCGGTCCCATGGTACTAAGCATTTCGTTTATGTTGGGGAGTGGGTACCTTTCAACCCAGATGCTTTCATTTAGACTGCGCAAGTCCACGCATAAACAAATGCCTTCCCATTGGCCTTAGATGCAATCACAATAGGGGCCAACCATTAAGAGGTGTCAATGGGTTAGATGATGCCCATACTGCACAATCTGTTCAATTCCTTCTCTAAGGGTTCCTTCTTCAAATGAGGTACAGGCGTAGCTTATGCACACTGGATCTAGCATTGGTTTTAAGCTTTATCTTGTGCTGGAAATCCTGAAAAAGGCCTAATTTTTCTGAAAACAAATTAGGGAACTCTTCACATATACTAGCTCCGGATTGGGTATCATCCAACAGAAGCACCTGTTCTTGATTATTGGGATCAAGGATTATACCCAACTCTTTCTGATGTTGCCATCCCAATAAATTCGACCCAGTTTCCACAATGTAAACCTTTCCCACAGTATTCCTCCCTTTAAACTCAATATGCATCTTTTTCATACCCATTAGAGGTATGGGTTCTTTGGTATACCCTGTGGGTGAAATGTCCAGCTTTTCTAACAACACACTTCCTTCTGAGTTCATGTTCACAAAATCTGCATGGCTCAACAAGGTAAACGGCGAACAGGAATCAGCATACATAGTGATAACCTTCTTATTGAGCATCACATCACATTTAGGATAAATGAGATTAATACTACCTATAGTGTCTTTTACCTGGAAGACAAATTTCTTTTCATTGGGAGTGACGAAATTAACTTCTTTTACAGAACCACCTTCCTTTCCCCGCCTCTCTCTGTTGTTGTAGTCACTTTCTCTACACACTCTCGCAAAATCTCCCCTCCTATTGCATTTCTTACATGTAACACCTTTGGCTGGGCTTTGGACATTGTTGGCTAAATGATTGCTGCTGCCACACCTGAAACATCTAAGTTTCCTCTCATTAGATTGCGATTTGTTTTGTAAGCTTTCCTTGCCCTTGACTTTACAAATCTCAGCCTCATCTACATCCTCCTGTAACCTGGCTACTAGCTCCGTAGGAGATTTCATCTCTTTGATACACTTAGCAGTGTGCTCGACTGATTGGGCAATGGCTACTGCCTCCCTGAGGGTGGGATTTTTGGCTAACAATTTTTCTTGTATGTATATGTTGTTCGTGCAACGTACCAGCTGGTCCTTTATAAGGGAATCAGTGAGGTTCCCAAAGTCACACAATTGACTTAGACCCCTCAAGGCTGCAATGTAATTGGTTACTGACTCTTGTTTCCCTTGTGTTCTGCAGAAAAACCTATGGCGTTCTAACACCACATTTATTTTGTCTCCAAAATGAATTTCTAATTTGAGCATGGTGCTGGCAAAAATGTCCAATGCTTCCACCTCCCCTTCTCCTACATTCTCAGGTTCAGGCAGTGTCTCATAGATTTTCTGTCCATATACCCCCAAATTATGTAGCAATATGTGCTGTTTACGCAATGGAGAGAACCGTTCACCCCCAATGACAATTAGGTAAGATTCGAACAGTTTGACCCAGTCCTTCCAATTTATCTCCGGCTCTCCGTTCTTATTAAGGAAAGATGGGGGTTGGCTCATGCTAGCTGCGGCCATCATCATGCACAGAAGAAAGGGAAATTACACAGAAAGGTGCTTGATAACTATGGCAAAACGGAGAAATAGATGGATACTGTCACTACTCCTTAACTCAGGAGGGTGACCACAGGCTCTGTGATAACCCCTGTAGCACAGAAGAACTCTCACTCTATGGGGTAACTACAGGCTTCAATGGAGAATACCAAGCTGGCACGCTGCCCTGCCTTGAATGTACAAATGCGCGAGAAGAAGAAAGTGTGTATAATAATGCCATTAACTTAATGGGTTAAACAAGGGGCTCCTCAGAGACCAGAACGCCTCAGCGCATGCAGCAGAAAGTCTCAAAATTAGGATAGAAGGAAGGCTTCACAGAAATCGGAATGCCTCAGCGCAATGCAGATGCCGAACGTCTCACCTCTCTTGAGTGGATTGTAGAGGATAAGGTGTCACTCACGGAGTTGGGAATGAGCTGATCTCCTCAGAGGCAGAGCACATACCCTAGGTGACAGGTCCTACTCACACTGCATGACATACCCTAGACTTACTATTCACCAACTCCCCAGGTGTCACAGTCGAACCCTCCCTTCCACTACTGTGGTCTGACCACCATCTTTTAAAATTCTCGATTCCAGCTTTTTTAGAAAAGATAGAGCACAAAAATGAACTAATTTGGCCCAGGTCCTGGCGAAAGGTCACGGCCTGCTCTTTTTCAGCTTTTTTCAGGCCACTCTTAAAAGACCAGGCCGAAAACATAGACAGGATGGCAACTACTTTCGAAGATGAAATCACTCGCACCTTAGATAAGATCGCCCCGTTTACTAAGGCGAAAATCAAATCTAGACTGCTCCTTGGTTCACGGAGCAACTAAAAATAATAAAACATTCCTGCAGAGTGACTGAACGAAAGTGGAGAAGGAGTTCAGATCCTACGGATCACGGAAAGTATAAACATATTCATCGTAACTACATGGAGAGCATCAGACAGGCAAAAAAAGCGTTTCTACTAAATCGCATTGAAAAAGCGGCAAACTCTAACAAGGAGCTCTACAAGGTCCTAAAGGAGTTCACGTCCCCCCAACTAAAGACAGGGGTCACCCCTTCGCAGGACTGGATAGATTCCCTCTCCAAGTTCTTCGATGATAAAATTAATGTAACCCATAACTCCTTCCCACCTCAAGAAGCTCCAATTAAAAACCTGGAAAATAACCCGGTCTTACAAACATGTCAGTCCCCCGTCCTGGAGGAATTCTCCCAATTTGAATCCACGGAGGTGACAGAAGCCATGTTGAAAATAAAATCTGGCTCACCAGCTGACCCTGTCCCACCACGTTTCTTATTAACAATAGCCCCCATTTTCCTTGAAAGTGTCATCGATTTATTCAACTATTCATTAGTCCAAGAAACAGTTCCCAAAATATGGAAAATCGCTAGAGTTAGACCCATCCTGAAGAAACCTACTGCAGACCCTAATCTCCTGGTCAACTACCGTCCGATCTCACTGCTCCCATATTTTGGGAAAGTACTCGAATCCATGGTCAACAGACAACTTGTTCACCATCTGGAGAGTAACCATCTATTGGACCCCTCACAGTCTGGTTTCAGGGCCGCCCATAGCACCGAGACAGCGCTGGTAGAGGTAGTGGACAACATCAAACTATCATTGGACAGAGGACAATCCTCTATTCTCATTTTACTAGACCTATCGGCAGCTTTCGACACCATCTCCCACAGCATTTTAATACAACGGCTATGGGAGATTGGTGTCAGAGGGAAGGCCCTGGGATGGTTCAAGAGCTATCTGACGGACCAAGTTACTACTGTCCAAGTTGGCAACATCAGTTCCTGTAGTAGGCCAGTCACGATGGGAGTACCACAGGGCTCTATCCTGAGCCCAACACTTTTTAATCTCTACGTAACACCACTGGCCAGGGTGATCAGATCGTACGGCTTTGACGTAATGTCATATGCTGACGACACTCAAATTCTAGTCACCCTTGGTCAGAACCCCATAGACACCAAGGCCCGTTTCAGGGACTGTATGATACACGTTAACAGGTGGATGAACGAAAACCATCTACAACTAAACAGCGATAAAACTGAGATAGTATTCTTCGGGAACACACAAAAACACTGGACTAATGATTGGTGGCCGGCAACCCTGGGTCCTAGTCAAATACCCAAACAATCGGTCCGAAATTTAGGGGTCCAAATCGATAATAACCTATCGATGAAAAACCAGGTGAACCATATAATCGGGTCCTGTTTTGGTACTATGCGCAACCTGCGTAAAGTTTTTTAATGGATCCCCATGGAAGCAAGGACCCCGTTGGTCCAGGGATTGATTATCAATCGCATGGACTACGGAAATGCCTTGCTATCAGCTATAAATGAGGATCTTTTATCTAGGCTGCAGGTCCTGCAAAACACTGCAGCCAGGTTGGTCCTAAATCTTCCGTCAGGTTCTCCCTCGGCCCCAAACCTGAGACGGCTCCACTGGCTGCCTGTGAGAAAGAGAACGCGTTTTAAGATTCTCTGTTTGGCACACAGAAACATGTATGGCAGCGGCCCTTACTACTGGAAAAATAAGTTGAACTGGCATCAACCAAGCCGGCCCCTCAGATCCAGCAATCAACACCTTCTTGCCTCCATTAGAATCCGCACAACTCGTAATGGAGGAAGATCTTTTTCATTCTTAGCCCCCACCCTCTGGAATAAATTGCCTCTACACCTCCGCACTTTGGCTGACCATCATCGTTTTCGTAGGGAACTAAAAACATGGTCTTTCGACAACTGACCCCCCTGTTTGTTTTTCTCTATCAGCTGTTCTTAGTTGGAGATGCCTGTAAGCGCCATGAGACCTTCGGGTGATATGAGCGCTCTACAAATGTCCCATGATTTGATTTGATACCTCACACCCTCGGGCAGATGCTCTGAGGAAGTCTGCCGACACCCTTTGCACAGGCTCCTCACTGCATCAGAGTCAGCAATATCCGGTGGCTCAACTTGACAGGTCGCCTGCAATGAGGAAGAAGGGCGCTACCTCGCCGTAGACACTAACCTCCCTTGCAGAGAGCAGCTCCGTCACACACCAGCGCGGATGAGAAGAGACGCCGGGAACACAGTGCGCACGTCCTGCGCGATAAGTGGCTCAGCCTCAAGCTAATGCAAAAGGAAAGGATCTGGTGACAGGAACGCTTCAGAAGAGGACGACAGTGCTCGAGGGGGTACCCTTAGAATCCTAGGATACCAATAGAAGTCTGATTGTCTGTCAGGCAAGGGGAGCGCAACCGACACTCCTTGACATGCGAAGACGGTGGTTGACTTTGCCAAGTCCAAGACTGCCATCCACGCCAAGAACCAGCTGACGTTGGGACTATCACATACGGCAATCCTCTGTAAAAAAAAAAAAAAAAGGGTATCTCACTAACAATGACGCTTGATGGACAGTTGGAGAATAGCTTCCTCCTACTTTGGTTCCACACAGATCATTACAGAGATTCAGTGTAGCTGCGGAATCTCGACCGTCCCAACCTCCTTCTGCAAAGGTCCACCACTGCAAATGGAGAGAGCACACAAAGGGGAGATGGCCAAGACTGCCCCCTACGCAGTATATTGTCGCCAGTGTTGAGAAGTAAAGACGAGAAGACGAGGTAAGAACTGAAGAACCTCTTTATTGGCCATCCACTCTCCAACTCCACTTCACAGTCAACCTCACCAACATTCTATGGCAGACTCCAGGGGAGAATCCACTTGGGGAACCTGGGGGGTGAGAAGGAATGTACCACTGGGGTAAAGGGAGAAGAGAGAGATTACAACAGGTGGTTTGATCGGGCCCTTATAACTAACACATTTAGCTTTTCAAGTTTTTCATCAATTCCTGACACAAAGATTGCCATGGTGTTAATCAAATCCACCTGAATGTCCATTTTGTTAGAATGAGGAGTTAGGGCCAATACTGTCCCTTGCATTGAGTTCAGTATGGCAGACCACAAACTGGGGGAGGTGTAACCAAGTTCGGCCGTCTGCACTTTCTTTGTTAGCGCTTCGTCAACAGCAGCTCCCTTAATGTCCAAGTCTGGCTGTGTGGTGTACACATCATTATTTGGCTTAAATTCAGGAAATGCGTAAAACTTGGGCACTCCTTCTTGTACCCGTCCCTCCGGACCTACTGTTGCCAAACTGCCAGACTCCATTTCTTCTGGATCATGCCCGAAAGACCAGCTATGTGATTGTACATTTTGGGAAGTCGATAAATTAGGAGATGGGGGGTACAGGAGAAACTTTAACGCTCCGGGCTAGAGCCGTCCTTCTCTTTCTCCGGTTGAGATTTATTGTTCATACTTGATTGCGGAGTACCATCATGTTTACCCATCAGCCGAAAGTAATCTGTTATTTTTTATGATTTAGGCTGATCCACTGGTTCCTTATCTTTCTCTGTAAGCTGGCATGTCTTCAAGCTGCCAGTACAGAAGGGACTGGTTAACGCCTTGGGGCTAGCCTCTAGCTCCGGCTCTAGCTCCAAGTCATATGTGGCACAATTAGTCCTCAATGCGGAGGAGTGACCAACGTCAGCACCACTTACTTTATTTTGTGGTCTCATTTTTACAGTTGGTTCTTCTGGAGTGGTCTCTCTCGCCTGATTCCTTTTGGTGGAAGCTTGTGCCTTGCCTCGAACTTTACCAGATCTCATCCTTGTTGTTTTGTACTAACTGGTTTTTTAAAAAGGGATAATGGCCACCATCGTGTTATAGTGGCTCTTGTAGTGGCTGCCCTGGCTGGACACTCTAGGAGTTGTTACTCGGCTGCCCTTTTTTGGCGTATTAGCTGCAAGTGGACTGTTGTTCCCCTGACTCTCACCTCGTGAATTTCTTTATCTCAGAAGAGATATGGCTACTTCAGGGTAGTTATGAGGTGGTTCCACTGTCCTGCTTTATCCTCTCCTTGGTATGAAAAATGTCTCCTCCTCCTGCCCTGATTAACAGGAGAAGGCAAGTTGAGGTGGTGGCAGCTAAATATGCCTGGAGAGCGACACTGGGTGATCCTATGGTATTGTAGTCAAGAATATCCTGTAAATGTTTCCCACGATGAGCATAAAGTGCGTAGAGATGCTATGAGCGGTTGTATGGACTGTATAACGGGCTCTGTGACCTTGACATGGACTTGGATTGCAACAAAAACGGTGGCTATTACTCCAGCTTAAAAACACCCTGGGAGGCAATCAGAAAACCCCAGGAGCACCAACCAACACCTGGCACGGGGCTGGGAGCTAGTAGTTGGAGACCAGCCAGCAAGCCCGATTAAATAATCTGGGGTAGCTGAAGGGAGCAGCACCACCAACACGCTGCTTTGAAATCACCCCCTTCCCACCTCCACCAGCGCTGTCGCAAGTTTTTAACTGTGGCCAGGGCCCAGGCTCCGGGAGGAGGGTTGGGGGGGGGGGGGGAAGTATGGGAAAGTATGGAGTGGAGAGGCTGTGGAGGAAAGCTGTAATGCAAAGCAGCTAGCCGAGCGAAAGCTCACCAGACCCCCTGCAAGCCGCGCCCAGACCTAACTGGCCCGCTTCCGCAAGGACCGGGCCCACACTCCACGGCAGACTGCTAAGGCTGCCACGCTCGGGTGCTCTCTCATTCACTCACCCCCTGCCTGGCTGCGATCGTCCTCAGGGCTTGCCACTTGCTCCTCCACAGGTGACGAATGCGGGGGTGAAGGCGGAGTGAGAGCCTTTTCAGGAGGGCTGCCGGCGTCTCCCGCAATGACCTCTGCTCCACATTCCTCACTCCACAACGGGCCTGCAGCAAGACTCCACTTGACCAACGATGCCCGCAGTCGGAGGGTCCAGGAGCTAAAACTGGGCCGGTAGTTGTGACAACAGTAATTGCCCGGACCCCCCCAGGCTCCCGGGCAGCATCTGCTTGCTTGCTGCTCCTCGCTGTGAATGTGACGTCATGACCGCGTTTCAGTCTCAGGCTCGATCAATCGCTCAGACTTTGATTTTTAGCTAAATTTGAGGTTTGCAGGGGATTCTGGGTAAGAAAATGTTGGGAGATCCACGCAAGCTGCACCTCCCTGGACTCCCCTAGGTGTCTAGTTTTCAGAAATATCTGGGTTTGGTAGGTTGCCCTAGATGGCCACTGAGCCGGGGACCAAAAACACAGGTTTTGCGATTGATAATTTTGAAGCATCCACAGTACATTTTGGGGTGTTTTCTGTTGCGGGCACTAGGCCTATCCACACAAGTGAGGTACCATTTTTATCGGGATACCTGGGGGGAACGCTGGGTGGTAGGAAATGTGTGGCGACCCGGTGATCCTACAACTTTCCCACACAGAAAAGTGAGGAAAATGTGTTTTTTTTTTAGCTAAATGTGAGGTTTGTCGGGGATTCTTGGTAGGAAAATGATGGGAGATCCACGCAAGCTGCACCTCCCTGGACTCCCCTAGGTGTCTAGTTTTCAGAAATGTCTGGGTTTGGTAGGATTCCCTAGATGGCCACTGAGCCCGGGACCAAAAACACAGGTGACCCCCTTGAAAAACCAGGTTGTTTTGTGATAGATAGGTGGGCATCTGTGTTTTTGGTCCCGGGCTTGCAGCCATCTAGCCGAACCTGAAAAAACAGACATTTCTGAAAAATAGACCCGTGGGAGTCCAGGGAGGTGTGCCTTGCGTTGATCCCTCAACATTTTCCGTCCTAGAATCCGCTGCAAACCTCACATCTAGTTAAAAAGTCACATTTTCCTCTAATATCTGTGTGGGAAAGTTGTGGGATCACTGCACGGCACAAATTTCCTACGACTCAGCGTTCCCCTCAGTCTCCCGATAAAAATTATACCTTACTTGTGAGGATGGCCCAAGTGCCTATGACAGAGGTCTTCAAACCTTTTAGCTCTGAGCCCCCCCTAAGCAAAATGTTTTAATGTCAAGCCCCCCCACCAAAACTTTAGGGCAAGGATTGGGTGAGCAGGAGGGAAAGGGCTGAGCGTAGGGGGCATGGATTATGAGATCATTTCAGGAGGACATTTTCTATAGCTCATAAACCACACTAAATATGAGACTTCTAAAACAGCAAATGAATCAAACAAAAAACAGTTACTGACCCCAAAATACTGCCCCCTATAATTGAGGTGTTGTGAGCCCCTTGCACTACTGGTCCTCAACGCAACTACACTTGCTGCGCAAATAATAACTTCAGTCCTGAGTAGCAGGCTCTCTCCTCTGCCTCTTATACCCCTTTGCCACCATGCCGGACCATCACTCTAATCTTAAAACAGGCCCTTTCAGAAAAAAGAGCTCCCACATGTTGTGTTCCTTTATCTGCAATGGTGCCCTTGGTCCTAATGTTAGAAAATAAGCTCCCATGCACCTTTTTGTAAAGTGAGACAGTGAGGGCCCCTCTGACCCCTAGGCCCCAGTGCTGCTGAACCTGCTTCACTAATGTTAGCTAGTGCCTTGCAAAGAGGGCCGTCTCCTCTGCCCTTTGTTAAAAACATGGACTCCCATATAGCCACACACCCTTCTCTGCCATCTCTCTGAGGACAAACAAAGGTGTCTCTACTGCATTAATTTTTCCACTCCCATGGGCTATTGCTCTGAGGCCCAAATCAACACTAGCAAGTGAACAATGGGCCCTAATGCTAAGAAGGAAGGATAGTAAACAGCCATAATTAAGGTTTAGCTAGCTCCTCATACCTCTGGCGCCACTGTACCTGCAGTACCAGTGATTCTTTCTGCCAATTTATGTTAAAAAGCAGAAAGGGTAACCTGGGCTCTAATATTAAACTCGCAAGGAAATATGGGCACCCACTCCACTTCATGGTAGGATGGCCATAATTGAGCAGCAGTGGCCACTTACACACTTGACAGCGTTACCTGCTGCACTAGTGGATGGCCCTTTTTTGATATATAAAAAGACTCCCTTATATCGTCCTCTTCCTTGGGGTATCTCTCTGAGGAAGCGGTCTCTGGCCATTTGTAACCATAAAAATGAAGCCCCCACACAGTGCTCTCTTCTGGGCCATCTCGTGGACTATATTTATGAATCTCTCTCTTTTCCTCTTTTTCCTGGACCATTACTCTGAGGTTCTAGGGGTCAAGAGGACCCGAGCTCTGCATCTGAATTGAACCCTGCTGACTACCTCCCTGCTACCCCCTGGACTCACCTTTTAGAAAAACAACTGCCCCAGAATGGTTAGTGCTGACTTTGAGGTGCCTCTGCTTGAAAGCAAGCGCGGGGTGGTAGTGCAAACAGTTGAAGAAGAAACAAGGCTTTTCTTTTTTTGCATTTTTATATAGTGCGTACTCGACCCGAAGGTATGAGAGCATTTTACATGAGCACCAGTTGCATTACAGACGGACACGTACATTTTTTTTCAGGTGCAGGGAGATTAAGTGATTTGCCCAGAATCACAGGATGCTTGAGCCTCCCGTCAAGACTCGAACCTTGTTCCTCAGCTTCAAGGTCGGCCACTATGGCCGTTCCACTACATCCTCTTACCAGCCATTAATTGATTAGTCACTTAAAGCCAGGGCCACTGGAATTATATGTTTGAGGCAGAAGCGTTTTCTGCATTGTTACGGATTTACCACATTTACTACATAATCCATCATCTGTAACATAATCTGCAGATTTTAACAAAAAAATGTGATTCTAGTTCAAACGGATCAAAAATTACTTAAAACATGGCTGGTGACGTGTTCCAGAGCAGTAGAAGGCCCTTCATAAAGGTTGATTGGTCATCTTGCAGTTGCTTATTTATGTATTTGGGTGTTAAATTGGTATTAATGAGGTATAATATTTCACCTGACAGTGTTACCATAACTAAAAATGAAAAAAAATTGAAATAAAGCTAACCACAAAATGTTTCATTTTATGCTGCATAATGCACAAGTTACTAACTTGTGTAACGATATATCTGTAAGAGACAGTAGTTAGTGACAGATTCCTTACCTTAGAATATCCCCAGGCATCAGGCTGGATCCGGAAAGTTTTTTGCGTAGCAGTACCCTTGCGCGTCGGTAGGCGGTGTCGTGCGGCTCCGCGTCCGTCGTCGGCGTCGTGATCGCCGGGATGACGTCGCGGGCAGTACTTAGACGCCGCCCCTGCGCGCTGACGTCAGTTCTGTACACGACTTTCCGCGCCAGGAACGCAGATCCATGCAAGAAGCTGACATAGGTGTCTGAAAAATACTAGGGCCCTGAAAGGGATGTCCTTAACCCTAGAAATGAGTTCGCAGAACGGGGAGGATGGGTGGGGCGGTAAGGAATCTGTCACTAACTACTGTCTCTTACAGATATATCGTTACACAAGTTAGTAACATGTGCATCTGAAAAAGACACGTTAGTGACAGATTCCTTACCTTAGAATAGATACCCCAGCAATACCAACCCCGGTGGTGGGTCTCCGAACAAAGATCAGACAAAGAAGTCCCGGAGGACAGAACGGCCAAAGAAGCCGTCCCTCCGGACCTGGCTGTCAAGGCAGTAATGCTTGGTAAACGTGTGCAGCGAGGCCCACGTAGCTGCCTGACATATATCCTGCAGCGGAACACCGCGGCCTAAAGCCGTGGTAGCAGCCGTTGCCCTGGTGGAATGGGCACGCAGCCCAACAGGAGGCTCCTTCTTAGCCAAAGAATAGCAGGCTTTGATACACAAGGTGACCCAGCGGGAGATGGTTCTCTTGTGCACCGCCCGACCTTTTTGGCGCCCACGTAGCCAACAAAGAGCTGGTCATCCACCCGGAAGTGTTGTGTGCGGTTGATATAAAAGAAAGCGCACGTTTTGGGTCCAGACGGTGGAGCCTCTCTTGCTCTCTGGAAGGATGCGGAGGCGGAAAGAAGGTGGGCAAAGTGATGGTCTGCCCAATGTGGAAGGCAGTAACCACCTTTGGCAAGAAGGACGGACGCGTCCTAAGAACAACCTTGTCTGGATGGACAGACAGAAAGGGAGGTTTGCATGATAGAGCCTGGAGCTCACTCACCCGCCGAGCGGAGGTGATGGCCACCAGAAAGGCTGTCTTCAAAGTAAGAAGACGAAGAGGACAGTTATGTAGAGGCTCAAAGGGAGCGCACATTAAAAGGTAAGAACCAAGTTCAAGTCCCACTGAGGCATGACAAACGGAACAGGCGGGAAGAGGTGAGTAATGCCTTTTAGAAACCTGTTAACAACAGGGGACTTAAAAAGAGAGGGCTGATCAGGGAGCCTGAGGAAGGCCGAGATCGCACAAAGATAGCCTTTGATGGTACCCAGGGCAGAACCCTGTTGGGCCAGAGAAAGAAGGAACAGAAGAACCTCAGAAAGAGGGGCAGAGAGGGGATTCACAGCCTTTGCTGTGCACCATGCCACAAACTTGTTCCACCTGCAGGCGTATACCACCTTAGTGGAGGGACGCCTGGCTGCCAGAATCACATCACAAACTTCGGGAGGCAAGTCGAAAGGAATCAACTGCCGCCGCTCAATCTCCACGCAAGCAGGTGGAGACTGGACAGGTTCGGGTGGAGGACCGTCCCCTGCTGCTGCGACAGAAGATCCTCCCGAAGAGGCAGACGGATCGGGGATCGACGCTCATACTGAGTAGCTCGGGATACCAAACTCTTCGAACCCAGTCCGGAGCCACAAGGATGACTTGGGCCCGGTCGCGCCGAATCTTCTTCAACACTCTGGGTAGAAGTGGTATAGGCGGAAAGGCGTACAACAGACCGCAACTCCACTCGCGACGAAAAGCGTCGCCGAGCGAGTGCCGCCTTGGAAATTCCAACGCGCAGAACTGATGACATTGCGCGTTCTCTTCGGTGGCGAATAGATCTAACCAAGGCTCTCCCCACTGTAGAAAGAGTCCTTGCGCCACTTCCGAGTGAAGACGCCATTCGTGATCCATCATGCACCTGCGGCTGAGTTCGTCCGCCCTGGCGTTCAGGGAACCTGCCAGGTGTTGAACCATCAAGAATATGCCCTGATGTTCCAGCCATGTCCAGAGGCGCAGAGCCTCCTGACATAGGGTCCCCGACCCCACCCCGTCTTGTTTGTTGCAGTACCACATGGCGGTGGTGTTGTCGGTGAACACCTGCACTACCGTCCCTTTGACAGAGGGAAGGAATGCCTTGAGTGCAAGTCGGATCGCCCGGAGCTCCACAATGTTGATATGGAGCCGGGACTCCGCCGGAGACCAGAGGCCTCTGATCTCCGCCTCTCCCATGTGACCGCCCCATCCCAGAAGGGACGCGTCCGTCACGACTGTGTGCTCTGGCTGGGGAAGGGAGAGGGATCTACCCATGACCCATTGCCGGTTCGAGAGCCACCACTGCAACTGTCTTGCAGTCCCCTCCGAGATCTGGACGTGATCGGACAGGCTGCCCTGGTGCTGCGCCCACTGGAACTTCAGGTCCCACTGCAGAGCCCGCATATGCCATCTGGCATGATCGACCAGCAGGAGGCCATGAGGCCCAGCAGCCTCAGGGTCATCCGTACTGAAACCCAGGATAGAGGCTGAAAGATCGGAATCATAGCCTGAATATCCCGGACTCGCCGTTCGGGAGGATAGGCCCGAAACTGCGTCGTGTCCAGAACTGCTCCGATGAAAAGGAGCTGTGGAGAAGGAATCAGGTGCGACTTCGGCACATTGATGGAGAACCCCAGCGAGTGCAGGAGTTCGGCCGTAGTCTGGAGGTGGGAGACGACTGCCTGGGACGAGCCCGCCTTCAGCAGCCAGTCGTCGAGGTAGGGGAAGACTGGAACCCCTGATCTGCCCAGATGAGCTGCGACCACCGCCATCACTTTCGTGAACACCCGAGGGGCGCTGGTAAGGCCAAAGGGGAGCACGGTAAACTGAAAGTGCTCGTGGCCTACCGTAAACCGCAGGTAACGCCGGCAGGACGGGAATGTGGAAATATGCGTCCTGCAGGTCCAACGCTACCATCCAGTCTCCAGGGTCGAGGGCAGACAAGACCTGAGCCAGAGTTAAATTCTTGAAATTCTCCTTCCGGAGGAAGCGATTGACGTCCCTGAGGTCCAAGATAGGACGCAGGCCCTTGTCCTTCTTGGGCACCAGAAAGTAGTGGGAATAACAACCACGTCCTACTTCTGGCGCAGGAACGCGCTTGATGGCCCCCTTGGCCAAGAGGGCCGCGATTTCCTGTTGAAGAAGTGCCAAGTGATCCCCGACATGCGGTGGTAGTGGGGTGGCATGATTGGAGGGGTAGTCTCGAAGGGGAGGGAGTAGCCCCTTCGGACTATTTGTAAAACCCACCTGTCCGAAGTGATGGTGCGCCAGTGGGGGAGGTGATGGCGAATCCTGCCGCACACTGGCGTTTGATGGGCCTGAAAGACCGGACTAGGAAGGTTTGGAGGCAGTGGTGGCCGGGGTGGAGGTGGACTGACCCGCCCGCTGGCCCCCTGACCCGCCTCGGCGGGTCCCACGTCCGCGCTAAGACTGTTGCTGCGCAGGCCTGTGACTCTGAAGCGAACGTGTCGGGGCGCCCCTTCCGTGGCCACGAAAGGAGCGAAAAGCAGAAGGCAGAGGAGGGCGCGTGGCGGAAAGGCCCAGGGACTTGGCCGTAGCCCGCGAGTCCTTAAAGTGCTCCAACGCACTATCTGCCTTGTTGCCAAAAAAGCGAATACCATCAAAGGGCATGTCCATCAGGGTGTTCTGGACATCCACCGAGAAACCAGAAGTCCTCAGCCAGGCGTGGCGACGTAGCGCCACTGTCGTGGAAATCGCCCTGCACAGCGAGTCGGCGGTGTCAAGGCCACATCGAATTGTGAACTTTGCCGCATCTCTCCCTTCAGCAATAGCCTGAGACAGCACTGTCCGGGCCTCCTCCGGACACTGAGGCAGCACTTGCGCCACCGTATCCCACAGAGTGCGGGAATAACGGCCCAAGAGGCATGCGGTGTTCACAGACCGCAGCCCTGAACTGGCGGAAGAGAAAATCTTCTTCCCAAATTGTTCCAGTTTCTTGGATTCCCTATCCGGAGGTGCGGTAGGGAAGGCGCTCGGGGACGCAGAGGCTTGGACACCCAAGCTCTCAGGGGTGGGGTGTTGGGAGAGGAAAAGGGTGTCGCCCGGGGCCGGGCGATGGCGTCCGGCCACGTTCCTATCCATAGGATCCCCTGTAGTGGGCCTGGACCAGGTGCCCAAAAGAACGTCAGAAAGTGCATCATTAAAAGGCAGCAGTGGCTCCGCAGAGTTAGCTGCCGCCCTACGCAACATCACGGCATAACTTGCACCCTCCTCCGTAGCCACGGTAGGAGGAGTGAGCATGCCAAGGTCAGGAGAGGTGTCAAGACCGCTGGCATCCCCCAGTTCCTCTGCCCAGTCCAGGTCTAACTCACACTGTGCGGTGAGAAGGTCCTCAGACCCCTCCAGTCCTCCCCTTCCTCCGAAGGCTGATGAACAGGCCGAAAATAAGGAGGATGGACATAGGGAAAGAAGGGTCCCATCGGCGTCGGAATCGGTGTCGTGCAACGCTGTTCGGCGCCATGTCCACTTCGGGGCTGAAACCGGGGACGACGTTGTCCGTCGGGACAGGCGACGTCGGAAGTGGTGCCGGAGGGGTCGACGTCGGTGGAGGTGTTACGAGGTCAACCAGCGTCGACCGGGATCCAGGCCTGGATCCATGGGGGTCCTGCGGCGCCAGAGCCAACAGCGATGCCGGAGCCGTCGGCAGTGGAAGGAAAGGACCCCCAGTCGGGCCCGCGGGGCCCGGAGGCGCACCGGCGGGAACCTACGGCCCAAAGAGGCGAGCCATGGCTGACAGAAAGTCCTGCAGCTGGGCCGGAGTCGCCGACAGACCCGGGAAGGGCGGGTAGGCCGACGGCGACTGCGTAGGCTCCGCCGGAGCCATGGGGGGTGGCACCACCCGCACCCTCGGCAGCGACGGGAAGTCGGAGAGCGACGGCGCTTCTTCGACTTTAGTGCTTCGTCTTACCTGACCCCGAGTGCGAAGACTTCGATCCCAACGAACGATGGTGGTGGCTCCTCGACCTCCCACGGGACCGGGACCTTGAGCGGCGCGGAGTCGACTGCCGGACTTCAAGCAACTTTCGGGACCGCTCCCGCAAAGTCTTCGGTGCCATGGCCCGGCAGTCGGGGCACGACTTGGGGTCGTGGTCACGCCCCAGGCAGTAGAGACACACGCGATGCGGGTCCTTCACCGACATCATGCGATGACATTCCTCGCAGGACTTGAAGCCGGGCATCCCTACGGCACCAGGAGTCGATCGACTCGAAAAATACAGAGACAAAAAGCCTCAAAAACTCAGTCAAAAAATGACTGGGGGGTACCGCTCTCTCCGGATCTGCGCTTGCTGGCGCGGAAAAAGAAAGAACTGAAGTCAGCGCGCGAGGGCGGCGTCTAAGTAGCTGCTGCGACGTCCTCTCGGCGACCACAACTCCAACGACGGACGCGGAGCCGCACGACGCCACCTTCCGACGCGCAGGGGTACTGCTGACGAAAACTTTCCGGATCCAGTCTGACGCCTGGGGATATTCTAAGGTAAGGAATCTATCACTAACGTGTTTCTTTCAGATTTATACTTATAAAAATGCTTACATTAGGTACAGTCTGATCACTTATTACTAAAGGTTATATTTTGTGGGAACGTGTTTTTATTTCAAACACTGCATCATTTTCCAGCAGCCTATGTGTAATGCAACTTGATTTTAGTTTTCAGTGAATCTGTTTGCTCATTATTTTATTTGCAGTTAGCTGGCAGCGAAAAAACAAATACTCAGACTAGTTAGTTCTTTTCTTTTAGCCAACTTTCTTGACACTCAGTGACCTCCCTTCACAGCACTCCGGGCTGCGTGTAAATGAAGACAGCCAGGAAATGCAGCAAATAAATAAGACCACATTTCCAAGCCATCTTCATTTACATGTAATTACAGAGGCATTTGCGCCCCCCATGGAATCCATCCACGGACCCCCAGTGGGGCGCTCCCCACAGTTTGAAGACCTCTGGCCTATGACATGGAAGGGGCAAAAACGTGTAGAGATTGAGGGGGGCCCAAAGCGGGTCCAAAAGGGGAGTTTGTTTATACGTTTATAGGCTGGCACTACTTTGGGCAACCACACAGAAATGTAAGGAAAATGTGACTTTGTAAGTAAATTGGAAGTTTGTGGGGGATTCTGGGTAAGAAAACACTGGGGGATCCATGCATGCCACATCGCCAGCCAAGAGACAGTACACACACACCACCATCCATGCACACCACCAGTCATGCATCCACCACGCACACTGCCAGCCAAGCGCCATCTACGCACACCGCCAGTCAAGCACTATCCACACACACACACACTGCCAGCCAAGCGCCACCCATGCACTCCACCAGTCAAGTGCCATCCCCGCACACCGCCAGCCAAGCACCATCCATGCACCCGGTCAGCCAAGCGCCAGTCCACGTACAGTGCCAGCCAAACGCCACACCACCAGGCTAGCGCCAATCTACACACACCATTAACTAAGTGCAAGTCCACACACACCGCCAGCAAAATGCCAGCCAAAGGTCAGTAAACGCAGACCGTCAGCCAAACTGCAGTTCTCACACACAAACTCTCCCTGATTTCTAGTGGTTTTCTGCCCCCTCTTGGGGGCAGATAAGACCAAAAATATCGCTGAAACAGCCAAAGTGTGTGCTTACAAAAAAGGGGAGCGACCCTTGCCTACGGGGTTTCTCCGTGACATACCCATAAACATATCCCTGGTGCCTAGTGGGCTTTCTGCGCTCTAGGGAGGGGGGGGGCAGAAATACCTTTTTGTTGGGGGGTGGGGGCATTAGCATGCTACTTCTGGGCAGGCCCCACACCTACGTATTAAAAAAACCCAATCCCTAGTGGGCTTTCTGCCCCTCTCCCCCCCTGGGGGGGGGGGGGGGAGGATCAGGGGCTATTGCCCCCATCTGCCTCTGGAGGCAAAGAGTGTGGCAATTTTTTGGAGGAGTGACGGCATTGGCGTGCCCATTTTGGGCACTCACCCACCCCTGCGTATAAAAAAACAAATCAATCCCTGGTGCCTAGTGGGCCTTGTGCCCCCCCCCCCCCAGGGGGCAGATCAGGGGTTATTGCCCCGATCTGCCTCCTGGGGGGGAGGGGCAGAAAGACTGTGGATTTTTTTGGGGGGATGGGGACATTGTCATGTCCATTTTGGGCAGCCCCCACCCCTATATACATAAAAAAAAAATCCTGGTGCCTAGTGCGCTACGTGCACCCCCCTCCCCGGGGGGCAGATCGGGGGCTTATGCCCATATCTGTCTCCCGGGGGTGGGGGTAGAAAAACTGGATTTTTTGGGGGGGGGAAGGTGGGGGCATTGGCATGCCCATTTTAGGCAGCCCCCACCCATATAGACATAAAAAAAAAACTGGTTCCTAGTGTGCTTTCTGCCTCCCAGGGGGGCAGAAAGACTGGAATTTCTTTTGGGGGGTGAGTAGAGGAATTGGCATGCCTATTTTGGGCAGCCCCCACCTCTATATACATTTAAAAAATCCCTGGGGCCGACTGCATTCTGCCCCCCCTGGGGGAGTAGTTCGGGGCTAATAACCCTCATTTGCCCCCGAGGGGGGGCAGAAAGTCTGTGGAGCTTGTTGGGAGGGGTGGGGGCATTGGCCTGCCCATTTAGGGCACCCCTCAATACTATAAAAGAAAGAATCCCTGGTATCTAGTGTGCAATCTTGCCCCCCCGGGGGAGTAGTTCGGGGCTAATAACCCTCATTTGCCCCCGAGGGGGGGCAGAAAGTCTGTGGAGGTTGTTGGGAGGGGTGGGGGCATTGGCCTGCCCATTTAGGGCACCCCTCAATACTATAAAAGAAAGAATCCCTGGTATCTAGTGTGCTTTCTGCCCCCTCGTGGGGGGCAGATTGGGGGCTACTGCCCCCAGAAAGACTGTATTTGCCCAAATTTATTAGGGGGGAGCAAAGGCCCTTGCCCAAGGGGCCGCTCCCCCCTCCCTGGTGTCTTGTGGTGGATGCCTGCTTTGGGATAGCCCTCCTGAGGCGATCCTTATGCAGGGATCCACTAGGGCGGGGTACCACTGGAAAGGGGAGATTCTCTCCTTTCCCATGATACCTCTCCCGTCTGCCTCGGTGCTCAGGGTGCTGAGATAGCCCCCTGAGTACCGAGGCAGTGAAACTGAAACAAGCCGATGGGCTCATTTAAGTTTCACTTTCACTGAAATTACGTCAGTGCAACATGCGCGCAGATCGTCATTTCAGTGGAAAAAACTGAGCAGCCTCGGGAGCTGGGGAAGCTCTTACTCAGCTCCAGAGGCTGTTTGAGGGGGTGGAGTGGAGGAAATCCCTCTGGTGCCCGTACCAGATGGATTTCCTGTGCCATGTGCGCGGACTGCCGGGAGCCGCCCTACGCACATGAGCACTGTAGCGTCGGACGGCTCCCGGCCCTCTGACGCATAGAAGGGGTTAACCTCTGTTTTCTACCCTTATTTCCCAGATCAACCAAAACTTTGTGTTGGACAATGTCTTAAAGACTATGAGTCTCGTAAGTTGATCTTAGAACGTCCTCTCAGTCTCAACTCCTCATTTCCTACAGGAAACCTCACAATCATGTATCCACTCCTACCCTGGCTCGTTGACTTTGGCTGGTATTTTTGGAGTTAATTCGCCCAGGTGTACTAGGCCTCTACTGCTTTCTGGGCCGGTTCATGACTGGAGGACATTCTCAGATCAGCTGATAGGTCTAATGATGTGTTTTGCATGTTTTATTGTAAACCTGTTAATCCTGCTTCTGAGGTTTTTAATCTGCTTTGAATTAGCATAAAAGGAGCCTCCATTTTATTAAAGACAAGGAGGCGAGTATTATTCCACCTCGATACTGTTTTAACTGGTGCTTTTTCCCACCCTCGTAGGAGTTTCAGCTTTGCCTGCAAACTCTCAATAAAGCGTCATCGGAGGCTGTTTTTTCATCTCTTGCGATGCTGACTATGGATTTATCTGGATCTTCTTTCTAGGATGTTCCAGTTCCTTGTTTTGGTCTCAGATGCAAAGACTTTTGCCAAGAACTGTTTTCTTTTTCATTAGCATGTTTGATAGTTCTATCCAGATTCCCTTTATTTATGGACTATCGTTGACTTCTCGCACACAGAAAAGAAGAGCTGTTCGCAGTCAAGAGGGCTGTTGAACTGTTTGATACTCACCTATCAGTTCTTCTTTGTTCCATTGTTTCCCATTGGCCCGTTTTCTCTTTGGCCTCATGGGACTTGTAGTTTTGTATGTGGTTCTTGAATGCTGCTGTTAAAAGCAAGTAAAGAGAACGCATAATACTCACCTCCGTGTCTTCAATAAAATTAAGACTTTCCTTCATAAAATACTAGGAAAACCTACATTTTACCAGTTAACAGCAAATTATGGTCAATACTGGAGGATTTGGGTGTAGATCATCTCTCTCAATCAATCAATAAATATATATATATACACACACAATGGTTCAACCTCTAAGGTGAGATACGGCATTGGATGGGAATGTTCTTATGAATTCCAGATTAACAGAGGGGTGAGGCAGGGGTGTGTCCGTGCACCATTTCTCTTCACCCTTTAAATGAACAACTTGCAGAGGGTGTTGGTGGAGGGATGCAAGGACATGCCCCAGCTCATTAATCGTCCAATTCCAGCACTTGTGTATGCAGACGATGCGGTCCTTTTGGGCTGCACTCTGGTAGCCCTTCAATTACTTTTGGATTATTTTGTTGCATTCATGGGAGATTTAGATTGTATGGTCAATCTGGTTAAGCCCCTCATTAGGACAGCAGGCTCTAATCAGTTAAACTTTTCCAGGTTTTGCGTGAATGATGTGCGTTTAAAATACATTTCAACTTTCTCTTATTTGGGAGTCGTTTTTGACAATGCTGGAAACAGCACATTAACATTAGAAACGATCTATTTGTAAAGACTATTTATTTACAATTAGCCAACTAAACTCAGCCTTAAACACCTCAAGGAAATGACCATTATCTACCAGGAAAATTTGTATATCCATCTCTACATTTGGTTTGGGTATATGTTAATGGTCCAGGGATACAGACCTCCAAAAACATTTGTTTAAGGAGAATGCTCGCTTGCCTCAGAGCACTTCGTCAAACCTGGGCCATAGAGAGCTGGGCCGACAGCATACTGAAGATCTTGTAAGGCCCCAGCCACTTTTACCATGGCAGAGGGTCTGGACAAAAGAGTAGGCCCAACTGAATAGATTAAATTTGAAGCGGTGTTTAGCATTAGATCAGGCTCCTGATATTCCTTGGTTAAGGAATACTAGAACTATTTGTACTAATCTTTAAAAAAAAAACACAATTATATAACAACCCAATGACGTTATCCCAGCTGAGTAGAATTGAGCTCAAGCATTTGTGTTTACAACTGTTCGAGGAGGATAGAGTAAATTAAGTTAAATCAGTAGTCATCATCTCCCAGTATCAAACTTTGTCAACAACTGAGGGCTTACAATCATACCCGATCAATCCTGAAGACTTCGAACAAAACTATTAACCAGGTGCATCGACTGGTTACATTTCCACGATCTAGTGAATGGTCCAAAGACTTAGTTAACTGTTCGTGTGAAAACTTAGCTCTTCAAACCACTCGGCACTTTTTCCCCTTATTTATGCTGTGCCCAGAACCATCTACATTAAAACTTTATTAAAGAAATACCAGCTGAGAAACTTTGCCCGCAGTTAGCATTTTACAGAAGCTGGAGTCACAAAGTCACTTGAGGTGTGTTCCACAATTCTTGCTTACAAATGTTATAAACTCCAAATTAGGAAAACTGTTGTGATACTAGCACCCCCCCACCCCGAAACGATAGCAATGATTAGCTTTTTTTTGGAAGGACATATGTTTAACAGATTATCGGAACGCTATTTCAAATTTAGTATACTTTCAACATTTTGATGTTCTTGGCATATGTTATTGTGGTTTGTTATGTTTTCATAAACTCACGAACGAGTTACTTACCTTCGGTAACGATGTATCTGGTAGAGACACAGTCTAGCCGCAGATTCCTTAACTTAGAATATCCACAGGCGTCAGACTGGATCAGGAGAATTTTTTGCAGCAGCACCTCTGCGCGCTGGGGGGGGGCGGCGCTGATAGCTCCGCCCTGACGTCGTCCACAGACATGACGTCAGTGGAGCCATACAAGTCCCTCCCGGCGCACTGACGTCCGTTTTCTTCGGAGAAACTTTTCTGCGCCACAACGCAGAGCCACCACCAAAAACTGAGAGAGTATGGGAACAGTGTGCAAAAAAAAAGATGAAAAATCAGTGAAACAAGAAACAAAAAATGACAGTTACAAGCACTGTATACTGAAATCAATTGAAAGGAAAAAAGCGAAGACTATGCCCTCCCCCGAGGCAAAACGACATATGAAAAGAATGTCAAGGCAGATGACAGAAAGCCTGCAATAGCAAAATCTACCTGTGAAGGGCAACAAGACCGGAACCACATAAGTAATGATCTACCAAAGGTCGGCAACACCAGGAACAACGTATCCCCTGTAAGAGATCTATGGACTGAGGCACAGTCAAATAGACCTCAAACCAATTGACTGTAGTAGAGTCAAGAAACAAGAGACCCCAAAGCAATGGAGAAGGTGGGAGGGAGGGAAGAAGAACATTAGTAGGCCCCACACTGGAAGAACCAGGGTGTAGGAATGTAGAAGGATACATGAACCCGCTGCCCAATCACGAGAATGGGTGGAGAAGAACAAGTGAAACAGAATGAATCATCCTACCGAGGAGGGAGGTGAAAAATGCCACCCCTTAGGAAGATAAAAGCCACCCGGAAGGGGGCGAGTGCATAACACTCAACCTGAAGCACAAGTTACTAACTTGTGTAACGATATATCTGTAAGAGACAGTAGTTAGTGACAGATTCCTTACCTTAGAATATCCCCAGGCGTCAGGCTGGATCCGGAAAGTTTTTTGCGTAGCAGTACCCTTGCGCGTCGGTAGGCGGCGTCGTGCGGCTCCGCGTCCGTCGTCGGCATTGTGATCGCCGGGATGACGTCGCGGGCAGTACTTAGGCGCCGCCCCTGCGCGCTGACGTCAGTTCTGTACACGACTTTCCGCGCCAGGAACGCAGAGCCATGCAAGAAGCTGACATAGGTGTCTGAAAAATACTAGGGCCCTGAAAGGGATGTCCTTAACCCTAGAAATCAGTTCGCAGAACGGGGAGGATGGGTGGGCGGTAGGAATCTGTCACTAACTACTGTCTCTTACAGATATATCGTTACACAAGTTAGTAACTTGTGCATCTGAAAGAGACACGTTAGTGACAGATTCCTTACCTTAGAATAGATACCCCAGCAATACCAACCCCGGTGGTGGGTCTGCGAACAAAGATCAGACAAGGAAGTCCTGGAGGACAGAACGGCCAAAGAAGCCGTCCCTCCGGACCTGACTGTCAAGGCAGTAATGCTTTGTAAACGTGTGCAGCGAGGCCCACGTAGCTGCCTGACAGATAACCGGCAGCGGAACACCGCGGCCCAAGGCCGTGGTAGCAGCCGTTGCCCTGGTGGAATGGGCACGCAGCCCAACAGGAGGCTCCTTTTAGCCAAAGAATAGCAGGTCTTGATGCACAAGGTAACCCAGCAGGAGATGGTCCTCTTGTGCACCGCCCGACCTTTTGGCGCCCACGTAGCCAACAAAGAGCTGGTCATCCACCCGGAAGTGTTTTGTGCGGTCAATATAGAAAGAGAGCGCACGTTTTGGGTCCAGACGGTGGAGCCTCTCTTCCTCTCTGGAAGGATGCGGAGGCGGAAAGAAGGTGGGCAAAGTGATGGTCTGCCCAATGTGGAAAGCAGTAACCACCTTTGGCAAGAAGGACGGACGCGTCCGAAGAACAACCTTGTCTGGATGAACAGACAGAAAGGGAGGTTTGCAAGATAGAGCCTGGAGCTCACTCACCCGCCGAGCGGAGGTGATGGCCACCAGAAAGGCTGTCTTCAGAGTCAGAAGACGAAGAGGACAGTTATGTAGAGGCTCAAAGGGAGCGCACATTAAAAGGTAAGAACCAAGTTCAAGTCCCACTGAGGCATCACAAACGGAACAGGAGGGAAGAGGTGAGTAATGCCTTTTAAGAACCTGTTAACAACAGGGGACTTGAAAAGGGAGGGCTGATCAGGGAGCCTGAGGAAGGCCGAGATAGCACAAAGATAACCCTTGATGGTACCCAGGGCAGAACCCTGTTGGGCCAGAGAGAGAAGGAACAGAAGGACCTCAGAAAGAGGGGCAGAAAGGGGATTCACAGCCTTTGCTGTGCACCATGCCACAAATTTGTTCCACCTGCAGGCGTATACCACCTTAGTGGAGGGACGCCTGGCTGCCAGAATCACATCACAAACTTCGGGAGGCAAGTCGAAAGGAATCAACTGCCGCCGCTCAATCTCCACGCAAGCAGGTGTAGACTGGACAGGTTCGGGTGGAGGACCGTCCCCTGCTGCTGCGACAGAAGATCCTCCCGAAGAGGCAGACGGATCGGGGGATCTACGCTCATATTGAGTAGCTCGGGATACCAAACTCTTCGAGCCCAGTCCGGAGCCACAAGAATGACTTGGGCCCGGTCGTGCCGAATCTTCTTCAACACTCTGGGTAGAAGTGGTATAGGCGGAAAGGCGTACAATAGACCGCAACTCCACTCGTGACGAAAAGCGTCGCCGAGCGAGTGCCGCCTTGGAAATTCCAACGCGCAGAACTGATGACATTGCGCGTTCTCTTCGGTGGCGAATAGATCTAACCAAGGCTCTCCCCACTGTAGAAAGAGTCCTTGCGCCACTTCCGAGTGAAGACGCCATTCGTGATCCATCATGCACCTGCGGCTGAGTTCGTCCGCCCTGGCGTTCAGGGAACCTGCCAGGTGTTGAACCATCAGGAACATGCCCTGATGTTCCAGCCATGTCCAGAGGCGCAGAGCCTCCTGACAAAGGGTCCACGACCCCACCCCGCCTTGTTTGTTGCAGTACCACATGGCGGTGGTGTTGTCTGTGAACACCTGCACTACCTTCCCTTTGACAGAGGGAAGGAATGCCTTGAGTGCAAGTCGGATCGCCCGGAGCTCCAGAAGGTTGATATGGAGCCGGGACTCCGCCGGAGACCAGAGGCCTCTGATCTCCGCCTCTCCCATGTGACCGCCCCATCCCAGAAGGGACGCGTCCGTCACAACTGTGTGCTCTGGCTGGGGAAGGGAGAGGGATCTGCCCATGACCCATTGCCGGTTCGAGAGCCACCACTGCAACTGTTTTGCAGTCCCCTCCGAGATCTGGACGTGATCGGACAGGTCGCCCTGGTGCTGCGCCCACTGGAACTTCAGGTCCCACTGCAGAGCCCGCATATGCCATCTGGCATGAGTGAGCAGGAGGCCATGAGGCCCAGCAGCCTCAGGGTCATCCGTACCGAAACCCAGGATAAAGGCTGAAAGATCGGAATCATAGCCTGAATATCCCGGACTCGCCGTTCGGGAGGATAGGCCCGAAACTGCGTCGTGTCCAGAACTGCTCCGATGAAAAGGAGCTGTGGAGAAGGAATCAGATGCGACTTTGGCACATTGATGGAGAACCCCAGCGAGTGCAGGAGTTCGGCCGTAGTCTGGAGGTGGGAGACGACTGCCTGGGACGAGCCCGCCTTCAGCAGCCAGTCGTCGAGGTAGGGGAAGACTGAAACCCCTGCCCGGCGCAGATGAGCTGCGACCACCGCCATCACTTTCGTGAACACCCGAGGGGCACTGGTAAGGCCAAAGGGGAGCACGGTGAACTGAAAATGCTCGAGGCCTACCGTGAACCGAAGGTAACGCCGGTGGGCCGGCAGGACGGGGATGTGGAAATAGGCGTCCTGCAAGTCCAACGCTACCAACCAGTCTCCGGGGTCGAGGGCAGTCAAGACCTGAGCTAGGGTGAGCATCTTGAACTTCTCCTTCCGGAGGAAGCGATTGACGTTCCGGAGGTCCAAGATAGGACGCATGTCCTCCTTGTCCTTTTGGGCACCAGAAAGTAGTGGGAGTAGCAACCACGCCCTACTTCTGGGGTCGGAACATGCTCGATGGCCCTCTTGGCCAAGAGGGCCGTGACTTCCTTCTGTAGAAGCGCCAAGTGATCCCCTGACATGCGGTGGAATTGAGGTGGCATGGCTGGGGGGTGGTCTCGAAGGGGAGGGAGTAGCCCCTTCGGACAATGTCCAAGACCCACCTGTCCGAGGTGATGGGACGCCAGAGGTGAAGGTGATGGCGGACCCTGCCCCCGACTGGCGTACTGTGCACCTGAAAGGAGGGACTAGGAGGGCTTGGAGGCCGCGGACGGGTTGGAGGTGGTGGCCTGACCCGCACGCTGGTTGCCCGAACCGCCACAGCGGTATCCACGTCCTCGGCCACGCGAAGGCGCTTGCTGCGCGGGCCGTTGGCCGGGCTGCGGACGTGACTGGGCGCCCTTCCGTGGCCACGAAAGGGGCGAAAAGCAGACGTGAGCGGAGGGCGTACAACAGCAAGGCCCAGGGACCTAGCAGTAGCCCGAGAGTCCTTGAAACGCTCCAGCGCATGGTCTGCCTTTGAACCAAAAAGACCGACACCATCAAAGGGCATGTCCATGAGAGTATTCTGGACATCTCCCGAAAAACCAGTGGTTCTCAGCCAGGCGTGGCGACGCAGCGCCACCGTCGTTGCAAGCGATCTGCCCAGCGAGTCGGCGGTATCAAGGCCACAGCGGATGGTATATTTAGCCGCATCACGCCCTTCCGCAATGGCGCGGGTAAGCAGTGTCTGGACCTCCTCAGAACACTGCGGCAAAACAGTTGCCACCGAATCCCACAGGGAGTGGGTGTATCGGCCCAAGAGGCAAGCGGTATTAACAGACCGCAAGCCAGCACTGGAGGAAGAGAAAGCCTTCTTCCCAAAGTGATCCAGGCGCTTGGATTCCCTATCCGGAGGGGCGGTAGGGAAGGCGGTTTGGGAGGCAGAGGCTTGGACAACCAAGCTCTCAGGGGTGGGGTGTTGGGAGAGAAACAGGGGGTCGCCCGGAGCCGGGCGATGGCGTCGGGCCACGTTCCTATCCACAGGAGCCCCTGTGGTGGGTTTGGACCAGGCACCCAAAAGAACGTCAGTCAGTGCGTCGTTGAACGGTAGCACAGTCTCCGAAGAGGAGGCCGCCGGCTGAAGCACTTCAGTCAGGATGTTAGACCTGACGACCACTGTAGGCAACTGGAGATTCAAGGCTCCAGCAGCTCTACGCAACACCGTTGCAAAATTAGCCCCCTCCTCCGTTGCCACGGGAGGAGACAGCATGCCAGAGTCAGGGGAGGTGTCTAGACCACTGGCATCCCCAAGTTCCTCAACCCAGTCCGGGTCAAACTCGCACTGTTGTGTGAGAGGGTCGTCAGACCCCTCCCAGCTCTCCTGGTCCTCCTCAGGTTGAAAATATGGAGGAGGAGGGACATCAGGGACCCAAGGTCTCATCGGCGCCGGATACGGCGTCCGGGCGACGCCGTTCCGGCACCATGTCCGGACCCGGAGAGAACCGGGGAACGACGCCGCCCGGAGCCCCGGACGGCGTCGGAAACGGCACCGGGGACATCGGCGTCGGCGGAGGCGTGGTTAGGTCAACCGGCGTCGATGGGAGTTGCGGCCCCACCGGAGCCGGGGTCGAGGCCGGGACCGGAGCCGAGGCCGGGACGAAGGCTGGTGGGACAGGCGACGCCGGGACCGGAGTCGACGGCGACGCCGGAGCAACCCAATCAGGGCCCGCGGGGTCCGGAGGCGCACCGGAGGGACCTTGAGGCCCGAAGAGGCGGGCCATGGCCGACAGGAATTCCTGTATATCGGCCTGAGTCGCCCCCGAGCCCGGGTAGGGCGGGTACTGCGGGGGTAACTCGACAGGCACGTCCGGGGCCGCGGGGACGGTGCCGACAGGGACCTCAGCCGAGTCGCGAGACCGGCGAGGCGAAGTCTTAGAGCGATGACGCCGCTTAGACTTCTTGTGCTTCGACTTACCGGAGGAGCGCGAAGACTTTGAATCCGACGAACGGCGGGGACTCCGCGTCCGGCCCCTCGACCTCTCCCGGGACCGGGGCTTGGTGCGGCGCGGAGCCGAATGCCGGACTTCAAGGAGCTTTCGAGACCGCTCTCGCAAAGCCTTAGGATGAAGTTTCCGGCAGTCAGGACACGACTTCGTGTCGTGGTCTCGGCCGAGACAAAAGAGACACTCGAGGTGCGGGTCCGTGATCGACATCATGCGACCACATTCCTGCAGGGCTTAAAGCCGGGCATCCCTACGACACCTTAGGAGTCGTGAAGACTCGTTGAAGAAACAGTGAAAAAATTCACCAAAAAAGATAGTCAAAAAGTGACTAGGGCACTGCTCTTCCCGGATCTGCGCTTACTGGCGCGGAAAAAGAAGAACTGACGTCAGCGCGCAGGGCGGCGCCTAAGTACTGCCCGCGACGTCATCCCGGCGATCACGACGCCGACGACGGACGCGGAGCCGCACGACGCCGCCTACCGACGCGCAAGGGTACTGCTACGCAAAAACTTTCCCGGATCCAGCCTGACGCCTGGGGATATTCTAAGGTAAGGAATCTGTCACTAACGTGTCTCTTTCAGATAAGGTCCTCGCAGAGCGGGGAGGATGGGCGGGCGTAAAGGAATCTGCGGCTAGACTGTGTCTCTACCAGATACATCGTTACCGAAGGTAAGTAACTCGTTCATCTGATAGAGACATCTAGCCGCAGATTCCTTAACTTAGAATAGATACCAAAGCCATACCCCATAGGAGGCGGGTCTGCAACTGAACCCCACCAGGGTCCCAAGAGAACCCAGTCATCAACAAGTTGACTAAACACAGTGGGGGCAGCAATGCCAGCGTGGCCAACACCAGACCAGTAAGCTCTGTAAGGAGCGGAAAACAATGGGAGGCAAAGGCATCAGAAGCCGCCCAGGGACGGCATGAAAACCCTCTCGTTTGTACAGGGTTTGAAAGGAGCACAGAACCAGAATGTGAGTGCGGAATGTGAGAGTCCATAACTTCCGCAAAAGAAGGTGAACTGATCATAGGAGCCGATGGATCCGCAGGATCCGATGGATCTGCAAGAGACAAAGACCCAGAGAGAGGACAAGACGGTATGACGGAGTCAGAGCATACAGGTCGAGCATGCACAACAGTGGAAGAAGCACTGTTGAAAGCGTACCAGCTAGGAAACTTTGGACAGCAGTGGTAGGATGCTGACCATGTCCAGGAAGAGCCTGTGCTACCAGAGACACAAGACCTGCCATTGCGCAATCGCCTCTTCACAAATTAACATGTGAGAGGGCGGACGTCAACTAGCAGAATGACATATAACCATGACTACAAGAGAGACATGCATGCGGGGGACAGAAGTACACATGGGCAGACCGCGTGTACCGCTAGAACCACGCCACGTAAAAGGAAATGCATAATGGAACGCAGTGAGAACAGATGCGAAAGATGCATCACCAGGTGGGCAACCGACGAAAGGGAGCCGGCAAGCTGGACACACACAGAAGGCTTGCTCCCATGAGAAGGCCGAGAGCAAGACCACGGACACCGCAGCAAGGAAACCCTAGTATGCGTGCCCAAGAGCGTACCAGAGGTACCAACAGCTATGATGCAACAGAACCGTACAGAGCAATGTCCAGACCCGTAAGCGACAACGGCCACCCAGCAGGGAGAGGCCACAGTCCCCCGCAAGACAGACTGGGAGACTGAGCAGTACTCGAAAGAGTCAGTACTAAATGGACATAGAGTAACAGGAAATTGTAAAGAGTTGTACATAGAAGACAGTGAGTGTCCTGAAGAGAACACTTCCACAGAGAGCAGCAGTAGCAGCCTGAAGTAGAAGTGTGACAAACTCCTGCACGGAAGCAGAATGGGAAGAGGAAACTCCTCCTGAAGAGGACACCTCCACAGAAAGCAGCCCAAAGTAGAAGTGTGACAAACTCCTGCGCGGAAGCAGCAGGGGAAGAGGAAACTCCTGCGTGGGAAGTGCCCATGGAGTAGGGCACAGGGCAATGTACAGTATTGGCGTACGTGGCGAGGATGCCACCGTCTACAGACAAAGTCCAGACAGGACTGAACTACGAAAAAGTACTACCTATCCCAGAGAGAGCAAAGTAGAAACCAGTCATCTCAGGGGCGTAAGAAAAGCGTAAGCCCCCCGTGGCAGCGAACATTCTAGGGAGCATCCACCTGACGTCCATAGAACACAGAAGAACCGTGCCGCGTCAGCCCTGCGTGCCTGGGAGCCGCGCCACAAGGCTCTGCCTTGAGGTCGTCCATGGCCAGGACGAACTGTGCCGGAACGGAACAGGACAAGGAGGTCCAAGGGACAGTGGCTGACGATATGGGCAGCCAACATAGACAAGGAGGGCGAAGCTGAAATGACACTCCTGGAAGAGGCAGGAGGCAGAACCTCAAGAAAGTGAGCATCGACAGATACAGGGGAGTGCTACGGACCAACCGCAGACCCCAACGGATAGGCAATAGCCTTTGAAGAAGAAGACTCCACAGGAGCCTACCAAGCCTTCTGTGTAAGGAAGGAAGCTAGACAATAGCCAACGAATAAGGCAGCTAGACAATAGCCAACAAATACCCCACATAGGGTAAGCCTCAACCCCAGCTAGGGGCACCTCTTGAGCACGAACTCATAGACAGAGGAGTCAAAAGAAAGCAGAATCAGCTGACCAGCTGCACTAAATAGAAGCAAAAACGGCGGGAAGCCGTACAGGCCGTCTGGGTATTACGTCATGAACCCAGGGCCCAGAACAAGCAGAGACAACACTGCACCTCGAAAATAAAAGTCCACAAAAGGACTAGAAAACACAAAGTCATGGGAGCCCAGACATGAGGCGGTTGACTGCTGATTCCGCATGTCTGTCAAAAAGGGTCACGCCATCAAATGGCAAATCCCGAAGACTCTCCCGAACATTGTCAGGGAAACCGCCATCGCGCAGCCAGGCATGGTGATGCAGAGCAACTGACCTGGCCATCGCCCGACCCACAGAGTCAGTGGTGTCCATAGCCGACCGAATGGTAAATTGTGCCATTTCTCGGCCATCATGAAGGAGACGATCCAGGTCAGCACAGGGGACCCTCTGGAAGAGAGGGAAGAAGACGCTCGACCGAGTCCCAAAGGGCAAAAGTAGCCCGTACAAACACGCAAAACGTGTTCAGAGCACGGATGCCCGAACTAGTGGACGCACAAAGTTGGCGGCCACATGTCTCCAACCAGCGAGACTCCCTAGTGGGAGGTAGCAACGGGAGAGGAGAGGGAGGCTGCGAGGCGAAAGCCGCCTGGACCACCCGGCCGTGAGCCCTAGGATGAAGGGACAAACAGACAGGGTCATCTGGAGCTGGGCGATGCCGACGTGCGATGGCCCGATCCACAGGGTCTCCCGAGGAGGGCCGTGCCCACGTGCCAAGAAGGGTGTCAAATAACGACCTGCCAAAAGGCAGCAAGGGCTCCACCTCCACAGCATCCTGGTGGAGGAGGTCCAATAATGGATCAGAAGGCAAGGTGACTGAGGGGGGTTGCAGGTGTAAAATGGCTGTAGCCCTGCGAACAGCCCTCGCAAATGCCGCGCTAGCCTCTGTAGCCATTCTAGGTGGCGATAAACCATCTGTAGGGGACGGTTGAAAACTAACGCGTGCCCCAGAAAGGAGAGACGCCGCAGCCGGAGGCCGAGCAAAGGGCCACTGGCCAGGGGGCAGCGGAGCCGGAGAGCGTCGAAACAACCCTGGGTGGTCCGGGTCCTCATCCTCTTCGAACAGAGGAACAACAGGGACTGGCGCCAGCACCGACCGACGTCGAGACGGCGTCTTATCGACGTCGACAATCACCAAGGGTGACTCGGCCCGGCATCGACTCGCCCTCCACTGAGGCCTGCGGGGAGGAAGGATGTCGACAAGGAGTCAAGCTCCGTGCTGCAGCCGCATCCGACGTCAGCGCAGGGAGTCCCAAAGGGCTATGCGGAGACGGGGCAGAAGGGCTCGACGTCTGACTGGGATGCCCCTCCGGGCCGTGTCCCGACGTCGCAGCGACTCCGGAACCGGAGTCGAGGCACTAGGCCGGCGCCGAGGGCGAACCCGCCGGCGAGGACCCGACCTGAGTCCCTACCCCCTCTGAGGGGCCCGAGGGCGCGCCAGGGAGATGGTGACCCAAAGATGGAGTGAAGAGCCTTAGAATAGGCTTCCATCTGGGCCCGAGTCGCCCCAACACCCGGAAAGGGTGGGTATAAGGGGACCGACTCCTGGGCGCCTGCGCCCGGTAAGGACCGGGAGCAGCGGGCCCCGTCGTCACGTTTATGTGAGGTCGACGACCTCCGTGACTTGTGCTTACCTGCGGCAGGCGAACAACGTCCGCGGGAACGACTCCGTGACCGGACCCGAACAGGAGCCCCAGCTCAAGATGGAGATCGGCGGCGCGAAGGCTCTGAGCGGGACATCTGGGCGGTCAACAACTTCATCCGGCGCTCCCACAGGGACTTCGGCTTCATCTGCCGGCAGGCGTCGCACTCCTCGCAGTCGTGGTGCTCTCCTAGGCACCACATACAGATCGCGTGCGGATCCGTCGCTGACATCTGCCGCGTACAGGTCTCACACGTCTTGAAACCCGAAGGCATCGCACACCGTTCCTGGACGCCGAAGGCGTCGAGAAGGCCTGAAACAACAGGCCAGAGGAACTGCTTACTCCTGGATCCGTGTTGGGACGCGGAAAAGAAGGAAACTGACGTCAGCGCGCCGGGGGGGACATATATGGCTCCACTGACGTCATGTCCGTGGACGACGTCAGGGCGGAGCCATGCGGCACCGCCCTCCGGCGCGCAGAGGTGCTGCTGCAAAAAATTCTCCGGATCCAGTCTGACGCCTGGGGATATTCTAAGTTAAGGAATCTGCGGCTAGATGTCTCTATCAGATATTTTGTTTTAAGTCCAAAACCAAATAAAGCTTTAAAAGAAAGAGAAAGACTGCCCGGATCTGGAAGAAACCAACTGTTAAGAGTCATAAAACATCCACCCTTCACTAGGGATTTGCATTTTTGGATGCTGCCACCATTTAAATGCATACGTTACCATATGTTGGTGTCAAGTTGGAGAGAAGGAAGATGTTGGACATTGGGCGATCTGTACACCAGGGAATTGTTCATTTCTTCTCAGGAGGCGCAGGAGGTGTTCTCAGTGGGATTGGGTCAATTCTTACAGTACGTAATACTGGTCAGGGAGATCTGGACTTGATTCCGTTTTTTGGAACAAGTAGACATCTGGTGACTTTTTAAATAAGGTCTTAAGGGCAGACATTGCCAGAGTAGAGTTGAAGGCTAGAATATTAGGGGGAGGTGAGAGGGGGAGACTACCTGAAATAAAAATCTTAAAATCAATCCAATTTAATTTGAGGGTAGGCCGCAACTGCTAGGAGTGGGAACGTCGCCCTGTAGTCACACACTGTTAGGGTACAAGACAGGTGAGCCAAACTTGTTGAACCCCTGTCCTCTTTATAAAAGAAGGTCCCATTACTTGCACCCTCTCCCGACTTGACTAGTCCTTCTTAATCTATGTGACGTTACTGTCTTATTTCAAACAATATCCAGGGTTTTGCATCTCACAGTGTGTGACTACAGTGCGATGCTCCCACTCCTACCCCAGTTTCGGAAGGAATCAAGAGAACCTCGGGTAAGAGGCCCAGAGATTTGTTTTTATAAGGATGTATGATGTTTGTATTCACGTGTGTCCTTCACCGAGTTGTTTCTGCACTGTGGGTGTATAAGGTTAATCACTGTACTAGTGGGTTGTATGGAATATGGCTAGCAGTTACTGTTTACCCTAAAAAGAAATTGGATTGATGTTAAGATTTTTTTCCTCCAGGTAGTTCCTGAGTGTATGTCCTGAATTGGCATGTATGGCCATGTAGGAATTCTCTATCTCCATTGAGTCAGTGACAGGGAGGGGAACTAAAGCACAAGTTACTAACTTGTGTAACGATATATCTGTAAGAGACAGTAGTTAGTGACAGATTCCTTACCTTAGAATATCCCCAGGCGTCAGGCTGGATCCGGAAAAGTTTTTGCGTAGCAGTACCCTTCTGCGCGTCGGTAGGCGGCGTCGTGCGGCTCCGCGTCCGTCGTCGGCGTCGTGATCGCCGGGATGACGTCGCGGGCAGTACTTAGGCGCCGCCCTGCGCGCTGACGTCAGTTCTGTACACGACTTTCCGCGCCAGGAACGCAGAGCCATGCAAGAAGCCGACATAGGTGTCTGAAAATACTAGGGCCCTGAAAGGGATGTCCTTAACCCTAGAAATCAGTTCGCAGAACGGGGAGGATGGGTGGGGCGGTAAGGAATCTGTCACTAACTACTGTCTCTTACAGATATATATCGTTACACAAGTTAGTAACTTGTGCATCTGAAAGAGACACGTTAGTGACAGATTCCTTACCTTAGAATAGATACCCCAGCAATACCAACCCCGGTGGTGGGTCTGCGAACAAAGATCAGACAAGGAAGTCCTGGAGGACAGAACGGCCAAAGAAGCCGTCCCTCCGGACCTGACTGTCAAGGCAGTAATGCTTTGTAAACGTGTGCAGCGAGGCCCACGTAGCTGCCTGACAGATAACCGGCAGCGGAACACCGCGGCCCAAGGCCGTGGTAGCAGCCGTTGCCCTGGTGGAATGGGCACGCAGCCCAACAGGAGGCTCCTTCTTAGCCAAAGAATAGCAGGTCTTGATGCACAAGGTAACCCAGCGGGAGATGGTCCTCTTGTGCACCGCCCGACCTTTTTGGCGCCCACGTAGCCAACAAAGAGCTGGTCATCCACCCGGAAGTGTTTTGTGCGGTCAATATAGAAGGAGAGCGCACGTTTTGGGTCCAGACGGTGGAGCCTCTCTTCCTCTCTGGAAGGATGCGGAGGCGGAAAGAAGGTGGGCAAAGTGATGGCCTGCCCAATGTGGAAAGCAGTAACCACCTTTGGCAAGAAGGACGGACGCGTCCGAAGAACAACCTTGTCTGGATGAACAGACAGAAAGGGAGGTTTGCAAGATAGAGCCTGGAGCTCACTCACCCGCCGAGCGGAGGTGATGGCCACCAGAAAGGCTGTCTTCAGAGTCAGAAGACGAAGAGGACAGTTATGTAGAGAGCTCAAAGGGAGCGCACATTAAAAGGTAAGAACCAAGTTCAAGTCCCACTGAGGCATCACAAACGGAACAGGAGGGAAGAGGTGTGTAATGCCTTTTAAGAACCTGTTAACAACAGGGGACTTGAAAAGGGAGGGCTGATCAGGAAGCCTGAGGAAGGCCGAGATAGCACAAAGATAACCCTTGATGGTACCCAGGGCAGAACCCTGTTGGGCCAGAGAGAGAAGGAACAGAAGGACCTCAGAAAGAGGGGCAGAAAGGGGATTCACAGCCTTTGCTGTGCACCATGCCACAAATTTGTTCCACCTGCAGGCGTATACCACCTTAGTGGAGGGACGCCTGGCTGCCAGAATCACATCACAAACTTCGGGAGGCAAGTCGAAAGGAAGCAACTGCCGCCGCTCAATCTCCACGCAAGCAGGTGTAGACTGGACAGGTTCGGGTGGAGGACCGTGCCCTGCTGCTGCGACAGAAGATCCTCCCGAAGAGGCAGACGGATCGGGGGGTCTACGCTCATATTGAGTAGCTCGGGATACCAAACTCTTCGAGCCCAGTCCGGAGCCACAAGAATGACTTGGGCCCGGTCGTGCCGAATCTTCTTCAACACTCTGGGTAGAAGTGGTATAGGCGGAAAGGCGTACAATAGACCGCAACTCCACTCGTGACGAAAAGCGTCGCCGAGCGAGTGCCGCCTTGGAAATTCCAACGCGCAGAACTGATGACTTTGCGCGTTCTCTTCGGTGGCGAATAGATCTAACCAAGGCTCTCCCCACTGTAGAAAGAGTCCTTGCGCCACTTCCGAGTGAAGACGCCATTCGTGATCCATCATGCACATGCGGCTGAGTTCGTCCGCCCTGGCGTTCAGGGAACCTGCCAGGTGTTGAACCATCAGGAACATGCCCTGATGTTCCAGCCATGTCCAGAGGCGTAGAGCCTCCTGATGAAGGGTCCACGACCCCACCCCGCCTTGTTTGTTGCAGTACCACATGGCGGTGGTGTTGTCTGTGAACACCTGCACTACCTTCCCTTTGACAGAGGGAAGGAATGCCTTGAGTGCAAGTCGGATCGCCCGGAGCTCCAGAAGGTTGATATGGAGCCGGGACTCCGCCGTAGACCAGAGGCCTCTGATCTCCGCCTCTCCCATGTGACCGCCCCATCCCAGAAGGGACGCGTCCGTCACAACTGTGTGCTCTGGCTGGGGAAGGGAGAGGGATCTGCCCATGACCCATTGCCGGTTCGAGAGCCACCATGGCAACTGTTTTGCAGTCCCCTCCGAGATCTGGACGTGATCGGACAGGTTGCCCTGGTGCTGCGCCCACTGGAACTTCAGGTCCCACTGCAGAGCCCGCATATGCCATCTGGCATGATTGACCAGCAGGATGCAGGAGGCCATGAGGCCCAGCAGCCTCAGGGTCATCCGTACCGAAAACCAGGATAAAGGCTGAAAGATGGGAATCATAGCCTGAATATCCCGGACTCGCCGTTCGGGAGGATAGGCCCGAAACTGCGTCGTGTCCAGAACTGCTCCGATGAAAAGGAGCTGTTGAGAAGGAATCAGATGCGACTTCGGCACATTGATGGAGAACCCCAGCGAGTGCAGGAGTTCGGCCGTAGTCTGGAGGTGGGAGACGACTGCCTGGGACGAGCCCGCCTTCAGCAGCCAGTCGTCGAGGTAGGGGAAGACTGAAACCCCTGCCCGGCGCAGATGAGCTGCGACCACCGCCAACACTTTCGTGAACACCCGAGGGGCACTGGTAAGGCCAAAGGGAGCACGGTGAACTGAAAATGCTCGGGGCCTACCGTGAACCGAAGGTAACGCCGGTGGGCCGGCAGGACGGGGATGTGGAAATATGAGTCCTGCAAGTCCAACGCTACCAACCAGTCTCCAGGGTCGAGGGCAGTCAAGACCTGAGCTAGGGTGAGCATCTTGAACTTCTCCTTCCGGAGGAAGCGATTGACGTTCCGGAGGTCTAAGATAGGACGCATGTCCTCCTTGTCCTTTTTGGGCACCAGGAAGTAGCAACCACGCCCTACTTCTGGGGTCGGAACATGCTCGATGGCCCTCTTGGACAAGAGGGCCGTGACTTCCTTCTGCAGAAGTACCAAGTGATCCCCTGACATGCGGTGGAATTGAGGTGGCATGGCTGGGGGGGTGGACTCGAAGTGGAGGGAGTAGCCCCTTCGGACAATGTCCAAGACCCACCTGTCCGAGGTGATGGTACGCCAGTGGGGAAGGTGATGGCGGACCCTGCCCCCTACAGGCGTGCTGTGCACCTGAAAGGAGGGACTAGGAGGGTTTGGAGGCCGCGGACGGGTTGGAGGTGGTGGCCTGACCCGCACGCTGGTTGCCCGATCCGCCACGGCGGAATCCACGTCCTCGGCCACGCGAAGACGCCTGCTGCGCGGGCCGGTGGCTGGGCTGCTGACGTGAAGGGGCGCCCCTACCGTGGCCACGATAGGGGCGAAAAGCAGAAGTCAGCGGAGGGCGTGTAGCAGAAAGGCCCAGGGACTTGGCAGTAGCCCGTGAGTCCTTAAAGCGCTCCAACGCATGGTCTGCTTTGGACCCAAAAGACCGACTCCATCAAAGGGCATGTCCATGAGAGTATTCTGGACATCCCCTGAAAAACCAGTGGTTCTCAGCCAGGCGTGGCGTCGCAGCGCCCCCGTCGTTGCAATAGACCTGCCCAGCGAGTCGGCGGTATCAAGGCCACATCGAGTGTGTGTTTGGCCGCATCCCTTCCTTCCGCAATGGCGCGGGAAAGCAGTGTCTGGACCTCCTCAGAACACTAGGGCAAAACATTCGCCACCGAATCCCACAAGGAGTGGGTATATCGGCCCAAAAGACAAGCGGTGTTGATGGACCGCAAGCCAGCACTGGAGGAAGAAAAACCTTTCTTCCCAAATTGATGTAGGCGTTTGGATTCCCTATCCGGAGGGCGGTAGGGAAGGCGGTTTGGGAAGCGGAGGCTTGGACAACCAAGCTCTCAGGAGTGGGGTGGACAGAGAGAAACAGGGGGTCGCCCGGAGCTGGGCGATGGCGTCGGGACACGTTCCTATCCACAGGAGCCCCTGTGTTGGGCTTGGACCAGGCGCCCAAAGAACGTCAGTGAGGGCGTCGTTAAACGGCAGCACAGTCTCCGTAGAGGAGGCTGCCGGCTGAAGCACCTCTGTCAAGAGATTAGTCTTGACCGCCACAGTAGGGAGTTGGAGATGTAAGGCTCCAGCCGCCTCTACGCAACACCGTTGCAAAATTGGCTCCCTCCTCCGTAGCCACGGGAGGAGACAGCATGCCAGTGTCAGGGAAGTATCTAGACCACTGGCATCCCCTAGACCCTTTGTCCAGTCCTCATCGTACTGACACTGTAGTGCCAGAGGGTCATCAGACCCCTCCCAGTCCTCCTGGTCCTCCTCTGGTTCAAAATAAGGGGAGGAGGGACATTTGGGACCCAAGGTCTCATCGGCGCCGGAACCGGCGTCGAGCGGCGCTCGTTCCGGGTCCATGTCCGGAGCCGGAAGGAACTGGGGGACGACGCCGCCTGGAGCCCCAGGCGGCGTCGAGACGGCACCGGAGACATCGGCGCCGGCGGAGGTGTCGTTAGGTCGACCGGCGTCGATGGGGGTTGCGGAGCCGGGATCGAGGCCGGGGCCGAAGCCGGGATCGAGGCTGGAGGCACGGGCGGCGCCGGGCCGGAGCCGTCGGCGACGCCGGAGCAACCCTATCAGGGCCCGAAGGGCGCACCGGAGGGGCCTGGAGGCCCGAAGAGGCGGGCCATGGCCGACAGGAATTCCTGTACTTGGGCCGGATCCGCCCCGAACCCGGGAAGGACGGGTATTGCGGGGCGACTCCACAGGCATGTCCGGGGCCGCGGGGCGGGGACGGTGCCGGGAGGGGCCTCATCCGAGTCGCGAGACCGGCGAGGCGAAGTCCTAGAGCGACGATGCTTTTTGGACTTTTTATGTTTGGACTTACCGGACGAAGAAGACTTCGATGCCGACGACCGGTGTGGACTCCGCGATCGACCCCTGGACCTCTCACGCGACCGGGGCTTGCGCGGAGCCGAATGCCGGGCCTCCAGGAGCTTTCGAGACCGCTCTCGCAAAGCTTTCGGGTTGAGGGCCCGGCAGTCGGAACAAGACTCTGTGTCGTGGCCTCGGCAGAAGAGACACTCCCGATGCGGGTCTGTGATGGACATCATCCGAGCACAGGCGCCGCAACGTTTAAACCCGGGCATCCCTACGACACCTTGAAGTCGATGAAAGAAAAACAGTGAAAAATTCACCAAAAAGATTGGTCAAAAATGACCAGGGCACTGCTCTTCCCGGATCTGCGCTTGCTGGCGCGGAAAAGAAGAACTGACGTCAGCGCGCAGGGGCGGCGCCTAAGTACTGCCCGCGACGTCATCCCGGCGATCACGACGCCGGCGACGGACGCGGAGCCGCACGACGCCGCTTACCGGCGCGCAAGGGTACTGCTACGCAAAAAACTTTCCGGATCCAGCCTGACGCCTGGGGATATTCTAAGGTAAGGAATCTGTCACTAACGTGTCTCTTTCAGATGGTTAAATAATACAAGGGATCTTTATCCTGACGAAGGCCGTCGACCCTAGGAGGCGGTTGGAAGGCTGAAATGTGTTGATAACGGCTGTTAGGGGGAAAGGGAACTTATCACCCAGGTATACCCAGAATTATACTTTCTTTTTTAACCCTGCCAAGGGAGGCCCAGAATAAAGAAGTGAGAGTACACTCTTAGGTAGTTTTAGAAGTTTTTTTGCATAGGGGATCCCTTTTTTGAAGGGATATTTCCCCTAAAGGAATACTTTTCTTGGTCCACTCTGAGTGTTGGTCTGCGCCAGAGTGTAGTAGCATGCCCTATGATGAAGCATGCCACTATCTAGAGGGTGAGGCTAATTTTAAAAATAATTGAGTATCCCCAGAGTAATTATCTGGATTGTATTCTCTTCCTTTTACGTGAATGGATAGTATAAAGGAGTGACAAACGAAGGGTAGTACCTCTCGTCCCTTTTGTAGTGTGTGTTGAATTTGCCACTCTTGACAGAAGGTGAGAATGTGCAAAACAGCAGACTTTTCCACAATCCGGACAAAGAAAAGAGTAAAGAATTTTGGATTCCAGGAGTCCAAGTGGAATATTTCTGCTCAAAAATAGGGCAAACTCTGGCTCTAAAATGAAAGCAACTGGGTGATGAACATGACTAAACAAGCAGACTTCTATTATGTTGCGTCCATTCCCAATGCAAGGCTACTTATATATGATTTAGTCAGAGTAAATTCATTGGAGCCATCTTAGATTGGGAATCTCACATAATCTGAACAAATGTGATAGGAATCATGGGTTGGCAAGAATTAAAGGGCTCCATGGCCTTTCTCAAGGTCAGAATAGGAGAATATGCAAAGAATCCGGTAATTGATACAGCTAAACTTGCTCAGATTTACTTGCCCATTTCTACAATTTTAACATCAGGCTTCCCGTACCTCACACTCGTCTCAATGCTCGGGAGGAAAGTCAGAAACCACTACGGCCACAATCGAGCCAGGGGCTGCCTTCACCATATACACTGGTGAGGCTTCCTAAATGCGCAGAGAAAGTGAAAACGTCTGTGCCACTGCGAGAATACCAGATTCAAGATACAGGAGACTCCACCACTGCTGCCGCCATTGCCTACGTGGGAGATGCTAGTCAACACATTTACAAAAAGCTATTAGTTGGAATGGATTTGATGTTTTATGCACAGCAAATGTTTTCAATTTCAAAGCAATCTAAGAAAAGGTGTTACAGTCCATTTAAAATGCAATTTTGATAAATGTTTTCCTCAATAGCAAGGTTTCACTTCTGCCAAATTTCCCACTCTAACCATGCCAACCTATCTAATTCTTTTTAGTTTTTTATATATGCGTCTTTTTTTTTTGTTTGCCCCTAGTTTGGTAAGCGGTTTTAGACTACTGAAACAGGAAGTGAGACAGGATAATGGTATGTGACCATTGCAGCTATATTGACATTCCTGAACTCCTTGTCCTGTTTTTTAAAGACTGTATTATTTACCACTAAAAGAGAGTATGAGAGGCTTTAATATCTAAATTCTGCATGAACTTCCACCAAAACTATCCTTGCCACAGAGTGCGAAAGCTCAGGGACTAAACGTACCCGTATCGAACAAGTTACTTACCTTCGGTAACAATATATCTGTAAGAGACAGATTTGTTATGGATTCCTCACCTTAGAATTACCCCAAGGCGTAAGACTGGATCCGGAAAAATTTTCTCCAGCAGTACGCCTGCGCGTCGATAGGTGGCGTCGGTCAACTCCGCGTTAGTCGTTGGCGTCGTGGTCGCCGGAATGACGTTGCGGTATCTACTTAGACACCGCCCTCGCGCGCGGACGTCAGTTTTTTACAAGACATTCCACGCCAGAAGCGCAGAGCCATGCAAGACACTGACCACTGGTGCACAAAACTAGGGCCTTAAAAGGGAGTCCCTTATCCTAGAAGTCAGTTCGCAGAACGGGGAGGATGGGTGGGGCAGTGAGGAATCCATAACTAATCTATGTCTCTTACAGATATATCATTACCGAAGGCAAGTTACTTGTTCATCTGAAAGAGAGAATTAGTTATGGATTCCTCACCTTAGAATAGATACCCCGGCAATACCAACCCCGGTGGTGGGTCTGCGAACCAAGTTCACACCAGAAAGTCCTGGAGAACCGAAAGGCCGAAGAAGCTGTGCCTCCGGACTTGGCTGTCCAGGCAGTAGTGTTTGGTAAACGTGTGCAGTGAAGCCCACGTAGCTGCCTGGCAGATGTCAAGAAGGGGACTCCACGTCCCAAAGCAGTAGTGGCTGCCGTCGCCCTGGTGGAATGGGCACGCAACCCCACTGGAGGTTCCTTTTTCGCTAAGGAATAGCAGATTTTGATGCAAAGGACGACCCTTCGGGAGATGGTTCGTTTTTGCACGGCCCGACCTTTCTTGGAGCCTACATAGCCAACGAAGAGCTGGTCATCCACCCGGAATGGTTTTGTGCGATCCAGATAGAATGAAAGCGCATGTTTTGGATCCAGACGGTGGAGCCTCTCTTCCTCTTTAGAAGGATGCGGAGGCGGAAAGAAGGTGGGCAAAGTGATGGTCTGTCCTATGTGGAAAGAGGTAACCACTTTGGGAAGGGAAGAAGGCCTAGTACGAAGGACAACTTTATCCGGATGAACAGCCAGGAAAGGAGGTTTAGAAGAAAGGGCTTGAAGCTCACTCACCCTGCGAGCAGAGGTGATGGCAACCAGAAAGGCAGTTCTAAGGGTCAGAAGTCTGAGAGGACAGGTATGTAGCGGCTTGAAAAGAGCGCACATAAGATAAGTGAGAACCAGGTTCAAGTCCCACTGGGGCATTACGAAAGGGGTTGGAGGAAACAAGTGAGTAATGCCCTTAAGGAAGCGATTTACAATAGGGTACTTGAAAAGAGAAGGCTGGTCAGGCAGCCGAAGGAAGGCCGAAATGGCCAAAGGATAGCCTTTGAGAGTGCCCAGAGCAGAGCCCTGCTGGGCCACAGAAAGAATGAAGAGGAGAACCTCTGTAAGCGGGGCAGAAAGGGGATCCACAGCCTTTGCTGCGCACCATGCCACAAACTTGTTCCACCTACAGGCATATACCGTTTTGGTGGAGGGACGCCTGGCTGCCAAGGTAACATTACAGACTTCGGGAGGAAGGTCGAAAGTTGTCAACTGCCGCCGCTCAATCTCAACGCAAGGAGGTGGAGGCTGGACAGGTTTGGGTGGAGAACCGTCCCCTACTGCTGCAACAGAAGATCCTCCCGAAGAGGCAGTCTGATCGGAGGATCGATGGCCATGTGTAATAGCTCGGAATACCAGACTCTTTGTGCCCAATCCGGGGCCACAAGAATGGCTTGGGCCCGGTCGCGCTTGATCTTCTTCAGCACTCTGGGCAGAAGTGGTATAGGCGGAAAGGCGTATAGAAGACTGCAACTCCACTCGCGACGAAAAGCGTCGCCTAGTGAGTGCCGCCTGGGAAATTCCAACGCGCAGAACTGCTGACATTGCGCGTTCTCTTCGGTGGCGAATAGATCTAACCAAGGCTCTCCCCACTGCTGAAAGAGACCTTGTACCACCTCCGAGTGAAGACGCCATTCGTGATCCATCATGCACCTGAGGCTGAGTTAGTCTGCCCTGGCGTTCAGAGAACCTACCGGGTGTTGAACCACCAGAGATATGCCCTGATGTTCCAGCCATGTCCAAAGGTGGAGAACCACTTGACATAGGGTCTACGACCCCACCACGCCCGGTTTGTTGCAGTACCACATGGCGGTGGTGTTGTCCGTAAACACCTGCACTACTCTTCCCCGGACACAGGGAAGGAATGCCTTTAGAGCAAGACGAATCACCCGAAGCTCCAGAAGGTTGATATGGAGCCCGGACTCCGCCGGAGAGCAGAGGCCTCTGATCTCCGCTCTCCCATGTGGCCGCCCCACCCCAGCAGTGATGCATCTGTCACCACTGTGAACTTTGGTTGGGGATGGGAGAGGGATCTGCCGTTGACCCAATCCCGGTTCGTTAGCCACCACTGCAATTGGCGTGCAGTGCCCTCCGAGATCTGGACGCAATCGGAAAGATTCCCCTGATGCTGTGTCCACTGGAACTTCAGGTCCCACTGCAGAGCCCGCATATGCCACCTAGGCCATGAGGCCCAGTAGCCTCAGGGTCATTCTGACCGAAACCCGGGATAAAGGCTGAAAGATCAGAATCCTAGCCCGAATATCCCGGACTCGCTGCTTGGGAGGATAAGCCCGAAACTGCGCTGTGTCCAGAACAGCTTCGATGAAAAGGAGCTTCAGAGAGGGAATCGGGTGTGATTTTGGCACACTGATGGTGAACCCCAGCGAATGCAGGAGGTCGGCCGTAGTCTGGAGGTGGGAGACGACAGCCTGGGGCAAGCCCGCCTTCAACAGCCAGTCGTTGAGATAGGGGAAGACTGGAACCCCTGATCTGCACAGATGAGCTGCGACCATCGCCATCACTTTCGTAAACACCTGAGGGGTGCTGGTAAGGCCGAAGGGGAGCACGTTAAACTGAAAGTTCTTGTGGCCTACCGTGAACCGTAGGTAACGCCGATGGGCCGGGAGGAAGGGGATGTGAAAATAAGCGTCCCGCAAGTCCAACGCTACTATCCAGTCTCCAGGGTCGAGAGCAGACAGGCCCTGACCCAGTGTCAACATTTTGAACTTCTCCTTCCGGAGAAAGCAGTTGATGTTCCTGAGATCCAAGATAGGACACAGGCCCTTGTCCTTCTTGGGCACCAGAAAGTAGTGGGAATAACAACCACGACCTACTTCTGGGGCAGGAACTTGCTCGATGGCTCCCTTGGCCAAGAGAGCCGTAACTTCCTGTTGGAGAAGGGCCAAGTGATCCTCCGACATGCGATGGGTCTGAGGTGGCATGGATGGAGGGGTAGTCTCGAAGGGATGGGAGTAGCCCCTTCGGACTATCTGCAAAATCCACCTGTCCGACGTGATGTTGAGCCAGTGGGGGAGGTGATGGCGAATCCTGCCACCCACTGGCAAAAGGTGGCCCTGAAAGGTCGGACTAGGAGGGCTTGGAGGCTGCTGCAGAAAGGGCGCTGGTGGACTGGCCCGCCCGCAGGCCCCCAGACCCACGACCCTGGCCGCGCAGAGGCTGGACAGCTTACGCAGACCTGTGGCTCTGGGCGGGACGTGGTGGGGCACCCCTTCTGTAGCCATGAAAGGCAGACTGCGCTGGGCGGGAGGTGGATGCGAGGCCCAACGACCTGGCCGTAGCCCTCGAGTCCTTAAATCGCTCAAGCGCGTTGCCCGTCTTGTCGCCAAACAAGCGACGGCCATCAAAGGGCATGTCCAAAAGCGTAGCTTGGTCATCACCTGAAAAGCCAGTAGACCTCAACCAGGCGTAGCGTCTAAGGGCTACAGACGTGGAAATCGTCCTGCCTAGTGAGTCGGTGGTGTCCAGCCCACATCGGATGGCGAACTTCGCTGCGTCTCTCCCTTCGGCAACTGCACGGGAGAGCACGGCCCAGGCCTCCTCCGGCCACTGTGGCAGCACCTGCACAACCGTGTCCCACACAGAGTGGGAGTAACGGCCCAAGAGACATGCGGTGCTCACCGACCGCAGTCCTAAGCTGGAGGAAGAAAACATCTTCTTCCCAAGGTGGTCCAGCTTCTTGGATTCCCTATCAGGTGGTGCATTAGGGAATGGGCCCTTGGAAGTCGAGGCTTGGACCACCAAGCTCTCAGGGGTGGGGTGGTGGGAGAGGAAAAGGGGGTCGCCTGGGGCCGGGCGGTGGCGTCGGGCAATCATCCTATCCACAGGAGCCCCTGTGTTGGGCTTGGAGCAAGTGCCCAAAAGGATGTCCGTGGGGCCTCATTGAACGGCAGCAGGGGCTCCGAAGAGGCCGCTGGCGGCTGAAGCACCTCGGTCAGGAGGTTAGTCCTGACCGCCACCGTAGGAAGCTCGAGGTTTAAGGCCTCGCCTGCCCTACGCAACACCACTGCGTAAGATGCACCCTCCTCCGTAGCCACGGTAAGGGGAGAAAGCATGCCAAGGTCTGGGGAGGTGTCCAGACCACTGGCATCACCCAACTCCTCTCTCCAGTCCGGTTCTTCTAACTGGTCTGCCAGAGGGTCAACAGACCCCTCCCAGTCCTCCTCACCCTCCTCTGGTAGCCACTCAGGGCGATAAGAAACACCTGGGGAGAACAGGGGTACAAAAGTACCGGTGGGCGCCGGGCCCGACGTCGGTCCGGCTCTGTGTCTACATCGAGGGGGAGGCTGGGGTCGACGTCGGCTGGGGACAGAACCGGCGTCGGAGGGGGCGGATGTGTCACGAGGTCGACCGGCGCCGATCCAGATCCAGGCCAGGATCCCTGTGAGCCCTGCGGCACCGGACCCGCCAGCTCCAAAGTCCTAGACCCCCCAGCCGAGTCCGCGGGGCCCGAGGGCACGCCGGCGGAGTCGGGCTGCCCAAAGATGGAATGTAAGGCTTCGTAAAAGTTGCAAAGCTGGGCAGGGGTCGCTCCGGCTCCCGGAAAGGGAGGGAAGGCCGGAGTCGACCCAACAGGCTCCGCGGGCGGAGCCGGACGACTACCTTCCGCTTCCCACATCGGCTGACGGACGGGGAGAACGCGAAGAGCGACGATGCTTCTGCGCCTTCTTGTTGTGCTTCAACTTACCCGAAGACGAAGACTTTGATGACGAGTGGTGGTGGTGGCTCCGCGACCGGTCCCGCGACCTCCCTCTCGACCGGGACCTCGAACGGCGTGGAGCAGACTCCTGGGCCTCGAGAAGCTTTCGGGACCTGTAGGAGAGTAGGATCTGCCTCTTATGTTGCCCCCACTTTTTTTCTGATGTTTACACTGGTTTCTGGCTATAGTCTGGCTGGGACCCTGCCAATCAGGGCCCCAGCCTCTCTGTTCTCTCTAAACGATTTGGAGTGCACTCTAGGTGCACTAGTGATTGGATACTGTGGTACCTTATGAGTCCCTAGTATATGGTACCTTAGGTACCAAGGGCATAGGTACTTCACAGGCCTACCAGGGGCTGAAGCATGTATTATGCCACCCCTGGGAAGCAGACTAAATCTGACACCACAGGCCTGCTACTGCACCCCTCACTGAGATATAGGTCCCCTATATCTCTCCTGCAAACACATTGAGACTTATCAGTCACCCCTAAAGCAGGCCCTATCAATCCTGAGGGCAGGGTGCTTAGTTTCCATGTGAGGGGGTGCCTTTGCCTGAGCAGGGCCCCTCTGCAGCTCTCAGAGTCCATTCTCTGGGGCTGTTTGTGGATGCGGTTAAACCATATACTTTTAAGTGCATTATATCCTCGCGGTAGAATGCTAACTTTGGAATGGCTGCATCGAAACATGTCGTGTTTGGTGTCAAACATCTTGGAATACTACCCCCCCGCCAGTCCTGGCGGCGGGGGTAGCATTCCACCCTTCTAGAGGGATAGACATGTACCTACTGTGGAAACGCGGTAGAATCCTGCAGAGCCCTGGCATCACAAAATGGATGCCACCAGTCACAGACATGGGCTGCCCTCCTGCTGATGACCAACACTCTCAGTGGAGGAAGCCCAACAATAGATATCCTGTCCCAAGGGGGTGTGACCACCTCCCAGACAGGGTTTAGTGTATTGGGGCGGCTGGGTGGGTGCACTCTTAGAGTGCTTTGAAGTCCTGCACTGGGGGAGCAGAAGGCTCCTCTGTGCATACCCCAGTTCAAACCGGCTCAGGGGCTACCTGCCCCTGCTCTGGCGCGAAACTGGACAAAGGGAAGTGGGTTTAGCCACCCACTCCCCTGACCCTCCCATAGGTCGGGTCATAGAGCTAGTCCCTCCCTTTCTTTTAGTATAAGAGGGGGAACCTGTGCATTGCACCCTAGATTTCCCTGGACGACGCTCTGAAGAAGAATCCCGGACCTTCGACGTTCCACTACCTTTGGAAGACTGAAGAATCTCCCTTGGAGTCAAGGAGTGACTCCCCTGCTTGGCAGGCACCAAAAACTACAAACGACGGTCGCAAACTACGCCGCTCCCGCCGGAGTCCGAAGTCCCTGCAGCCCAAGAAGTGGATTTCCTGACTTCTCAAAGGCCATCGTGAGTCCCCAGCGAAGCTGAGGCCAGTGGACCCCAAGAGTAACGAGGAACCGCGACCCTGGGTACCGTGCACTATTGTCGAGTGCAACCCCTTCACAAAGTTCCACGAACTTGTGCTTTGGACCACGTGTGGTCCTAGCCTCCAGCAGGAATCCCTCCGAAGATCAGAGGCCTGCCACGTCCCGAGTGACCGTGGGCCCCTGTTGAGCGAATCCTCCCGAGGCGTCTTCGCGATCCCTTGCCAGCCGGCTTGTGGGTCCCCAGAAGACTTTCTAAAGAAACCAAAGGGCTCCCTGGTTGCTCCAGGCCTGCCCTGACTTACCCTCGCTGGGTGAGTCCCTCAGACCTTGCTGGTCTGCGCCATTGCCTCTTCACACTTTCCCCGAGACTTGCTGTTACCAAGGCTTGTTGGCTCCAATCGAGTCGCCGACACCGCAGTAAGCTGCAGACATCGTGGGACACGCCGAATCCAGCTCCTGGTCGTCGTCGACGCCTCCTGGACCTCGTGGCTGAAGAGTCAAGGCACCCGCGAACGACCTGAATCTTGCGACGACGGTGGGCATCCATCTTACATGCCCGAGTCACGGCCAAGTGACTTTGAACACTGTCCCCTCTGCTTTCAGGTCTTCCATCTTCTGAATCCAGGCTTGGATTCCTCCGGACACTTCTCCTGTCGCCGCAAGCAGCAAGTCTTCACTGGCTCCCATTGAAAACGACGCCGTGACCCGACACCAAAGAACACCTATGCACCCGGCTCCCCTGGGTGAGGTAACTTCAGCACTACGGTGCTCCTGTGGGTGTGGGCCCTAGAACTACTTACCCTGTAAGTGACTTGCTTGTAGCTTCCCTAGAAGTGCCCTAAAACTCTTATTTTCTAAGTGCGACAATTGCGCTGACTCGTACAGGGTTCGCGTCTGTGTTAGACACATCGCGTCCATCTCCCTTGTAACACTATCTAGAACTGTGTCCTTCGACTCGTACTGAGTCCGATCGGTGTTCGCCTCGAACACACAAGGGGCCTGTAACATGGAGATCTCCATTGCACTGACTCGCACAAGGTTCTCGTCTGTGTTAGACACAGCGCGTCCATCTCCCTTGCAACTCTATCTGTAACCGCGTCCTTCGACTCGTACAAGGACCGATCGGTGTGTTCGCCTCGAACACGCAAGGGACCTTTAACATTGAAATCTCAATCGCGTCTGAGCGCATAGACTCGCACAGGACTCGCACCGGTGCCAGGACACCGCGTCCGTCCCCTGTGGGTCTCCTACAACTACCTGGGGTGGTTCTTGGGGGGTCCCTCGATTCTAGATGCCCTAGACCTAGGTCTAGCCAAACTAAGATTGTGATATTCGATTGTGCTAAACTTATTTTGATAACATTTGACTTGTACATATGTTCCTGGCTTCTAATCTCATAAAGAGATCAGTAGAGAGTGTTTATTAATAAATACATATATATTTGATATATATATACCTGTGTGGTGTCTTTTCATTTGGTGATTCAAGATATTGTGTGGTAAAACAAGCTGCTTTACATTCCTTCAAGACTTAGCCTGAAGGCTGCTCTCCACAGTACCACTAGGATAGCTTTCTATAAAGGTTGTCTTAAACCTATCTACCATAAGAGTCGAATTGTTCTGGTGCAAGGTGTCCACTTTAATTAGTGAACAGCATATACCAGGCCAACTTCTCACAGGACTGCTACCGCAAAGACTTCGGGTTCATGGCCCGGCAGTCGGAGCACGACTTCGGGTCGTGTTTCGCGCTCAAAGCACCAAAGGCACACGAGGTGCGGGTCCGTGACTGACATCAATTTGCGACAGGAGTCGCAAGCTTTGAAGCCGGTCCGACGTGACATCTCTCTGTGCACCAGGAGTCGAACGACTCAAAAAAGGTGTCATCAAAAGTCACAAAAACGGAGTCAAAAAGTGACTCGAGGTACCGCTCTCTCCGGATCTGCGCTGGCTGTCTCGTAAAAAGAAAGAACTGACGTCAGCGTGCGAGGGCGGTGTCTAAGTAGATACTGTGACGTCATTCCGGCGACCACGACGCAAACGACGAACCCGGAGTCGACCAACGCCACCTATTGACGCGCAGGGGTGCTGCTGAAGAAACATTCTCCGGATACAGTCTGACTCCTGGGGGTAATTCTAAGGTGAGGAATCCATAACAAATTGGCTCTTTCAGATAATAACTCTATCCTACAGGATCATTAAAGATAATAAGAGGAGACACCTCACCCACCAAATAGTGGCATGCTTCATCATTGGGGTCTCTTCTCACCCAGGTAGGCCAGTGTCACCTTGGTGGGCTTAACTGAATCCAGGAGCTCTTGTATATACATAATTCTCTTCACAAATGCGGAGTTCCAGTATAGTCTAACCATTGGATTTCCACTTAGCATCCGGATTATTTATTTTTAATCATGGTATGGGTCCCCGTCAAATAAAAAAATGGAGGGTTTTCCCATAAACATTATTAGACTACACTGGACCTCTGCATTTGTCACCAATGATGAAGTATGCCACCATTCGGTGGGTGAAGTGTCTCCTCTTATTATCTTTAATGATCCTGTAGGATAGAGTTCTATATACGGGTACGATTAGTGTCTGAGCTTTGGCACGCTGTGGCGAGAACAGTTTTAAAGACTGAAGGCAGATTACAACATGGAATAAAGTTTACATGAGAAAAGTACTTACCAAAAGAACAAGTTACGTACCTTTGGTAATGCCTTTTGCGGTAGAGACTAACTGCAGATTCCTCACCTTGTGAATTCCCCCAGGCACCAGACAGGATCTGGAGAATTTTGACAGCAATTCCTTCATACGTTGGTAGGCGTCATAGTGCAGCTGCACGTTTGATCTGTCCCACCACATGTGATGTCGGGACCACTATATCTGCACCACCTGTGCATGCTCAGTTTCTATCTGATATCTGTCCGTGACATCAGTCGTGGAAGCCCATAGAAATCAGAATATGCCAGTATGCAGATCTTTAATGGACCATATGCGTCTTTTCAACAAAATGCAGAGAAGGGTCAGTGAGGAATCTGCGGTTGGATAGAATCTACCAGAAAAGGTGTTACCGAAGGTAAGTAACTTGTTCTTCTGATAGAGACTTCTAACCTTAAACTCCTCACCTTGTGAATAGATGCCAAAGCAGTGCCTCCCCGGGTGGTGGGTCTGTGGAATGCCTCAGATCAGAAAAACCTGCAAGACAGATCGGGCTAAGTGCCTATCCCACCTGACCAGGCTGTCCAGGCAATAATGCTTTGTGAACGTGGGAGAGGTAGCAGCCTGGCAGATGTCCAAGACTGGCACACCGCACACCAGCGCAGTGGTAGAAGCCTTTGCTCTGGTGGTATGAGTGCGCAAGCCTTCTGGGGGTTGCTTTTTGGCTAGTTCACAGCAGATCTTAATACTTAAAACAATCCACTGGAGATGATTCTCTTTTGCACCACTTTCCTCTTTTTTGAACCAAAGAAGTCCACAAACAGATGGTCGTCCAACCGATGGTCACCGGTCCGATCAATGTAAAAGCTGAGGCCCTCTTAGGACCGTCAAGACGGTGGAGCCGTTCCTCCTCCTTGGAGTGACGTGGATTTTAGAAAGTCAGCAAGGTGATGGATTGCCCGATGTGGAATGGTATGACTTTCAGTGGAAATACTGCTTTCGTTGGGAGGACCAATTTGTCTTGGAAGAACGATGTATATGATTGTTGGACTGAAAGGGCTAGGTCTTACATCACTCACCTTGAAGATGCAATGGTAATGATTAACATAGACTTGAGGGTCAACAGGCATAGAGGACAGCTGTGCATCGGATCAAAAGGAGATAACATCAGGTAGGAACCAAATTAAGGTTCCACTGCGGCATCAACATAACCATTAACTGTTGCCACAGCAAGGCCTTGCTGGGCTAACGACAGACAAAACAGCAAGCTATCAGACAACTGTGCATTCAAGGACTGGATGTAATGGGGGGGAGGGGGGGAACAACAGTCAAAAACCTCTCCTAGCGTCCTGTGTATACCATTTTGGTGGATGGGCTCCTGACTACCAAGATGAGACCAACCACTTCAGGAGGGAGATCAAAAGCCATCAACTGGTGACGCACAATCTCTACACATCGAGGTGCAGGTTGTGCAGGGTTGGTGCATGGCCCGGCCCTGCTGCTGCAATAGTAGGTCCTCTTGAATCAGATTGGAGGACAAATGTTCATGGCAAGAAGTTTGGGGTACCACACTTTACTCACCCATTACGGAGCCACTAGGACGACTCGGCAAGGTCTTTCTTTTTCAGCACTCTGGACAGGAGAGGTAATAGTGGAAAGGCATACAAGAGTCCCGCACTCAAATTGAAACGGAAGGTATCTCAGAAGGGGGACTGTCTTGGGAACTGTAACGCATAAAATTCTCAACACTGCGTTCTCTGCGGTGGTGAATAGATTGAGCCAGGGCTCTCTCTACTGCTGGAAGATGCCCTGTGCCACCTCTGAGTGCAACTGCCATTCGTAGTACGCTAGGCAACAGCAGCTGAGTTAGTCTGACCTATCATTTAACGATCCTGCCAGGTGCTGGGCAATCATGGAAATGCCATGAGCTTTAAGTCACTTCCAGGACGCAAAGCCTCCTGGAACTTGACCCACAACCCCACTCTGCCCAGTTTGTTGCAGTATCACATGTTGGTAGGGGTTGTCCATGAGTACCTGCACCCGTTCCCTCTTAGTGGTTGGAAGAACGCTTTCAGTGCCAAGTGAATCGCTCGTAACTCCAACAAGTTTATATGGAGGCAAGTCTCTGTCGTAGACCATTTTTCTGATCTCCCCATCTACCGAATGACCTCCCCAACCCAGCAACAATGCATTCATCCCTACTGTCAGCGTTGGTAAGGAGAGGGGACTGCTGTCGGTCCAATCATGGTTGAGCAACCACCACTGCAGGTCTTTTGCAGTGCCCTTCAACACCTGAGTGGAATGAGACTGGTTCCCTTGGTGCTGCACCCACTGAGACTTCAGATCAAACTGCAGAGTCCGCATGTCCCACCTGGTGCGGTCCACAAACAGGATACAGGGGGCCAAAAAGCTTCAGAGCCGCTCTCACTGAGACAAAGGTAGAAACATTGTGGTCATAGCCCGAAATGTCCTGGACTAGTTGAGGCAGAGAAAAGGCTCTGAAAATCACTGTGTCCAGGATGGCTCCAACAAAGGAGAGCTGTTGTGAACGAGTCAGGTGTGACTTCGGCACGCTGATAGGAAAGCCTAGCAATATCAACAGGTTGGGCTTTGACTGGAGGTGGCTTATGACTGCTTTAGGCAAGTTCACTTTCAGTAGCCAGTTGTCGAAGTATGGGAAGACTGGTATTCCTAACCTTGGCAGATGGGCTGCAGACACCACCATCAACTTTGTGAGCCTCCAAGGTGCACTGGTAAGACCAAAGGGGAGCACAGTAAACTGAAAGTGCACTTGGCCTGCCTGAAACAGCATGTAGCATTTGTGAGACTGCAGGACGGTGATGTGAAAATAGGCATCCTGCAAGTTCAATACCACTATCCAGTTTCCTGGGTCCAAGGCAGACAGGATTTGTGCAACTGTGAGTATTTTGAACTTGTCCTTCTGGAGGAAGAGGTTCAAAGTGTGCAAATAGAACATAGGGCAGAGCTCATCACCACAAAGTTACAGGAGTAACAGCCAGTCGCCATCTCTGATGCCAGCAACCCTTTCTATGATTCCCTTAGCCAAGAAAGCCGGAACTGCTCCTTGTGATATGGACAAGTGGTCCTCTGGGAGGTGTTGCAGTGTGGGTGGCATATCTGCAGGATGAAACAGGAAGGATAGGGAGTAACCATGTACCACAACCTGGAGCACCCATTGGTTAGATGTGATGCTCCTCCACCCGGGCAGGTCGAAGGTGATGCAGCCTCCCCACTGTGCAATTGTGTGCTGCCAGGGGTAAATGCGGCAGCTGCGAAAGGTGTGTCTGGGGTTTGGGTAGAACGTTGCACCTGGGAACCTGGATGCAGTTGACTTGATCCCCGCCCTCTACCTCGAAAGAACTGGGAGGCTTGTTGTTAGAGGTACATATTGACAGTGCCCCTGCTGGATCTCCTGCCAAAGCCTCGGTAGGGGCAAGTTTGTTGGGGGAACAGCCGAGTACGCGGAGCTAAGCCTAGAGAGCGAGCAGTGGCTTTGCGCTCTTTAAATCTTTCCAAGACCGAGTTTGCCTTCAGTCCAAGCACATTTCCATGAGGGACATTTGAAGAGAAGCCTGTGGGGTGAATCCATGCTTCTCGCCGAAATATCACACTGGTGCCAACTGCCCTACCTAGACAGTTGGCTGAATCCAGGCTGAACAAATAGAGTACTTTGCTGCATACTGGCCATTCAAGATAAGGGTTGGCAGAATTTCATCTGGCACAGTTTGCAAGATATCTGCCACTTTTTCCTACAGCATATGAGAGTATCTACCCAGGAAGCAATTAGTATAGACGGACCCGAGGGGAAGGCTGGAGGAGGAGAGCATTTCTTTGGCAAATAACTCCATGTGCTTTGACTCTCAATTGGGTGAGTCGTGCGCAACATGTTAGGGCTAAGGTGACTTGAACCACTCAGCTCTCCAGAGTACGGAGTTGGTAGGAAATTCGGATCCTCTGGAGCAGGTCTATGCTGCTTGCCACATGCCTTTTTACCAGCAGGCAAGATCCTGGCTTTGCCCAGGGGCACACAAGCACATCATTAATGGCTTCATTTAATGGAAGCAAGGGTTATTGGCTTGTTTAGCCTGAGTTGAGTAGCTCGGTCAGGACATTCGTTTTTATCGCTGTTGTGGGCAGCGTAAGGTCAAAAATGTCTGCTGCTCTCCTAATCATTGGGGCAAAGGATGCAGACTCTTCTGTTGCCATCGCTGGGCTAGGTGAAGAAAGACTAATGTGTGGAGAGGTGTCCACTCCACCGGCATCCTGTAAATCCACAAATATATTCTCCTCGTCATAAGAGTCATCAGCATCATTATTGCCATCATAAACATGTGGGTGGGACGTTTCTGGGTTCGAGTATGAGTACACACCTGTCCTGTGTGACCTCAGGGGGGGGAGTGGGAGAAAGCAAGTTTCAGAGTTAAAAACAATATGGGCTCCGGTTCGGACATCGAAACCCGTGGTTGCAACAACGTTTGGGTGCTGGATGTTGTACCAGTGCAGGAGTTAGTAGCACCGGGATCGGAGATGGGTCCAGCCGCAAAGCGAGATCGAGGGGCGCAGTCGGCGTCAGTGATGAATTCACCGGCAGTAACCCAACAGGAGGCCACATCAGATACTCAAAGCCTGAAGGAGCTCAGAGGGTTCTGGTAGAGTAGCAAATATTCTGTCTAGTGCCACTTTAAACCTGTGGAGTTGTTGCCGATGGCCCGGGGAAGTCAGGGCGCATCAGGATCAATTTCAGAATCGGTTCCAAAAGAGGAGATTGACTCCATGGCCTGGAGGTAATCGGGGCATCAAGTTACTCCGAATGGGGGGATGAAGGGGATTCGTGCCTCTACTTTTTTTGATTTCTTCGACTTACCTGAACAACTAGACTTCGAAAATGAACGATCACAAGAGCAGCCCTGGGAGTGAGAGCACGACTGCGCCATTGACCGGGATCACTTCGCCTTCCTTGGAAGCTCTACGACAACAAGTTTAGTTTTGCGGTAATGGATGGCTTCTTTTTAATCTTCACGCAGCATTGACATGGTGCAGATTCATGCCTGGAGCCGAGACACAAGAGAAAGACAACATGGATGCCTGTAACCGACATTTGTCAGATGCAGTCTTTACAAGGTTTAAACCCAGTTGTTTTTAGAGGGGACATGTTCCTTGCACAGTGGAAACTTTGAGGAAAACTGTCAGTCTGAGAGGATTCAAAAGGAGCTCTGGAGCCACATCAGAAGGCGTGGAAAAAAAGTAACTGATGTCAGCACGCAGAAGTGTTCAGATATAGTGGCCCCAACGTCACATCCGACGCGGAGCTGCACAATGCCACCTACAGACACGCAACGTAATTGCTAACAAAATTCTCTAGATCCAGTCTGCCGCCTTGGGAGATTCACAAGAACAGGAATCTGCAGTTAGAAGTCTCTATCAGCAAGTTAAAAATAGAAGCTGCAAAGAGCTTTGGGTTAATCTGACAAAAATAAACAGAAGTATAAAACAACATTTTTGGAAAAATGCATACAACTTTTAAGTCAACTTTAGACTTTGCTATGCTTTCATTTACTTTTTCTCAGATAAGACGCATATCTTCACCAGAAAGTTAACCTGTTTCACAAAATAACCTTTTAATTTTGTGCACATTCAGACACCGTTTCTTGTGGGGAGAACAGTGATCTCCTTTTTATTATGTTTAATATACATCCATATTCTGAGTCTCAATACAAAAAGGGGAAAAATTAGATTCTGACAAATGTTTACAAACAAGATACCTTCAAATAGAGTTTTTACTCATTTTAGTCTGGTGCAGAGTAAATGACAAACTTTACTGCTATATTCAGAACAACAGTCTATAGTCCATGAGCATTCAGCCCGACTGTTTATGGCAGCTTAATTATTATGTTTTTTAAACCATTAACAATAAATTCTTTGTTAAGTCCCAGTTTGCTTGGATGTGCACATGTGTACATAGCAGCTCCTTTCATAGAAAGAAAAGACACCTAAAGGTTCTCTTGTACTTTTACCTACAGGAATCATGTTAAGGTACAGACTGGATTACATGTAACCAAAAGGGATGTAGGATTTCTTTTTATATAAGAAAAACAAATATTCGGCTGGCAAATGAAGCCAGCAATATAAAAGTGTTCATAAAATAAATAAATACAGTCAAAGGTTTTCTGGGCGGACTTTAGACCAGTTTCTTCACTGAAGAACAGACGTGGCATTTCCATGGAGCTGAACCGGACTCCATTGAGTATTTGCTTCTTGCTTGTTTTTTTCCTTCCACTCTCAACAAAACAACGTTTTCCTGCTTCTGCCACAAGATTTGACCAGGACAAGAAAAGATGTGCTGTTGATTTCTTTCCGTTGTCCTTTGGACAAAAATAGGACAAGAATCCTAATGCAACTGTGGTGACCACTGAAACAGTTCTGGTCTGGACCACCAGACTACATAAATATCTGGCTTCTTTGTATAAACTTCACTGACAACCAGATCTTGATTTTGTTTGTTAGGAGTGCAAGCTGAGCTCTAAGAAGTTGTAGACTGCAGTTTGTTGTTATGGGACCTGCAGAATACAGAAAAAGGGACAATTAAGTACCCTCCAAGAAAGCACTTGCTCTAAAAGGAAGCCAGGTTCAAGCAGTTTGAGGTAACCTACAACAATGAAAACAATTTCTTAGGAACACTAATTTATTTTCCTTCTCTGGCAGTCAAAGGATTTGTCATCACGCACAAAACATATCCATCATATAAAATGTATGACATATGGAGACTTTCGGTTTTTCTTTTTTTACTGATCATGGTCACAACTTGAGTCACAGGTACATTTTCCGAAAATGTTAGCCTTTTTGCAATATACAATATATACATATAGTTAATTTACAATGTTGCAAAAATCTTTGGACAAATGCATAATTGAAAAGGACCAGCAACAACAATTTAAACCAGTTTTTTAACGGTCACTGCAAAACTCCTTTGCATGGTTCAGTTTTATTAACAAATCTCAATTATGCACAATAAAATACATAGTTTACAGGACAAATTCAATTTAACTGACAACTAAGGTGTCACAATATTACTGGGCTGTACAATAAACACATCTATACATTTTCAGCATGTATTTCGGCATGGTTGCTCTGAAAAGAGGGCTGTTGGGCTGTGCCAAAAGATCTGGGTCACATATGAAATGGGAAACATCAAAGTAAAAGACCCACACAAAATCCCCAGCATCCTGGTCTGTTTCCAGTTAACATGTCAGACTAATGATATCATAATCTGCAAAAAGAAAAAAAAACATGATGGTGTAAATGAATATGATGGACAGATGAAAAACTGCGATGACATGCAGACAACAATAAGCAGGATGGCAACCTACTACATCATATTTTAACAAGGCTGTCTTCAAAGACGCATACAAAGTGCTGACATTTTTTATGTGACCAAAATAATAGTCCTGCTCACTCTGAAGTTAAGAGAAGCGCACTTTTTAAGGAAGTTTGTAAAGGTTAGTGCCTACCCATGGGGACCATATCAAGATGTGTCAGTAATCCTGTATTCTTTATTCAGTAAACATGTTTTTAAGGTATTCCTTAACTGGAGGTGAGCTGGAACAAATCAGAGCTGATTCAATAGTGAAATATTACTTGGCTCTATCATTAAATGCAGCTCTTGGGAAATATTTTTGGACACTTCTCCAAGCAACGTTTAGGATGTTAATCCACGAGTATCATTTATAGGGAGACAATGCAGGTGTTTTAAGGTTGGTGTGATGTAGTAGACAAGGAATTTGCCACCTTCTTTTCAAACAGTAATTCAGCCTTCAATGTCTCCTCAAAGCCTTTTTGCTGATCCTGAATTCAAATCTGTTCCGTATGTTGACCTCACTTTATCCCAGTGCAATTTTCTTGTTAAAAAGCTGCATCAAGGGGCCATGGCCTGACTGGGAATGGAGTAGGACGTTGCTCATCCGAGCTCCGAACTCCTTTGGGCCTTAAATCTGGATTTCAGCCTGTTCCAGTGGCTCCATTAGTGTGGCCTGATACTCTGGGGGGCCCTAGTTTGGGACTGCCCGGCGATCGCTTCTGTGCCCCTCTCAGCGGGGTCTACGTCAACAGACTTTCTCCTGAGAACGCGCCATCTTGTGTATTATGTTATGTTAAGTGTCATTTGTATAGCGCATGATTACCAATCGTCCCTTAGCGCTAGTGAGAGAATTACAAACGGCCTCAAATGTTATCTGCACAGTACCACTTCGCTAGAGCTGATCTTTTCTAAAGGGGTGTTTAAATAAAAAAGTTTTCAGTGTTTTGGTGATGGAGCAGGTCCATCGACGACTGCACGGCTGGGATGGGGTGGGCCCTCTGGCCTGAGGCGGCGGACTGGAGAGAGGGACTTTGAGTCCTGGAGCAGAGCAGCCTTGCGGGTTGTCGGAGGAGCCGGCCACCATTTTGTCTGCCACACGGTTCAAGCTCGTGGGCCCGCTTTATTGGCCTTGCGAGACTGGCCCTGGAGGTGGCAGTTGAACTGCCTTCTTATCAGCATCGGTTGGCAGAGTGCACTCCTTCCCAGGGAAACTAGCTATGAACTTGGTCAAGGAGAGGATCACGCGAGGGGGCGCCCTGGAGGTCCTGGAATTGGGCCAGTAGCGGACTGACCTGGACTGGAGAGGTCAGCGGGCGTGGCCAGCCCTCTTCGCTTGGGGGTCAGGCCGGGCAGTGGCATGGCCCCGGGGACAATGTGGTGCAAACTTCGCCTGGGGCCTTATTAGGGCCCACCCTGGATTCTGGCCCTACATCCCATTAGGGCGCTAAGGAGACAAGGTCCTTGCCTGGCTGGGGGGCACCCAAGGAGTGATCTTTTTGCCCGTCCTCGGGCTGGATGGCAAGGCTTGAATCTGGGGTCATCTCCAACTGGTGCTGAAAACTGACCATCCCCCACCAGCAGTTGACATTGCGAGGGGCGTCGGGCCTACCTGTCATAGAGACTCAGTGCACTCACCCCTTACAGACCTGCCTCCCCCTGGGCTGCATGACTACACAGGCCTGCCCCACGGAAGTAAGAAGCATTCCGCAGGGGCCTGTCTGGAAAGAATTGAGCTCTGCAGTAAGACTTTGCCTCACGGGTGGCCCCCTGGCCTTGATTACCCCCGCAACTGAGGCCACGGCTTTGATCTGTGACAGGGAGAGTCTGGGGCTGCTTACCCCCTTCCAACTACAGGCACCCAGCCTGCTCCAGCGCCTCCCTTTCTTACTATGTCAAGGGGCAAAGCTACCAGAGAGAGCTCAGTCATCTCCCTCTGGTCTAATTGTTTCTTGGCAGACATTAGCGGCAAGGGCGAACCGTCTTCACAGGGCCTTCAGGTTCCCATCGCCTACCCCATAACACAAGTCTATGTGGAAAAATTCCTGAATGACATTCGCCTTGAGATTGGTTTACTCAAAATGGATTTCAAGAGCTGCAACCAGGAACTTCACAAAGATGTTACTGCCATGTGCACAAGAGTAGACGATCTGGAGCGAACAATGGATTTAGTTGGGGCACGACATTGAAAAGGCAAAACATCGCTATCAAAATTGTCTGAGGAAAATTGCGGCCTGGATGACTACAAACTGTCTCCAGATGAACATTGAAAAAACAGAAATCTTACTGTTCGGAAAAGCTCCGTTCCTTTGGACTCCTGACTGGTGGCCTGCGGAGCTGAGGGCAGTTCCTGAATCTTGTTACGCCATAAAAAATCTGGGCGTAAAACTGGACCAGGAACTTTCCATGAAGAATCACATCCTTGCAACTTGTGGGTCTTGTTTTGCGATGATGAGTCTTCTGAGGAAGGTTTTCCCTTGGCTGCCTTCTTCTGCCAGAAAAAAGCTGGTCCAGGCCATGGTTATAAGCCACCTGGATTACAGCAATGCGCTGTTTATGGCAGTTAATGACACCCTACTGTCTAAACTCCAGGTGGTGCAAAATACGGCTGCCCGCCTGGTTTGTAACCTCCCACCAGGCTCCCCCTCGGCTCCCATTCTGAGAGATCTTCATTGGCTTCCTGTCCAAATGCGTATCTTGTTTAAGATCTCTTGTCCCACCCACAAGCCCTTGATGGGTAATGCCCCTCGCTTTCTAAAGGATAAACTGCACCACTATCGGCCTTCTCCTATTTTAAGATCAGAGATAAGGAGCTCCTGACTGTTCCCCGTGTTTGCACTGTTAGATATGGGGATAGAGCATTCTTCTTCACGGCCCCTACTGCCTGGTACCAACTGCCTCTCCATCTTCGATGCTGTCCTGATTTCACAAAGTTCAGGGAAATGTTGAAAATATGGCTGTTCTAATCTCTGGTTCTGTGCTAGCTAAGCGCTGAGATATACCTCTGGGTAGGATTTGTTGCGCTTTATCACGTTTTATTAACATAAGTGCGGAAGACCAGGAGCTGCTCTGGTGCCGCAAGGCTACCGTAGAGGATCAGCAGATTGAACTACAGGCCAAGCAGGAGGACCTAGAGCTGCCGAACCAATATCTGCAATCCGGGAGTCCCCCGGGGAGCAAAAGGGGAGGACATCATGACATTTACTAGAGACTTACTTTTGGGCCACCGGCGGAGGACTGGAGGACCAACCCCTTACCCTTGACAGGGTGCTTCGCATGACAGGCATGGCCGGCCGGCCGCCCTGATGGCACCCAGACATTCTCACCAGAGTCCGTTTCTTCCAAGACAAGGAAGCTATCTTAAGGGCAGTACAGGGGACGGACGATCTAGTTTTCCGAGGCCACAAGGTACAATTTTTCCAGGACCTCTTCCTCACTAGCGCTTAAAAAGAGGAGAGACTTCAAGTCAGTCACAGAGAAGCTCCACAACCTGGTCCTCAAGTACCAATGGGCTCACCCCTTTGGGCTTCTTTTTCAGTGGAATGGCAGTCAAAGACTGGTGAGGTCGCTGGTGGAGGCCAAACGTATGCTGGGTCTGCCTGAAGGGTCACCCGGCCAGGAACCCTCGCCTCCCCTGCACGAGAGAACGGAGGGTTGGCACATGGTCCGAGGCCACTGCCCGGAACGCAACTCCAAAGGTAAAGCCCAACATGCAGCTAAAGAGGACATCATTTCGAATTTGCACAATATAAAGAAGGAATCATCACAGACCTCCATCGATAACGCATGATCAGTGCCAAGCATCACTTGCATAGGACAATAAGACACGCTTGGAATACACTGCATACTGAACTTGCTCCCTTTTTTTGCAGGGCCCATGGACCTGGTGCCGCACCTCTCCATTTTCTTATTGCTCAATTGTTCTCAGACGTTACACATCTTTGTCTACCACTACACAGGTCTTGGTCTTAGCGCTGCCGTCCCGGTCTCCTTCTCTCTCCCCTTTTTACCAGGCTTTACTCCGTTGAGGGTGACGCCTCTTCCAGGACTGATGGGTTGTCTCATCCGCCTGTTGGAGAAGTCGGCCCTGTTGGCCGCTTTAATTGGTCTACGTTTAAACCTTTTCTGTTCCTCCTCCTAGCTGCGCACTCCCTTGGAATTGAAGAAAGGAGGGGAAACTGCGGACCCCACACGCCTAACATTGTGCCCTGTTGGGATCGGAGCTGCTACTATACTGCAACACCCATCCTCTGTAGGTCATGGGGTCCTTGACCAACATTATGCTCCTGTCCCTTAATGTCAGAAGGCTCAATTCCCATAGTAAATGAAAGCAAATTTGGCGCTATCTTCTCCAGCAAGACCCCAATATCATTGTTCTGCAGGAGACACATGCTCAGGGAAGACTGGCACCACATTGCTCATCCCTGAAATCCTTACTAACACTGGACATATACTGGTTCTAAAACGCTGGGGTTGCTATCTTCTTTAATTAGGGCTTCTAATCTAAGCTACTAAAAGTTTCAAGAGACCCTGGTGGGCGGTTTTTGACCTTGACGGTTGAGAAGGGTAGGACCACCTTGGCGTTCCTCAAACTTTATGCCCGAACCAAGCACAAGACGTGTTCCTTAGGAAGGTGCTCAAGGATCAAGTAGGTGCTGCCAGGGGCGATTTCATAGTGAGAGGGGACTTGAATGTAGTTTGGGACCCCAAACTAGATAGGAATACGATATACTTCCAGGGTACAGGAGCTATGTCTGGACTGCTCCAGAAGGAGCTGGCTGCCATTGGTCTGGTCGATGCATGGTGCTATCTGCACCCGGATGTGAGACTACTCTTTCCATTCTCACTTGCACCTGTCCTACTCCTGCATCAATTACATATTCCTCACACACTCTCTCCTGAAAGGCCTCGACTCGGCCCAGATATCAGACATCTCCATTCCAGGTCACGCCCACATCAAACTTACATGGACCCAGCGTGAGGATCCTACACGTGTGCCCCCCCTCGCTGGCGCCTGCACCTTCAACTCTTACACGACCCAGTAGACTAGGCATCCATTAAGGAGGCAATATTTGAATACTTGGAACTCAATGCCCTACCAGACCCCCCCACTCATGCTCTGGGATGACTTCAAGGCGAATATCAGGGGTGTCATCTCCTCCATATCCATAGCTAGAGCATGAGCAGTGGGCCTGTTGGAAACTAACCTCACTGAGGAGATCCGCTCCTTGGAAAGTACAGACAAGCAGCACCCCACAGCCAGGGTGACCACATTTCGAGAAGGGAAAGCAGGGACAGGCCAGACATAAAAGTAGGACTAAAGCCTTTAGCCTTACTTTTATTTCTGGCCTGTCCCGATTTTGTGTAGCCTTGTAAATGTGTATATAGCACGCACAGCCCCCCCATTAGCTATGCCACAACCTCTACCCTGTGCCCCCCCTGCCCTCCATCACCACTCTGTCCACCAATCTGCTGCAGCCGACCTGCTGCCTGCCTGAAAGAAACTAACAATTTCCTGAAGGAGAGCACACCTTTCAGTTCTCCTTTCAGGATGACTTGACCTTTGTCCCAAAAACCGGGACATAAGCTCGAAATTAAGGAAAGCGTCGGGACACTGGGACAGCCCTTGGAAAACTGGGACTGTCTGGGGAAATCCAGGACGTCTGCTCACCCTACCCTCAGCGCATGCCAAACGGCAGCTGGCGGTGCTGATAGGCCAGCTGCGGGCGAACTGAGTCAACAACAAAACAGAAAGGTCCTTACTGGCACTAAAATAAAAGAATACGAGGGGGGTGAAAAGGTGGCCACCTTCCTGGCCCTCAGATTACAACATCAATATGCTCGCTCTCATATTTCCAACTTACAGAGAACTCCGACTGGACTATCTGGGAGTCAGACAAACAGGAGGCCTTCCGGGCCTATTACCAGTGCCTTTTCACTAGCGCAGGGGAAGACCAAGCCGCCATTGACTCCTATCTTCGTGACTGCCCCTGGCCACCCTTAGACCCTCAGACTGCACAGGATCTAGAAGCACCTTTCACAGCAGCAGAGCACTCAGGGAGCTTCCAGTTGGAAAAACACGGGGCCCGACGGCTTGCCAGTAACTTTCTATAAACTCTTCCTCCCCCACCTGAAAGACAACCTGCTCATGCTCTAACTCTTGTACACCTACTACTGGTCTCATGACAACGATGTCTGCAGCCAAAATCACACTTATTCCCAAACCAGGCAAAGATCACATCCTCTGCCCCCTTCTATCGGCCAATTGCATTGCTGAATACTGACGCTAAGATCTACACTAAATTGCTGGCAAACTGGCTCGAGCCTCTCTAGCCGGGTTTGATAGACCCTGATCAAGTAGGAATTATTAAGCAAAGGCAAGGTCCTGATATTATCAGACGTCTTGCCCATTTAGTTGAAAAGGTGAATATGCACAACATCCCTGCCTTCCTTCTCTCCATGGATGCAGAGAAGGCATCTGACAGGGTTAGCTGGGCCTTCCTATGTGCGGTCCTACACAAGACAGGACTGGGCCCCAACATGAATAGCAAAATTATGGCCTCTTATTCAGAGCCCACTGCAAGCATCTGAATAAATGCCCAGGCCACCCAACCCTTCACTCTCCATCGGGGCACCTGACAGGGTTGTCCCTAACCCCCTTGCTCTTTGCTCTCGTGGTGGAGCCCTTGGCCGTCTGCCTAAGGCAGGACTGAAGTATGTCTGGCATTCCTGTTAGGGGCAAAATTAAAGTCTTACTCTTCGCTGATGACCTATTTCTTGCTTTGACGGAGCTGGAGTCCTTCCTTTCCGCTGTAGTTCAGAGCCTGCAAGTGTTCAAAACAGTATCTGGATACAAGATCAACATGGCCAAATCACAAATACCTAATCTGAACATCCTGCAGCAACAGCTCCCACGAGTGCAGGGGCTGGCCCCCTTCCACTGGGCGACTCACTCCAACCAATATCATGGCCTTACCATCACCAACTCTCTACAGACATGGACTTGAGAAGGGCCATCCTGGAAGATCTTAGGCGATGGTGGCCCCTTCATGTTTCCTGGCCAGGTCGTATAAACGCTGTAAAAATGAGCATCCTCCCCAGGCTGCTTTACCTCTTCCAGTCGCTCCCTACCATCATACCTGCTGAGGATATTGAGCGCATGCATACAGAGCTCTGATCTTTTATTTGGAAAGGGAAGCAACCATGCATCTCAAATGCTCTACTCATGCTGCCCTGAAACCGCAGGGCTATCGCCTGCCCATATCTTTTAGATTACTACTGGGCTGCCCATTTGCGCTACATCTTTGTGAGTGGGTGGTCAGGGAGGTTGGAAAACACTGGCTGCATATGGACCGTGCAGTGACCTGTAGACCGCTGTGGAATCTGGCCTGGCTCCTGAAATAGCATCAACCCCATAGCGCATACATAGCGACTCCGACCCGGATGGCTCTTGAAGAACAAGTTACTTACCTTCGGTAACGATATATCTGTAAGAAACATTAGTAGTGATAGATTCCTTACCTTAGAATATCCCCAGGCGTCAGACTGGATCCGGAAAGTTTTCGTCAGCAGTACCCCTGCGCGTCGGTAGGTGGCGTCGTGCGGCTCCGTGTCCGTCGTTGGCGTTGTGGTCGCCGAGATGACGTCGCGGGCGCTACTTAGACGCCGCCCACGCGCGCTGACGTCAGTTCTGTACACGACTTTCCGCGCCAGGAACGCAGAGCCATGCAAGATACTGACCACTGGTGCATTGAAACTAGGGCCCTGAAAGGGATGACCTTAACCCTAGAAATCAGTGCGCAGAACGGGGAGGATGGGTGGGGCGGTAAGGAATCTATCACTACTAATGTTTCTTACAGATATATCTTTACCAAGGTAAGTAACTTGTTCATCTGAAAGAAACACATAGTGATAGATTCCTTACCTTAGAATAGATACCCCAGCAATACCAACCCCGGTGGTGGGTCTGCGAACCAAGATCACACCAGAAAGTCACGGAGAACAGAACGGCCAAAGAAGCCGTCTCTCCGGACTTGGCTGTCCAGACAATAATGCTTGGTAAACGTGTGCAGCGAGGCCCACGTGGCTGCCCGACAGATGTCTTGCAGGGGTACACCACGTCCCGATGCAGTAGTGGCTGCAGTAGATCTGGTGGAATGAGCACGCAGCCCCACCGGAGGTTCTTTTTTAGCCAAAGAGTAACGGGCTTTGATGCACAAGTTACTAACTTGTGTAACGATATATCTGTAAGAGACAGTAGTTAGTGACAGATTCCTTACCTTAGAATATCCCCAGGCGCCAGGCTGGATCCGGAAAGTTTTTGCGTAGCAGTACCCTTGCGCGTCGGTAGGCGGCGTCGTGCGGCTCCGCGTCCGTCGTTGGCGTCGTGATCGCCGGGTTGACGTCGCGGGCAGTACTTAGGCGCCGCCCCTGCGCGCTGACGTCAGTTCTGTACACGACTTTCCGCGCCAGGAACGCAGAGCCATGCAAGAAGCCGACATAGGTGTCTGAAAAATACTAGGGCCCTGAAAGGGATGTCCTTAACCCTAGAAATCAGTTCGCAGAACGGGGAGGATGGGTGGGCGGTAGGAATCTGTCACTAACTACTGCCTCTTACAGATATATCGTTACACAAGTTAGTAACTTGTGCATCTGAAAGAGACACGTTAGTGACAGATTCCTTACCTTAGAATAGATACCCCAGCAATACCAACCCCGGTGGTGGGTCTGCGAACAAAGATCAGACAAGGAAGTCCTGGAGGACAGAACGGCCAAAGAAGCCGTCCCTCCGGACCTGACTGTCAAGGCAGTAATGCTTTGTAAACGTGTGCAGCGAGGCCCACGTAGCTGCCTGACAGATATCCGGCAGCGGAACACCGCGGCCCAAGGCCGTGGTAGCAGCCGTTGCCCTGGTGGAATGGGCACGCAGCCCAACAGGAGGCTCCTTCTTAGCCAAAGAATAGCAGGTCTTGATGCACAAGGTAACCCAGCGGGAGATGGTCCTCTTGTGCACCGCCCGACCTTTTTGGCGCCACGTAGCCAACAAAGAGCTGGTCATCCACCCGGAAGTGTTTTGTGCGGTCAATATAGAAGGAGAGCGCACGTTTTGGGTCCAGACGGTGGAGCCTCTCTTCCTCTCTGGAAGGATGCGGAGGCGGAAAGAAGGTGGGCAAAGTGATGGTCTGCCCAATGTGGAAAGCAGTAACCACCTTTGGCAAGAAGGACGGACGCGTCCGAAGAACAACCTTGTCTGGATGAACAGACAGAAAGGGAGGTTTGCAAGATAGAGCCTGGAGCTCACTCACCCGCCGAGCGGAGGTGATGGCCACCAGAAAGGCTGTCTTCAGAGTCAGAAGACGAAGAGGACAGTTATGTAGAGGCTCAAAGGGAGCGCACATTAAAAAGGTAAGAACCAAGTTCAAGTCCCACTGAGGCATCACAAACGGAACAGGAGGGAAGAGGTGAGTAATGCCTTTTAAGAACCTGTTAACAACAGGGGACTTGAAAAGGGAGGGCTGATCAGGGAGCCTGAGGAAGGCCGAGATAGCACAAAGATAACCCTTGATGGTACCCAGGGCAGAACCCTGTTGGGCCAGAGAGAGAAGGAACAGAAGGACCTCAGAAAGAGGGGCAGAAAGGGGATTCACAGCCTTTGCTGTGCACCATGCCACAAATTTGTTCCACCTGCAGGCGTATACCACCTTAGTGGAGGGACGCCTGGCTGCCAGAATCACATCACAAACTTCGGGAGGCAAGTCGAAAGGAATCAACTGCCGCCGCTCAATCTCCACGCAAGCAGGTGTAGACTGGACAGGTTCGGGTGGAGGACCGTCCCCTGCTGCTGCGACAGAAGATCCTCCCGAAGAGGCAGACGGATCGGGGATCTACGCTCATATTGAGTAGCTCGGGATACCAAACTCTTCGAGCCCAGTCCGGAGCCACAAGAATGACTTGGGCCCGGTCGTGCCGAATCTTCTTCAACACTCTGGGCAGAAGTGGTATAGGCGGAAAGGCGTACAACAGACCGCAACTCCACTCGCGACGAAAGCGTCGCCGAGCGAGTGCCGCCTTGGAAATTCCAACGCGCAGAACTGATGACATTGCGCGTTCTCTTCGGTGGCGAATAGATCTAACCAAGGCTCTCCCCACTGTAGAAAGAGTCCTTGCGCCACTTCCGAGTGAAGACGCCATTCGTGATCCATCATGCACCTGCGGCTGAGTTCGTCCGTCCTGGCGTTCAGGGAACCTGCCAGGTGTTGAACCATCAGGAACATGCCCTGATGTTCCAGCCATGTCCAGAGGCGCAGAGCCTCCTGACGACCCCACCCCGCCTTGTTTGTTGCAGTACCTCATGGCGGTGGTGTTGTCGGTGAACACCTGCACTACCTTCCCCTTGACAGAGGGAAGGAATGCCTTGAGTGCAAGTCGGATCGCCCGGAGCTCCAGAAGGTTGATATGGAGCCGGGACTCCGCTGGAGACCAGAGGCCTCTGATCTCCGCCTCTCCCATGTGACCGCCCCATCCCAGAAGGGACGCGTCCTTCACAACTGTGTGCTCTGGCTGGGGAAGGGAGAGGATCTGCCCATGACCCATTGCCGGTTCGAGAGCCACCACTGCAATTGTTTTGCAGTCCCCTCCGAGATCTGGACGTGATCGGACAGGTTGCCCTGGTGCTGCGCCCACTGGAACTTCAGGTCCCACTGCAGAGCCCGCATATGCCATCTGGCATGATTGACCAGCAGGATGCAGGAGGCCATGAGGCCCAGCAGCCTCAGGGTCATCCGTACCGAAACCCAGGATAAAGGCTGAAAGATCGGAATCATAGCCTGAATATCCCGGACTCGCCGTTCGGGAGGATAGGCCCGAAACTGCGTCGTGTCCAGAACTGCTCCGATGAAAAGGAGCTGTGGAGAAGGAATCAGATGCGACTTCGGCACATTGATGGAGAACCCCAGTGAGTGCAGGAGTTCGGCCGTAGTCTGGAGGTGGGAGACGACTGCCTGGGACGAGCCTGCCTTCAGCAGCCAGTCGTCGAGGTAGGGGAAGACTGAAACCCCTGCCCGGCGCAGATGAGCTGCGACCACCGCCATCACTTTCGTGAACACCTGAGGGGCACTGGTAAGGCCAAAGGGGAGCACGGTGAACTGAAAATGCTCGGGGCCTACCGTGAACCGAAGGTAACGCCGGTGGGCCGGCAGGACGGGGATGTGGAAATATGCGTCCTGCAAGTCCAACGCTACCAACCAGTCTCCAGGGTCGAGGGCAGTCAAGACCTGAGCTAAGGTGAGCATCTTGAACTTCTCCTTCCGGAGGAAGCGATTGACGTTCCGGAGGTCCAAGATAGGACGCATGTCCTCCTTGTCCTTTTTGGGCACCAGGAAGTAGTGGGAGTAGCAACCACGCCCTACTCCTGGGGTCGGAACATGCTCGATGGCCCTCTTGGCCAAGAGGGCCGTGACTTCCTTCTGCAGAAGTACCAAGTGATCCCCTGACATGCGGTGGAATTGAGGTGGCATGGCTGGGGGTGGACTCGAAGGGGAGGGAGTAGCCCTTCGGACAATGTCCAAGACCCACCTGTCCGAGGTGATGGTACGCCAGTGGGGAAGGTGATGGCGGACCCTGCCCCCTACTGGCATGCTGTGCACCTGAAAGGAGGGACTAGGAGGGTTTGGAGGCCGCGGACGGGTTGGAGGTGGTGGCCTGACCCGCACGCTAGTTGCCCGATCCGCCACGGCGGAATCCACGTCCTCGGCCACGCAAAGACGCCTGCTGCGTGGGCCGGTGGCTGGGCTGCTGACGTGAAGGGGCGCCCCTACCGTGGCCACGATAGGGGCGAAAAGCAGAAGTCAGCGGAGGGCGTGTAGCAGAAAGGCCCAGGGACTTGGCAGTAGCCCGTGAGTCCTTAAAGCGCTCCAACGCATGGTCTGCTTTGGACCCAAAAGACCGACTCCATCAAAGGGCATGTCCATGAGAGTATTCTGGACATCCCCTGAAAAACCAGTGGTTCTCAGCCAGGCGTGGCGTCGCAGCGCCACCGTCGTTGCAATAGACCTGCCCAGCGAGTCGGCGGTATCAAGGCCACATCGTATTGTGTATTTGGCCGCATCCCTTCCTTCCGCAATGGCGCGGGAAAGCAGTGTCTGGACCTCCTCAGAACACTGGGGCAAAACATTCGCCACCGAATCCCACAAGGAGTGGGTATATCGGCCCAAAGACAAGCGGTGTTGATGGACCGCAAGCCAGCACTGGAGGAAGAAAACCCTTCTTCCCAAATTGATCCAGGCGTTTGGATTCCCTATCCGGAGGGGCGGTAGGGAAGGCGGTTTGGGAAGCGGAGGCTTGGACAACCAAGCTCTCAGGAGTGGGGTGGACAGAGAGAAACAGGGGGTCGCCCGGAGCTGGGCGATGGCGTCGGGACACGTTCCTATCCACAGGAGCCCCTGTGTTGGGCTTGGACCAGGCGCCCAAAAGAACGTCAGTGAGGGCGTCGTTAAACGGCAGCACAGTCTCCGTAGAGGAGGCTGCCGGCTGAAGCACCTCTGTCAAGAGATTAGTCTTGACCGCCACAGTAGGGAGTTGGAGATGTAAGGCTCCAGCCGCCCTACGCAACACCGTTGCAAAATTGGCTCCCTCCTCCGTAGCCACGGGAGGAGACAGCATGCCAGTGTCAGGGGAAGTATCTAGACCACTGGCATCCCCTAGACCCTCTGTCCAGTCCTCATCGTACTGACACTGTTGTGCCAGAGGGTCATCAGACCCCTCCCAGTCCTCCTGGTCCTCCTCTGGTTCAAAATAAGGGGGAGGAGGGACATTTGGGACCCAAGGTCTCATCGGCGCCGGAACCGGCGTCGAGCGACGTCGGTCCGGGTCCATGTCCGGAGCCGGAAGGAACTGGGGGACGACGCCGCCCGGAGCCCCAGGCGTCGTCGAGAACGGCACCGGAGACATCGGCGCCGGCGGAGGTGTCGTTAGGTCGACCGGCGTCGATGGGGGTTGTGGAGCCGGGATCGAGGCCGGGGCAGGAGCCGGGATCGAGGCTGGAGGCACGGGCGACGCCGGGGCCGGAGCCTTTGGCGACGCCGGAGCAACCCTATCAGGGCCCGCGGGCCCGAAGGCGCACCGGAGGGACCTGGAGGCCCGAAGAGGCGGGCCATGGCCGACAGGAATTCCTGTACTTGGGCCGGATCCGCCCCGAACCCGGGAAGGACGGGTATTGCGGGGGCGACTCCACAGGCATGTCCGGGGCCGCGGGGACGGTGCCGGGAGGGGCCTCAGCCGAGTCGCGAGACCGGCGAGGCGAAGTCCTAGAGCGACGATGCTTTTGGACTTTTTGTGTTTGGACTTACCGGACGAAGAAGACTTCGATGCCGACGACCGGTGTGGACTCCGCGATCAACCCCTGGACCTCTCACGCGACCGGGGCTTGCGCGGAGCCGAATGCCGGGCCTCTAGGAGCTTTCGAGACCGCTCTCGCAAAGCTTTCGGGTTGAGGGCCCGGCAGTCGGAACAAGACTCCGTGTCGTGGCCTCGGCCGAGGCAGAAGAGACACTCCCGATGCGGGTCTGTGATGGACATCATCCGAGCACAGGCGCCGCAACGTTTAAACCCGGGCATCCCTACGACACCTTGAAGTCGATTGAAGAAAAACAGTGAAAAATTCACCAAAAAAGTTTAGTCAAAAAATGACTAGGGCACTGCTCTTCCCGGATCTGCGCTTGCTGGCGCGGAAAAAGAAGAACTGACGTCAGCGCGCAGGGCGGCGCCTAAGTACTGCCCGCGACGTCATCCCGGCGATCACGACGCCGACGACGGACGCGGAGCCGCACGACGCCGCCTACCAACGCGCAAGGGTACTGCTACGCAAAAACTTTTCCGGATCCAGCCTGACGCCTGGGGATATTCTAAGGTAAGGAATCTGTCACTAACGTGTCTCTTTCAGATGGACCGCAAGCCAGCACTGGAGGAAGAAAAACCCTTCTTCCCAAATTGATCCAGGCGTTTGGATTCCCTATCCGGAGGGGCGGTAGGGAAGGCGGTTTGGGAAGCGGAGGCTTGGACAACCAAGCTCTCAGGAGTGGGGTGGACAGAGAGAAATAGGGGGTCGCCCGGAGCTGGGCGATGGCGTCGGGACACGTTCCTATCCACAGGAGCCCCTGTGTTGGGCTTGGACCAGGCGCCCAAAAGAACGTCAGTGAGGGCATCGTTAAACGGCAGCACAATCTCCGTAGAGGAGGCTGCCGGCTGAAGCACCTCTGTCAAGAGATTAGTCTTGAACGCCACAGTAGGGAGTTGGAGATGTAAGGCTCCAGCCGCCCTACGCAACACCGTTGCAAAATTGGCTCCCTCCTCCGTAGCCACGGGAGGAGACAGCATGCCAGTGTCAGGGGAAGTATCTAGACCACTGGCATCCCCTAGACCCTCTGTCCAGTCCTCATCGTACTGACACTGTTGTGCCAGAGGGTCATCAGACCCCTCCCAGTCCTCCTGGTCCTCCTCTGGTTCATAATAAGGAGGAGGAGGGACATTTGGGACCCAAGGTCTCATCGGCGCCGGAACCGGCGTCGAGCGACGCCGGTCCGGGTCCATGTCCGGAGCCGGAAGGAACTGGGGACGACGCCGCCCGGAGCCCCAGGCGGCGTCGAAACGGCACCGGAGACATCGGCGTCGGCGGAGGCGTGGTTAGATCGACCGGCGTCGATGGGGGTTGCGGAGCCGGGATCGAGGCCGGAGCCGGGATCGAGGCTGGAGGCACGGGCGACGCCGGAGCCGGAGCCGTCGGCGACGCCGGGGCAACCCCATCAGGGCCCGCGGGGCCCGAAGGCGCACCGGAGGGACCTTGAGGCCCGAAGAGGCGGGCCATGGCAGACATGAATTCCTGTATTTGGCCCGGATCGGCCCCCGAACCCGGGAAGGACGGGTATTGCGGGGGCGACTCCACAGGCATGTCCGGGGCCGCGGGGACGGAGCCGGGAGGGGCCTCAGCCGAGTCGCGAGACCGGCGAGGCGAAGTCCTAGAGCGACGATGCTTTTGGACTTTTTGTGCTTGGACTTACCGGACGACGAAGACTTCGATGCCGACGACCGGTGAGGACACCGCGACCGACCTCTCACGCGACCGGGGCTTGGTGTGGCGCGGAGCCGAATGCCGGGCCTCGAGGAGCTTTCGAGACCGATCTCGCAAAGCTTTCGGGTTGAGGGCCCGGCAGTCGGAACACAACTCCGTGTCGTGGCCGAGGCAGAAGAGACACTCCCGATGCGGGTCTGTGATGGACATCATCCGAGCACAGGCGCCGCAACGTTTAAAGCCGGGCATCCCTACGACACCTTGAAGACGATTCGAAGAAACAGTGAAAAAATTCACCAAAAAAGTTAGTCAAAAAATGACTAGGGCACTGCTCTTCCCGGATCTGCGCTTGCTGGCGCGGAAAAAGAAGAACTGACTGCCCGCGACGTCATCCCGGCGATCACGACGCCGACGACGGACGCGGAGCCGCACGACGCCGCCTACCGACGCGCAAGGGTACTGCTACGCAAAAACTTTCCGGATCCAGCCTGACGCCTGGGGATATTCTAAGGTAAGGAATCTGTCACTAACGTGTCTCTTTCAGATACATAAGACAACCCAGCGGGAGATAGTTCTCTTGTGTACCGCCCGACCTTTCTTGGTGCCAACGTAGCCAACAAAGAGCTGGCCATCCACCAAGAACTGCTGTGTGCGGTTGAGATAAAAGGAGAGCGCACGTTTTGGGTCCAGACGGTGGAGCCTCTCTTCCTCTCTGGAAGGATGCGGAGGCGGAAAGAAGGTGGGCAAGGTAATAGTCTGCCCAATGTGAAAGGCCGTAACCACTTTTGGCAAAAAGGAAGGACGGGGCCTGAGCACAACCTTGTCCGGATGGACTGATAGGAAAGGAGGCTTACAAGAAAGAGCCTGGAGCTCACTCACTCGCCTAGCGGAGGTGATGGCCACCAGGAAAGCAGTCTTCAAGGTCAAGAGACGAAGAGGACAGTTATGAAGTGGCTCAAAGGGAGCACACATCAAGTATGTAAGAACCAAATTCAAGTCCCACTGAGGCATCACGAAAGGAATAGGAGGAAAAAGGTGTGTAATGCCTTTGAGAAATCTATTTACAACAGGGGACTTGAAAAGAGAGGGCTGATCAGGGAGCCTGAGAAAGGCCGAAATAGCAGAAAGGTAGCCCTTGACAGTGCCCAGAGCAGCGCCCTGCTGGCCCAAAGAAAGAAGGAACAGTAGAACTTCAGAAAGAGGGGCAGAAAGGGGATCCACAGCCTTTGCTGTGCACCATGCCACAAACTTGTTCCACCTGCAGGCGTATACCACTTTAGTAGAGGGACGCCTGGCTGCCAGAATGACATCAGAAACTTCAGGAGGCAAGTCGAAAGGAATCAACTGCCGCCGCTCAATCTCCACGCAAAGAGGTGGAGGCTGGACAGGTTCGGGTGGAGGACCGTCCCCTGCTGCTGCTGCGACAGAAGATCCTCCCGAAAGAGGCAGTCTGATTGGGGGATTGATGCTCATACTGAGTAGCTCGGGATACCAAACTCTTCGAGCCCAGTCCGGGGCCACAAGGATGACTTGTGCCCGGTCGCGCCTGATCTTCTTCAGCACTCTGGGCAGAAGTGGTATAGGCGGAAAGGCGTACAATAGACCGCAACTCCACTTGCGACAAAAAGCGTCGCTGAGCGTGTGCCGCCTTGGAAATTCCAACGCGCAGAACTGATGACATTGCGCGTTCTCTCCGGTGGCGAATAGATCTAACCAAGGCTCTCCCCACTGCTGAAAGAGACCTTACACCACCTCCGAGTGCAGGCGCCATTCGAGATCCAGCATGCACCTGCGGCTGAGTTAGTCTGCCTTGGCGTTCAGAGAACCTGCCAGGTGTTGAACCATCAGGAACATGCCCTGATGTTCCAGCCATGTCCAGAGATGCAGAGCCTCCTGACAGAGGGTCCACGACCCCACCCCGCCTTGCTTGTTGCAGTACCACATGGCAGTGGTGTTGTCTGTGAACACCTGCACTACTCTCCCCTTGACAGAGGGAAGGAATGCCTTCAGTGCAAGCCGTATCGCCCGAAGCTCCAGGAGGTTGATATGGAGCTTGGACTCCGCCGGAGACCAGAGGCCTCTGATCTCCGCCTCTCCCATGTGGCCGCCCCATCCCAGGAGGGACTAATCCGTCACCACTGTAAACTCCGGTTGGGGAAGGGAGAGGGATCTGCCGTCTACCCAATGCCGGTTCGTGAGCCACCACTGCAACTGTTGTGCAGTGCCCTCCGAGATCTGGACGTGATCGGACAGGTTCCCCTGAGGCTGCGCCCACTGGAACTTCAGGTCCCACTGCAGAGCCCACATATGCCATCTGGCATGATTGATCAGCAGGATGCAGGAGGCCATGAGGCCCAGCAGCCTCAGAGTCACTCTGACCGAAACCCGGGACAAGGGTTGAAAGATGGGAATTAGAGCCCGAATATCCCGGAACCGCTGTTCGGGAGGATAGACCCGAAACTGCGCCGTGTCCAGAACCGCTCCGATAAAGAGGAGCTTCTGAGAGGGAATCAGGTGCGACTTCGGGACGTTAGCTTACCAACCACCAATTCTCCATTCCCCTACTCCCACATCCCTGTTATCTTTGGGACTAATAGAATCCCCTCCTCCCCTGCTTCCCCCAGACCACCGCCCCAACTCACGTCGATCCACACTTGCCCACCCACCATATGCAACCCCACACCACTTACATGTATGCTTGTCAACTGTCGCTCCGCAGTCCAACATGCCACGGAAATTTCGGAAACTATCCTGAGTGAATCCATTGACATTGCATTCCTCACAGAAACCTGGCTCAAAGACCACTCAACGAGCATACTTGACCTATTCTCCCCCGGGATACTCTATTCTTAGAAAAGATAGACCTGACAGAGTTCGGGTGGTCTAGCCATTATCTTTAAAAATGAACTTCAGCTATCCCTTGTCAATAATTCTGGCTACTCCTCCTGCGAATACCTGGAAGCTGAACTGACAACCCAAAATTCCCACCCAATTCGCTCTACACAACATCTATCGCCCTCCGGCCCCCCAGCCCTTCATCGAGGACTTATCTGAGCTCCTGACACAATCCTCATTATACAACTCAAAAATCTCTTTCTTGGGGATCTCAACCTCCATTGGAACGATACCGATGATCCCACTATCCCCTCCTCACCAATCTACTTGAGATCAATGAACTCAAACAACTATGCCTGTCCCCGACACACACCAAAGGAGCCATCCTTGGCGCCATTCTTTCCAACGAAGATCTGGCCTTCGTGACCAATATCGTCCCCATTGACTGGTCCGACCATCACCTTATACTGTTCACCATTGCTACCAATGCAAATCTCCCCACCTCCAAAATTAACAGACCTAAGAAACTGACCAGAAATCTAAAACGTATCCCCCGGGTGTTCTTGAGTCTAAACTCCAAGCTCAACTTCTTCTCATTCCCCCCTCACAAAATGCTAATGAGCTCACTGAACACTTTAACAATACTGTCACTGGTATTCTTGACCAATTAGCCCCGCCTAAACTCAAAAACCAAAGAATCACCCCTCCAACTCTTGGTTTAATGCACAAGTTACTAACTTGTGTAACGATATATCTGTAAGAGACAGTAGTTCGTGACAGATTCCTTACCTTAGAATATCCCCAGGCGTCAGGCTGGATCCGGAAAGTTTTTTGCGTAGCAGTACCCTTGCGCGTCGGTAGGCGGCGTCATCGGCGTCGTGGTCGCCGGGATGACGTCGCGGGCAGTACTTAGACGCTGCCCCTGCGCGCTGACGTCAGTTCTGTACACGACTTTCCGCGCCAGGAACGCAGAGCCATGCAAGATGCTGACATAGGTGTCTGAAAAATACTAGGGCCCTGAAAGGGATGTCCTTAACCCTAGAAATCAGTTCGCAGAACGGGGAGGATGGGTGGGCGGTAGGAATCTGTCACTAACTACTGTCTCTTACAGATATATCGTTACACAAGTTAGTAACTTGTGCATCTGAAAGAGACACGTTAGTGACAGATTCCTTACCTTAGAATAGATACCCCAGCAATACCAACCCCGGTGGTGGGTCTGCGAACAAAGATCAGACAAGGAAGTCCTGGAGGACAGAACGGCCAAAGAAGCCGTCCCTCCGGACCTGACTGTCAAGGCAGTAATGCTTTGTAAATGTGTGCAGCGAGGCCCACGTAGCTGCCTGACAGATAACCGGCAGCGGAACACCGCGGCCCAAGGCCGTGGTAGCAGCCGTTGCCCTGGTGGAATGGGCACGCAGCCCAACAGGAGGCTCCTTCTTAGCCAAAGAATAGCAGGCTTTGATACACAAGGTTACCCAGCGGGAGATGGTTCTCTTGTGCACCGCCCAACCTTTTTTGGCGCCCACGTAGCCAACAAAGAGCTGGTCATCCACCCGGAAATGGCGTGTGCGGTTGATGTAAAAGGAAAGCGCACGTTTTGGGTCCAGACGGTGGAGCCTCTCTTCCTCTCTGGAAGGATGCGGAGGCGGAAAGAAGGTGGGCAAAGTGATGGTCTGCCCAATGTGGAAGGCAGTAACCACCTTTGGCAAGAAGGACGGACGCGTCCTAAGAACAACCTTGTCTGGATGGACAGACAGAAAGGGAGGTTTACATGATAGAGCCTGGAGCTCACTCACCCGCCGAGCGGAGGTGACGGCCACCAGAAAGGCAATCTTCATAGTCAGAAGACGAAGAGGACAGTTATGTAGAGGCTCAAAGGGAGCGCACATAAGAAAGGTAAGAACCAAGTTCAAGTCCCACTGAGGCATCACAAACGGAACAGGAGGGAAGAGGTGTGTAATGCCTTTTAGAAACCTGTTAACAACAGGGGACTTGAAAAGGGAGGGCTGATCAGGAAGCCCGAGGAAGGCTGAGATGGCACAAAGATAGCCCTTGATGGTACCCAGGGCAGAACCCTGTTGGGCCAGGGAAAGAAGGAACAGGAGAACCTCAGAGAGAGGGGCAGAAAGGGGATTCACAGCCTTTGCTGTGCACCATGCCACAAACTTGTTCCACCTGCAGGCGTATACCACCTTAGTGGAGGGACGCCTGGCTGCCAGAATCACATCACAAACTTCGGGAGGCAAGTCGAAAGGAATCAACTGCCGCCGCTCAATCTCCACGCAAGCAGGTGGAGGCTGGACAGGTTCGGGTGGAGGACCGTCCCCTGCTGCTGCGACAGAAGATACTCCCGAAGAGGCAGACGGATCGGGGATCTACGCTCATACTGAGTAGCTCGGGATACCAAACTCTTCGAGCCCAGTCCGGAGCCACAAGAATGACTTGGGCCCGGTCGTGCCGAATCTTCTTCAACACTCTGGGTAGAAGTGGTATAGGCGGAAAGGCGTACAATAGACCGCAACTCCACTCGTGACGAAAAGCGTCGCCGAGCGAGTGCCGCCTTGGAAATTCCAACGCGCAGAACTGATGACATTGCGCGTTCTCTTCGGTGGCGAATAGATCTAACCAAGGCTCTCCCCACTGTAGAAAGAGTCCTTGCGCCACTTCCGAGTGAAGACGCCATTCGTGATCCATCATGCACCTGCGGCTGAGTTCGTCCGCCCTGGCGTTCAGGGAACCTGCAAGGTGTTGAACCATCAGGAACATGCCCTGATGTTCCAGCCATGTCCAGAGGCGCAGAGCCTCCTGACAAAGGGTCCACGACCCCACCCCGCCTTGTTTGTTGCAGTACCACATGGCGGTGGTGTTGTCTGTGAACACCTGCACTACCTTCCCTTTGACAGAGGGAAGGAATGCCTTGAGTGCAAGTCGGATCGCCCGGAGCTCCAGAAGGTTGATATGGAGCCGGGACTCCGCTGGAGACCAGAGGCCTCTGATCTCTGCCTCTCCCATGTGACCGCCCCATCCCAGAAGGGACGCGTCCTTCACAACTGTGTGCTCTGGCTGGGGAAGGGAGAGGGATCTGCCCATGACCCATTGCCGGTTCGAGAGCCACCACTGCAATTGTTTTGCAGTCCCCTCCGAGATCTGGACGTGATCGGACAGGTTGCCCTGGTGCTGCGCCCACTGGAACTTCAGGTCCCACTGCAGAGCCCGCATATGCCATCTGGCATGATTGACCAGCAGGATGCAGGAGGCCATGAGGCCCAGCAGCCTCAGGGTCATCCGTACCGAAACCCAGGATAAAGGCTGAAAGATCGGAATCATAGCCCGAATATCCCGGACTCGCCGTTCGGGAGGATAGGCCCGAAACTGCGTCGTGTCCAGAACTGCTCCGATGAAAAGGAGCTGTGGAGAAGGAATCAGATGCGACTTCGGCACATTGATGGAGAACCCCAGCGAGTGCAGGAGTTCGGCCGTAGTCTGGAGGTGGGAGACGACTGCCTGGGACGAGCCCGCCTTCAGCAACCAGTCGTCGAGGTAGGGGAAGACTGGAACCCCTGCCCGGCGCAGATGAGCTGCGACCACCGCCATCACTTTCGTGAACACCCGAGGGGCACTTGTAAGGCCAAAGGGGAGCACGGTGAATTGAAAATGCTCGAGGCCTACCGTGAACCGCAGGTAACGCCGGTGGGCCAGCAGGACGGGGATGTGAAAATAAGCGTCCTGCAAGTCCAACGCTACCAACCAGTCTCCAGGGTCGAGGGCAGTCAAGACCTGAGCTAGGGTGAGCATCTTGAACTTCTCCTTCCGGAGGAAGCGATTGACGTTCCGGAGGTCCAAGATAGGGACGCATGTCCTCCTTGTCCTTTTTGGGCACCAGGAAGTAGTGGGAGTAGCAACCACGTCCTACTTCTGGGGTCGGAACATGCTCGATGGCCCTCTTGGCCAAGAGGGCCGTGACTTCCTTCTGCAGAAGTACCAAGTGATCCCCTGACATGCGGTGGAATTGAGGTGGCATGGCTGGGGGTGGTCTCGAAGGGGAGGGAGTAGCCCCTTTGGACAATGTCCAAGACCCACCTGTCCGAGGTGATGGGACGCCAGTGGTGAAGGTGATGGCGGACCCTGCCCCCTACTGGCGTGCCGTGCACCGGAAAGGAGGGACTAGGAGGGCTTGGAGGCCGCGGACGGGTTGGAGGTGGTGGCCTGACCCGCACGCTGGTTGCCCGAACAGCCACGGCGGTATCCACGTCCTCGGCCACGCGTAGACGCTTGCTGTGCGGGCCGGTGGCTGGGCAGCTGACGTGACTGGGCGCCCCTTCCGTGGCCACGAAAGGGGCGAAAAGCAGAGCTGAGCGGAGGGCGTACAACAGAAAAGCCCAGGGACTTGGCCGTAGCCCGTGAGTCCTTAAACCGCTCCAGCGCATGGTCTGCCTTTGAACCAAAAAGACCGACTCCATCAAAGGGCATGTCCATGAGTGTATTCTGGACATCACCCGAGAAACCAGTTGTCCTCAGCCAGGCGTGGCGACGTAGCGCCACCGTCGTAGCAAGCGATCTGCCCAGCGAGTCGGCGGTATCAAGGCCACAACGGATGGTGTATTTAGCCGCATCTCGCCCTTCCGCAATGGCGCGGGTAAGCAGTGTCTGGACCTCCTCAGAACACTGCGGCAAAACAGCCGCCACCGAATCCCACAGGGAGTGGGTATATCGGCCCAAAAGGCAAGCGGTGTTGACGGACCGCAAGCCAGCACTGGAGGAAGAAAAAGCCTTCTTCTCAAATTGGTCCAGGCGTTTGGATTCCCTATCCGGAGGGGCGGTAGGGAAGGCGGTTTGGGAGGCAGAGGCTTGGACAACCAAGCTCTCAGGGGTGGGATGTTGGGAGAGAAACAGGGGGTCGCCCGGAGCAGGGCGATGGCGTCGGGCCACGTTCCTATCCACAGGAGCCCCTGTGGTGGGTTTGGACCAGGTACCCAAAAGAACGTCAGTGAGTGCATCATTAAACGGCAGCACAGTCTCCGAAGAGGAAGCCGCCGGCTGAAGCACTTCTGTCAGGAGGTTAGTCCTGACGGCCACAGTAGGCAACTGGAGATGTAAGGCTCCAGCAGCTCTACGCAACACCGTTGCAAAATTAGCCCCCTCCTCCGTAGCCACGGGAGGAGACAGCATGCCAGTGTCAGGGGAGGTGTCTAGACCACTGGCATCCCCAAGTTCCTCAACCCAGTCCGGGTCAAACTCACACTGTTGTGTGAGAGGGTCCTCAGACCCCTCCCAGCTCTCCTGGTCCTCCTCTTGTTCAAAATATGGAGGAGGAGGAGGGACATTTGGGATCCAAGGTCTCATCGGCGCCGGAACCGGCGTCGGGCGACGTCGGTCCGGCTCCATGTCCGGAGCCGGAGAGAACCAGGGAACGACGTCGTCCGGAGCCCTGGACGGCGTCAGGAACGGCACCGGGGACGTCGGCGGAGGCGTGGTTAGGTCAACCGGCGCCGATGTGGGTTGCGGCACCACCGGAGCCGGGATCGAGGCCGGGGCCGGAGCCGAGGCCGGGATGAAGGCTGGTGGGACAGGCGGCGCCGGGACCGGAGTCGACGGCGGCGCCGGGGCAACCCCATCAGGGCCCGCGGGGCCCGAAGGCGCACCGGAGGGACCTGAAGACCCGAAGAGGCGGGCCATGGCCGACAGGAATTCCTGTATTTCGGCCTGAGTCGCCCCCGACCCCGGAAAGAACGGGTAATTCGGGGGCGGCTCTACAGGCATGTCCGGGGCCGCGGGGGTGGGGACGGTGCCGACTGGGGCCTCAGCCGAGTCGCGAGACCGGCGAGGCGAAGTCTTAGAGCGATGACGCCGCTTAGACTTCTTGTGCTTCGACTTACCGGAGGAGTGCGAAGACTTGGATTCCGACGAACGGTGGGGACTCCGCGACCGGCCCCTCGACCTCTCCCGGGACCGGGGCTTGGTGCGGCGCGGAGCCGACTGCCGGACCTCGAGCAGCTTTCGAGACCGCTCACGCAAAGCCTTCGGATGAAGTTTCCGGCAGTCAGGGCACGACTTCGTGTCGTGGTCTCGGCCGTGACAGAAGAGACACTCGAGATGCGGGTCCGTGATCGACATCATGCGAGCACAGGCCTCGCAGGGCTTAAAGCCGGGCATCCCTACGACACGTTAGGAGTCGTGAAGACTCGTTGAAGAAACAGTGAAAAAATTCACAAAAAGGATAGTCAAAAAGTGACTAGGGCACTGCTCTTCCCGGATCTGCGCTTACTGGCGCGGAAAAAGAAGAACTGACGTCAGCGCGCAGGGGCGGCGTCTAAGTACTGCCCGCGACGTCATCCCGGCGACCACGACGCCGACGACGGACGCGGAGCCGCACGACGCCGCCTACCGACGCGCAAGGGTACTGCTACGCAAAAAACTTTCCGGATCCAGCCTGACGCCTGGGGATATTCTAAGGTAAGGAATCTGTCACTAACGTGTCTCTTTCAGATACCGAGCTTAATAACGAAAGACGGTCACTCAGACTGTCGGAAAGAACCTGGAGACACCATCCCTCTCCCGCCCATCTTGCACTCCTCAGACATGCTAGATCCACGTACAAAAAACATCTTCAAGGAAAAGGCATCCTTCTTCCGCACTCAACTTGATCATGCCAAAAACAGACCTAGGGAACTCTTCAAAATCATTCGTAACCAAACTTCCCCCGCACCTCCAAATCTGATCGCCTCCTCAGCCAGATGTGAAGAAATTTCCCACTTCTTCTCGGAAAAAATAGCCAAAATTGATCAATCCTTCCGTTCCACACAGCTCCCCTCCAACTCTCAATGCAAACCCGTCCTCACCTCTAATGCCTACTCCACATCCCCTCGACCAGCTGACCCTGCTACCTCTCCGGAAACCAACTCCCTAACTCACAATTAAAGAACAATGCCTCCTTGCTCAACTTCCTCCCTGTGACTGAGCTAGAAGTCCTTAAAATAATTGGTAATCTTAAACCGTCCTCCCACACAAAAGACCCCTTACCCTCTAACCTTGTCCCTGCCCTTAAGCACATCATCACCCCATACTGGACCACAATCATCAACACCTCTCTCTCCACTGGCTGTGTCCCCACCTCCCTTCAACTTGGACAAATCTCTCCCATAATCAAAAACCCCAATGCTGACCCCAATGACCTAAACAATCTCCGACCCATCACTAACCTCCCCCCTTCTCTCAAAGGTCCTTGAAAAATGTGTCCTACTACAACTAGACAAACACATTGAAAACTTCAACCTACTTGATCCCTTTCAATCAGGCTTCAGGAAAGGCTGCAGCACCGAAACGGCAATGCTCAATGTCAGTCGATGACATCCACCACTCACTTGATAATGGCGAGACCTGCCTTCTTATCCTCCTTGATCTCTCCGCAGCGTTCGATACAGTCAACCATTCAGCCCTACTTAATGTGCTTAGGACCCGTTTCGGCCTCAATGATACTGCCTACAAATGGTTCGTCTCCTACCTACAACACCGAACTCAGCAAATCAAAATTCAAAACTGTCTCTCTAACCCCACTCCTGTCTCCCTTGGAGTCCCCCAAGGGTCTATTCTCTCTCCCTCCCTCTTTAACCTCTTTATGGAACCCCTCACCATCATTCTTAAACAAGCAGGCATCAACTACCACCTCTACGCCGATGACACCCAAATCTATTACAAGATTAAAACTCATGCCGACATCTTACACCTGAACAACACCCTCACCAAGATCCAAACCTGGTTCCACTCCAATCATCTCAAACTTAACCCTAATAAAACTGAAATCATTCTCTTCTCCCCTAAAAACAACCCTCTCCCCGTTCAATCATGGATCTCTGACCTTAACGCACTCAACTGCTCATTCACCTTGTCCAACTCCGTCAAATCTCTTGGTATTTCTATCGACAACACCCTAACCCTTAACGTCCAAATCAAAAAGTCTGCTAAAGGAGCCCTCTTCACTCTCCGTCACCTCAAGAAAATCAAACCCTTTATACCCACCGATGATTTTAAACTTGTAGTTCAGTCACTTGTTCTTTCACGTATTGATTATGGTAACGCCATCCTCAACGGAATCCCCAAGGTCCACCTTGCTCCAATCAAAGCTGTGCTCAACCTTGCAGCCAGGCTCATTACAGACTGCAAACGCTTCGATCACATATCCCCGGCTCTCAAATCTCTTAAATGGCTCCCTATTGAAGGCAGATCTGCATACAAAACTACCTGCATCACTCAAAGTCCTCCACCAAAACACTCCGCAGTACCTCTCCAAGAAACTCCTCATTGCGGGCACCACACGACCCCTGAGAAGCACCAACTCCCTCCTCCTTATACCACCTGTTGGACTTGGCCCTTTTTGGCAGGTTCACCCCTAAACTTTTTGCCTTGTCTGTAACCTGGTGTTGGTGATTTTAGGCCTCTGAGCACTTTCGCACTGTGGTCCAGTGGAAAGTGCGTGCGCTCTCTGTGTACTTGTGGTGAGATTGGCCTGCCCTCCCATAGGAATGCATGGGGGATCAGTGTGTCCATGGTAATTCCTGGTATGAGAGGAGCAGTGTGGTCAAGTCTGGTATGTATGAATTTGTGAGAATAAATGCTGCGCAATGGTGTGCGCAGATTTATTGTGACTGGTGTAGAAATGCCACTTTTAGAAGTTGGCATTTATGTGTGCTCTGTGTCTGCCTGCCTGATGTGAATTGCATGTCTGGCTTGTGAGTTACGGGGGCTGGGAGGTGTGTGTGGCTCCAAGAGGGGCAGGGTGAGTCAGCGCAGGGCTGAATGGAGAGATCTCCATGTAGATGGGTGGGAGGAGTTGCACCTGGGACCGGAATAGGGCTGTGCCTTCCCTCCACAATGCTGGCTCCACCTCCTGTGGTGCGTCTGATGTCCCTAGCCTACACTCTGAAAGGAGAGAGGATCTGAGCAAAACAAAGTGCTCAACTGCTCCCCTGAACCAGTTGTATCTGGTTCCCCCATGCCCTACACTTTGAGACAAAGGAAAATGCTGTATAAAAGAAGGGGCTGTGACCCCATGAAAAGGTTCACACTTGGTGTGCTGTTCCTGCGGGGCGTGCTGCTGCTGGGGCCCAGGGGGGGGGCTGCCATGAGGGCTTGCCTCCCTGGGCCCTGCTTTGCCCCTGGATGCCTCAAGGACTTCTTGGAGCCCTTTTGCCTTTTTCTTCCCAGCTTCCAGGACTTTGAAGGAGCTTGTCCTGATCCTAGCGCCTGGTGAGCGCTTTACGCTAATTTCCCCAGGAAGAGGAGCGGGGGCTGTGCAGCGTCGCGCTGCTTAGAGAGAGAGAGAGAGGGAATCCCCAGATTAGGGATTCCCCCGTGACGCCTGCAGTGCGGGTGCCCACCCCGCTTATTTTTATTTCTTTTAGCAGGTGCCTACCCCGCTTTATAGATATTCAAAGCAGCGGGTGCCCACCCCGCTTTTTGTAATAATGACAGCGGGTGCCCACCCCGCATTGCACCGCCAGGAGATGAGAAGCGCCGCATCTCGGGTGCGACGCGGAAGCCAGGCAACTTTAGTGCCTGGATGTGGGCGGGGCCTGTTTGTGTAATGGAGCCGGAGCCTCGAGGGCTCCATTTCCGCCCCCTTCCTCCCGCTGTAAGAGGAGACCCGAAGGGAAGTCCCGGAGCCTCGCAGGCTCCATTGTTAAGTCCCGGGTCCCAGGAGGGGGCCCGGGTGAAGGGAGAAGCGGCCGGATTCCCAGCGGGGCTCTCATCAGCGGAGAGAGCCCCGCGTGTTGCTGAGCCGGCGAGAAAAGGAGAAAGTCCCCCGGAGAGCCGGTGAGTGGAACTGGCTGGGGGGAGTAAAGTCGAGGCACCACGCCGGTGCCTCTTCCCCGAGCGGCCCCGCTGAGAGAGGGTCGCTCCACCGATGGGCGCAGTTTGGTGGTGCCAGTGAAGGCACCGTGTTTTAGTTTTCTTGAGCGGCCCCGTCTGGCAGCGGGCCGCTCCAACGAGGGGGCATGATTGTGTTAAAGCCCCGTGGGGCTTACACGCACATTGTTGGTGCCTGCTTCGGGGCACATTGTCGGTGCTCGCTTCCCTCACAGCTGCCCCGCTGGACAGAGGGCAGCTGCAACGTTGGCAGAAGTTGCCTTGGGAGTCCCGGAGTGCGGCTTCCACGGCACAGTGGGTGCAGTGCCACTTCTTGGGGGCAAGTTTTGTCCAGGGGAGCCCCAGAGGGGGGCTCATGAGGCACAATGGTGCCAGTGCTAAGGTTGTTCGCCCAGGTGCCCTGCGAGTGCGCAGGCAGCTCCAACATTTGGGCACCATTGAGTTTTAGAGTCCTAGTGGAGGACTCGGGGCACAGGAGTGCCCCTGCCTACAGTTTTCCCAGCTGCCCAGCACTTAGTGGGCAGCTGCAACGTTTAGGCCAGCGCAGAGTGCGCACCCTTGACTTTCCGCTGCCTTGGCAGCGCGCCCCGACATTGGGCATTTGAGCCCCTGTGAAAGGCCAGTTGGCCTGGGGGCAGGTTGGTGACATTGGAAGAGCGCCAGGCTCTACAGGATTGCGTAATGTATTTATGCCTACTCTGAATGTTGCCAAGAATGATTTAGGCCCATTGCGTAATGTGTTTATGCTAATGAGGTTTGGAACTAATGTGATTTATTGCCTAATGTCATGTTATGATGTCTTGAGGTAGTGCCTATTTGCGTAATGTGTTTATGCAGGTGAGGCCCTTTGCATAATGTGTTTATGCTAATGAGGTTTGGGCCTAATGTGGGTTTATGTCTAATGCTCATAGGATAATGCTTAGGTCATTATGGTACCAGTAGTTACTGGTTGTGTTTTATATTTGCAGTTACTTACCTGTTATGTTGGTTCTGACCGTGGCCCGATTGGCCTGGTCCTGTATTTAATTCCCCTGTGAATATTGCCCGTGCCAGTTGGCACAGTGTAAATATGTGATTACGTTTCTAATGTGTTTTATGATAATACAAAGGCTATTTTTTTATATAACCTTGTGTGGAGTTCCTTTTGTGGTGTGCCTAGTGTGTTGCTGCTGTGTGTGTGTGTGTTGCGCAAACGCTTTACACATTGCCTCCGGGATAGGCCTGACTGCTCGTGCCAAGCTACCAAGGGGGTGAGCAGGGGTTATCTTGGGTGTGTAACTCCCTCGTCCTGACTAGAGTGGTGGTTTCTGCCTGGCTTTAGCGCAAGCCTTAGCCAACCAGAAATCCCATTTCTAACACCACCACTGCATAAAAAGAAAGCCACACAATCACGCTCCTTCTCTGGTAATGCCCCTATCATCTGGAATGCCCTCCCAAAAAACCTGCGCTGCAACCCCTCCTATTTCAGCTTAAAAAAAGACCTCAAAATCCACCTCCTCAAAAATTATTGGGGATCCTAACCTGTGACCTGCACTCGATCTCCAATTTCACCATGTTATATTAGTCCAGTAATACTTGTCCATTTCATGAACATCATCGGCCTAATTACTTGATATGTATAGCTCCTGTCCCTGTTTATCTATTTGATTCGTTTATCTAATTGTTTGATTTGTTTATCTATTTGATTTGTATATTTCACATGTTGTTGTCATTATCTTTTATCTACTTATACGCCATGTTTGGCCCAATTATTATTGGGGGTCCTAACCTGTGACCTGCACCTGATCTCCAATCACCATGTTACATTTTGTCCAGTATTATCTGTCTATTTCCCGAACAACATATAACTAGTTGCTTGAAGAGTATAGCACTTGCACCTGTATATTTATTTTGTTTTGTATATTTCACACGTTGTTTCATTATCTTTTTATCTACTTGTATGCCATGTTTGCTTTAAATTATCTTCTCATGTAAAGCGCTCTGATACCTCTGGGTCTAGCCAGCGCTATATAAAACTTTTAAAATAAAAAATAAAAAATAAATAACCCCAGCAAGTGCAGGAGGTCGGCCGTAGTCTGGAGGTGGGAGACAACTGTCTGGGGCGAGCCCGCCTTCAACAACCAGTCGTCGAGATAGGGGAAGACTGAAACCCCTGATCTGCGCAGATGAGCTGCGACCACCGCCATCACCTTTGTGAACACCCAAGGGGCGCTGGTAAGGCCAAAGGGGAGCATGGTGAACTGAAAGTGCTCGTGGCCTACCGTGAACCGCAGGTAACGCCGGTGGGCTGGCAGTACGGGGATATGGAAATAGGCATCCTGCAAGTCCAGCACTACATCTTGAACTTCTCTTTGGGGAGGAAGCGATTGACGTCCCGGAGGTCTAAGATAGGACGCAGGCCCTTGTCCTTCTTGGGCACCAGAAAGTAGTGGGAATAGCAACCACGACCTACTTCTGGCATCGGAACGCGCTCGATGGCCCCCTTGGCCAAGAGGGCCGCAACTTCCTGCTGAAGAAGCACCAAGTGATCCCCTGACATGCGGTGGTACTGAGGTGGCATGGCTGGAGGGGTAGTCTCGAAGGGGAGGGAGTAGCCCCTCTGGACTATCTCTAAAACCCACCTGTCCGAAGTGATGGTGAGCCAGTGGGGGAGGTGATGGCAAAGCCTGCCAGCCACTGGCGTTTGATGGGCCTGAAAGTTCGGACTAGGAAGGTTTGGAGGCAGTGGTGGCCAGGGTGGTGGTGAACTGACCCGCCCGCTGGCCCCTTGGTCCGCCACGGCGGAACCCGCGTCCGCGCTGGGATGCTTGCTGCGCAGGCATGTGGCTCTGTTGCGAACGCTGCGGGGCGCCCCTTCCGCTACCACGAAAGGAGCGAAAAGCAGAAGGCGGAGGAGGGCGGACGGCAGAGAGTCCCAAGGACTTGGCCGTAGCCCGTGAGTCCTTAAACCGCTCCAACGCGCTGTCTGCTTTGTCGCCGAAGAGGCGACGGCCATCAAAGGGCATGTCCATAAGTGTGTTTTGGACATCCCCTGAAAATCCAGTGGTCCTCAACCAGGCGTGGCGGCGAACCGCCACCGTCGTTGCAATCGATCTGCCCAGTGAGTTGGCGGTGTCTTGGCCACAACGAATCATGAACTTAGCTGCGTCCCTCCCCTCTGCAACAGCCTCGGAGAGAGCTGGCCGGGCTTCCTCCGGACAGTGGGGCAGCACGTTCGCCACCGTATCCCACAGAGAGTGGGAATAACGGCCCAAGAGGCATGCAGTGTTGACGGACCGCATCGCAGAACTGGTGGAAGAATTTTTTTTCTTTCCAAACTGATCCAGTTTCTTGGATTCCCTATCCGGTGGTGCGGAAGGGAAGGCGGTAGGGGAAGCAGAGGCTTGGACAACCAAGCTCTCGGGGGTGGGATGTTGGGAGAGGAAAAGGGGGTCACCCGGAGCCGGGCGATGGCGTCAGGCCACGTTCCTATCCACAGGAGCCCCTGTGGTGGGCCTGGACCAAGTGCCCAAAAGAACGTCAGAAAGGGCTTCATTAAAGGGAAGCAGCGGCTCTGCAGAAGTAGCTGCTGGCTGAAGCACCTCTGTCAGGAGGTTAGTCCTGACGCACAAGTTACTAACTTGTGTAACGATATATCTGTAAGAGACAGTAGTTAGTGACAGATTCCTTACCTTAGAATATCCCCAGGCGTCAGGCTGGATCCGGAAAGTTTTTGCGTAGCAGTACCCTTGCGCGTCGGTAGGCGGCGTCGTGATCGCCGGGATGACGTCGCGGGCAGTACTTAGACGCCGCCCCTGCGCGCTGACGTCAGTTCTGTACACGACTTTCCGCGCCAGGAACGCAGAGCCATGCAAGAAGCTGACATAGGTGTCTGAAAAATACTAGGGCCCTGAAAGGGATGTCCTTAACCCTAGAAATCAGTTCGCAGAACGGGGAGGATGGGTGGGCGGTAAGGAATCTGTCACTAACTACTGTCTCTTACAGATATATCGTTACACAAGTTAGTAACATGTGCATCTGAAAAGACACGTTAGTGACAGATTCCTTACCTTAGAATAGATACCCCAGCAATACCAACCCGGTGGTGGGTCTGCGAACAAAGATCAGACAAGGAAGTCCTGGAGGACAGAACGGCCAAAGAAGCCGACCCTCCGGACCTGACTGTCAAGGCAGTAATGCTTTGTAAACGTGTGCAGCGAGGCCCACGTAGCTGCCTGACAGATAACCGGCAGCGGAACACCGCGGCCCAAGGCCGTGGTAGCAGCCGTTGCCCTTGTGGAATGGGCACGCAGCCCAACAGGAGGCTCCTTCTTAGCCAAAGAATAGCAGGTCTTGATGCACAAGGTAACCCAGCGGGAGATGGTTCTCTTGTGCACCGCCCGACCTTTTTGGCGCCCACGTAGCCAACAAAGAGCTGGTGATCCACCCGGAAGTGTTTTGTGCGGTCGATATAGAAGGAGAGCGCACGTTTTGGGTCCAGACGGTGGAGCCTCTCTTCCTCTCTGGAAGGATGCGGAGGCGGAAAGAAGGTAGGCAAAGTGATGGTCTGCCCAATGTGGAAGGCAGTAACCACCTTTGGCAAGAAGGACGGACGCGTCCGAAGAACAACCTTGTCTGGATGAACAGACAGAAAGGGAGGTTTGCAAGATAGAGCCTGGAGCTCACTCACCCGCCGAGCGGAGGTGATGGCCACCAGAAAGGCTGTCTTCAGAGTCAGAAGACGAAGAGGACAGTTATGTAGAGGCTCAAAGGGAGCGCACATTAAAAGGTAAGAACCAAGTTCAAGTCCCACTGAGGCATCACAAACGGAACAGGAGGGAAGAGGTGTGTAATGCCTTTTAAGAACCTGTTAACAACAGGGGACTTGAAAAGGGAGGGCTGATCAGGGAGCCTGAGGAAGGCCGAGATAGCACAAAGATAACCCTTGATGGTACCCAGGGCAGAACCCTGTTGGGCCAGAGAAAGAAGGAACAGAAGGACCTCAGAAAGAGGGGCAGAAAGGGGATTCACAGCCTTTGCTGTGCACCATGCCACAAATTTGTTCCACCTGCAGGAGTATACCACCTTAGTGGAGGGACGCCTGGCTGCCAGAATCACATCACAAACTTCGGGAGGCAAGTCGAAAGGAATCAACTGCCGCCGCTCAATCTCCACGCAAGCAGGTGGAGGCTGGACAGGTTCGGGTGGAGGACCGTCCCCTGCTGCTGCGACAGAAGATCCTCCCGAAGAGGCAGACGGATCGGGGGATCTACGCTCATACTGAGTAGCTCGGGATACCAAACTCTTCGAGCCCAGTCCGGAGCCACAAGAATGACTTGGGCCCGGTCGTGCCGAATCTTCTTCAACACTCTGGGTAGAAGTGGTATAGGCGGAAAGGCGTACAATAGACCGCAACTCCACTCGTGACGAAAAGCGTCGCCGAGCGAGTGCCGCCTTGGAAATTCCAACGCGCAGAACTGATGACATTGCGCGTTCTCTTCGGTGGCGAATAGATCTAACCAAGGCTTTCCCCACTGTAGAAAGAGTCCTTGCGCCACTTCCGAGTGAAGATGCCATTCGTGATCCATAATGCACCTGCGGCTGAGTTCGTCCGCCCTGGCGTTCAGGGAACCTGCCAGGTGTTGAACCATCAGGAACATGCCCTGATGTTCCAGCCATGTCCGGAGGCGCAGAGCCTCCTGACAGAGGGTCCACGACCCCACCCGCCCTGTTTGTTGCAGTACCACATGGCGGTGGTGTTGTCGGTGAACACCTGCACTACCTTCCCTTTGACAGAGGGAAGGAATGCCTTGAGTGCAAGTCGGATCGCCCGGAGCTCCAGAATGTTGATATGGAGCCGGGACTCCGCCGGAGACCAGAGGCCTCTGATCTCCGCCTCTCCCATGTGACCGCCCCATCCCAGAAGGGACGCGTCCGTCACAACTGTGTGCTCTGGCTGGGGAAGGGAGAGGGATCTGCCCATGACCCATTGCCGGTTCGAGAGCCACCACTGCATCTGTTTTGCAGTCCCCTCCGAGATCTGGACGTGATCGGACAGGTTGCCCTGGTGCTGCGCCCACTGGAACTTCAGGTCCCACTGCAGAGCCCGCATATGCCATCTGGCATGATTGACCAGCAGGATGCAGGAGGCCATGAGGCCCAGCAGCCTCAGGGTCATCCATACCGAAACCCAGGATAAAGGCTGAAACATCGGAATCATAGCCTGAATATCCCGGACTCGCCGTTCGGGAGGATAGGCCCGAAACTGCGTCGTGTCCAGAACTGCTCCGATGAAAAGGAGCTGTGGAGAAGGAATCAGATGCGACTTCGGCACATTGATGGAGAACCCCAGCGAGTGCAGGAGTTCGGCCGTAGTCTGGAGGTGGGAGACGACTGCCTGGGACGAGCCCGCCTTCAGCAGCCAGTCGTCGAGGTAGGGGAAGACTGAAACCCCTGCCCGGCGCAGATGAGCTGCGACCACCGCCATCACTTTCGTGAACACCCGAGGGGCACTGGTAAGGCCAAAGGGGAGCACGGTGAACTGAAAATGCTCGAGGCCTACCGTGAACCGAAGGTAACGCCGGTGGGCCGGCAGGACGGGGATGTGGAAATAGGCGTCCTGCAAGTCCAACGCTACCAACCAGTCTCCAGGGTCTAGGGCAGTCAAGACCTGAGCTAGGGTGAGCATCTTGAACATCTCCTTCCGGAGGAAGCGATTGACGTTCCGGAGGTCCAAGATAGGACGCATGTCCTCCTTGTCCTTTTTGGGCACCAGAAAGTAGTGGGAGTAGCAACCACGCCCTACTTCTGGGGTCGGAACATGCTCGATGGCCCTCTTGGCCAAGAGGGCCGTGACTTCCTTCTGTAGAAGCACCAAGTGATCCCCTGACATGCGGCGGAATTGAGGTGGCATGGCTGGGGGGGTGGTCTCGAAGGGGAGGGAGTAGCCCCTTCGGACAATGTCCAAGACCCACCTGTCCGAGGTGATGGGACGCCAGTGGTGAAGGTGATGGCGGACCCTGCCCCCGACTGGCGTGCCGTGCACCTGAAAGGAGGGACTAGGAGGGCTTGGAGGCCGCGGACGGGTTGGAGGTGGTGGCCTGACCCGCACGCTGGTTGCCCGAACCGCCACGGCGGTATCCACGTCCTCGGCCACGCTAAGACGCCTGCTGCGCGGGCCGGTGGCTGGGCTGCTGACGTGACTGGGCGCCCCTTCCGTGGCCACGATAGGGGCGAAAAGCAGAAGGTAGCGGAGGGCGTGTAGCAGAAAGGCCCAGGGACTTGGCAGTAGCCCGTGAGTCCTTAAAGCGCTCCAACGCATGGTCTGCTTTGGAACCAAAAAGACCGACTCCATCAAAGGGCATGTCCATGAGAGTATTCTGGACATCCCCTGAAAAACCAGTGGTTCTCAGCCAGGCGTGGCGACGCAGCGCCACCGTCGTTGCAAAAGATCTGCCCAGCGAGTCGGCGGTATCAAGGCCACATCGTATGGTGTATTTGGCCGCATCCCTTCCTTCCGCAATGGCGCGGGAAAGCAGTGTCTGGACCTCCTCAGAACACTGGGGCAAAACAGTCGCCACCGAATCCCACAAGGAGTGGGTATATCGGCCCAAAAGACAAGCGGTGTTGATGGACCGCAAGCCAGCACTGGAGGAAGAAAAACCCTTCTTCCCAAATTGATCCAGGCGTTTGGATTCCCTATCCGGAGGGGCGGTAGGGAAGGCGGTTTGGGAAGCGGAGGCTTGGACAACCAAGCTCTCAGGAGTGGGGTGGACAGAGAGAAACAAGGGGTCGCCCGGAGCTGGGCGATGGCGTCGGGACACGTTCCTATCCACAGGAGCCCCTGTTTTGGGCTTGGACCAGGCGCCCAAAGAACGTCAGTAAGTGCATCGTTAAACGGCAGCACAGTCTCCAAGGAGGAGGCCGCCGGCTGAAGCACTTCTGTCAAGAGATTAGTCTTGACCGTCACCGTAGGGAGTCGGAGATGTAAGGCTCCAGCTGCCCTACGCAACACCGTTGCAAAATTGGCTCCCTCCTCCGTAGCCACGGGAGGAGACAGCATGCCAGTGTCAGGGGAAGTATCTAGACCACTGGCATCCCCTAGTTCCTCTGCCCAGTCCTCATCATACTGACACTGCTGTGCCAGAGGGTCCTCAGACCCCTCCCAGTCCTCCTGGTCCTCCTCCGGTTCAAAATAAGGAGGAGGAGGGACATTTGGGACCCAAGGTCCCATTGGCGTCGGAACCGGCGTCGAGCGACGTCGGTCCGGCTCCATGTCCGGAGCCGGAGAGTACATGGGGACGACGCCGCCCGGAGCCCCGGGCGGCGTCAGGAACGGCACCGGAGACATCGGCGCCGGCGTGGTCAGGTCGACCGGCGTCGATGGGGGTTGCGGTACCACCGGAGCCGGGATCGAGGCCGGGGCCGGAGCCGGGATCGAGGCACGAGCGACACCAGGACCGGAGTCGGCGGCGACGCCGGGGCAACCCCATCAGGGCCCGCGGGGCCCGAAGGCGCACCGGAGGGACCTTGAGGCCCGAAGAGGCGGGCCATGGCCGACAGGAATTCCTGTATTTGGGCCGGATCCGCCCCCGAACCCGGGAAGGACGGGTATTGCGGGGGCGACTCCACAGGCATGTCCGGGGCCGCGGGGATGGTGCCGGGAGGGACCTCAGCCGAGTCGCGAGACCGGCGAGGCGAAGTCCTAGAGCGATGATGCTTTTTGGACTTCTTGTGCTTAGACTTACTGGACGACGAAGACTTGGATCCCGACGACCGGTGAGGACTCCGCGACCGACCCCTCGACCTCTCACGCGACCGGGGCTTGGAATGGCGCGGAGCCGACTGCCGGGCCTCGAGGAGCTTTCGAGACCGCTCTCGCAAAGCTTTCGGGTTGAGGGCCCGGCAGTCGGAACACGACTTCGTGTCGTGGCCTCGGCCGAGGCAGAAGAGACACTCCAGATGCGGGTCTGTGATGGACATCATCCGAGCACAGGCGTCGCAACGTTTAAAGCCGGGCATCCCTACGACACCTTGGAGTCGATTCGAAGAAACAGTGAAAAAATTCACCAAAAAAGTTAGTCAAAAAATGACTAGGGCACTGCTCTTCCCGGATCTGCGCTTGCTGGCGCGGAAAAGAAGAACTGACGTCAGCGCGCAGGGCGGCGTCTAAGCACTGCCCGCGACGTCATCCCGGCGATCACGACGCCGACGACGGATGCGGAGCCGCACGACGCCGCCTACCGACGCGCAAGGGTACTGCTACGCAAAAACTTTCCGGATCCAGCCTGACGCCTGGGGATATTCTAAGGTAAGGAATCTGTCACTAACGTGTCTCTTTCAGATGGCCACCGTAGGAAGCTCGAGGTGTAGGGCCTCGGCCGCCCTACGCAACACCACAGCATAACTAGCACCCTCCTCCGTAGCCACGGTAGGAGGAGACAGCATGCCAAGGTCTGGTGAGGTATCCAGACCACTGGCACCCCCCAACTCCTCAGCACAGTCCTGTTCAGTCTCGCAAGCAGCTGCGAGAGGGTCCTCAGACCCTCCCAGTCCTCCTCTGGCTCCTCAGGCTGTTCAACAGGTGTAAAATAAGGAGCCTGGACATGGGGATAGAAATCCCCGAGCAACGTCGAGAACGGCATCGATCGACGCCGGCTCGACGCCGCGTCCACTTCGGGGCTGAAACCGGGGTCAACGTCGTCCCGAGGAGCGGGCGACGTCACAAGTGGTGCCGGTGGGGTCGACGTCGGTGGAGGGGTTATAAGGTCAACGGCGTCGACCGGGATCCAGGCCTGGATCCAAGGGGGTCCTGCGGCGCCGAGGCCGGAGCCGACAGCGACGCCGGGGCCGGAGCCGCCGGCGATGAAAGGCAAGGACCCCCAGTCGGGACCGTGGGGCCCGAAGGCGCACCGGCGGGACTCGACGGCCCAAAGAGACGAGCCATGCCGACAGGAATTCCTGTATTTGGGCCGGAGTCGCCGACGAACCCGGAAAGGGCGGGTAGTCCGGCGGTGACTGCAGAGGCTCTCCCGGAGCCGCGGGGGAGGCACCACCTGCGCCCTCAGCCACGTTGCGTGACCGACGAGGGGAAGTCAGAGAACGATGGCGTTTCTTCGACTTCTTGTGCTTCGCCTTACCTGACCCGAGTGCGAAGACTTGGATCCCGAAGACCGATGGTGATAACTCCGCGCATGGTCCCTCGACCTCCCACGAGACCGGAACCTCCAACGGCGCGGAGCCGACTGCCGGGCTTCCAGCAACTTTCGGGACTGCTCCCGCAAAGTCTTCGGCGTCATGGCTCGGCAGTCGGGGCACGACTTGGGGTCGTGATCGCGTCCCAGGCAGAAAAGACACACACAGTGCGGGTCCGTCACTGACATCATACGGTGACAGTCCCCGAAGGATTTAAAACCGGGCATCCTATCTGCACCAGGAGTCGAAGACTCGATGAAAAAACAGAGACAAAAAGCCTCAAAAAGTCAGTCAAAAATGGACTGGGGGTTCCTGCTCTTCCCGGATCTGCGCTTGCTGGCACGGAAAAACAAAGAAGCGCGCGTGGGCGGCGTATAAGTAGCACCCGCGGCGTCGTCTCGGCGACCACGACGCCAACGACAGACGCGTAGCCGCACGACGCCACCTACCGACGCGCAGGGGTACTGCTGACGAAAACTTTCCGGATACAGTCTGACGCCTGGGGATATTCTAAGGGAAGGAATCTATCACTATGTGTTTCTTTCAGATATATGGGACAGGTTGGTGATTGGAAGAGTCTGGACTACATTCCCCTCCCCAAACACCCTGAAAGCACGCAATTCGACTTTACGCCTTCTCTCCCCCCGGGTTCCTTCCCAGATTGGGAGAAGGGCGAATGTGGGATCTTGCAGGACCTATTCCAGGGTCTATCAAACCTTCTGAGGAGTGTAAACCCGAATTTGATATCCCTGACAAGCTACGGCACCAATATTTCCAGCTGTGTCATTGGGCCTTGTTCCCCCGCCTTACCCAATATCTCAGGGCCCACCCAGTCACTTACATCCTTTGAAATCTTGGTCCGTGGTTTTGACAGATCTTGAGGCCTTATTTCCAAGCCTTACAACATAGTACAGCAGTTCCATCTACTTCCCTGCCATCCCTATCAAACAAAATGGGAGCTCAACAGTACTCTGGGTATTTCACAGAAAGCATGGGATTTCTGTGGCGTGAAATTCCCAAAACCCATAGGAACATCATCCAGCAAGAAATGGCGTACAAGCTTATGCTACAATGGTACTTCACCCCTGCACGTTTACACTCCATATTCCCTATGGCCACAGCTACCTGCGGGAGATGTGGAACACAGGTGGGTGATTTTCAACACATATGATGGTCATGCCCTCCCCTCACTATCTTCTGGAAGGGAATCCGGGGCCACATCAAGAACACCCTGGAGTTCCCGATACCTGCGGACTATTGCACAATTATCCTGGGAATATGCCCTGCCACACTGGAGCCATTGACGCATGCAGACTGGTACCTTGTGCGTCACATGATGGGAGCAGTGAACAGCTCATAGCCGTGGCCTGGAAAACCCCAGCTGCCCCACCTGTAGCGGCCTGGTCCACACGGTTTTGGCACACCCTAGTCATGAATCTGTCCCATAAGATTTCACTCTCAGAGAAGAAATGTACACGCCTCTGGCTGCCCTTGATTGATATGTCCCGGATGGAATATCTCGGCTTCCTTCTACCTAGACTCCGTGCTCTTCACTTGTTTGATTGAAGGTTTCACATAGCAACACAAAGGCGCCTCCGACATTGACGGACTACACTAGGGAAATGGCTCTTGGCCCCCTTGGTGTTTCCCGCCCCCTGCCTCCCCTCTTGTACCCTGCATATGACAGTGCTGTCCCTCTCCCTGCATAGCTGGAGACTTGTTTCCTTTGTTTTGTTTTCCTTTCTGCATTGTTGAGACCCGTTGGCCTCTTTGTTCCCATGTCCAGGTGCTGTCGAACGGAGTCCCACCGCTTTTCCTCCACCACTCCCTTACTATTATAAGGAACTTACTCCAGAGGGGGGAGAAGGTGACACCTAGCGGGCTCTATCCCTCTGCTTGCTAGTCAGAAAGCACAGACATAGGAATTTGATTAATTTTCTCTGCTCTTGTATACAAAGGTGTCCTCCTGCACTTCACCCAGCTACTCTTCTTTACCATCGACCTGTGCCACTGCCATTCTACCAGCTTGGCCGGCCGGGTGCAGAGTTCAGGGTCCAATGTTAGCCGATAGGGGGAACCTCGGTTGGGGGCTGCTCATGGGCAGGGTTAAGGTCAGGGCAAAGGGGGTCCCCGGTCAGCACCAAGTACACACCACCAGGGGCGGCCGGGAACAGGGTGCTTAGGAGGGGTCGGGAGCCCAATGCAATCCTATGGAGGTTGCCAGTTTGGGATTTTGGCTGCAGGCTCGGTCCAGGAAGTCTTTCAGGAGGAACTGACAGCAGGGCAGGTAAGTTGGAGAGTTCGGGACGTAGGGCGGCCGGATGCAGGGGTGCCTTTTGAGGTCGGATTTCACCTTACCGGGCCACTCGCGGTGGGGGTGGAGGTTAGGGGGGGAGAGTCTCTGTGCAGAGGATGCAGGCGACGTCTGGGAGTCCTGGAGGGGTCAACCCACGGTGGACTCGGACTCTGGAGCGCTGGGGGATCTCGGTGGGACCGGAGGGCTACTTGGACTCAGGCCATAGGTGACGGGTGCAGTGGTGGTTCCAAGCGTATAGTTTCTTCATCCTCTGTGGGCACAGAGTCTTTCTTTGGAGTGTCTTTAGAACAGAGCTGCTGTTTGCAGGAGATCCGGTCTTTGTTGAAGGCAGTCAGTCCCCCCAGGGGTTCTGGAGGTCGTTGACTGCAGGACAAGTCGACTTTTGGAAGAGGATCTCCGGAAACTGCAGACGGGCCGGTAGGGCTGGGGCCAAGTCAGTTCTTCTCCACAGTCTCCTCTGCTGTGCGACTTCTGTCCTTTTTCTTCTTAGGTTGCAGGAATCTAGGGAGGCAAGATTCAGGGTCCCCCTAAATACTAAATTTAGGGGCGTTACAGGGTTGTGCTGGTCGGGACCAATAGGTCCCTTCCTTGGGGTGAGTACACCCCCTATTATGCCACCCTCCAGTGGGAGGGGGGCATGCGCCTCTTACTAATTGGCTGGGTCCCCCCTCATCTTCAAGATAGAGGGGACTGAGATGTGTGCTTCAACTCGCATCCTCCACCTGGGTTGGCAAAGGTTGGGCACACCTCTCATCCTAACTTGGTTTCCCCGCCAATTATCCCGCCCAAAGTGGGGGTCAGAACCGGTGGGAGCCAGTTGCTGGGGGCAGCAAAAGGCAAGGACAGCTTACAAAGGCGGCAGGACCCAGCCCTTCCTGGGGGAGGAGGCATGACATTTCTGCCCAGGATGGGCTTTTTTTCTGGACCCAGAGAGTGGAGGCCCTCTACCCAGGGGTCCAGAAACCTGGTTGGTGGTGGTAAATGGCGGGTAGCCAATCAGGAACCACACCAGGACTGGTTGTTTTTCAGGGGGCATCTCTAAGATATCCTCTGAGTGCATTTTACATTAAATCCCACACTGGCATCAGTGTGGGTTTAATGTGCTGAGAAGTTTGTCACCAAACTGTAAAGCCATTATGGAGCTGTAGAGTTCGTAATGACCAACTCCCAGAACATGCACTCTTTATGGCTTTACTACACTTACAATGTCTAAGAATGGACTTAGACACTGTAGGGGTACAGGGCTTATGCCACTGTACCCTCCCTCACCTAGGGGCTAGTGCACCCTGCTGGAGGGGTGACTTATCTAGGCCCCAGGCAGTGGGTTGCAGGCATGGCACACAGGGATGTGTGCCATATCGGCTCTTCACTTTTCTAGGCATCAAAACACGCAGTCTGCAATGGCAGTGTGTGGGTGTAAAGGTGCAGGGTGGAACAATAGGTGCTGCAGCCCTTAGATGCCTTCCCTGGTCACAGTGCCCTTGGTACCCATGGTACCTTTTACAAGGGGCTGACCTGTGGCCAGAGATGGGCAAATTGTGGGTACATAGGTACAGGTTTGGGAAAGAAAACAGGACCTGGGAACCTGACTGGCAGGGTCCCAGGGAACATCAGTCAAAGTGCATCAAGTGTCAGGCAAAAAGTGGGAGGGGGGGGGTTACTGCAACAGAAAAACGAATATATGATGTTACTTAGCATACCGTTACTCCGCAGGTATTTACTTCGAAGTTTTTACTTCGCAAATACCTTTACTACGCATGATTTTAGTGCGCATGCTTTTACTTCGCAGTTAATTACGCATACTGTTACAACGCGTTATTAGTACTTTAAAACAAAAAATTAATCGTAATAGTAACCTATCCCCTGGCACACACCCTGACCCCTAAAAATACCCCCTACATCCTAAAACCCTAACCCCTAAAAATACCCCTGTACCCCAAAACCCTAACCCACCCTGACCCCTTAAATTACCCCAGCACCCAGCACCCAAAGCCTAAACGCACCCTGAACCCCAAAAATACCCCAGCACCCCAAAACCTTAAATGCACCCTGAACCCTAAAAATACCCCCTACACCCCAAAACCCTAACCCACCCTGACCCCTTAAATTACCCCAGCACCCCAAAATCTAAACGCACCCTGAAGCCTAAAAATACCCCCTACACCCCAAAACCCTAACCAACCCTGACCCCTAAAAATACCCCTGTACCCCAAAACTTTAATTTGCACAGTAACTCCATTATGCGTAGTAAATGCATGCTAAGTAAATGCATGCTAAGTAATGGCATCTGCGAACTAAAATATGCGTAGTAATGGTAATACGAAGTAATGACCGAGTAGTAAAGGTAGAATACCCAGAAAAACACTTTCCTACAATGGACACCTATATTGGGCAACATTACTGTAAATTACTGTATTGCTTGTTGAAAATCGAATAAACAGATTTTGAACACAAAAAAAAAAAGAAAGCTACATCAAGTTGCAGACTAGTCCTGATCGTGATCCTGCAGCAAAGAGTGGATATTTTGTCAAGACACAAGAACTTCAAATTGAAAATAGGCCAAAATGTGAATAATTCCCATAGGACCTCTTCCCAAGAATAACAACCTTCACAGAAATACCCTGTTGCTCCAATGATTCTTTTAAATATTTTTAAAGCTCTGCTGCTTTGGATTCATGAAAACATCAGAAGAAAGCAATCTAAAGAGGCTAGGAATCTGTGGGAATCCGGGCAACTTCATGCGTCTCATTACAAACAGGACCAACTTCAATGACCACAATACTTAAACTACTTACACTTCCATACCAAAGTTCATGCTGAAAAAGAATGTTGCATGGGTCTCTTATGTGTGAACTTTCTGAAGTACATGGGATGTCTGACTTTTTAAGGTGTTAGAATGATATTTGACCAAATGACTATATTTTTTCTTTCTTGTTCTGGTCACTTTTGACCATGGAGAACGGACGTCTACGTCCAGGAAAGAGCATGGCTATCATTTTGAGTATTGAAGGAATAGAGTGAGTCAGCAACCACAACAATTTTGCCACATGGATTTTTATTTTGCTTATAACACACACTGCAGAAAGTCAACGAGGACAGGTGGCCACCACTATAGATTAAAAAATAATCGTGCAGGCCCCCCAAAATGTAAAGCAGCCTCAATTACTAGAGACAAGATGATAAATAGCACCAACAAGATGAACAAGGCCATTGTGACTCAAATGGTAATGAAAGGAAAGGGAGGGGAGTTAGACCAGAGGTAAAATAGAAGTTTCCAGAAAGATTGAATTTAGTAAAGTAGCACGATTTACATCACATTCTAATGTATTACCGATCTCTGCTTTTCTCATCATGGATGCATTTTGATACATTCATGAAATTTTTCACATTTAATAAAACAAAAATGAAATGTTCGCAGGTCTCTTCCTGTACCAGTAGAAACATGAATTAGTAAATGTAATAGGTCACACCATCAGGGCCTATTGGCTTTGCCAATGCTCTTACCATGCTGAACAGCGTAGTTTTAAAAAAATGTGGTGGTGGGGGGCGGACGAGGCAACAAGGCAGGCCACTCATTTTGTAGGCACAGACACCCAACATGCACGCGCCTACTTTTTTTCCCTTTATGTTTGCCAATCGCAGTTGGTTCAGTAAACAAAAAGAAAAGAAGTGGTGGGGGGAGCAACAGGAGGACAAGGAGTCGAAGCAATAAGATGGCGGGGAGGCAAAGCAACATGGAGCGTAGAATGGGGAATGAACACAGAAGGCATGGGTGGGGTGTAGAAACACAGATGGCATGCATTGAGGGGGGAGGGAACAAGGAGGCCACGGGTGGGGAGAAGCAAACCAAGAGGAACGTGGGGGGAGCAAACACTTGAAAGAGCACGCAACATGGAGTTGGGGGGAGAAGCACACAAGCAGAAGCAACGTGGTGGGGCTAACCACACAAGGACATCACAGAGGAAAGCAGGGGAGAAGCATGCACATCAGCAGCGAAGAACAAGTTACTTACCTTCGGTAACGTATCATCTGGTAGAGAGACAGTCTAGCCACAGATTCCTTAGCTTGTGAATTCTCCCCAGACGTCAGACTGGACCCGGAAATTTTTTCAGCAGTTCCTATGCGCACCGGGGGACAGCTACCTATGACTCCGTGATGACGTCGACTCCGGATGGGACGTCAGTGGAGTCATATAAGTCCCCTCTGGCGAGCAGATATCAGTTTCTTCTGTGAAACCTTCCGCAATGTCGTGACGAAGCAAATGGAAATGAAAGTTATGACAATGCCAAGTCAAGATTTAAGAAGTAAGAACAAATGGTCTGTTGAATTACAAAATTACGTGAAACAGTGATTACTGATATATAAAACCAATACTGAAAAGGGTATAGCTCTTACAGCACAGATCATTCATAGAGTGGGGAGGATGGGCAGGGCGTTAAGGAATCTGCGGCTAGACTGTGTCTCTACCCGATAATACGTTACTGAAGGTAAGTAAATTGTTCATCTGATAGAGACATCTAGCTGCAAATTCCTTAACTTGTGAATTAAATATCATAGCTATAAGCACCCTGAGGAGGGTCTGCGAACTAAGCCTAGGAAAGTTCTCAAAGAGAACCAGCTGGTCGAAATTGACCACAGACCAAACCTACGTAGGAATTAAACGAAAAGAGCATGGCTCTCCATGAAACCCGTGGCAATGACCACAGACAATGTAAATAAGGAAGAACCTCGCAGGCACAGGAAAACCAAAGCCTCAAAGGGAACAGGATACTACCCTGTCCAAAGAAATCAGACAACAGTCCGGCAATAGTATTTAACCCCCAAAGGGTAAGTGAGTTCTTGGACTAGAAGGGCTAAAAGCAAAGCGACCAAAGCTTGCAAAACGAATGCATGTAACCTGCATTCTCTACATCAGTAAAGAAATATCTGCAGGTAATCTGTCCGATAAGTCCAAAAAAACAAAGAGCTTCCAAAACACATTCCCATTAAAACCAAGATGAATAAACCCATTCATTGCAAGGTCGGGAAGATCAATTCAAGTATCAAGACAGATGAATTTCATAGTCCATTTCTAAAATAAAGAACATGTTTTTTTTCTCCCCAAAATGACCACCTGAAGGTTCACACAACGCATATTGCCTGTAAAGATGAACAGATAGCAATTAAACAGATATGAATCTGCTATAAATGTTGATCAAATGCACCCAGATCTATATATCCGCGTTCCACATACATATAGATCTGAACCCAAAACTTACAGCGAAGAGAGAAGCAATCGTATCTCATAATAGTTTTTTTTTTTTTTAAAGAATGTATATCCTTTTTATCACACAAAGCAGAAGAATATCTCTGCATTTGTAAACACATATGCAACACGTATGTAAACTGTGTATACACACAAGGATAAACGGAACTGAAAATACAGTCCCAAAGTACTATACAATATAATATCAAGAGAGATATCGCACTCTCAATAAACACCTTGGGTGGCTTAGCATTAAAATAATGCTGCCTGTCAAAAGTATCCTAACAGGCTGGTAATACCTAAAGAACACCCATATGAAAATGAGCCCTTGCCAGTAACAAGCACTTACGACCACACTTGGCCTAGAAGGACAAGATGAATAAAATGCACCAAGCCCCTAGAAAAATACCCAGCAAGGGAACCCAGTTGGAGTAATTGTCCACAAAGTGTATAGCCAAAATCCAATCTGACTGTAAGACAGACAAGTGCTCAATACACATATTTAGTTCAATAAGTACATAAGAGGTACCAGATCAGACGTTCACACAATGATCTTTTAGAGGACTGTAGGGTACAGCAAATAACAATGCTTAACCGCGGCGGCAATTCCGCGGCGGCAATTCCGCCGCGGTGCGGCGGTTTTATTGAGTGGGCGGGGCTGCGTCGGCCAACGGACGTGCGCAACACTACGGAGGAACTGCTCGCGACGGCCGTTGGCCGACGGGCGCATCGAAGGGGTTAATAGGGAAAGAGAAATGTCCTTAAAGAGACAGAGAACATCCAACCTCCCGACAGAAAATGTATAACTATGAAAGTACCATGCTAAAGAGTATGGAAATATCCAGGATGTTCTTAAAGTGAAGAAGGGTCACAAGGCGAACCTTCCCTTTAAATAAAATAGAAATATTTCCAATCATGTAAAACATGGTCGTAAACAACCCTGAGGTAAATACACAGACACTGCATCTCAGATAACCTTAGAAGCAGACCTCACAGAACAACCATGTTTCAAAATTGAACATAAGACTAAATATCACCTCCAAAAATGGAGGAAACCAAAACTAAGTATTCAGAAGAATACAAATCAGACCGCAGGTAATGTCTCCTGCAAAGAGGAGCACACTTCCAAGAAACAAATTCCTACGTGCAGGTAAGGAACCCATCACATAATAAAACTGGCATGAACCCCTAACAGGTAAGCATAATCTTAAAATTACCCAAAGCAAAGGCTATATGTGCACTGCCTGAATTCAATTCAAAGTGTACTCCGCTAAGTAGTGAAAGGGACTGCGTTGTAGAAACCAGAGACCAAAATAACCCAGAGTTGAAAATTCAGAGTATTCACAGAAACAAGTATACATTTTATATACAAGGTCTCACCATTAGTATAAGTAATAGGTCTCTTATAAGCGGTATAGCACAAGTTACTAACTTGTGTAACGATATATCTGTAAGAGACAGTAGTTAGTGACAGATTCCTTACCTTAGAATATCCCCAGGCGTCAGGCTGGATCCGGAAAGTTTTGCGTAGCAGTACCCCTGCGCGTCGGTATGCGGCGTCATGCGGCTCCGCGTCCGTTGTCGGAGTCGTGATCGCCGGGATGACGTCGCGGCCAGTACTAGGACGCCACCCATGCGCGCTGGCGTCAGTTCTGTACACGACTTTCTCGCAGAGCCATGCAAGAAACTGACACTGGTGTCTGAAAACTAGGGCCCTGAAAGGGATGACCTTAACCCTAGAAATCAGTTCGCAGAACGGGGAGGATGGGTGGGGCGGTAAGGAATCTGTCACTAACTACTGTCTCTTACAGATATATCGTTACACAAGTTAGTAACTTGTGCATCTGAAAGAGACACGTTAGTGCAGATTCCTTACCTTAGAATAGATAACCCCGCAATACCAACCCCGGTGGTGGGTCTGCGAACAAAGATCAGACGAGGAAGTCTCGGAGAACAGAACGGCCAAAGAAGCCCTCTCTCCGGACTTGGCTGTCAAGGCAGTAATGCTTGGTAAACGTGTGCAGCGAGGCCCACGTAGCTGCCTGACAAATGTCCTGCAAAGGGACACCACGTCCCAAAGCCGTGGTGGCGGCTGTCGCCCTGGTGGAATGGGCACGTAGCCCAACAGCCAAAGAACAGCAGGCCTTGATACACAAGACGACCCACCGGGAGATGGTCCGCATGTGTACCGGCCAACCTTTTTTGGCGCCCACGTAGCCAACAAAGAGCTGGTCGTCCACCCGGAACTGCTGTGTGCGGTTTAGATAAAAAGAAATCGCACGTTTTGGGTCCAGATGGTGGAGCCTCTCTTCCTCTCTAGAAGGATGCGGAGGCTAAAAGAAGGTGGGCAAAGTGATGGTCTGCCCAATGTGAAAAGCAGTAACCACCTTTGGCAAGAAGGACGGACGCGTCCTAAGAACAACCTTGTCTGGATGGACAGACAGAAAGGGGGGCTTGCAAGAAAGAGCCTGGAGCTCACTCACCCGCTGAGCGGAGGTGATAGCCACCAGAAAAGCTGTCTTCAGAATGAGAAGACGAAGAGGACAGTTATGCAGAGGCTCAAAGGGAGCGCACATTAAAAAGGTAAGAACCAAGTTCAAGTCCCACTGAGGCATTACAAACGGAACAGGAGGGAAGAGGTGTGTAATGCCCTTAAGAAACCTGTTAACAACAGGGGACTTGAAAAGGGAGGGCTGATCAGGAAGCCTGAGGAAGGCCGAAATTGCACAAAGATAGCCCTTGATGGTACCCAGGGCAGAACCCTGTTGGGCCAGAGAAAGAAGGAACAAAAGAACCTCAGAAAGAGGGGCAGAAAGGGGATCCACAGCCTTTGCTGTGCACCATGCCACAAACTTGTTCCACCTGCAGGCGTATACCACCTTAGTGGAGGGACGCCTGGCTGCCAGAATCGCATCACAAACTTCGGGAGGCAAGTCGAAAGGAATCAACTGCCGCCGCTCAATCTCCACGCAAGGAGGTGGAGACTGGACAGGTTCGGGTGGAGGACCGTCCCCTGCTGCTGCGACAGAAGATCCTCCCGAAGAGGCAGACGGATCGGGGGATCGATGCTCATCCTGAGTAGCTCGGGATACCAAACTCTTCGAGCCCAGTCCGGAGCCACAAGAATTACTTGGGCCCGGTCGCGCCGAATCTTCTTCAACACTCTGGGCAGAAGTGGTATAGGCGGAAAGGCGTACAACAGACCGCAACTCCACTCGCGACGATAAGCGTCGCCGAGCGAGTGCCGCCTTGGAAATTCCAACGCGCAGAACTGATGACATTGCGCGTTCTCTTCGGTGGCGAATAGATCTAACCAAGGCTCTCCCCACTGTAGAAAGAGTCCTTGCGCCACCTCCGAGTGCAGACGCCATTCGTGATCCATCATGCACCTGCGGCTGAGTTCGTCCGCCCTGGCGTTCAGGGAACCTGCGCCAGGTGTTGAACCATCAGGGACATGCCCTGATGTTCCAGCCATGTCCAGAGACGCAGAGCCTCCTGACATAGGGTCCACGACCCCACCCCGCCTTGTTTGTTGCAGTACCTCATGGCGGTGGTGTTGTCGGTGAACACCTGCACTACCTTCCCCTTGACAGAGGGAAGGAATGCCTTGAGTGCAAGTCGGATCGCCCGGAGCTCCAGAAGGTTGATATGGAGCCGGGACTCCGCCGGAGACCAGAGGCCTCTGATCTCCGCCTCTCCCATGTGACCGCCCCATCCCAGAAGGGACGCGTCCGTCACAACCGTGTGCTCTGGATGGGGAAGGGAGAGGGATCCGCCCGTGACCCATTGCCGGTTCGAGAGCCACCACTGCAACTGCCTTGCAGTTCCCTCTGAGATCTGGACGTAATCGGACAGATTCCCCTGATGCTGCGCCCACTGGAACTTCAGGTCCCACTGCAGAGCCTGCATATGCCATCTGGCATGATCGACCAGCAGGATGCAGGAGGCAGGAGGCCATGAGGCCCAGCAGCCTCAGGGTCATCCGTACCAAAACCCAGGATAGAGGCTGAAAGATCGGAATCATAGCCTGAATATCCTGGACTCGCCGTTCGGGAGGATAGGCCCGAAACTGCGTCGTGTCCAGAACTGCTCCGATGAAAAGGAGCTGTGGAGAAGGAATCAGGTGCGACTTCGGCACGTTGATGGAGAACCCCAGCGAGTGGAGGAGTTCGGCCGTAGTCTGGAGGTGGGAGACGACTGCCTGGGACGAGCCCGCCTTCAACAACAAGTCGTCGAGGCAGGGGAAGACTGGAACACCTGCCCGGCGCAGATGAGCTGCGACTACCGCCATCACTTTCGTGAACACCCGAGAGGCGCTGGTAAGGCCAAAAGGGAGCACGGTGAACTGAAAGTGCTCGAGGCCTACCGTGAACCGCAGGTAACGCCGGTGGGCCGGCAGGACGGGGATGTGAAAATATGCGTCCTGCAAGTCCAACGCTACCATCCAGTCTCCAGGGTCGAGGGCAGTCAAGACCCGAGCTAGGGTGAGTATCTTGAACTTCTCCTTCCGGAGGAAGCGATTGACGTTCCGGAGGTCCAAGATAGGACGCATGTTCTCCTTGTCCTTTTTGGGCACCAGAAAGTAGTGGGAATAACAACCACGCCCTACTTCTGGGGTCGGAACGCGCTCGATGGCCCCCTTGGCCAAGAGGGCCGCAACTTCCTTTTGAAGAAGCACCAAATGATCCCCGACATGCGGTGGCATTGAGGTGGCATGGCTGGGGGGGGTAGTCCCGAAGGGGAGGGAGTAGCCCCATCGGACAATGTCCAAGACCCACCTGCCCGATGTGATGGCACGCCAGTGGTGAAGGTGATGGCGGACCCTGCCCCCCACTGGCGTGCTGTGGACCTGAAAGGATGGACTAAGAGGGCTTGGAGGCCGCGGACGGGGCGGAGGTGGTGGCCTGACCCGCACGCTGGTTACCCGATCCGCCTTGGCGGGAGCCACGTCCTCGGCCACGCGAAGTCGCTTGCTGCGCAGGCCGGTGGCTGGGCAGTGGACGTGACTGGGCGCCCCTTCCGTGGCCACGAAAGGGGCGAAAAGCAGACTGCTGCGGAGGGCGCGAGGCGGAGAGGCCCAAGGACTTGGCCGTAGCCCGCGAGTCCTTAAAGCGCTCCAGCGCGCTGTCTGCCTTATTGCCAAAAAGGCGGATACCATCAAAAGGCATGTCCATAAGGGTGTTTTGGACATCGCCCAAAAAACCAGTGGTCCTCAGCCAGGCGTGAAGGTGCAGCGCCACTGTCGTAGCAAGCGATCTGCCCAGCGAGTCAGCAGTGTCTAGGCCACATCGGATTGTGAACTTCGCCGCGTCTCTCCCGTCTGCAATAACACGGGTGAGTAGTGTCTGGACCTCCTCAGGACACTTAGGCAGCACTTGCGCCACCGAATCCCACAGAGAGTGGGAGTAACGGCCCAAAAGGCAAGCGGTGTTCACGGACCGTAAGCCAGCACTGGAGGAAGAAAAAACCTTCTTCCCAAATTGGTCCAGTTTTTTGGATTCCCTATCCGGCGGAGCCGTAGGGAAGGCGCTCTGAGATGTAGAGGCTTGGACAACCAAGCTCTCGGGGGTAGGGTGTTGGGAGAGGAACAGAGGGTTGCCCGGGGCCGGGCGATGGCGTCGGGCTACGTTCCTGTCCACAGGAGCCCCTGTGGTGGGCCTGGACCAGGTGCCCAAAAGAACGTCTGAAAGTGCGTCGTTGAACGGCAGCAGTGGCTCCGAGGAGGTAGCCGCCGGCTGAAGCACTTCCGTCAGGAGGTTAGTCCTGACAGCCACTGTAGGGAGCTCGAGGCGCAAGGCCGCGGCCGCCCTACGCAACACCGTTGCATAACTTGCTCCCTCCTCCGTAGCCACGGAAGGAGGAGACAGCATGCCAAGGTCTGGAGAGGTGTCCAGGCCACTGGCATCACCCAGTTCCTCTGCCCAGTCCTGATAAGGCTCACATTGGGCTGTGAGAGGGTCTTCCGACCCCTCCCAGTCCTCCAAAACAGGTGAAAAGTAAGGAGGGCGGACATGAGGGAAGAAAAGTCCCATCGGCGTCGGAATCGGCCGACGTCGATCCGACTCCGTGTCCGGTGCCGGGGAGAACCTGGGGACGGCGTCGTCCGGGACCTCGGACGGCGCCGGGAGCGGTACCGGGGAGGTCGATGCCGGTGGAGGTGTTGTCAGGTCAACCGGCGTCGACCGGGATCCAGGCCTGGATCCGAGGGGGTCCTGCGGCGCAGGGGCCAGAGCCGCCGGTGGTGCCGAAGGAGGACCCCCACTGGGGCCCGAAGGCGCACTGGTGTAACCCTTAGGCCCGAAGATGCGAGCCATGGCCGACAAGAAGTTCTGGATGTCGGCCGGAGTCGACGTCGGACCCGGAACAGGCGGGTAGGCCGGCGTCGGCTCACCAGGTACTCCCGGAGCCGCGGGGCGGTACCAACAGGACCCTCAGCCGAGTCGTGAGACCGGCGAGGGGAGGTCTTAGAGCGATGGTTCTTAGACCTCTTGTGCTTCGCCTTACCTGAAGACGAAGACTTCGACCCCGACGAATGACGACGGCTCCGCGACCGGCCCCTCGACCTCTCCCGGGACCTTGATCGGCGCGGAGCCGAGTGCCGGGCCTCGAGAAGCTTTCAAGACCGCTCTCGCAAAGCCTTCGGGGCAAGGGACCGACACTCGGGGCACGACGTGGGGTCGTGGCCGCGCCCCAGGCAGAAGAGACACTCTCAGTGCGGATCCGTAATCGACATCATGCGATTACAGACCTCGCATGGCTTGAAGCCGGGCATCCCTACTGACACCTTGGAGTCGAAACGACTCGAAAACTTGGACAAAAAAGTCTCAAAAATACTCAGTCAAAAAATGACTGGGGCACTGCTCAATCCGGATCTGCGCTTACTGGCGCGGAAAAAGAAAGAACTGACGCCAGCGCGCATGGGCGGCGTCCTAGTACTGGCCGCGACGTCATCCCGGCGATCACGACGCCGACGACGGACGCGGAGCCGCACGACGCCGCCTACCGACACGTAGGGGTACTGCTACGCAAAACTTTCCGAATCCAGCCTGACGCCTGGGGATATTCTAAGGTAAGGAATCTGTCACTAACTACTGTCTCTTACAGATAATGTGATCAGTAATACATACCAGTATAACAAACTGCTTTGAAAGAAGCATGTGAAAAGGCAAACTTCCTGACTGGAAGACACAACACCTGCCTGTAGGAAAGTAGGATCTGCTTTTATGGTTACTCTTAATTTTTGCTGGTGTTATTCTGCTTTATTACTAGTCTGACTGGAATCCTGCTAATCAGGAGCCAAGTCACTGTTTTTTCTCCCTAAACTTGGCAGTGGTAAGTACTTTGGTACCTTCCCAATTAGATACTGGTGTACCCTTCTAAGTCCCTAGTATATGGTACTAAGGTACCCAGGGCATATGTACACCAGGGGTCTCCCATGGGCTGCAGCATGTATTATGCCACCCATGAGAGACCACTCAAACTGTCACTACAGGCCAGCCATTGCAGCCTAAGTTGGTGCTAGCACTACTTACGACAGATATAAGTTTCCTTATATCTAAGGTCACTGCACTTAAAACCTATAAGCCACCCCTAAGGCAGGCCTTTCAATCTTGAAGGCAGGGTGCTAGGTTATGAGTGTGCCCTGCATAAGCAGGACACCCCCTACAAACCCCCGGAGTAGATTCTCCAGGCTTTGTAACTGATGTCAGCCATTTTAATACATATAGTCGCCATGCGTCACTATGCAATGGCTAACTATATAGTGGCTGTGCCAAACCTGGGCATGTTAGGTATCAAACATATTGGAATCATATCCCAACACCGTTACTGGTGTTGGAGGTATGATTCCATGCACCAGGGGACTCTTCTGAGAAGCCCCCAGTGCTCCTGGTAACAGCCTTCCAGGGTCTGCCAGCAAGCTAGTGCTGCTGCCGACCCTAGACAAGATTCTGCCCTCCTGCTACTGAGCTGAGCTCGAGCAGCGGAAGATAGAACTACAGGTTTCCTGCCACAGGGAGGTGTGCCCAACTCCGAGACAGGACTTAGTGTATTGGGCTGGGGTAGGGGCGCTACCAGACTGCTTTGAAGGGCACAATTGGGGCCCTCCTTGCATTCTCCAGTTTGAGCCAGTTCAGGGAGCCCTTGGGTTCCACTCTGTTGCGAAACTGGACAAAGGACATGGGAGAATCCTCCTCTCTGTCCAGCTCCTCCTCTGGGAGCGACCTTTGAATCGTTCCAACCCTTTGCCTAGGGTACTTAAGGGCTTACCTGTGGGTGGCTCTTCCGATTCGTCGTGGGACAAGATTCAAACCCGAAACCACTTCCACTTCAACCATTTGGGCACCTAGAACCGAGACTGCACCAAGGAAGGCTCCTGCTACTCCTGGTCTTGCTGTTCTGCAAGTCTTCTTCATCATCTGTACCTGTGCTTCATCCAGGTTCCTCTCCAGGCCTGTGGGCATCAAAGACACCTGAAGGAATCTCCCTTGGAGTGAAGGAGTCACTCCCCTGTATCTGCAGGCACCACAAAGAAGCTGGCTGGTCTGCCACTCCCAACGTTCTATGGACTGCGAAAGGCTCAGCAACACAGGCGGTGGTTCTGCATCTCCCTTGAGGCCCGACCTGTCCTTTCAGCAAGTTTGAGGCCAGTACCCCTCGTCGGAACCGCTGGAACAGAAGCACAAGTTATTTACCTTCGGTAACGATATATCTGTAAGAAACATTAGTAGTGATAGATTCTTTACCTTAGAATATCCCCCAGGCGTCAGACTGGATCCGGTAAGTTTTCGTCAGCAGTACCCCTGCGCGTCGGTAGGGGCGTCGTGCGGCTCCGCGTCCGTCGTTGGCGTCGTGGTCGCCGAGATGACGTCGCGGGCGCTACTTGGACGCCGCCCACGCGCGCTGACGTCAGTTCTGTACACGACTTTCCGCGCCAGGAACGCAGAGCCATGCAAGATACTGACCAGTAGTGCATTGAAACTAGGGCCCTGAAAGGGATGACCTTAACCCTAGAAATCAGTTCGCAGAACGGGGAGGATGGGTGGGGCGGTAAGGAATCCATCACTACTAATGTTTCTTACAGATATATCGTTACCGAAGGTAAGTAACTTGTGCATCTGAAAGAAACACATAGTGATAGATTCCTTACCTTAGAATAGATACCCCAGCAATACCAACCCCGGTGGTGGGTCTGCGAACAAAGATGACACCAGAAAGTCACGGAGAACAGAACAGCCAAAGAAGCAGTCTCTCCGGACTTGACTGTCCAGGCAGTAATGTTTGGTAAACGTGTGCAGCGAGGCCCACGTGGCTGCCTGACATATGTCTTGTAGGGGGACACCACGTCCCAATGCAGTAGTGGCTGCAGTAGCTCTGGTGGAATGAGCACGCAGCCCCACCGGAGGTTCTTTTTTAGCCAAAGAGTAACAGGCTTTGATACACAAGACAACCCAGCGGGAGATGGTTCTCTTATGGACCGCCCGACATTTCTTGGTGTCAACGTAGCCAACAAAAAGCTGGTCATCCACCCGGAACTGCTGTGTGCGGTTAAGATAAAAAGAAAGCGCACGTTTTGGGTCCAGACGGTGGAGCCGCTCTTCCTCTCTGGAAGGATGCGGAGGCGGAAAAAAGGTGGGCAAGGTAATAGTCTGCCCAATGTGAAAGGCCGTAACCACTTTTGGCAAAAAGGAAGGACGGGGCCTGAGCACAACCTTGCCCGGATGGACTGAGAGGAAAGGAGGCTTACAGGAAAGAGCCTGGAGCTCACTCACCCGCCTGGCGGAAGTGATGGCCACCAGGAAGGGAGTCTTCAACGTCAAAAGACGAAGAGGACAGGTGTGAAGTGGCTCAAAGGGAGCGCACATCAAGTACGTCAGAACCAGATTCAAGTCCCACTGAGGCATCACGAAAGGACGATGAGGAAAAAGGTGAGTAATGCCTTTAAGAAACCTATTTACAACAGGGGACTTGAAAAGAGAGGGCTGATCAGGAGGGCTGATCAGGGAGCCTGAGAAAGGCCGAAATAGCAGAAAGGTAGCCCTTGATAGTGCCCAGAGCAGAGCCCTGCTGGGCCAAAGAAAGAAGGAACAGTAGAACCTCAGAAAGAGGGGCAGAAAGGGGATCCACAGCCTTTGCTGTGCACCATGCCACAAATTTGTTCCACCTGCAGGCATATACCACTTTAGTAGAGGGACGCCTGGCTGCCAGAATAACGTCACAAACTTCAGGAGGCAAGACGAAGGGAATCAACTGCCGCCGCTCAATCTCCACGCAAAGAGGTGGAGGCTGGACAGGTTCAGGTGGAGGACCGTCCCCTGCTGCTGCGACAGAAGATCCTCCCGAAAAGGCAGTCGGGATCGGGGGATCGATGCTCATACTGAGTAGCTCGGGATACCATACTCTTCGAGCCCAGTCCGGAGCCACAAGAATGACTTGGGCCCGGTCGCGCCTGATCTTCTTCAGCACTCTGGGCAGAAGTGGTATAGGCGGAAAGGCGTGCAACAGACCGCAACTCCACTGGCGACAAAAAGCATCGCCGAGCGAGTGCCGCCTTGGAAATTCCAAAGCGCAGAACTGATGACATTGCGCGTTCTCTTCGGTGGCGAATAGATCTAACCAAGGCTCTCCCCACTGCTGAAAGAGACCTTACACCACCTCCGAGTGAAGACGCCATTCGTGATCGAGCATGCACCTGCGGCTGAGTTCGTCCGCCCTGGCGTTCAGAGAACCTGCCAGGTGTTGAACCACCAGGGACATGCCCTGATGTTCCAGCCATGTCCAGAGGCGCAGAGCCTCCTGACATAGGGTCCACGACCCCACCCCGCCTTGTTTGTTGCAGTACCACATGGCGGTGGTGTTGTCTGTGAACACCTGCACTACTCTCCCCTTGACAGAGGGAATGAATACCTTCAGTGCAAGCCTGATCGCCCGCAGCTCCAAAAGGTTGATATGGAGCCGGGACTCCGCCGGAGACCAGAGGCCTCTGATCTCCGCCTCTCCCATGTGGCCGCCCCATCCCAGGAGGGACGCATCTGTCACCACTGTGAACTCCGGTTGGGGAAGGGAGAGGGATCTGCCGTCGACCCAATGCCGGTTCGTGAGCCACCACTGCAATTGTTGTGCAGTGCCCTCCGAGATCTGGACGTGATCGGACAGGTTTCCCTGATGCTGGGCCCACTGGAACTTCAGGTCCCACTGCAGAGCCCGCATACGCCACCTGGCATGATTGACCAGCAGGATGCAGGAGGCCATGAGGCCCAGCAGCCTCAGAGTCACTCTGACCGAAACCCAGGACAAGGGCTGAAAGATGGGAATCAGAGCCTGAATGTCCCGGACTCGCTGTTCGGGAGGATAGACCCGAAACTGCGCCGTGTCCAGAACCGCTCCGATAAAGAGGAGCTTCTGGGAGGGAATCAGGTGCGACTTCGGCACATTGATGGAGAACCCCAGCAAGTGCAGGAGGTCGGCCGTAGTCTGGAGGTGGGAGACGACTGTCTGGGGCGAGCCCGCCTTCAACAACCAGTCGTCGAGATAGGGGAAGACTGAGACCCCTGATCTGTGCAGATGAGCTGCGACCACCGCCATCACCTTGGTGAACACCCGAGGGGCGCTGGTAAGGCCAAAGGGGAGCACGGTAAACTGAAAGTGCTCGTGGCCTACCATGAACCGCAGGTAACGCCTGTGGGCTGGCAGGACGGGGATGTGGAAATAGGAGTCTTGCAACTCCAGCGCCACCATCCAGTCTTGTGGGTCGAGAGCAGACAAGACCTGAGCTAGAGTAAGCATCTTGAACTTCTCTTTGCGGAGGAAGCGATTGACGTTCCGGAGGTCTAAGATAGGACGCAGGCCTTTGTTCTTCTTGGGCACCACAAAGTAGTGGGAATAACAACCACGACCTACTTCGTGCGTCGGAACGCGCTCGATGGCCCCCTTGGCCAAGAGGGCCGCAACTTCCTGCTGAAGAAGCACCAAGTGATCCCCCGACTGTAGGAAAGTGGGTTTCTGTTGCAGTAACCCCCCCCACTTTTTGCCTGATAACTGATGCACTTTTCCTTGGTGTGCCCTGGGTCCCTGCCAATCAGGTACCCAGGGCATGTGTTCCTTCCCTAAAAACTGTACTAATGCCTAAACCCAATTGGCATCTCTGGCCACAGGTAAGCCCCTGGTAAATGGTACCCTAGGTACCCAGGGCACTGTGACCAGAGAAGGCCCCTAAGGGCTGCAGCACTTATTGTGCCACCCTTAGAGGCCCTGTACCCTGACACACACACCCTGCTTTTGCAGGCTGAGTGTCTTGGTGCAGAACTAAACAGAGTCGACATGGCACACATCCCTGTGTGCCATGCCCACAAACACACTGCCCTGGCATACCTCAGTCACCCCTCTAGCTGGGTGCACTATGCCAGTGGTGTGGGCACAGGTGCATGAGCCCTGTGCCCCTACAGTACCCAGGGCCATTCCTGGGCACTGTAAGTGCAGTGATGCCATTAAGAGTATATGGTGCTGGGAGGTTGTCATTACGAACTCCACAGCACCTTAATGGCTACACTGAAGACTGAGAAGTTTGGTATCAAACTTCTCAGCACATTAAACCCACACTGATGCCAGTGTGGGATTTAATGTGAAATGCACGACAGAGAGCAACTTAGAGTTACCCCCTGAACCTAACCTACAATCCACGTCTTGTCTGAGGGGCTGCCCCGGCTGCCACACAGCAGACATGTTGCTGGACCCCTGGGTGGAGAGCCATCCGCTCTCTTGGGCCTGCAACAATGCACATCCTGGGCGAGGTGCTAGGTCTCCTCCCCCAGGATGGGCAGGGGAAGCTTCAAAGGCATGCCGCCTTTGTGAGCTTCTCCAGGCCACTTGCTGTACTCAGCAACTGCCCCCACCGGTTCTGACCCCCTCTCTGGCGGGAAACCCCAAGGGAGGAAAGGGGATGTGCCAGCCTCTGCCAACCCCACCCCTCAGGTGGGGGAGGCGAGGTGAAGCACAACTCCGGGCTCTCGCCATCTTGAAGATGGGGAGCCCTGCCCAATCAGGACTAGGCTACTGCCCCCCTCCCACAGGAGAGCGGCAGGATAGGGGGTGTACCCACCCCAGGGAAGGGACCCATTGGTCCCTGCCCTTTACCTACCTGTAACGCCCCTAAATTTAGTAGCACCCTGAACCTTCCTTCCTCAGATTCCCGCAACCTAAGAAGAAAAAGGACGAAAGAAGACGCCCAGCAGAGGAGACTGCAGAGAACAACTGACTTGGCCCCAGCCCTACCGGCCCGTCTGCAGTTTCCAGAGATCCTGCGCCAAAAATCGTCTTGTCCTGCAGCCAGCGAGGCTCCAGAACCCCGGGGAGGACTGACTGCCTTCAACAAGGACCGGATCTCCTGTGAACAGCAGCTCTGTTCAAAAGAAACACCAAACAAAGACTCCGAGCCTGCTGAGGAAAAAGAAACCCGACGCCTGGAACCACCAGAACCTTAACTCTGCCAGTCGAGTACTTACCTGAAAACCGATAACCTACATTTTCTCCATAGGGTAACATTGACTGGTTTACACTGAAATTTCTTCTAAGTGTCGAGTTTTGAAACTTTAAAATAATCACTAAAAATCTTCCGATCAACGAAAACGAAATTACTCACCTGTTATCAGGAGAGATCCCAGTGCTGGATCTTGGTGCCCAGCACTGACCCTGAAAAGTAATCATAACTGTACTTACCGGTAACTTGAATTTCCTTCCATAGGATAACATTGCCTGGTTTTTGCTGAAAAAGTTTCTAAGTGTCAATTTTGCAAACTTACAAATATTCGTTAAAAATCGCCTGTATAACAAAAACACATTCTTTCAACTGTTTACAGGAGATGCACCAGTGCTGGATCCAGGATCCAACACTGAGTTAGAAAAAGTAACAATAACCACGCTTACCTGCTAAGTGAATTTCCTCCCATAGGAGAACATTGGTGATTCTATGTGAAAAAGTTTCTAAGTGTCAACTTTTAAAATACAATAATATTCCTTAAAAATCACAACTGTAACCAAAACGTTTTTACTCAACTGTTTACAGGAGATGTCCCAGGACTGAATCTAGGATCCAGTCCTGTGGTAAGAAAAGTAATCCAAAAAAGTAATCTATTGCATTTAACTAGAAATTCCCATTGAGCTCAATGTATTATTGTGTTTGGAATTGTGTTGCCTATTGCAACAACTGTAACTATTGTATTCAAAAGTCTATTGCCTATTTGAAAAGTATTTAACTAAAGTAACTCATTCTGAGAAAGTATATTTTGATACCTATTGTTGGTTCTAAAAATAAAACAACTATATAGTTTTATATACAAAACAATTGGCCTAGAGTTCAGTTCTTGAGTGTGGGAGACCATTTGCTGACTGAGTGTGTACAACAAATGCTTTACACTGTCCTCTGATACTGCCTTACTGCTCGACCAAGCTACCACTTTAGAGAGTAAGGTTATATCTAACTTTAGCCTCTGCCAAACCTCTGGGGACTGTGGACTCTGTGCACCCTGAACCTTACTTTGGTTCAGTATATACAGAGCCACTTTCTTACACCGACATGCAGTGGTATTGAGGTGGCATGGCTGGGGGGGTAGTCTCGAAGGGGAGGGAGTAGCCCCTTCGGACTATCTCTAAAACCCACCTGTCCAAAGTGATGGTGCGCCAGTGGGGGAGGTGATGGCGGAGCCTGCCGCCCACTGGCGTTTGATGGGCCTGAAAGTTCGGACTAGGAAGGTTTGGAGGCAGAGGTGGCGGGGGTGGTGGTGGTGGTGGTCTGACCCGCCCGCTGGCCCCTTTGTCCGCCACGGCGGAAACCGCGTCCGCGCTGGGATGACTGTTGCGCCAGCCTGTGGCTCTGTTGCGAACGCTGCGGGGCGCCCATTCCTGTGCCACGAAAGGAGCGAAAAGCGGAAGGCGGAGGAGGACGGACTGCCGAGAGTCCCAAGGACTTGGCCGTAGCCCGTGAGTCCTTAAACCGCTCCAACGCGCTGTCCGCTTTGTCACCGAAGAGACGACGGCCATCAAAGGGCATGTCCATAAGGGTGTTTTGGACATCCCCTGAAAATCCAGTGGTTCTCAACCAGGCGTGGGGACGAACCGCCACCGTCGTTGCAATGGATCTGCCCAGTGAGTCGGCGGTGTCTAGACCACAACGGATCATGAACTTGGCTGCGTCTCTCCCCTCTGCAACAGCCTGGGCGAGAGCAGGCCGGGCCTCCTCCGGACACTGAGACAGCACGTTTGCCACCGTATCCCACAGGCAGTGGGAATAACGGCCCAAGAGGCATGCGGTGTTCACGGACCGCAGCACAGAGCTGGTGGAAGAGAAAATCTTCTTCCCAAACTGATCCAGCTTCTTGGATTCCCTATCCGGTGGTGCGGAAGGGAAGGCGGTAGGGGAAGCAGAGGCTTGGACAACCAAGCTCTCGGGAGTGGGGTGTTGGGAGAGGAAAATGGGGTCACCCGGAGCCGGGCGATGGCGTCGGGCCACGTTCCTATCCACAGGAGTCCCTGTGGTGGGCCTGGACCAAGTGCCCAAAGAACGTCCGAAAGGGCTTCATTAAAGGGCAGCAGCGGCTCCGCAGAAGTAGCTGCTGGCTGAAGCACCTCTGTCAGGAGGTTAGTCCTGACGGCCACAGTAGGGAGCTGGAGGTGTAGGGCCTCCGCCGCCCTACGCAACACCACTGCATAACTGGCTCCCTCCTCCGTAGCCACGGTAGGAGGAGACAGCATGCCAAGGTCTGGTGAGGTATCCAGACCACTGGCGTCCCCCAATTCCTCAGCCCAGTCCTGTTCAGACTCGCAGGCTGCAGCGAGAGGGTCGTCCGACCCCTCCCAGTCCTTCCCTTGCTCCTCAGGCTGTTTAACAGGCCTAAAATAAGGAGTAGGGACATGGGGATAGAAATCCCCAAACGGCGTCGAGAACGGCATCGACCAACGCCGGAGCGACGCCGCGTCCACTTCGGGGCTGAATCTGAGGTCGACGTTGTCCCGAGGAGCGGGCGGCGTCAGTATAGGTGCCGGTGGAGTCGACGTCGGTGGAGGCGTAACGAGGTTAATCGGCGTCGACTGGGATCCAGGCCTGGATCCAAGGGTGTCCCGCGGCGCCGGAGCCGACAGCGACGCCGGAGCCGCCGGCGAGGAAACGCGAGGACACCCAGGCGGGACCGCAGGGCCCGAAGGCGCACCAGCGGGACCCGACGGCCCAAAGAGGCAAGCCATGGCCGACAGGAACTCCTGTATCTGGGCCGGAGTCGCCGACGACCCCGGGTAGGGAGGGTAGTCGGGCGGCGACTCAATGGACTCCGCCGGAGCCGCTGGGGTGGCACCACCCGCACCCTCAGCCGTCGTCGCGCGACCGGTGAGGGAAGTCGGAGGAACGATGTCGTTTCTTCGACTTCTTGTGCTTCGCCTTACTTGACCCGAGGGCGAAGCCTTCGATCCAGACGATCGCCGATGGTGACTCCGCGCACGGTCCCTCGACCTCCCTCTGGACCGGGACCTGTCACGGCGGGGAGCCGACTGCCGGGCTTCAAGCAGCTTTCGGGACCGCTCCCGCAAAGACTTCGGCGACAAGGACCGGCAGTCGGGGCACGACTTTGGGTCGTGGTCGCGCCCCAGGCAGAAGAGAGACACGTGGTGCGGGTCCGTCACCGACATCATCCGATGACCGTCCTCGCAGGACTTAAAACCGGGCATCCCTAACTGCACCAGGAGTCGAATCAACTCGAAAAAGGTGAGAAAAAGATCTCAAAAACTTAGTCAAAAAAGACTAGGGGCACCGCTCTCTCCGGATCTGCGCTTGCTGGCGTGGAAAAAGAAAGAACTGACGTCAGCGTGCGTGGGCGGCGTCCAAGTAGCGCCCGCGACGTCATCTCGGCGACCACGACGCCAACGACGGACGCGGAGCCGCACGACGCCCCTACCGGCGCGCAGGGGTACTGCTGCCGAAAACTTTCCGGATCCAGTCTGACGCCTGGGGATATTCTAAGGTAAGGAATCTATCACTATGTGTTTCTTTAGGATCCCCTGCGCACCGCGTCGACTTGCCGTTGCGAAGGCTTGTTGGCTCTGTACTCCAGAGATCTTCGGGCTACAAGAAGCTCCAGCATCTCTTCCTGCCAAGTACAGCGTCTTCACTGCATCCTCTGCACCGTGGGCCTTCCTTCTTGGTAAGCTGCTCGAGGTCCTCTTGAGATTCCTGTGCCTTCAGCCCGAGAGTCCTCCTGAGGGTCTCCTGCTTCAGTGGGCTCCCCTACTTGGGGCCTGCTCTAACTCTCCTGCTTGTGGTGAGTCTCTTGGACCTTGCTGGTCCCAAAGTTGCTCCTCCTTCGCTTTCCACGCCTGTTGCAGCTACCAAGGCTTGTTGCTGCTCTCGCCGGACACCGACCCGCTGGTTCTCGACTCCCGACGTGGGACAGCTTGTGCACGGCTCCTGGTCTTCCTCAGCATCGCCTGGTCCTCAGAGCTGCTGCGACAAGGTCACTATCAACTCCTGAACCGTCCGTTATCGGTGGGCATTGCTCTTCCGTGCCTCCTGGACGCCTCCGAGTGGCATAGACACTGCCCCCTCTGCTTCCAGGTTCTCCTCTTCCAGAATTCACCCTTGGATTCAACGGGACTCTTGCACAGTTTTCTCGAGCGGCATCTTTCCTGAAGTCCTCCATAGTGGTCTATAGCGGTTTCCAATGCCAATTCGCACCTATACACCCAGCTTCCCTGGTGTAGGTATCCTGGCTCCTGGGGTATCCAATGGTGGGGTGACTCTTTAACCTCCTGTCTTCCACGGGGTTTCTTCAGGGTCCACTGGGAAGGGCAACTTCCCCGTTAACTTCTATCGGCCACGCAGCTGTGTTTCCACTCTCCACACAGCCTCCGTGGGGTTCCTGGGTACTTACCTTGGGTGGTTCCTTGTGCCCGTAGAGAGTCTTCTGGTCCAAGCCCAACTTCGGTCACAGCTCGCATTCTACTTTCTTAATATATGATTTGCTCTCCCCCTGGAGAACACTGTATTTTGTGCTTACTTACCTGTTACAATTGAAGTATTCTTGTGTATTTGTGTTTATATCTCCGGGTAGGAGATATACCAATGTGTTAGTGATTGTTGTTTAATAAATAGGACTATTTTTATATATACACTGTGTGGTTCTTTTCGTTTAACCTACACTACATGATTAGATATGGTAAAAAAAAAGCTGCTCAACACTCCTTCAAGATAAGCCTGAAGGCTGCTCTCCACTTAGAGAGCCTTCTAAGGTTGTCTAAGACCAATAAAAACACCATTAGGGTTGTCTGATTAGTCCAAGGTGTTTCACTTAAAGAACAAGTTACTTACCTTCGGTAATGATATATCTGTAAGAGACATAGATTAGTTATGGATTCCTCACCTTAGAATTACCCCTAGGCGTCAGACTGGATCCGGAGAATTTCTTCCTCAGCAGTAACTCTGCGCGTTGATAGGTGGCGTCGGTCGACTAAGCATTCATCGTAGGCGTCGTGGTCGCCTGAATGACGTCGAGGTATCTACTTAGACGCCACCCTCGAACGCTGTCAGTTCTTTACACGACATTCCACGCCAGAAGCGCAGAGCCATGCAAGACACTGACCACTGGTGCACGAAAACTAGGGCCCTGAAAGGGAGTCCCTTACCCTAGAAGTCAGTTCGCCGAACGGGGAGGATGGGTGGGGCGGTGAGGAATCCATAATTAACCTAGGTCTCTTACAGATATATTGTTACCGAAGGTAAGTAACTTGTTCATCTGAAAGAGACAATTAGTTATGGGTTCCTCACCTTAGAATAGATACCCCGGCAATACCAACCCCGGTGGTGGGTCTGCGAACCAAGTTCACACCAGAAAGTCCTGGAGAACCGAAAGGCCGAAGAAGCTGTGCCTCCGGACTTGGCTGTCCAGGCAGTAGTGTTTGGTAAACGTGTGCAGTGAAGCCCACGTAGCTGCCTGGCAGATGTCAAGAAGGGGGACTCCACGTCCCAAAGCAGTAGTGGCTGCCGTCGCCCTGGTGGAATGGGCACGCAACCCAACTGGAGGTTCATTTTTTGCTAAGGAATAGCAGATTTTGATGCAAAGAACGACCCATCGGGAGATGGTTCATTTTTACACGGCCAGACTTTTCTTGGCGCCCACATAACCGACAAAGAGCTGGTCATCCACCCGGAATAGTTTTGTGCGATCCAGATAGAACGAAAGCGCACGTTTTGGATCCAGACGGTGGAGCCTCTCTACCTCTTTAGAAGGATGCGGAGGCGGAAAGAAGGTGGGCAAAGTGATGGTCTGTCCTATATGGAAAGAGGTAACCACTTTGGGAAGGAAAGAAGGCCTAGTGCGGAGGACAACCTTGTCCGGATGAACAGCCAGGAAAGGAGGCTTAGAAGAAAGGGCCTGTAGCTCACTCACCCTGCGAGCAGAGGTGATGGCAACCAGAAAGGCAGTTTTAAGGGTTAAGAGTCTGAGAGGACAGTTATGTAGCGGCTCGAAAGGAGCACACATCAGATAAGTAAGAACCAGGTTCAAGTCCCACTCGGGGCATCACGAAAGGAGTTGGAGGAAACAAATGAGTAATTCCCTTAAGGCACAAGTTACTACTTGTGTAACGATATATCTGTAAGAGACATTAGTTAGTGATAGATTCCTTACCTTAGAATATCCCCAGGCGTCAGACTGGATCCGGAATTTTTTTCGTTAGCAGTATCCCTGCGCGTCAGTAGGTGGCGTCGTGCGGCTCCGCGTCCGTCGCTGGCGTCGTAAGCGCCGAGATGACGTCACGGAGACTACTTAGGCGCCACCCATGCGCGCTGACGTCAGTTCTGTACACGACTTTCCGCGCCAGGAACGCAGAGCCATGCAAGAAACTGACCATTGGTGCCATGAAACTAGGGCCCTGAAAGGGATGACCTTAACCCTAGAAATCAGTACGCAGAACGGGGAGGATGGGGGGGGGGGGGCGGTAAGGAATCTATCACTAACTAATGTCTCTTACAGATATATCGTTACACAAGTAGTAACTTGTGCATCTGAAAGAGACACGTTAGTGATAGATTCCTTACCTCAGAATAGATACCCCAGCAATACCAACCCCGGTGGAGGGTCTGCGAATGGATTACACCAGAAAGTCACGGAGAACAGAACGGCCAAAGAAGCCGTCTCTCCGGACTTGACTGTCAAGGCAGTAATGCTTGGTAAACGTGTGCAGCGAGGCCCACGTAGCTGCTTGACAAATGTCCTGCAAGGGAATGCCGCGTCCCAAGGCAGTAGTGGCTGCCGTTGCCCTGGTCGAATGGGCACGCAGCCCCACAGGAGGCTCCCTCTTGGCCAACGAGTAACATGCTTTTATGCACACAACAACCCACCGAGAGATGTTTCGTTTGTGCACGGCCCGACCTTTTTTGGCGCCCACGTAGCCAAGAAAGAGTTGGTCATCCACCCGGAACTGTTGTGTGCGCTTCAGATAGAACGAGAGCACACGTTTTGGGTCCAGACGGTGAAGCCTCTCTTCCTCTTTTGAAGGATGCGGAGGCGGAAAGAAGGTGGGCAAAGTGATGGTCTACCCGATGTGGAAGGGCGTGACAACCGTGACAACCTTTGGCAAGAAAGAAGGACGGGTCCTTAAAACCACCTTGTCCGGATGAACAGAAAGGAAAGGAGGTTTGGAAGAAAGAGCCTGGAGCTCACTCACTCTTCTGGCAGAGGTGATAGCTACCAGGAAAGCTGCCTTGAGAGTGAGAAGACGCAAAGGACAGTGATGAAGGGGCTTGAAGGGAGCGCACATCAGGTATGTCAAGACAAGGTTTAAGTCCCATTGAGGCATTATGAACGGCACGGGAAGAAATGTGTGCGTAATGCCCTTGAGGAAACGGGTAACAACCGGGGACTTAAAAGAGAAGGCTGATCTGGAAGCCGTAGAAAGGCGGAGATGGCCGAAAGATAACCTTTGATAGTGCCCAGAGCAGAGCCCTGCTGGGCCAAGGATAGAAGGAACAGAAGAACCTCAGAAAGAGGGGCAGAGAGGGGATCCACAGCCTTTGCTGTGCACCATGCCACAAATTTGTTCCACCTGCAGGCGTATACCGTCTTGAGTGGAGGGACGCCTGGCTGCCAGAATGACATCACAGACTTCGGGAGGAAGATAAAAAGCTGTCAACTGTCGCCGCTCAATCTCCACGCATGGAGGTGGAGGTTGGACAGGTTCGGGTGGAGGACCGTCCCCTGCTGCTGCGACAGAAGATCCTCCCGAAGAGGCAGTCGGATCGGGGGATCGATCGCCATGCTGAGTAGCTCGGGATACCAGTATCTTCGTGCCCAATCCGGAGCCACAAGGATGACTTGGGCCCGGTCGCGCCGAATCTTCTTCAGCACTCTGGGCAGAAGTGGTATAGGCGGAAAGGCGTACAATAGACCGCAACTCCACTCGCGACGAAAAGCGTCGCCGAGCAAGTGCTGCCTTGGAAATTCCAACGCGCAGAACTGATGACATTGCGCGTTCTCTTCTGTGGCGAATAGATCTAACCAAGGCTCTCCCCACTGCTGAAAAAGACCTTGCGCCACGCCCGAGTTCAGACGCCATTCGTGATCCATCAAGCACCGGCGGCTGAGTTCGTCCGCCCTGGCGTTCAGAGAACCCGCCAGGTGTTGAACCACCAAGGTAATGCCTTGATGTTCCAGCCATGTCCAGAGGCGCAGAGCCTCCTGACATAGGGTCCAGGACCCCACCCCGCCCTGTTTGTTGCAATACCACATGGCGGTGGTGTTGTCCGTGAACACCTGCACTACACTTCCCCGGACAGAGGGAAGGAATGCCTTCAGTGCAAGTCGGATCGCCCGAAGCTCCAAAAGGTTGATACGGAGCCGGGACTCCGCCGGAGACCAGAGGCCTCTGATCTCCGCATCTCCCAAGTGGCCACCCCATCCCAGGAGGGACGCATCTGTCACCACTGTGAACTCCGGTTGGGGAAGGGAGAGGGATCTGCCATTGACCCAATCGTGATTCGTGAGCCACCACTGCAATTGCCGTGCAGTGCCCTCCGAGATCTGGACATGATCGGACAGGTTGCCCTGATGCTGTGCCCACTGGAACTTCAGGTCCCACTGCAGAGCCCTCATATGCCATCTGGCATGTTGCACCAGCAGGATGCAGGAGGCCATCAGGCCCAGGAGCCGGAGGGTCATCCTGACTGAAACCCGGGATAGAGGCTGAAAGATCGGAATCATAGCCTGAATATCCCGGACTCGCTGCTCGGGAGGAAAAACCCGAAACAGCGTCGAATCCAGAACCGCTCCGATGAAGGGGAGCTTCTGAGAGGGACTCAGTTGCGACTTCGGCACGTTGAGCCGCCGGCTGAAGCACTTCCATCAGGATGTTAGTCCTGACAGCCACTGTAGGCAACTGGAGGTGTAAGGCCCCAGCCGCTCTACGCAACACCGTTGCAAAGTTTGCTCCCTCCTCCGTTGCCACGGAAGGAGGAGACAGCATGCCAGAGTCAGGGGAGGTGTCCAGACCACTGGCATCCCCAGGCTCCTCAGCCCAGTCCTGATCAAACTCACATTGCTCTGTGAGAGGGTCATCAGACCCCTCCCAGTTCTCTTCGTCCTCCAATTCTGGTTCAAAATAAGGAGGAGGGACATGTGGGACTCAAGGTCTCATCGGCGTCAGAGCCGGCGTCGAGCGACGCCGGTCCGGCGCCGTGTCCGGATCCGGAGAGAACCGGGGAACGACGCTGCCCGGAGCCCCGGGTGGCGTCGGGAACGGCACCGGAGAGATCGGCGCCGGTGGAGGTGTCGTCAGGTCAACCGGCGTCGATCGGGGTTGTGGCAGCACCGGAGCCGGGGCCGAAGCCGGGGCCGAGGCTGGTGTGACAGGCGGCGCCGAGACCGGAGTCACCCGAGAAACCCCATCAGGGCCCGAAGGCGCACCGGGGGGACCTTGAGGCCCGAAGAGGCGGGCCATGGCCGACAGGAACTGCTGTATCTCGGCCGGAGTCGCCCCCAAACCCGGGAAGGACGGGTAATGCGGTGGCGGCTCCACAGGCACTCCCGGAGCCGCGGGGACGGTGCCGACAGGACCCGCAGCCGAGTCGCGAGACCGGCGAGGGGAAGTCGTCGAGCGATGACGCTTCTTCGACTTCTTATGCTTCGACTTACCGGAGGAGTGCGAAGACTTGGACCCCGACGACCGATGAGGACTCCGCGACCGGCCCCTCGACCTCTCGCGTGACAGGGGCTTGGTGTGGCGCGGAGCCGACTGCCGGACCTCGAGGAGCTTTCGAGACCGCTCTCACAAAGCCTTCGGATGCAAGGCCCGGCAGTCGGGGCACGACTTGGTGTCGTGGTCGCGGCCGAGGCAGTAGAGACATTCCTGATGCGGGTCTGTGATCGACATCATTCGACCACAGGCGTCGCATGGCTTGAAGCCGGGCATCCCTACCGACACCTTCGGAGTCGAGAGACTTCGAGAAAACAGTGAAAAATCACCCAAAAACTTAGTCAAAAAATGACTAGGGCACTGCTCTTCCCGGATCTGAGCTTACTGGCGCGGAAAAAGAAAGAACTGACGTCAGCGCGCAGGGGCGGCGTCTAAGTACTGCCCGCGACGTCATCCCGGCGATCCCGACGCCGACGACGGACGCGGAGCCGCACGACACCGCCTACCGACGCGCAAGGGTACTGCTACGCAAAAACTTTCCGGATCCAGCCTGACGCCTGGGGATATTCTAAGGTAAGGAATCTGTCACGAACGTGTCTCTTTCAGATATCCTCCTTTTGTAGGTGCCACACCGAGAGGCGCCAACGGAATGGCTGCCGCCCCCTGCCCATCCGAAGGTCAACGGACACCGGGGAGTGATCCGAGAGCCCGCGAGGAAGGATCTCGGCCGACGCCACCCTACCAGCCATTACTCGGGGAACGAAAATGTAGTCGAGTCTGGAAAAGGATTTATGGACTGCTGAGAGATACGTGTATTCCCGCCTGTCCCCATGGACGCGCTGCCATGTGTCCACCCAATCTAGGCCCACCGCCATATCATGTAGTTTCGTGGTCTGGCCACCGCCCGGGCCCCCCCCAATCCTGTGCCTGTCCTTGACTACATCCATAACATCATTCCAGTCCCCGCCCACCACAGATGACGCATTGGGCATGTCAGCCCATAAGGTAAACAGCTTCTCAACCAGTGACCACTACGGGGGGGGGGGGCGTAGACGCAACCCAGTATCAAGGGATCCTCACCGACCATGCCTCGGATGAACAGGTAGCGCCCCTGCGTGTCAGCCCACTGTTTGGAGTGTACGTATGGGATTCTACGGTGCACTAGAATTGCTACCCCTCTCGAGCCCCTCGTAAAGCCGGCATGGAAAACCTGCTGGTACCCATATTGCTGCAGACACAGGGCCTTCGTACCCATTAGGTGGGTTTCCTGCAGCAAGAGGATGTCGGCTCTGGCCCTCTTTGCCTGACGCAGAACAGCGCCACGTTTAATTTTGTCTAGAACCCCACGCACGTTCCAACTTACAATGCGGAGGGTACCCGGGGACTCCCGTCCACCTTCAGAGCGACCAGCCATTAGGGAACGGATAGTGCCATAGCACGGACGGAGGGTCGTGAAAGAGCGCGTGTAGTGTAGTGAACCCCTCGTGGAAGTGCAACTCGTACCCTAAAACACGCCCCCCCGCCCCCAACAAACCCCCCACCCCATACCTCAAAAACGCTGAAGTATCTGTCGCGGCAGGGTGGGCTCCCAGTCCCCAACAGGGAGACGAGGGCCACCCCAGCCAATGGATCCCCAACGTACAGCCCATGGCCTCCGGGCCCATCCCCAACCAGCATCCAACAGGTGGGGATGCAGCCCACGTTAAGACTCCCCCAACCAATTTAATCCAAAGCATTCACCCAAGCAGCTAGAAGAGCACAGCGGCACCACCTGGATAACATAGTTCAAGGTTCCAATGTCTGCTGGCCAGGAGAAGAGCCCCAGCGGGAGGAGGCCCCGCTCGACTTGGTGCGTCGCCGGGATCTGCATCGTTTATCGCCCCTTCGCTGCTGTCCTCGGAGTCCCTTCGGCGCGACTTCACTCGAGGAGGAATCTGACTCCCGCCCCGGCGGCGTGTGCACCCTCACTCGAACCGTTTCATCTGTCCATTTAAAGACTTCCTCTGGAGTATCAAAGAAGTGGGTGCGGGAGCGGTACACCACCCGCAGGCGAGCCGGGAACAAGAGGGCGTACGGTAGCTTGAGGTCTCGTAGTTGGGCCTATGCGGCCATGAATGATTGACGTTGTTGCTGGACCAGCCGTGTGTAGTCCGGAAATATTAGGATACGAGCATTCTCATAGAGCAGGGGTTCTTTGGCCCGGGCCTGTTTCAGTATGGCATCACGATCAAGATAATTTAAGAGTTTAGCCATCACTGGCCGCGGGCGGGCTCCCACCGGGGGTTTCTGGATCAGCGCTCTATGGGCCCGCTCCACAACGAAGCACCGGGACATGGCCTCCGGAGGAAGCCAGCTCTCAAGCCATTGGGTAAGGAAACGTTCCATGTTGCCATTTTCGCATCCCTCCGGAAATCCCACGAATCTCAGGTTGTTCCGCCGGGCCCGTCCTTCTGCATCTTCAACCCGGAGCGCCAGACCCTTCTGAATATTCTCCATATTCGCTACCTTTTGCTTCAGAGTCGCAACATCGTCCTCTACTCCTGAGATGCGGGTCTCCGCCTCCGTAATGCGGGCTACTGCGTTTCGCAAGTCCTGGCGCAGCAGCATAACGTCCGAGCCCACCGCCCCGATCTTGGCGTCCAACATGTCCCTGGATTGGGTAATCGCCGCCATCAGTGCCGCATTGTCTGGGATGACCTCCTGTTGACCCCCAGTAGCCCCAGCCGCCGCTCCCGGGCCAGTGAACTTATCGATGGGCCCATGCTTAGTCGAGCCCCCACTGCCCTTGTCCCTCGTCATGTCTGCCCTCAGCGGCCGCCCCGCAGATACGAGCGAAGCTCAGCCAGGCGTCAACGCTGCGACTCCCTCAGTGCAGGCACGAACCGATCAGTCCGGGTCCCGAGCTGTCTCCGGAGGGGAGGCGCCGCCGATCCAGGGCCAGCAAGCCTCCTCAGGGACCCACGTCAGAGGCCGCGCAGTCCTGCTGTAGGCAATACCCCTAGGGCCCCGCGGTCCGACCGACCGTCGATAAGGGTGCCCCCAGGGAGGAGAGCGCGTGCGGTCCATCTGACCGCCGACGCGTTCGCGCGCGGAGTCCACAGGGGATGCCCGCCCGCACCGCTAGCGTCACACCCAGGGGCTGCGCGGCCCGAACGACCGCCGGTGCAACTGACCCCTAGGGGGGGGGGGGAAATATATCAGGGGTGGGGGGAGAGAGAAGAACGGCAGAGGGCAGGTCCGGTAGCAGGTCCCTGATCTCCTCCCCACGCGGCTCGGTTATGCCGCCGATCCCCCGCAGCAACTCCCAGCGTGGGGAAGGGCACCGCCACCCCCGACGCCGTCCTCACCCGCCGCCGAGGCTCCAATCACTGAGGAGATATCCCGACAGCCAGGGGGGTACCGCACCTCCCTCCCCGCTCCTGCTGCCAGCCACACCACAGAGTCACCAAGCAGTAGATTCGAAGGCCACCTCTGGGCCAGCCCCTGCAGTCCAGTCAGAGTCCTTCACCATTATCTCCAAGGGCAGCCTCAGAACCGGGGCCAATGTCACCCCCTGCAGGGCCCTCCCGCGGCGCGCGCACGGTCCGACTGACCGCCGATGCGTTCGCGCGTGTGGACAGCGGGGGGGGGGCCCCCACCCACGCCACAGGCTGCACAAATCACCTGTCTGCCTCGCAGTCTGCCGGACCACCGATGCAGCAGACCCCCGCGGGGGGAATGAGGGGAAAAGTCAAGCGGGGGAGGGGTACAGGGCCGATGGTAGGCCCCACTGCGCCAGACCACGCGGCTCGAATCTGCCGCCGAGCTGCCCAATCACCCCAGACGTGGGGGGAAGCCCCACCTCGCCGCGCCAACGGCCACTGCCTCCGCCGAGGCGCTGGTCTCCAGAGAGCGTCCCAGTGGCCGAGGATGATCGGGCGCAGGGCCCCGCTCCGGCCTCTCCCAGCAGCTCCTCACCTGCGCGGCCTATGTCGGCCGCCGCGTCACCTCCTCCGCTCCCGGCACAGGCCGCGCCACAGGATCCCCCAGCCGCAGCTACACTCCCGGCTGCCGTCACCGCCTCACAGCGCCGCTGGGCCACCCCTGGCAGCCCACAGCCGTCATCAGCCGATCACTTATGTCCTCCGGCTCCCCAGGCGCGACACCCCGGCTCCTCCTCCTCGCTGTCAGGCCGCACTCCACACGGGCACCGCCCGCTCGGCCAGCCGTTATTCCAGGTGTCTGAAAATCGCACCGAGTGTCCCTGGGAGTTTGCTGAGCTGCTGGGTCGTCACTGAAATCCCTGAAAAGTCAGGAGAGCAAGGATAAGTGTAGGATAATTGGCGGGCTGGACGGAGCTCGCTTAGCACACGTCCGCCATGATGGCTCGCCAAGCCACGCCCCCCAGGAAAGCAGTTTTTAACGTCAAAAGACGAAGAGGACAGGTGTGAAGTGGCTCAAAGGGAGCGCACATCAAGTACGTCAGAACCAGATTCAAGTCCCACTGAGGCATCACGAAAGGAATAGGAGGAAAAAGGTGAGTAATGCCTTTAAGAAACCTATTTACAACAGGGGACTTGAAAAGAGAGGGCTGATCAGGGAGCCTGAGAAAGGCCGAAATAGCAGAAAGGTAGCCCTTGATAGTGCCCAGAGCAGAGCCCTGCCGGGCCAAAGAAAGAAGGAACAGTAGAACCTCAGAAAGAGGGGCAGAAAGGGGATCCACAGCCTTTGCTGTGCACCATGCCACAAATTTGTTCCACCTGCAGGCGTATACCACTTTAGTAGAGGGACGCCTGGATGCCAGAATAACGTCACAAACTTCAGGCGGCAAGTCGAAGGGAATCAACTGCTGCCGCTCAATTTCCACACTAAGAGGTGGAGGCTGGACAGGTTCGGGTGGAGGACCGTCCCCTGCTGCTGCGACAGAAGATCCTCCCAAAGAGGCAGTCGGATCGGGGGATCGATGCTCATACTGAGTAGCTCGGGATACCATACTCTTCGAGCCCAGTACGGAGCCACAAGAATGACTTGGGCCCGGTCGCGCCTGATCATCTTCAGCACTCTGGGCAGAAGTGGTATAGGCGGAAAGGCGTACAACAGACCGCAACTCCACTTGCGACGAAAAGCGTCGCCGAGCGAGTGCCGCCTTGGAAATTCCAACGCGCAGAACTGATGACATTGCGCGTTCTCTTCGGTGGCGAATAGATCCAACCAAGGCTCTCCCCACTGCTGAAAGAGACCTTGCACCACCTCCGAGTGAAGACGCCATTCGTGATCGAGCATGCACCTGCGGCTGAGTTCGTCCGCCCTGGCGTTCAGAGAACCTGCCAGGTGTTGAACCACCAGAGACATGCCCTGATGTTCCAGCCATGTCCAGAGACGCAGAGCCTCTTGACAGAGGGTCCACGACCCCACCCCGCCTTGTTTGTTGCAGTACCACATGGAGGTGGTGTTGTCCGTGAACACCTGCACTACTCTCCCCTTGACAGAGGGAAGGAATACTTTCAGTGCAAGCCTGATCGCCCGCAGCTACAAAAGGTTGATATGGAGCCGGGACTCCGCCGGAAACCAGAGGCCTCTGATCTCCGCTTCTCCCATGTGGCCTCCCCATCCAAGGAGGGACGCATCCGTCACCACTGTGAACTCCGGTTGGGGAAGGGAGAGAGATCTGCCGTCGACCCAATGCCGGTTCGTGAGCCACCACTGCAATTGGTGTGCAGTGCCCTCCGAGATCTGGACGTGGTCGGACAGGTTTCCCTGATGCTGCGCCCACTGGAGCTTCAGGTCCCACTGCAGAGCCCGCATACGCCACCTGGCATGATTGACCAGCAGGATGCAGGAGGCCATGAGGCCCAGCAGCCTCAGAGTCACTCTGACCGAAACCCAGGACAAGGGCTGAAAGATGGGAATCAGAGCCCGAATGTCCCGGACTCGCTGTTCGGGAGGATAGACCCGAAACTGCGCCGTGTCCAGAACCGCTCCGATAAAGAGGAGCTTCTGGGAGGGAATCAGGTGCGACTTCTGCACATTGATGGAGAACCCCAGCAAGTGCAGGAGGTCGGCCGTAGTCTGGAGGTGGGAGGTGACTGTCTGGGGCGAGCCCGCCTTCAACAACCAGTCGTCGAGATAGGGGAAGACTGAGACCCCTGATCTGCACAGATGAGCTGCGACCACCGCCATCACCTTGGTGAACACCCGAGAGGCGCTGGTAAGGCCAAAGGGGAGCACGGTAAACAAAGTGCTCGTGGCCTACCATGAACCGTAGGCAACGCCTGTGGGCTGGCAGGACGGGGATGTGGAAATAGGCGTCCTGCAAGTCCAGCGCCACCATCCAGTCTTGTGGGTCAAGAGCAGACAAGACCTGAGCTAGAGTGAGCATCTTGAACTTCTCTTTGCGGAGGAAGCGATTAACGTTCTGGAGGTCCAAGATAGGACGCAGGCCTTTGTCCTTCTTGGGCACCACAAAGTAGTGAGAATAGCAACCACGACCTACTTCGTGCGTCGGAACGCGCTCGATGGCCCCCTTGGCCAAGAGGGCCGCAACTTCCTGCTGAAGAAGCACCAAGTGATCCCCCGACATGCGGTGGTATTGAGGTGGCATGGCTGGGGGGGTAGTCTCGAAGGGGAGGGAGTAGCCCCTTCGGACTATCTCCAAAACCCACCTGTCCGAAGTGATGGTGCGCCAGTGGGGGAGGTGATGGTGGAGCCTGCCGCCCACTGGCGTGTGATGGGCCTGAAAGTTCGGACTAGGAAGGTTTGGAGGCAGAGGTGTCGGGGGTGGTGGTCTGACCCGCCCGCTGGCCCCTTTGTCCGCCACGGCGGAAACAGCGTCCGCGCTGGGATGACTGTTGCGCCGGCCTGTGGCTCTGTTGCGAAAGCTGCGGAGCGCCCCTTCCTGTGCCAAGAAAGGATTGAAAAGCGGAAGGCAGACTGCCGAGAGTCCCAAGGACTTGGCCGTAGCACGCGAGTCCTTGAACCGCTCCAACGCGCTGTCCGCTTTGTCGCCGAAGAGGCGACGGCCATCAAAGGGCATGTCCATAAGGGTGTTTTGGACATCCCCTGAAAATCCAGTGGTTCTCAACCAGGCGTGGCGGCGAACCGCCACCGTCGTTGCAATGGATCTGCCCAGTGAGTCGGCGGTGTCTAGACCACAACGGATCATGAACTTGGCTGCGTCTCTCCCCTCTGCAACAGCCTGGGCGAGAGCAGGCCGGGCCTCCTCCGGACACTGAGACAGCATGTTCGCCACTGTATCCCACAGGCAGTGGGAATAACGGCCCAAGAGGCATGCGGTGTTCACGGACCGCAGCGCAGAGCTGGTGGAAGAGAAAATCTTCTTCGCAAACTGATCCAGCTTCTTGGATTCCCTATCCGGTGGGGCGGAAGGGAAGGCGGTTGGGGAAGCAGAGGCTTAGACAACCAAGCTCTTGGGTGTGGGATGTTGGGAGAGGAAAATGGGGTCACCCGGAGCCGGGCGATGGCGTCGGGCCACGTTCCTATCCACAGGAGCCCCTGTGGTGGGCCTGGACCAAGTGCCCAAAAGAACTTCCGAAAGGGCTTCATTAAAGGGCAGCAGCGGCTCCACAGAAGTAGCTGCTGGCTGAAGCACCTCTGTCAGGACGTTAGTCCTGACGGCCACAGTAGGGAGCTGGAGGTGTAGGGCCTCCGCCGCCCTACGCAACACCACTGCGTAACTGGCTCCCTCCTCCGTAGCCACGGTAGGAGGAGACAGCATGCCAAGGTCTGGTGAGGTATCCAGACCACTGGCGTCCCCCAATTCCTCAGCCCAGTCCTGTTCAGACTCGCAGGCTGCAGCGAGAGGGTCGTCCGACCCCCCCCAGTCCTCCCCATGCTCCTCAAGCTGTTCAACAGGCCGAAAATAAGGAGCAGGGACATGGGGATAGAAATCCCCAAACGGCATCGAGAACGGCATCGACCGACGCCGGACCGACGCCTCGTCCACTTCGGGGCTGAATCTGAGGTCGACGTCGTCCCGAGGAGTGGGCGGCGTCAGGATCGGTGCCGGTGGGGTCGACGTCGGTGGAGGCGTAACGAGGTCAACCGGCGTCGACCGGGATCCAGGCCTGGATCCAAGGGTGTCCTGCGGCGCCGGGGCGGACAGCGACGCCGGGGCCCGAGCCGCCGGCGATGAAACGCGAGGACACCCATGTGGGACCGCGGGGCCCGAAGGCGCACCGGCGGGACCCGACGGCCCAAAGAGGCGAGCCATGGCCGACAGGAAGTCCTGTATCTGGGCCGGAGTCGCCGACGACCCCGGGGAAGGGCGGGTAGTCGGGCAGCGAGTCCATGGACTCCGCCGGAGCCGCGGGGGTGGCACCACCCGCACCCTCTGCCACGTCGCGCGACCGGCGAGGGGAAGTCAGAGAACGATGACGTTTCTTCGACTTCTTGTGCTTCGCCTTACCTGACCCAGAGTGCGAAGATTTCGATCCCGACGATCGCCGATGGTGACTCCGCGCACGGTCCCACGACCTCCCTCTGGACCGGGACCTGTCACGGCGCGGAGCCGACTGCCGGGCTTCAAGCAGCTTTCGGGACCGCTCCCGCAAAGACTTCGGAGCCATGGACCGGCAGTCGGGGCACGACTTGGGGTCGTGGTCGCGCCCCAGGCAGAAGAGACACACGCGGTGCGGGTCCGTCACCGACATCATCCGATGACAGTCCTCGCAGGATTTAAAACCGGGCATCCCTAACTGCACCAGGAGTCGATATCGACTCGAAAAAGGTGAGAAAAAGATCTCAAAAACTTAGTCAAAAAAGACTAGGGGTACCGCTCTCTCCGGATCTGCGCTTGCTGGTGCGGAAAAAGAAAGAACTGACGTCAGCGCGCGTGGGCGGCATCCAAGTAGCGTCCGCGACGTCATCTCGGCGACCACGACGCCAACGACGGACGCGGAGCCGCACAACGCCCCTACCGACGTGCAGGGGTACTGCTGACGAAAACTTTCCGGATCCAGTCTGACGCCTGGGGATATTCTAAGGTAAGGAATCTATCACTGTGTGTTTCTTTCAGATACCAGGAGTGGCTGGGCTTTTCGTGGAAAGACCTAAGGACTTGGCCGTGGCCCGCGAGTCCTTAAAACGCTCCAGCGCACTGTCGGCCTTATCGCCAAACAGGCGAGTGCCATCAAAGGGCATGTCCATGAGCGAGCTTTGGACATCTGGCGAGAACCCGGTAGATCTCAACCAGGCGTGGCGACGAGGCGCCACAGTCTTAGAAATCGCTCTACCCAGTGAGTCCGCGGTGTCCAAACCACACCGAATGGCGAACTTAGCCGCATCTTTACCCTCAGCAACAGCTTGGGACACCACAGCTTGGGTCTCTTCAGGACTCTGAGGCAACACCTGTGCAACTGTATCCCACACCGCGTGGGAATAGCGGCCCAATAGGCAAGCGGTGTTCACCGACCGCAGCCCCAAGCTGGCCGAAGAGAACAACCGCTTGCCGAACTGCTCCAGCTTCTTGGAGTCCTTATCCGGCGGAGCCGTGGGGAAGGCACTCTGAGACGTCGAAGTTTGGATGACCAGGCTCTCAGGCGTAGGATGAGTGGTCAGAAAGGCAGGGTCACCGGGCGCCGGGCGATGACGCCTGGCGACGTTCTTATCCACAGGGGCCCCTGTAGCTGGCCGCGACCAAGTGCCCAGCAAGACGTCAGTGAGGGCGTCATTAAATGGCAGCAGGGGCTCTGACGAAGGGGACGCCGTCTGGAGCACCTCAGTGAGGAGGTTAGTTTTGAGGGCCACCGTAGGGAGATCAAGGTTGAGAACCTCAGCTGCCCGACGGAGCACCATTGTGTAGGAGGCGCCCTCCTCCATGGTAGGCGGGGGAGAGGCAAACCCCGGGTCAGAGGAGACGTCGAGGTCGCCGGCATCCTCCAAATCGTCCGCCCAGTCCTGCTCAGAGTCACACTGACGAGCAAGAGTGTCCTCGGACCCCTCCCAGTCGTCCTCCACCTCTGCCGCATGTGGCACAGACCGCGGCGGCAGGGCAGGAGCCGGAGAAGGAACAAACGGCGTCGGGAACGGCCGGGGCCGGACCGGCGCTGTGTCCCAATGCGGATCCCAGGTAGGAGCAAATGGTCCTGGAACCTGGGCAAGGGCGGGACAAATGGCACCCACTGCGGCGCCGGAGGCGGAGCCGAGGGTGGCGCTGGGGCCGGAGTCGGCAGCGAGGGACCTTGTGGCGCCGTGGCCGGAGCCAACGGTGCAGGATCCTGTGGCGCCGAAGCTGGATCCGCCGGCGGCCCAACAGGATCCTGACACGGGACCACGGGGCCCGAGGGTGCACCGGCGGGTGCCCGAGGCCTAAAAAAGCGGTCCATGGTAGCAAGAAACTCTTGCACCTGTGCGGGAGTCGCCGACGGACCCGGGTAAGGTGGGTAGGCCGCGGGACTCTCAAGTTCCAAAGGAGCCTCAGGGGCAAAGCCCCTGTCCCCCTCGTCCGCATCCGGGGACCGACAGGGGGACGTCGGAGAGCGAACACGCTTCTTCGACTTCTTTTTGTGTCGTCTCTTACCCGAATCCGAGGGTGAGGACTTGGAGCCCGAGGAGCGATGACTGTGGCCCCGCGAGCATTCCCTGGAACGGCCCCTGGACCGGGAACGGCGCTGGGACGAATGCCGGACCTCCAGCAGCTTCTGGTGCCGCTCCCTCAAGGCCTTCAGGGCCATGGCCCGACAGTCCAGACAGGACCGGGAGTCGTGGTCGGTCTCCAGGCAGTAGAGGCAGACATCGTGGGGGTCCGCCACCGACATATTGCGACGGCAGGCCCCACAAGACTTAAATCCAGGCATCCCTACCTGCACCAAGGAAACCAAAGCTTACAGGAGACAAAAGTCTCAAAAAGGGTTGTCAAAAAGTGACTAAGGTACGTGCTCTAACCGGATCTGCGCTTACTGGCGCGGAAAAAGAAAGAACTGACGTCAGCGCGCATGGGTGGCGCCTAAGTAGCCTCCGTGACGTCATCTCTGCGCTTACGACGCCAGCGACGGACGCGGAGCCGCACGACGCCACCTACTGACGCGCAGGGGTACTGCTAACGAAAAAAATTCCGGATCCAGTCTGACGCCTGGGGATATTCTAAGGTAAGGAATCTATCACTAACGTGTCTCTTTCAGATGAAGCGATTTACAATAGGGGACTTGAAAAGAGAAGGCTGGTCAGACAGCCGAAGGAAGGCCGAAATGGCCGAAAGATAGCCTTTGAAAGTGCAGAGCCCTGCTGGGCCAAAGAAAAAATGAAGAGGAGAACTTCTGAAAGGGGGGCAGAAAGGGGATCCACAGCCTTTGCTGCGCACCATGCCACAAATTTGTTCCATCTACAGGCGTATACCGTTTTGGTGAAGTGTGGCTCAATGGTTAGAGCGGCAGACCCTGATGCAGAGATCTGGCCCGGGACCAGGGTTCAATTCCCGCCTCGGCGGGTCTTGGACTCAATTTCCTCGGACCTGATAATTCTCGCCTCGGTGCCTATTCTAATCATGGGTCCCACTCTGCAACTCTGGGCAATAGCTTGCTTAATCTCCACAACGGCCCCACCAGCGCTGGGATGCCTGGCTTCACCTTGGGGGTGCCCAGGAGTGGACATTTCACAGGGAATAGCCAGGAAGGGTTCCACAGCGGTATGCGTATAGCGCCAGGATGCCCCAGCTGGGGTGGCAGTGCGCTTTACAAGTACGAATTTACCTTTACCTTTACGCCTGGCTGCCAAGATGACATTACAGACTTCGGAAGGAAGGTCGAAAGCTGTCAACTGTCGCCGCTCAATCTGCACGCAAGGAGGTGGAGGCTGGACAGGTTCGGTGGAGGACCATCCCCTGCTGCTGCGACAGAAGATCCTCCCGAAGAGGCAGTCTGATCGGAGGATCGATGGCCATGTGTAATAGCTCAGGATACCAGACTCTTCGTGCCCAATCTGGAGTCACAAGGATGACTTGGGCCAGGTCGCGCTTGATCTTCAGCACTCTGGGCAAAAGTGGTATAGACGGAAAGGCGTATAGAAGACAGCAACTCAACTCGCGACGAAAAGCGTTGCCTATCGAGTGCCGCCTTGGAAATTCCAACGCGCAGAACTGCTGACATTGCGCGTTCTCTTCGGTGGCGAATACATCTAACCAAGGCTCTCCCCACTGCTGAAAGAGACCTTGCACCACCTCCAAGTGAAGACGCCATTGGTGATCCATCATGCACCTGCGGCTGAGTTTGTCCGCCCTGGCGTTCAGAGAACCTGCCAGGTGTTGAACCACCAGAGATATGCCCTGATGTTCCAGCCATGTCCAAAGGCGGAGAGCCTCTTGACACAGGATCCACAACCCCACCCGCCCTGTTTGTTGCAGTACCACATGGCGGTGGTGTTGTCCGTGAACACCTGCACTACTCTTCCCAAGACAGAGGGAAGGAATGCTTTTAGTGCAAGACGAATCGCCCGAAGCTCCAGAAGGTTGATATGGAGCCCGGACTCCGTCGGAGACCAGAGGCCTCTGACCTCCGCTTCTCCCATATGGCCGCCCCACCCTAGCAATGATGCATCTGACACCACTGTGAACTCTGGTTGGGGAAGGGAGAGGGATCTGCTTTTGACCCAATCCCGGTTCGTTAGCCACCACTGCAATTGGTGTGCAGTGCCCTCCGAGATCTGGACGCAATTGGAAAGATTCCCCTGATGCTGTGCCCACTGGAACTTCAGGTCCCACTGCAGATCCCGCATCTGGCACCTGGCATAGTCCACCAGCAGGATGCAGGAGGCCATGAGGCCCAGTAACCTCAGGGTCAGTCTGATCGAAACCCGGGATAGAGGCTGAAAGATCGGAATCATAGCCAGAATATCCCAGACTGGCTGCTCGGGAGGATAAGCCTGAAACTGCGCTGTGTCCAGAACCGCTCCGATGAAAAGGAGCTTCTGAGAGTGAATCAGGTGTGACTTCGGCACATTGATGGTGAACCCCAGCGAATGCATGAGGTCGGCCGTAGTCTCGAGGTGGGAGACGACAGCCTGGGGCGAGCCTACCTTCAACAGCCAGTCGTCGAGATAGGGGACGACTGGAACCCCTAATCTGCGCAGATGAGCTGCGACCACCGCCATCACTTTCGTGAACACCAGAGGGGCGCTGGTAAGGCCAAATGGGAGCACTGTAAATTGAAAGTGCTCGTGGCCTACTGTGAACCGCAGGTATGCCGGTGGGCCGGCAGGACTGGGATGTGAAAATAAGCATCCTGCAAGTCCAACGCTACCATCCAGTCTCCAGGGTCGAGAGCAGACAGGACCTGAGCCAGAGTCAACATCTTGAACTTCTCCTTTCGGAGGGAGCGGTTGACGTTCCTGAGATCCAAGATAGGACGCAGGCCCTTGTCCTTCTTGGGTACCAGAAAGTAGTGGGAATAACAACCACGACCGACTTCTGGGGCAGGAACGTGCACACCGGCTCCCTTGGCCAACAGAGCCGTAACTTCCTGTTGAAGGGCCGGTGATCCTCCGACATGCGATGGAATTGAGGTGGCATGGATGGAGGGGTAGTCTCGCAGGTGAGGGAGTAGCCCCTTTGGTCTATCTGCAAAACCCACCTGTCCGACGTGATGTTGAGCCATTGAGGTGATGGCGAATCCTGCCGACCACTGGCGATTGATGGGCCTGAAAGGTCGGACTAAGAGGGTTTGGAGGCTGCTGCAGAGGGGGCGTGGTGAACTGGCCCGCCCGCTGGCCCCCCGACCGTGGGATCCACGTCCCCATCCGCGCAGAGGCTGGACAGCTTGCGCAGGCCTGTGGCTCCGGGCGGAACGTGGCGTGGCACCCCTTCCGTAGCCACGAAAGGGGCGAAAAGCAGACTGCGCAGGGCGAGAGGTGGAAGCGAGGCCCAAGGATCTGGCCGTAGCCCTAGAATCCTTAAAACGTTTGAGCGCGTTGTCTGCCTTGTCGCCAAACAGGCGACAGCCATCAAAGGGCATGTCCAAAAGCGTTGCTTGGACATCCCCCGAAAAGCCAGTGGACCTCAACCAGGCGTAGCTACGGACGTGGAAATCATCCTTCCCAGTGAGTCGGCGGTGTCCAGCCCACACCAGATGGCGAACTTCGCTGCGTCTCTCCCTTCGGCAACAGCACGGGAGAGCACGGCCCGGGCCTCCTCCGGGCACTGTGGCAGCACCTGCGCAACCGTGTCCCACACCGAGTGGGAATAACGGCCCAATAGACATGCGGTGTTCACCGACCGCAGTCCCAAGCTGGAGGAAGAAAACATTTTCTTGGATTCCCTATCAGGTGGTGCGTTAGGGAATGCACCTTTGGACTTTGAGGCTTGGACTACCAAGCTTCTCAGGGGTAGGATGGGAAGAGAGAAAAATGGGGTCGCCCGGGGCCGGGCGGTGGCGTCGGGCAATCATCCTGTCCTCTGGAGCCCCTGTGTTGGGCTTGGACCAAGTGCCCAAAAGGATGTCCGTAAGGGCCTGATTGAAGGGCAGCAAGGGCTCCGAAGAGGCCGCTGCCGGTTGAAGCACCTCTGTCAGGAGGTTAGTCCTGACTGCCACCGTAGGAAGCTTGAGGTTTAAGGTCTCGGCTGCCCTACACAACACCACTGCGTAAGATGCACCCTCCTCCGTAGCCACAGTAGGGGAAGATAGAATGCCAAGGTCTGGGGAGGTGTCCAGACCACTGGCCTCACCCAACTCCTCTCTCCAGTCCGGTTCCTCCAACTGGTCTGCAAGAGGGTCCACAGACCCCTCCCAGTCCTCCTCACCCTCTCCTGTGAACCACTCAGGGGGGTAGGAAACATCAGGGGAGAACAGGGGTACAAAAGTACTGGTCGGCGCCGGTCCTGACGTCGGACGATGTCGGTGCGGCTCCGTGTCCTCATCGAGGGGGAGGCCGGGGCCGACTGGGTACACAACCAGCAACGGAGGCGGCGGGGGTGTCGTCACTGGATTCGGCGCCGGAGGTGTCACGAGGTCGACTGGCGCCGATCCGGATCCAGGCCAGGATCCTTAGGGGCCCTGCGGCGCTGGAGCTGGAGCTGAAGCCGCCATCGAAGGCCTAGAGCCCCCAACTGAGTCCGCAGGGCCCAAGGGCGCGCCGGCGGATATGGGCTGCCCAAAGATGGAATGCAAGGCTTCGTAGAAGTTGCAAAGCTGGGCAGGGGTTGCTCTGGCTCCTGGAAAAGGAGGGCAGGCCAGAGTCGACCCAACAGGCTCAGCGGGCGGAGCCGGACGACTACCTTCCGCTTCCCGCGTCGGCCGACGGACGGGGAGAACGCGAAGAGCGACAATGCTTCTTTGCCTTCTTCTTGTGCTTCGACTTACCTGAAAATGAAGACTTCGATGATAGGTGGTGGTGGTGGCTCCGCGACTGGTCCCGCGACCTCCCTCTAGACCGGGACCTCGAACGGCGCGGCGCGGAGGGGACTGCCGGGCCTCGAGAAGCTTTTGGGACTGCTCCCGCAAAGACTTCGGGTTCATGGCCCGGCAGTCGGAGCACGACTTTGGGTCGTGGTCGCGCTCCAGGCACCAAAGGCACACGAGGTGCGGGTCCGTGACCGACATCAATTTGCGACAGGAGTCGCAAGCCTTGAAGCCGGACCGACAGGACATCCCTCCGTGCACCAGGAGTCGATCGACTCAAAAAAGGTGTCGACAAAAGTAGCAAAAAACAGAGTCAAAAAGTGACTCGAGGTTCTGCTTTCTCCGGATCTGCGCTGGCTGGCGCAGAAAAAGGAAACTGACGTCAGTGCGCGAGGGCGTCATCTAAGTAGATACCGCGATGTCATTCCGGCGACCACGACAGCAACGGCGAACGCGGAGTCGACTGACGCCACCTATCGACGTGCAGAGGTACTGCTGAGGAAAAAATTCTCCGGATCCAGTCTGACGCCTGGGGGTAATTCGAAGGTGAGGAATCCATAACTAATTGTCCCTTTCAGATTAAGTGTGCACCATATAATAAGCCAGCCTCCTACACAGTGGCAGAGGAGGAAAGGGTGGCCTGACCTGCCCGCAGGCTCCCTGACCCGCAAGGACGTTGGGTCCCCCGTCCACGGCCACGCAGAGGCTGGACAGTTTGCATGACTCAGTGGCTGGTCTGGACAGGACGTGGCTGGGCGCTCCTTCCGTAGCCATCAAAGTCAGACTGAGGGGACAGGTGGTAGCCGTGAGGCCCAAGGATCTGGCTGTAGCGCAAGATTCCTTTAAGCACTCAAGCGCCGAGTCTGCCTTGTGGCCGAAAAGTGCCATCAAAGGACATGTCCACCAGGGTAGATTGGACATCCCCTGATAAGCCAGAAGTCCTCCACCTGGCATAGCGTCGCAATGCTACCGACGAGGCAACCGCTCTGCCCAGTGAGTCAGTGGTGTCCAGTCCACAACGAATGGTGAATTTCGCTGCGTCTCTCCCATCCGCAACTGCCTGGGAGAGAACGGCCTGGGCCTCTACCGGGCACTGAGGCAGCACCTGTGCAACCGTATCCCAGATGGTATGGGATTATCAGCCCAAGAGGCAAGCAGTATTCACCAACGCAATGCTAAGCTGGAGGAAGAAAACATCATCTTCCCAAGATTGTCCAGCTTCTTGAATTCCCTATCGGGGGTGCAGAAGGGAATGCGACTTTGGAAGAGCACGCTTGGACAACCAAACTCTCAGGGGAAGGATGTTGTGTAAGGAACGCTGGGTTGCCCGGGAGCAGGGCGTTGGGGCGATTGTCATATCCACAAGAACCTCTGTGCTGAGCTTGGACCAAGTGCCCTAAAGGACATCAGTGAGGGCTTCATTAAATGGCAAAAGAAGTTCGGAGGTAGAAGCCGCAGGCTGAAGCACCTCTGTCAGGAGGTTAGTTCTGACTGCCACCGAAGGGAGCTCGATGCCAAGGACCTTGGCTACCCTTCTCACCACCACTACGTAGGAAGCCCCCTCCTCCGTAACCACGGAAGGGGGAGAAAGTAAACCAGTGTCAGGGGAAGTGTCCAACCCACTGGCCTCACCCAGGTCCATCTGCCAGTCCATGGGGTCTTTAAGCTGGTTTGTTAAAGGGTCCAGCTGCCCCTCCCAGTCCTCTTCACCACCTCCTGGCACAAAATCAACTCCAGGGATGAACACAGGGACAAAAGTCCCTTCCGCATCGGAACCGATGTTGGTCCAGCTCCGTGTCCACGTCGGGGATGAGGATGGGGTCGATGGCGACCGGGGGCACGGTCGGTGTATGGAGCGTGGCCACTGGGACTCTCGTCGGGGAAGGTCGAGGTGGAACAACTGACGTCAAATGCCCAGGGCACTCGACTGACTCTGCGGAGCCCGAAGGCACACCATCTGAGCTAGGCTGCCCAAAGATGAGGTGCAGGGCCTCATGAAACTTTTCCAATTGGGCAGGAGACGCTCAGGCTCCTGGAAAAGCGGGGAGGTGTGGAGTTGTCTCAGAAAGAGGCTCTGAGGACACAGGCCTAGAGGCAAGACGCTCCATGTCCTGCGTCGCGTCTGCCGACAGATGGGGTGAAGTCGAAGAATGCCTATGCTTCTTCGACGACTTCTTGTGCTTACCTGAGCGCCCCGAAGATTTTGTAAAGGACAAGGAGTGCAGGCTCCGCAACCGTTCTCGGGATCTTTCTCTCGATGGAGAACGGGAGCGACACGGAGCCAAGCGCCGGGCCGCCAACAGCTCTCGGGACTGCTCCCGCAAAGCCTTCGGATTCATGGCCCGGCATTTGGGGCATGACTGAGTCGTGGTCGTGCTCCAAGCACCAGAGGCACGTGAGGTGTGGATCTGTCACAGACATCAGCAGGGCTTAAATCAGGTCCTGCGCTGGGACATCCTCGACACACCAGGAGTCCAAGAAAATTCTCGACAAAAGTCAAAAAAAGGTTAGCCAAAAAACAGCTGAGGGGTAGCTCTCTCCGGATCTGCCCTTAGGCTGGCGTGGAAAAAAAAAAGAACCGTCAGCTCGCCTAGGCGGCGTCTATATAGGTCCCGCGACCTCATTTCGGTTGCGCATGATGCCAATGAAGGATGCGGACCTAACCAACGCCGCTTACTGATGCGCAGGGGTACGGCTGATGAAAAATTTCCGGATCCAGACTGACGCCTGGGGGAAATGCAAGAGGTAAGGAATCTACAACTAGAAGTCTTTATCAGATGTATAATATATGAAGGATGAAGTGTTGTGCAGTGCATGTGCAGTGTGTGTGCATGCTGGCAGTGCGTGTGCTTGTGAATAGCACACCATAGCACAATACAGAAAGGATACAGTACTGACGAGTGCGCACAGAGTGATTGTGTGCTGGATGAATGTGCGCCTAGGGTGGTACAATACATGGAGGCGACAGTACTGGACAGTATATGTGCTATGTATATACACAGAATGCAAAGTGTGCCTACAATGGTACATTACAGGGAGGACCTGGGGTTCCATTTTGGGAAGCCCAGGCCTGCCTGGTGAAGACGTGAGGAACAGAGGAATCCCACAGACAGATGTGTATTGCTGCATTCCTGTGAGCAGGGTAGTACACACTGGAGGAAGGGAGAGAGAGAGACCCCTGTACACTTCAAAATGGTGCTCTTTCATTAATCGAAAGATCACATGGAAAGGGAGTAGACATCTCAGAAAGGATATGGGGCTGATAAGGGAATCATAAAGAGTAGAACTGGGAGCCCAGGTTTAACCTTCTGATGCACATATCACTGTGACTGACGTCCAGGTGTGAACTCTAGTCACTCCTATGGCCTGTGTTGTGAGATTATCAGCCTCAGAGTCTCTCCTTCTATGACAGAAGAGGAGAGAGAAAAGTGTAAATTTCAAAAGAAGCAGAACCCCAACATAAACCTTCAAAGACAGACCCTAAATCACAATTGGTGTCTACAAATGAACTATAAGAAGGGGAGGTTGAGACCCCAAAATGCGTCATCTGCCATGCACGGCCTTTGTGAGAAACGGAAGCTCTGCAAGGCTTCTGCCTGAGACCAGGACCGGGTGGCAAGGCCTGCTAGTCTTCCTGCTGGGTGAGGTGACATCACCCAGTGAAACCAAGAACACCTGCTCTGGAACCTGGAGCACTGGTGCCTGTTTGTTTGCCAAGACTAGTGTGCCCTGTGAGGAAGAGGAGAGCGTGGAGGGAGCAAAGTCCAGTAGGACTATTGAGAGGACTCCCGGTGCGAAGTCTGAGGAGATCCCTGTGCACCGATTGGGCCATTCCCCATGTGCAGAAGTGATTCGGCGACCCCTGTATACCAGGAGAGGGCCACTGTGGACTGAGCCATGCATCTAGTGCCGTGCGGGGCGTGCCAAGTCTGTACCATTTCATTTTGGTGATCCCCTATAACAGAGGGGGCCACCGTAGCAATGACTGTCTGACAAAGCGCCAAGACTTGTGTGAGCCTTGATGGCGACCCCGTATGTCAGGAGGAGCCGCCGTGGTATTGGCAATCGCACTGGAGAAGTCCACACCTTACCCGTAAGCCAGATGGGGTTTCTGGTACTGAGTTTTGCCAAAGGTCGTCTTTCATCCAGGAAAATTGAAGCTGCAACCTGTTTGAGACCAGCCCACTGACCGACTCCAAGGAAGGCAGAGGACACAGTGAGGACTTTGCTCTGTCTGGGAGCACACAGATCAATCCTTTCCCCTGTGCGGGGTAATTGAACTTACAGTGCCGATGGAAGCTAGGTGCACCTCCGATCACTGTTGAGTCCAGCAGCACTGCTCGGGAAAGAGTGTCTGCCGGGTGATGCTGCATGTACCGCAAGCAGCCCAACTCCTCCAAACAGGACCAGAGCTCAAGTGCCCGCTGTCAGGGCACCCGCTGAAATGCTGTACTCTTCCGTGCTTAAGAAGCGGGTAAGACTTGAACCGGGCCTCTCGGGCCCTGGGGGACTCACTGACTAGGGAATAATCCCAATCATACTGCATGGAGGAGGGTGGGACAGGGATTTGCCAAATAAACACTAGAGTCTCGACCTCATGGGGATTGTGTTGTTGCTAACGAATCTCGTCATTTCTTTGAATGTGTAGAGAAATAAAATACTTATTTAATCTCTAAAGGCAAATATTTGACTAGACATTGATTTATTGACGTTACTGAGAAAAGTTTGAGCCGTGTTTACTAAGCCTTTGACTGCTTGCTCACAGCTACCACTGAGAGTCCATTGCAAAGGGGTACTTGGCCTAGATGAGCAGGATCCATAGTAAGTCTGGCTCCAGGACTTCAGGAGTAAAAGGCCTCAACCACCAGTAACCCCAGTGCGCTCTATGGCACTCTGAAAGGGGTTCTGACATGAACCGATCTGGAAAAATGCCCCTCTAAGCAAACATGGCTGTCCAGACAGTGGTGCTTCATGAACCTATAGTGACGCCCACGCAGCTGCCTGGCAGATGTGCAGAACAGCAGCTCAACATGCCAATGCAGTGGTAGCAGCTTTGGCCCTAGTGGAATGAGCTTGCAGTCCTTCCGGAGGCTAAGATTTTAAAACGGGAGCCTGATCCAGCGGGAGATGGCCCCTTTCTGAACTGCCTTGTCTTTTTTTTTGCTCCAGTGAAACCAGCAAATAGCTGATCGAACGGCGAACAGCCATCACAACGCATGCGTTACATCGCATGCGTTTACGTCGCAAGCGTTACAACGCAAGCGACGTTACGACGCGGACCATTACTACGCGTCGCATTACATAGCATGCACTTCTACAACGCATGCTTTTAAAACGCATGTGATGTAATGGGCGGGCTCCGGGACGGACGTGCGCAACAGAGACGAGGAAGAGACAACGCTGGGACTGGAACCGGGAGAGAGGAACCACGACGAGAGAGAGGTAAGGGGGATTGTGCTTAGAGTAGTAGTGTTAGGCTTTAGGGCTTAGGGTTTAGTGTTGTGCAGGGTACTGTTTTAGGCTTTAGGGCTTAGGGTTTAGTGTTGTGTAGGGTACTGTTTAAGCTTTAGGGCTGTGTAAGGTACTGTTTTAGGGTTGTGTGAGGGGGTCGTAGTGCAGGGTAGTGATTAAAGGTTTAGGTTTTAGGGTACTGTATTGTTTTGTCCTGTAGGGTAGTGTTGTGGAGTGTGTGTTATGTAGGGTAGTGTATTAGTGTTGGGGGGTTAGATCGGGAAAAAAATGCGATGTAAGAGCATGCGGGGGATTGGTGTGCGTTGTAAAGGGGTTTTGTATGCATTTCAAAGGAAATGAGAAGTAATGGTTTGCGATGTTATGACTTGCGTTGTGACGGTACATGCGAACTAACAACTGCGATGTAAAGGCATGCGTTGTTTTAGTTCGCGATGTATCGTCATACATCCGATCGAACACCCAGTGTTCTAAAGGACGATCTATGAAAAAGCTCACCGCTCTTTTAGGGTCCAAACGATGAAATATCTCCTTCTCCTTAGAGGAGTGAGGTGGAGCAAATAACGCCAGCAAGATGATATTTTTACTGACGTGGAATGGCGTCCCGACCTTCGACAAGAAGGATGCTTGCGTACGCAGAACCAGTTTGTCTGGGAGAAGGTGGTCTATGGCAGAATGACAGAGAACATGAAGCTTACTCACTTGTTGCGCCGATGTTATGGTGATGAGGATTACTGTCTTGAGGAGGAGGCTCAAAGAGAGTGCACATCAAATATGTGAGAACCGCGTTAAGATCCCACTGTGGCATGACAAATGAAGAGAGTTGAAACAGGTATTGTAGTCCTTTAAAAAAAACATCACAACAGGTGATTTAAATATTGAGGGCTAGTCTAGCAACTATAAAAAGGCAAGCTGAAAGGTACCCCTAAACTGTGCTCAGGGCAAACCCTGATCATGTGAGGGATGAAACAAACAAAACATCAGATAACGTAGCCTAGATTTGGCATGTGTGGCACCAAGCCACTAATTTGTCCCAACGACAGAGGTATACTGTCCCCGTTGAGGGATGCCTGGCTGGCAAGATGCCATTAACCACCTCAGGAGGAAGACTGAAGGAGTTCAGCTGTCGCCACTCAATCTCCAAGCATGAAGGTGGAGATTGCGAAGGCTCGGTGCAGAACCCTGCCCGTTGTTGTGACAGCAGGTTCTCCCAGAGGGGCTGCAAGACCGGAAGACACATGCTCATGCCCAGGAGCTCTGGATAACATACTATCTGTGCCCAATCTGGGGCCACTATGATGACTTGGGCTCTGTCGGCCTTGATCTTCATCAGAACTCGGGCAGAAGAGGTATTAGTGGGAAGGCATAAAGGAGTCCCGAGCTCCAGCCTAGGTGGAAAGTGTCTCCAAAAGAGAGATGCCTTGGAAACATCAATGCGCAGAACTGCTGACATTGCCCGTTCTCAGCGGTGCTGAATAGATCTAGCCAAGTTTCTCTCTATGTGAGGAAGATACCTTGCACCACCTCCAGGTGCAACTGCCACTCGTGGTCGGCTAGGTTTCAACCGCTGAGCTTGTCCGTCCTGGTATTCAAAGATCCTGCAAGGCCGTTCACCATCAGGGCCATCCATTGATGGTCCAGGCATTTCCAGAAGCGTAGTGCCTCCTGGCACACGGCCCAGGATCCCACTCGCCCTGTTTTTTGCATTACCACATGGCGGTGGTGTTGTCTGTAACCACATGTACCAGCCTCCCCTAGAAGGATGGAAGAAAGCCAAGCGATGGCCCTCAGCTCGATATGGTTGATATGGATCCAGGACTCCGTCGGAGACCTCTTATCTCCACCTCTCCCACGTGGCTTCCCCACCCAGAAGTGATGCATCAGTCACCAACATCAGATGTGGGTGAAATAAGGGGAGGGATCTGCCACGGACTCAATCACTGTCCAGTAACCACCACTGTAGATCTTTTGCAGCATCTCCAAAATCTGGACGTGGTCGGAGAGGTCCCCTTGATGTTAGGCCCACTGAGACTTCAGATCCCACTGCAGAGCCTCATATGCCACTGGTGTATTTGATCAGTAGGATGCAGGACATCATCTGTTTCAGCGTCAACCTCAGTGAAACTCTGGACAGAAGATCAAAGATCTGGATCATAGCCTGAATGTCCTGGACTCTGCTTTCAGAGGAAAAGGAACGAAAGCAAACCATGTCCAGAATGGCTTAAATGAAAAGGAGTGTCTGAGAAGGAGTCAGGTGTGATTTTGGCATGTTGAGAGTGAACCCCAAGGATGACAGGAGGTTCACCGTAGTCTGGAGGGGGTTAAGAACTGCCTGGGCAGAGCCCGCCTTCAACTTCTAGTCGTCGAGGTAGGGAAAGACTAGGATCCTGACTTCCAAAGATGTTCTGCAACCACCAACATCACTTTCTTGAACACCCGAGCAGCACTGGTAAGGCCAAAGGGGAGCACAGAGTACTGAAAACGCTTGTGGCCTATTGAGAACCACAAGTAATTCCTATCGGACTGCAGGGCGCAGATATGAAAATAAGCATACTGCAGGTCCAGCGTTACCTTCCAGTCTCCAGGGTAGAGGACAGACTAAACCTGGGCCAGGGCGAGCATCTTGAACTTGTCCTTTTTCGTAAAGGCATGAGAGGGCAACGGTCTAATATGGGGTGGAGGATCTGTCCTTTTTCGGCACCAGGAAGTAGCGGGAATAACAACCACAACAGACTTCTGGCGCTGGGACCCACTCTATGGTTCCCTTGGCCAAAAGAGCCTAGTCTTTCTGATGGTCTTTGTCAGCCATTCTGAGGATGGTGGTCGGTGCCTCGGGCTTCCAAGAAATAGCAAAGCATAACCTAGCAGAACAATTCGCAGGACCTACTTGTCCGAAGATGTCCTGCAATCCTGGCAGAAAACATTGGATCCTGCCTCCGACAGTGTGGCTGTGTGCTGACAAGGGCATGCTAAAGAAGCTTGAAAGAAGCATCAGTTGGCGGTGTGGAAGTTGGGCTTTCCCTGTCCCTTGTTGCCCTCTCTGATGGATGCCAAGGCCACGAAAAGGATGTGTAAAGTCTTGTACATCAGTAGCTGCAGCTGACAGTATTGGTTGCCTCTACCAGAGGAAGCGAAAATGCTGAGGTGGCTAGCGTGGGGGAGGCGGGGGGGGGGAACAGAAGTGTCCAGGGAGCGTACTTGTAGCCATGCTATCTTTGTAGCGCTTAAGGGCTGAATTGGCTTCGTCCCCAAACAATCAGCAACTGAATGTCTCCCGAAAAGCCGGTGGATTGCATGTATGGATGTATCTGAATGGCTACACTAGTACCAATGGCCCTAGTGTAAAGTCTGTAGCTGATGGTAAACTCTGCTGCATCACGATGATCTTCCATGGCCTGAGAAAGAATGGGCTGGGCTTCTTCCGGAACCACGGGCAACATTTGGGCCACTAAGTCCCACAAGGCGTGACAATAGCAACCTAAAAAGCAGTCTCTATCCTCTTAGATTCCCTGATGTGGGGGGTAAGTGGGAAACGAGTTCAGTTCACTCTCGTGGCCGAAGCCTGCAAGGCTTTGAGGAGTGGGGTGCTGAGTGACAGAAGCAGGGTCACCTGGAGCAGGGCCATAGCATCTGGCAATGTACAGACGGGCCTGAGGACGGTTCGTCCCAGGTACCCAAGACAGTATCTGTGAGAGCCTCATTAAATGGGACAAGAGGCTCAGAACTCAACTGGGCAGGCTACAACACCTCCGTCAGAACACTGGTTTTAACCTTCTGAGTGTGAAGATCAAGGATCTCCATTGCATAACCATAGCGAAGAAGGATCTTTCTTTTGTGACAGGTCCTGAGGGAGAATCTAGGCCAGTGTCTGGGGAGGTATCCAAACCACTGGCGTACTGGAGGTCCTCATATTAGTATTCTTCGGAGTACGGTTGGGGTCATCTAATCTCCAGCATAATAGCCTCCATTGTTTGAGCCTGTGCCGAAAAGTTCACTTAGAAACTGATCCCTAACAGGAGGCATAGGCACTGTGTTCGAGTCAGAAGGATGATAAAAGGGTTGCGGCTCAGAAAGGAGTGATTGGCCTTGATCGAGGTCAGGCCAGCGTCGGACACCACTAAGGGTTGTCTGTCATCACCTGCAATCAACAGCATCGGTGGATCACGTTCTGGTGTGGGTTCTGGCACCGGAGAGGGAACCAGTACCGAAGTTGGTCCTTAGCCCTGAGCAGATACAGAGGGCCCAAATGGCCCAGAGGGAAAATTGCAGGCGGCAGCCCAGATGAGACATCTTGGCTTCTTGGGACCTACAGGCACGCCAGAGGGAGCCAGTAACATGCTAGAAAGATGCACCGACAAAATATTGATAGCAAAAATATAAATGACAAAAATATCGATGAAAAAATATAGAATGCAAAAATATCGACTCCCTATACTTAAACAGGTAAGTACAAAAATATCGAATCAAAAATATAGAAGTTAAAAATATAGATGTAAAAAATATCGATTTCAAAATATAAATAAAATAATATACATTAAATATATAAAATATTAATATAATCTTTAACAAAATAAATTAAATGTAATATACGTTTGAACTAAATATAAAAAGAAACTTAATTTAAAAAGAAACACATAATTTATACATATATTTACTTTAAAATAACGTATTAACTATCCTTATTTAATTTTTAAACTTTTAAATTATATAAAAATAAAATATATACATATATTAATAATTTAAAATAAAAAAACATTCTATAATTAATTAAAACATTAAACTATTTAAAAAAATTAAAACGTACATTTCTTAATACAATAAATACAACAGTAGGGAAAATGTTGGATAGTGGAATAATTAAATTTACTGGACCAACTCCAGTGAATACAACAGTAGGTAATGTGTTGGATAGCGGAGGGGTAAAATTTACTATTCCCACTCCAGTGAGTGCAAAAGTAGGGTAAATGTTGGATAGCGGAAGAATTAAATTTACTATTCCCACTCCAGTGAGTGTAACAGTAGGGAAAGTGCTGGATAGCGGAGGGGTACAAATTACTATTCCCAATCCAGTAAGTTCAACAGTAGCGAAAGTGCTGGATAGCAGAGGGTAAGAATTACTATTCCCACTCCAGTGAGTGCAACAGTAGGGAAAGAATTGGATAGCGGAGGGGTAACATTTACTATTCCCACTCCAGTGAGTGCAAAAGTAGGGTAAATGTTGGATAGCGGAAGAATTAAATTTACTATTCCAGCACCAGTGAGTGCAACAGTAGGGAAAATATTGGATAGCGGAGGGGCAACAATTACTATTCCCACTCCATAGAGTGCAACAGTAGGGAAAGTGTTGGATAGCGGAGGGGTAAAAATTACTATTCCCACTCCAGTGATTGTAACAGTAGGGAAAGTGCTGGATAGCGAAGGGGTAAAAATTACTATTCTTACTCCAGTGAGTGCAACAGTAGGGAAAGAATTGGATAGAGAAGGGGTAAAAATTACTATTCTCACTCCAGTGAGTGCAACAGTAGGGAAAGTGCTAGATAGCGGAGGGGTAAAAATTAATATTCACACTCCAAAGAGTGCAACAGTCGGGAAAGTATTGGAAAGCGGAGGGGTAAAAATTATTATTCCCACTCCAGTGAGTGCAACAGTAGGGAAAGTGCTGGATAGCGGAGGGGTAAAAATTACTATTCCTAATCCAGTGAGTTCAACAGTAGGGAAAGTGCTGGATAGCAGAGGGGTAAAAATTACTATTCCCACTCCAGTGAGTGCAACAGTAGGGAAAGTTTTGGATAGCGGAGGGGTAAAAATTACTATTCCCACTGCAATGAGTGCAACAGTAGGGAAAGTATTGGATGGCAAAAGGGTAAAAATTACTATTCCCACTTCAGTGAGTGCAACAGTAGGGAAAGTATTGGATAGCAGAGGGGTAAAAATTACTATTCCCACTCGTGAGTGCAACAGTAGGGAAAGTGTTGGATAGCAGAAAAACAAAAATTACTAATAACATTTAAACAATTGAAAAAAATTAAATAATCTTAAAAAAAATAAACAATATTTTAAAAATATACGATTAAATATATTAAACATATTTAAATTATATTAATTACATATAACAAAAAGGTACAAATATTATATAAAATAAAATAAATACATTTATAAACAATATTTATTTAAAAGGAGCAAATATTAACAAACAAATTATTTAAAACAAATGTATTTATTTTATTTCCTACCCTATAACACCACACCAATAAAAAAGACCAACATTTTTATTTACATTTATTTCCATAATTAATAATGAATTTAAAAAATGTTAATAAAAAAAATAAACATTCACTGAGTGCACATTCTTTAACACTATAATATCCACAACACACAACTAAAATTAATTACACAATTACCATAATTAATTACCAAATAATTTAAATTAACTCAATAATTCATCAATAAAAAATAAATAACTTCCCACCCTTCCCACCTATAAACACCACAACACACACCTAAAATTAATTACACAATTACCATAGTTAATTACTAATTAATTAAAATTAATTAATTAATTATTAATTTTCCAATTAAAAATAAATTACTTTCCACCCTTCCCACAATTTTCACCTATAAACACCACACCAAAAACTAATTACACAATTACCATAATTAATTGCCAATTAATTAATTAACAACTAATTATTAAATAATTAACAAATAAATTAATTTACACATTTAACACTAACATCTGAATTAAACAAATATTATTAAATAAAAAGTACTCAATAAATGTAATATAATTGAATTACTTCCCACCCTATTCCCCTATAAACCCACAACCCGCTACAGAACTAAAAACGCAAAATTCAAATTAAAAAAATAATAACTACTAAAAATAATCAATACATTTTATATAATTAAATTAATTCCCACCATATTCCCCTATAAACCCACAACCCGCTACGGAACTAAAAAGGCAAAATTCAAATAAAAAACAAATTTAATGACTACTAAAATTTTAACATATAATAAACATACAAACAATTCTTAAACACAAAAATACATCACACTCAAAATATACTAAAATAGAAAACATTAATTAAAAAAATCTATTTTTAACTATATTTTTGGAAACGATATTAAACACTTCAATATTTTTTAAATCAATATTACTTACCTAAAGTACGAGTTACTTACCTTTGGTAACGATGTAGCTGGTAGAGACGTCTAGCCGCAGATTCCTTAACTTAGAATATCCCCAGGCGTCAGACTGGATCCGGAAAAGTTTGCGCAGCAGTACCTCTGCGCACCGGGGGCGGCGCCGCCTGGCTCCGCCCTGACGTCGTCCCCGGACATGACTTCAGTGGAGCCACTATAGGACCCTCCCGGCGCGCTGACGTCCGTTTTCTTCGGAGGAACGTTTCCGCGCTACAACGCGGAGCCCCCAGCAAAACTGTGAGAGTATGGGAACAGTGTGCGAATAAAAAAGAGAATTGGTGAGAAAGCACCATGAGTGACAGTGAGAAGCACGGTCGACTGAAAGGTGTCGAAAAGGAAAGAGCAGAGCAATACTCTGAGAAGCCAATTCGCAAGAGCGAAGTGAATGTCACCCCTGAGGGAAATCGACCTACAAAAAGAAGACCGAGGCAGACGACCGAAAGTCTGCACCGGATGAAAGGAAATGAAGAGGGCAGAACAGTAAACTGAGAAGCAACCCCGCAAAAGCGAGAGAGTGCCCACTCTTGAGGCAAGACGGCAAGAATGAGCCGAGAGCGACAGGCAAAAAGCACCCACCCATAGGATTAAGAAAAGAAGAAAGAAATAGGGAGACCGTGTCCCCTGTGAGAGAATTATCGGTCGTAGGAACAGGCCCAAAAGAGACCGGAACACTAATTGACTGCAGGAGCGTCAACAGAGAAGGCGGGTGGGAGGGTAGAGAACACCAGTAGGCACCATACTGGAAGAAACTGATGCGTAAAAACGCAGAAGGACACCTGAATCCACCGCCCCAGCATGAAAATGGGGGGGAAACAAGTAAACCAAAGGAAGAGGCCAACGGGGAGCAAGGAGAAAAAACGCCGCCCCGTGGAAGGACAAGCCACCCCAAAGGAGGCGAAAGCCAAAAACCCCACCTGAAAAGGTCCTCGCAGATCGGGGAGGATGGGTGGGCGTTAAGGAATCTGCGGCTAGACAACGTCTCTACCAGATACATCGTTACCGAAGGTAAGTAACTCGTACATCTGATAGAGACATATAGCCGCAGATTCCTTAACTTAGAATAGATACCAAAGCCATACCCCATTGGAGGCGGGTCTGCGACAGAACCCCACTAAGTTCCCAAGGGAACAGAAGTGTCAACCAGCTGACTAAACACAGTGGGGACAGCGCTGCCAGAAAGGCCAACACCGGTCCAGGATACTCCGGAGGAAGTGGCCAACAATGAGAGGCAAAAGGCATCAAAGACTGCCGAGGGCGGCAGGAAATCCCTGTTGGTCAACAGCGGAGAAAATGAGCACAAACCCAAAAGGGGGGATGTGGAATAAGAGTGGACACCTGCCGTAGCGGCACGAATGCAGGATGTGAGGGACCCACAGGATCCGATGGACCGTTGAAAGAGGAAGGTTTAACTAGGGCACAAGGACGTACCGAGTCCGAGGGCCATGCACGACAGTGAAAGAAACACTGTGACAGTGGGAACAGCAGCGGGAAGATGCTGACTACGCCCAAGATGAGTTAGTGTTACAAGAAACACAAGACCTGCTAATGCACCCGTTACGCAAAAGGGCGGACAGCCCAAGGCAGAAAAGAACGGTAACAACCAGTGCAACGCACGTGGGTAACCGAAGTACACCAAGAAACCTGGATGTACCGCCAGAACCACACCATGGAAGGAGAAGGCCCCATGAAGCGCCACGAGCAAGCTGAGACACAAGAGGCACAAGATCAGGCGCATTGTGTGAACGGCGCTCACGAAAGTGAGGGACCAGACCTCGGCGACTACCCGGAGTAGTAAGCATGTGGAAGGCGTATGTGTGGGTAGCACACTGGTGAGAAAGAAAAAACACCAGAGCCCCAACAGCCACGCAGCAGCGGCACTGGGCAGAACAATGCCCAGAGCGAGAGCAACAGCCACCGACGGTGGAGCAGACCCATTGGCTAATGCGAGAGAGGCAAGGAGGCCAGGCCAGCCGTGATGTGTCCAGAATCACAGGATGTAGAGTCGACCCCGAGACCGGAACCTCGCGCTCCAGCTCGAAAATCGGCATCTAGCCAGGAGACCACATCAGCTCCCCTAACACGCACCATGAGAGAACAATGCTCTGAGGAGACCGCCCCCGCTGAGAGCAGCAACCGCAGCCCGAAGGAAAGCACACCAACCCTGCGTGGAACGCAACAGGGGCATGAGAAACGGTGGCAGAGGAAGTGCCAAAGGCAAGGCACAAGACAAGGAAGATCAACCACGTCTGGAGCCAGAACGCCACCATGGAGAGCGAAGTCCACCAGGAAAGGGCTACGCAGCATGGATATAGCAGAGGAGAACGAGGCAACAGAAGGCACCAGAGAAGAACGTACCAGCCGGAGACACTAGGGAGCAGGCATGGTACACCGATAGAACACAGAGGGAGAGTGCCGAGCTAAGTAGGAGTGCTCGGGGACAACGACAGGGCCTTCCGACTGTGCGGCCACAGATGGAACAGCCGCAGCGAAGAACCATGAGGGGACGGGAAGGAGCAGAAAGCCCTTCCGTCCTGAAGAAAGGTATTGGGAAAAATGCAGGCCAGCAGCCGACACCCCACCAATGGCACGCAAGAAGGCCCCTGAAGGGCCCGCAGCAGCAGCGTGCAAAACACACAGGCACAGCCGCATGAGGACCGAGTGAAAAGGACCCCACAGAAGCGAACAAAGGCAACTGTCGAAGGAAGGCAGCTATACAATAGCAAACAAATACCCCACATAGGGTAAGTATCAACCCCAACCAGGGGCTCCTCTGGAGCGGAAGCTCAAGACAGAGGACGTAAAAGTGGAACTTAGAAACCACAGGCTCCGAACACATAACCCGTGGAGGAAAGGTGCAACCTGAACCACCAGGCTATAGGAACTGAGAAGGATAAGCAGCAAAACTGCTGCATAAATGAAAGAAAATACGGCGAGGAGCCGCCCAGGCCGTTCAGGCAGTACAGCATGAACCCGGCCCAACATGAGTCAAGACAACAGAGCAGGGTGAGGACAAGGACCTCAACCGGAACAAAAACTACGAAAGGTGAGACAGAAGGCGGCGAACCGCAGAGTCCGCATGTGCGTCAAACAGGGACACACCATCAAAAGGCAAATCCCGGAGACTGTCACGGACATTGTCGGGGAAACCCCCGTCGCGCAGCCAGGCATGGCGGCGCAAGGCAACGGACCGCGCCATTGTCCTACCCACCGAATCGGTAGAATCAACGGCGGACCGAATCGTAAACCGCGCCATCTCTCTGCCTTCGTGAATGAGACGAGCCATATCAGCTCGAGGACACTCAGGGAGGGCAGGCAAAAGACACTCCACGGAGTCCCAAAGGGCAGAAGAAGCCCTGGCAAAAACGCAAACTGTGTTGAGAGCACGTAATGCCGAACTAGCGGACGCAAAAATGCCGCGTCCACATGTCTCCAGCCAACGAGACTCCCTAGTAGGAGGCTGCAGTAGAGGTGGAGAAGAAGGCTGCATGGCTAAAGACACCTGCACCACGAGACCGTGAGCAGTAGGCTGAAGGGACAAACAGGATGGGCCCCCAGGGGCCGGACGATGCCGATGCGCAACGGCCCTGTCGACAGCATCTCCTGAAGAGGGACGCGCCCAAGTCCCGAGAAGGGCGTCGAACAACAAGCCGCTAAAGGGCAGCAAGTGCTCAAGATCCACCGCACCTTGGTGGAGGAGATCCAACAACGGATCAGAGGACAAGAGGACAGAAGGAGGGTGCAAGTGCAAAACAGCTGCCGCCCTGCGAACACCCCGTAAAAATAATGCACCAGCTTCAGTGGGCGTCCGGGGGGGGGGACAAGAGCCCATCTGTAGGGGACGGTTGCAAACTAACACGTCCCCCAGCAGGAGGAAGAAGGGGCCACTGCCTCCATGGCGGCGGAGCCAACGGGCGTGGAGACAAGCCCAAGCACAGCGGTTCCGTGTCCTCTGGAAGCGGAGAGCCAAGTGGTACCGGCGACCCTTCCGGCGTCGACCGACGCCGATCCGGCGCCGAAGCGACGTCGAGCCCCATGAGGGGCGACTCGGCTGGACGAGTGGGCGGCAACGTCTCCACCACCGAGAGGTGCGGAGAAATTGCCTGAGGTCCAGGAGACGACAGGCAGAGTGCCGCCGGTGCCGACGCAGGGAGCCGCCAGGGGCTATGCGGGGACAAGGCAGAATGGCTCGGCGTGGGGCTGGAACGCCCATCGGTTGGAACCGACGCCGGCACGACTCCGGAGCCGGAGTCGAGGCATTCGGCCGGCGCCGAGGGCGAACCCGCCGGCGGAGACCCGACCTGAATGCCTACCTCCACTGTGGGACCCGAAGGCGCACCAGGGAGTGGAGGTGACCCAAAGATGGAGTGCAGAGCCTGGTAATAGGCTTCCATCTGGGGCAGAGTTGCACCAGTACCCGGAAAGGGCGGGTAAAAGGAGGCCGACTCCGGGGGGCACGGCTCCGCGAAGGAGCGGGAACCATGGCCCCCACCGTCACGTGGAAGCGAGGACTTCGACTTCCGTGACTTGTGCTTACCTGCAGATCGACGTTCGCGGGATCGACTCCGGGAGCGGGCGCGGAGAGACGAACCCACTGGAGAATGCCGGGGAGACGCCGGGCGGCCAAGAGCTTCATCCGCCGCTCCCGTAGGGACTTCGGACGCATCTGCCGGCAGGCGTCACACTCCTCGGAGTCGTGGTGCGACCCAAGACACCACATGCAAATGGCGTACGGGTCCGACGCCGACATCTGACGCAAACAAGTCCCGCACAATTTAAAGCCCGAAGGCATCGCACACTGTTCCCCGACGCCATCGACGTCGAAAAAAGGGCCTGAATAAAAACAGGCCAGAGGAACAGCTGAATTCCGGATCCGCATTGTAACGCGGAAAAGAAGGAAACTGACGTCAGCGTGCCGGGAGGGTCCTATATGGCTACACTGTCGTCATGTCCGGGGACGACGTCAGGGCGGAGCCAGGTGGCGCCGCCCCCCGGCGCACAGAGGTACTGCTGCACAAAATTTTCCGGATCCAGTCTGACGCCTGGGGATATTCTAAGTTAAGGAATCTGCGGCTAGATGTCTCTATCAGATATAGATATTCTTGACCACGAGAATTTGTCTGTCGATATTCCTGACCCACAATATTTTTGACACAATATTTGTGCAATTCAATATTGTTTACTCGATATTCTGTCTCTGCACCATGCACCATATCATTGTGGGATTCCACGATTGGCTGCGGTGCCACCGACATACCTGGGTAATCCGGTTGCCGTGGGACCAGGGTGGGAATCAACTCTGAAGTAGACAGAGTTCAGAAGCATGACATGGAGGCATGATGACACCCTCGTGCCTTCTCGGGGACCGAGAGTGGTAGGACGGGGTCAAGTTGCACATAGACTTCTTGTACCTCCCTGAGGACTTGTAGCATGAAGAAGACCGGCCACGGGAGCGATCAAGCGATCCCAGCGCAGGGACTTGCGGTGTTTTGCTTCCTGATCTTCAATGGCTTTGTGGTGCATGAAAGTGCAATCACTGCAGGCCTTAGATTTTGCGATCTGACCCTAGGCACCACAGGCATGTGGGTCAGTCACAGACATTTGTTTGTGGCATTCCCCACCAGGTTTACACCCTGTAGACTTGGGAGGTGACAATTTCCTTGCACACTGAAGAATTTAGAGAATTTAAAGTCTCAATGAGATGAGGGACAGCAACGGATCTGCATCTGTTGGCACGGAAAGAAAGGAACTAATGTTAGCCCACGTGTGGCACTTAACATAGGCCAGCGCATGTCACATCCGTTGCGGGACGTTGATGCAGAGCCTCTGGCACTACCTGCCGGCACGCAGGGGTACTGTCGAAAAAATTTCCGGATCCAGTCTAATGCCTTGGGAAGTATTCAAAAGGTGTGGAATATGTAGAAGTCTCCATCAGAAATGGGCGCCAATTGAATAAATTCTACGTTTGCAGAAGAAGCTGTTGTGTCCAAGAGACTCCGGAGGATGCAGTAACCATGTGAAAGCTTTCCACATCTACATAAATCCACTTACCCTTTCCTGGCATCTATTCCAGGCACAGACACTTTTATGAAAGAGAACTAGGAAATAGTGGACAGAATGCGGTCAGGTTTTAACCTCCTGCCACCAAACATTACTTTGAATTCCTAATCAGGCACAGAAAAGCTCTACACAGAGTCCACCTTTGGCTGGCTGTTTCAAAGCAGAATACGCAATAGCAATCACAACCACAACAGACCTATCAACCAGCGAACTAGATTCATATGTGTAGGTAGCAGCACTTTTGACGAATCAGACTACATGGAAGGCAGAATCAGTTCAGTATGAGTCTTCTCTTGTAAAAACATTCTACTGCCTTACCTTATGCGTCTGGTAATACACATACAGTTCTCATCTGTAACGCAAAATGCCTCATATCATGGTTAGAAGGCAATGCCAGTGATTTGTCTAATCTCGAAACACTTAAGAATAGTTGCACTAATCATAAGATAAAAAATTAAGACTAACATTGTTCCCGCAAACCAATAGACACTGGAAGCAAATGACATCTCAGGCACTGTAGTTGCCAGACTTCTATAGAATGGGATCATTCTCAAATTCATATCCTTAGAAAAAGGCAAGTATCACAATGCGGAAAACAACTTGATACAATATGAAGAATAGGAGACTTAGGGGGTCATTATGATGGCGGGCGGTAGTCACCGCCGGCCCGGTGGGGGCGATCCGCCCGCCAACCTTGCCTGAATGACCCCCGCCATATTAAGATGGCTGGGGGGTCCGCGGCGGACGGAAAGACCGTCCGCCGCTTTTCCGCCGGTCGACTCGGGGCATTATATGGTGGCGGTGTCTGCAAGACACCGCCATCCATATTATGATGCTGGCGGAGGTGTGCCTTTCCATGGCGGCGTTGCCGCCATGGAAAGGCATACAGTAATTGCTATTGGGGGCCCGTTGCAGGCCCCCGGAGTGTTGGGGGGTGCACATGGGGGGTACCTATGGCACCCCCCTGCATTTCAATGTACAACGTGGCAGGCACTGCACAGTGCCTGTCATGTTGTGCATTGAAAAGCACAACTTGCAGCACCGCCCGCCGCAATGTCAGGAATGCGGGATGCGCCCGCCAGTGTGGCGGGCGCATCCTAATGGCATGTGCGAGACCGCCGCATGCATTGCGGGCGGTCCCATTTTCCGGGGGTATGGCGGGCGGACAAAGTCCGCCCGCCATGCTAATGACCCCCTTAGCTTGCACCTGGTTATTTTGAGAGAAGTGGCAATCCACCAATCTATCAAGAGCAATGTCACTACAATGGATATTTAGCTAAGACTATTGTGAAAGAACTAGTAGGAATGTCAAGGATGTTTGAAATCAGAACTCTTCCAACTTCCCTAATTTCTGGCTTTTCAAACTGCTGCAGGAAATTGTCCTAGCAGGGCTAGACTCCCTTAAACAAGCATACCAGAGTTGGCAGTCTGCATCATGGACTAACACTTTGTTAAACTCCATGATCTGAACTCTAAGGGATCAACGGTGGCAAGCAATACACTGATTATGAATGGAAAAAGACAACATGGCCTCATTGATGGGAACTGAAGGGTTGATAGTTGAGGTGGACATTGTGGCGATGCAGTTTGCTTTCATTTATGGCTAAAAAACTGCACACTGCCAGGTGGTAGAACTACCTGGTTATTTTAATACTCCTATACCTTGTTCTTTCTTCCTTCACACGTTGCCAAACGCACAAGTTACTAACTTGTGTAATGATATATCTGTAAGAGACAGTAGTTAGTGACAGATTCCTTACCTTAGAATATCCCCAGGCGTCAGGCTGGATCCGGAAAGTTTTTGCGTAGCAGTACCCTTGCGCGTCGGTAGGCGGCGTCGGGCGGCTCCGCGTCAGTCGTCGGCGTCGTGAACGCCGGGATGACGTTGCGGGCAGTACTTAGACGCCGCCCCTGCGCGCTGACGTCAGTTCTGTACACGACTTTCCGCGCCAGGAACGCAGAGCCATGCAAGAAGCTGACATAGGTGTCTGAAAAATACTAGGGCCCTGAAAGGGATGTCCTTAACCCTAGAAATCAGTTCGCAGAACGGGGAGGATGGGAGGGCGGTAGGAATCTGTCACTAACTACTGTCTCTTACAGATATATCGTTACACAAGTTAGTAACTTGTGCATCTGAAAGAGACACGTTTAGTGACAGATTCCTTACCTTAGAATAGATACCCCAGCAATACCAACCCCGGTGGTGGGTCTGCGAACAAAGATCAGACAAGGAAGTCCCGGAGGACAGAACGGCCAAAGAAGCCTTCCCTCCGGACCTGACGCACAAGTTACTAACTTGTGTAACGATATATCTGTAAGAGACAGTAGTTAGTGATAGATTCCTTACCTTAGAATATCCCCAGGCGTCAGGCTGGATCCGGAAAAGTTTTGCGTAGCAGTACCCTTGCGCGTCGGTAGGCGGCGTCGTGCGGCTCCGCGTCCGTCGTCGGCGTCGTGATCGCCGGGATGACGTCGCGGGCAGTACTTAGGCGCCGCCCCTGCGCGCTGACGTCAGTTCTGTACACGACTTTCCGCGCCAGGAACGCAGAGCCATGCAAGAAGCTGACACAGGTGTCTGAAAAATACTAGGGCCCTGAAAGGGATGTCCTTAACCCTAGAAATCAGTTCGCAGAACGGGGAGGATGGGTGGGGCGGTAAGGAATCTATCACTAACTACTGTCTCTTACAGATATATCGTTACACAAGTTAGTAACTTGTGCATCTGAAAGAGACACGTTAGTGATAGATTCCTTACCTTAGAATAGATACCCCAGCAATACCAACCCCGGTGGTGGGTCTGCGAACAAAGATCAGACAAGGAAGTCCTGGAGGACAGAACGGCCAAAGAAGCCGTCCCTCCGGACCTGACTGTCAAGGCAGTAATGCTTAGTAAACGTGTGCAGCGAGGCCCACGTAGCTGCCTGACAGATAACCGGCAGCGGAACACCGCGGCCCAAGGCCGTGGTAGCAGCCGTTGCCCTGGTGGAATGGGCACGCAGCCCAACAGGAGGCTCCTTCTTAGCCAAAGAATAGCAGGTCTTGATGCACAAGGTAACCCAGCGGGAGATGGTCCTCTTGTGCACCGCCCGACCTTTTTGGCGCCCACGTAGCCAACAAAGAGCTGGTCATCCACCCGGAAGTGTTTCGTGCGGTCGATATAGAAGGAGAGCGCACGTTTTGGGTCCAGACGGTGGAGCCTCTCTTCCTCTCTGGAAGGATGCGGAGGCGGAAAGAAGGTGGGCAAAGTGATGGTCTGCCCAATGTGGAAAGCAGTAACCACCTTTGGCAAGAAGGACGGACGCGTCCGAAGAACAACCTTGTCTGGATGAACAGACAGAAAGGGAGGTTTGCAAGAAAGAGCCTGGAGCTCACTCACCCGCCGAGCGGAGGTGATGGCCACCAGAAAGGCTGCCTTTAGAGTCAGAAGACGAAGAGGACAGTTATGCAGAGGCTCAAAGGGAGCGCACATTAAAAGGTAAGAACCAAGTTCAAGTCCCACTGAGGCATTACAAACGGAACAGGAGGGAAGAGGTGAGTAATGCCTTTTAAGAACCTGTTAACAACAGGGGACTTGAAAAGGGAGGGCTGATCAGGGAGCCTGAGGAAGGCCGAGATAGCACAAAGATAACCCTTGATGGTACCCAGGGCAGAACCCTGTTGGGCCAGAGAGAGAAGGAACAGAAGGACCTCAGAAAGAGGGGCAGAAAGGGGATCCACAGCCTTTGCTGTGCACCATGCCACAAATTTGTTCCACCTGCAGGCGTATACCACCTTAGTGGAGGGACGCCTGGCTGCCAGAATCACATCACAAACTTCGGGAGGCAAGTCGAAAGGAATCAACTGCCGCCGCTCAATCTCCACGCAAGCAGGTGTAGACTGGACAGGTTCGGGTGGAGGACCGTCCCCTGCTGCTGCGACAGAAGATCCTCCCGAAGAGGCAGACGGATCGGGGGATCTATGCTCATATTGAGTAGCTCGGGATACCAAACTCTTCGAGCCCAGTCCGGAGCCACAAGAATGACTTGGGCCCGGTCGTGCCGAATCTTCTTCAACACTCTGGGTAGAAGTGGTATAGGCGGAAAGGCGTACAACAGACCGCAACTCCACTCGCGACGAAAAGCGTCGCCGAGCGAGTGCCGCCTTGGAAATTCCAACGCGCAGAACTGATGACATTGCGCGTTCTCTTCGGTGGCGAATAGATCTAACCAAGGCTCTCCCCACTGTAGAAAGAGTCCTTGCGCCACTTCCGAGTGAAGACGCCATTCGTGATCCATCATGCACCTGCGGCTGAGGTTCGTCCGCCCTGGCGTTCAGAGAACCTGCCAGGTGTTGAACCATCAGGAACATGCCCTGATGTTCCAGCCATGTCCAGAGGCGCAGAGCCTCCTGACAAAGGGTCCAAGACCCCACCCCGCCCTGTTTGTTGCAGTACCACATGGCGGTGGTGTTGTCTGTGAACACCTGCACTACCTTCCCTTTGACAGAGGGAAGGAATGCCTTGAGTGCAAGCCGGATCGCCCGGAGCTCCAGAAGGTTGATATGGAGCCGGGACTCCGCCGGAGACCAGAGGCCTCTGATCTCCGCCTCTCCCATGTGACCGCCCCATCCCAGAAGGGACGCGTCCGTCACAACTGTATGCTCTGGCTGGGGAAGGGAGAGGGATCTGCCCATGACCCATTGCCGGTTCGAGAGCCACCACTGCAACTGTTTTGCAGTCCCCTCCGAGATCTGGACGTGATCGGACAGGTTGCCCTGGTGCTGCGCCCACTGGAACTTCAGGTCCCACTGCAGAGCCCGCATATGCCATCTGGCATGATTGACCAGCAGGATGCAGGAGGCCATGAGGCCCAGCAGCCTCAGGGTCATCCGTACCGAAACCCAGGATAAAGGCCGAAAGATCGGAATCATAGCCTGAATATCCCGGACTCGCCGTTCGGGAGGATAGGCCCGAAACTGCGTCGTGTCCAGAACTGCTCCGATGAAAAGGAGCTGTGGAGAAGGAATTAGATGCGACTTTGGCACATTGATGGAGAACCCCAGCGAGTGCAGGAGTTCGGCCGTAGTCTGGAGGTGGGAGACGACTGCCTGGGGCGAGCCCGCCTTCAGCAGCCAGTCGTCGAGGTAGGGGAAGACTGAAACCCCTGCCCGGCGCAGATGAGCTGCGACCACCGCCATCACTTTCGTGAACACCCGAGGGGCACTGGTAAGGCCAAAGGGAGCACGGTGAACTGAAAATGCTCGGGGCCTACCGTGAACCGAAGGTAACGCCGGTGGGCCGGCAGGACGGGGATGTGGAAATACGCGTCCTGCAAGTCCAACGCTACCAACCAGTCTCCAGGGTCGAGGGCAGTCAAGACCTGAGCTAGGGTGAGCATCTTGAACTTCTCCTTCCGGAGGAAGCGATTTACGTTCCGGAGGTCCAAGATAGGACGCATGTCCTCCTTGTCCTTTTTGGGCACCAGAAAGTAGTGGGAGTAGCAACCACGCCCTACTTCTGGGGTCGGAACATGCTCGATGGCCCTCTTGGTCAAGAGGGCCGTGACTTCCTTCTGTAGAAGCACCAAGTGATCCCCTGACATGCGGTGGAATTGAGGTGGCATGGCTGGGGGGTGGTCTCGAAGGGGAGGGAGTAGCCCCTTCGGACAATGTCCAAGACCCACCTGTCCGAGGTGATGGTGCGCCAGTGGGGAAGGTGATGGCGGACCCTGCCCCCTACTGGCGTGCCGTGCACCTGAAAGGAGGGACTAGGAGGGCTTGGAGGCCGCGGACGGGTTGGAGGTGGTGGCCTGACCCGCACGCTGGTTGCCCGATCCGCCACGGCGGAATCCACGTCCTCGGCCACGCGAAGACGCCTGCTGCGCGGGCCGGTGGCTGGGCTGCTGACGTGAAGGGCGCCCCTACCGTGGCCACGATAGGGGCGAAAAGCAGAAGGCAGCGGAGGGCGTGTAGCAGAAAGGCCCAGGGACTTGGCAGTAGCCCGTGAGTCCTTAAAGCGCTCCAACGCATGGTCTGCTTTGGACCCAAAAAGACCGACTCCATCAAAGGGCATGTCCATGAGAGTATTCTGGACATCCCCTGAAAAACCAGTGGTTCTTAGCCAGGCGTGGCGTCGGAGCGCCACCGTCGTTGCAATCGACCTGCCCAGCGAGTCGGCGGTGTCAAGGCCACAACGGATAGTGTATTTGGCCGCATCCCTTCCTTCCGCAATGGCGCGGGAAAGCAGTGCCTGGACCTCCTCAGGGCACTGGGGCAAAACATCCGCCACCGAATCCCACAGAGAGTGGGTATATCGGCCCAAAAGACAAGCGGTGTTAACGGACCGCAAGCCAGCACTGGAGGAAGAAAAACCTTTCTTCCCAAACTGATCCAGGCGTTTGGATTCCCTATCCGGAGGAGCGGTAGGGAAGGCGGTTTGGGAAGCGGAGGCTTGGACAACCAAGCTCTCAGGAGTGGGGTGGACAGAAAGAAACAGGGGGTCGCCCGGAGCGGGGCGATGGCGTCGTGACACGTTCCGATCCACAGGAGCCCCTGTGTTGGGCTTGGACCAGGCGCCCAAAAGAACGTCAGTGAGGGCGTCGTTAAACGGCAGCACAGTCTCCGCAGAGGAGGCTGCCGGCTGAAGCACCTCTGTCAAGATGTTAGTCTTGACCGTCAAAGTAGGGAGCTGGAGACGTAAGGCCCCAGCAGCCCTACGCAACACCGTACCAAAATTGGCCCCCTCCTCCGTAGCCACGGGAGGAGACAGCATGCCAGTGTCAGGAGAAGTATCCAGACCACTGGCCTCCCCTAGACTCTCTGTCCAGTCCTCATCATACTGACAGTTTCGTGTCAGAGGGTCATCAGACCCCTCCCAGTCCTCCTGGTCCTCCTCTGGTTCAAAATAAGGAGGAGGAGGGACATTTGGGACCCAAGGTCCCATCGGCGCCGGAGCCGGCGTCGAGCGACGTCGCTCCGGGTCCATGTCCGGAGCCGGAAGGAACTGGGGAACGACGCCGCCCGGAGCCCAGGGCGGCGTCGAGAACGGCACCGGAGACATCGGGCGCCGGCGGAGGTGTCGTGAGGTCGACCGGCGTCGATGGGGGTTGTGGAGCCGGGATCGAGGCCGGGGCCGAAGCCGGAGCCGGGATCGAGGCTGGAGGCTCGGGCGGCGCCGGGGCCGGAGCCGCCGGCGGCGCCGGAGCAACCCCATCAGGGCCCGCGGGGCCCGAAGGCGCACCGGAGGGGCCTGAAGGCCCGAAGAGGCGGGCCATGGCCGACAGGAACTCCTGTACCTTGGCCGGATCCGCCCCCGAACCCGGGAAGGGCGGGTATGACGGGGCGACTCCACAGGCAAGTCCGGGGCCGCGGGGCGGGGACGGTGCCGGGAGGGGCCTCAGCCGAGTCGCGAGACCGGCGAGGCGAAGTCCGAGAGCGACGATGCTTCTTGGACTTCTTGTGTCGAGACTTACCGGACGAAGAAGACTTCGACGCCGACGACCGGTGTGCACTCCGCGAGCGACCCCTGGACCTCTCACGCGACCGGGGCTTCCGCGGAGCCGAATGCCGGGCCTCGAGGAGCTTTCGAGACCGCTCTCGCAAAGCCTTCGGGTTGAGGGCCTGGCATTCGGGACAAGACTCGGTGTCGTGGCCTCGGCCGAGGCAGAAGAGACACTCCCAATGCGGGTCGGTGACGGACATCATCCGCGCACAGGCGCCGCATCGCTTGAAGCCGGGCATCCCTACGACACCTGAAGGCTGGAAAAACACAGTGAAAAATCACCAAAAAGTATGGTCAAAAATTGACCAGGGCACTGCTCTTCCCGGATCTGCGCTTACTGGCGCGGAAAAAGAAGAACTGACGTCAGCGCGCAGGGGCGGCGCCTAAGTACTGCCCGCGACGTCATCCCGGCGATCACGACGCCGACGACGGACGCGGAGCCGCACGACGCCGCCTACCGACGCGCAAGGGTACTGCTACGCAAAACTTTCCGGATCCAGCCTGACGCCTGGGGATATTCTAAGGTAAGGAATCTATCACTAACGTGTCTCTTTCAGATTGTCAAGGCAGTAATGCTTTGTAAACGTGTGCAGCGAGGCCCACGTAGCTGCCTGACAGATATCCTGCAGCGAAACACCGCGGCCCAAAGCTGTGGTAGCAGCCGTTGCCCTGGTGGAATGGGCACGCAGCCCAACAGGAGGCTCCTTTTTAGCCAAAGAATAGCAGGCTTTGATACACAAGGTTACCCAGCGGGAGATGGTTCTCTTGTGCACCGCCCGACGTTTTTTGGCGCCCACGTAGCCAACAAAGGGCTGGTCATCCACCCGGCAGTGTTGTGTGCGGTTGATATAAAAGGAAAGCGCACGTTTTGGGTCCAGACGGTGGAGCCTCTCTTCCTCTCTGGAAGGATGCGGAGGCGGAAAGAAGGTGGGCAAAGTGATGGTCTGCCCAATGTGGAAGGCAGTAACCACCTTTGGCAAGAAGGACGGACGCGTCCTAAGAACAACCTTGTCTGGATGGACAGACAGAAAGGGAGGTTTGCATGATAGAGCCTGGAGCTCACTCACCCGCCGAGCGGAGGTGATGGCCACCAGAAAGGCTGTCTTCAGAGTCAGAAGACGAAGAGGACAGTTATGTAGAGGCTCAAAGGGAGCGCACATGAGAAAGGTAAGAACCAAGTTCAAGTCCCACTGAGGCATCACAAACGGAACAGGAGGGAAGAGGTGTGTAATGCCTTTAAGGAATCTGTTAACAACAGGGGACTTGAAAAGGGAGGGCAGATCAGGAAGCCTGAGGAAGGCCGAAATGGCACAAAGATAGCCTTTGATGGTACCCAGGGCAGAACCCTGTTGGGCCAGTGAAAGAAGGAACAGAAGAACCTCAGAAAGAGGGGCAGAGAGGGGATTCACAGCCTTTGCTGTACACCATGCCACAAACTTGTTCCACCTGCAGGCGTATACCACCTTAGTGGAGGGACGCCTGGCTGCCAGAATCACATCACAAACTTCGAGAGGCAAGTCGAAAGGAATCAACTGCCGCCGCTCAATCTCCACGCAAGCAGGTGGAGGCTGGACAGGTTCGGGTGGAGGACCGTCCCCTGCTGCTGCGACAGAAGATCCTCCCGAAGAGGCAGACGGATCGGGGGATCGACGCTCATACTGAGTAGCTCGGGATACCAAACTCTTCGAGCCCAGTCCGGAGCCACAAGGATGACTTGGGCCCGGTCGCGCCGAATCTTCTTCAACACTCTGGGCAGAAGTGGTATTAGCGGAAAGGCGTACAACAGACCGCAACTCCACTCGCGACGAAAAGCGTCGCCGAGCGAGTGCCGCCTTGGAAATTCCAACGCGCAGAACTGATGACATTGCGCGTTCTCTTCGGTGGCGAATAGATCTAACCAAGGCTCTCCCCACTGCAGAAAGAGACCTTGCGCCACTTCCGAGTGAAGACGCCATTCGTGATCCATCATGCACCTGCGGCTGAGTTCGTCCGCCCTGGCGTTCAGGGAACCTGCCAGGTGTTGAACCATCAGGAACATGCCCTGATGTTCCAGCCATGACCAGAGGCGCAGAGCCTCCTGACAGAGGGTCCACGACCCCACCCCGCCTTGTTTGTTGCAGTACCACATGGCGGTGGTGTTGTCTGTGAACACCTGCACTACCTTACCTTTGACAGAGGGAAGGAATGCCTTGAGTGCAAGTCGGATCGCCCGGAGCTCCAGAAGGTTGATATGGAGCCGGGACTCCGCCGGAGACCAGAGGCCTCTGATCTCCGCCTCTCCCATGTGACCGCCCCATCCCAGAAGGGACGCGTCCGTCACAACTGTGTGCCCTGGCTGGGGAAGGGAGAGGGATCTGCCCATGACCCATTGCTGGTTCGAGAGCCACCACTGCAACTGTTTTGCAGCCCCCTCCGAGATCTGGACGTGATCGGACAGGTTGCCCTGGTGCTGCGCCCACTGGATCTTCAGGTCCCACTGCAGAGCCCGCATATGCCATCTGGCATGATCGACCAGCAGGATGCAGGAGGCCATGAGGCCCAGCAGCCTCAGGGTCATCCGTACCGAAACCCAGGATAAAGGCTGAAAGATTGGAATCATAGCCTGAATATCCCGGACTCGCCGTTCGGGAGGATAGGGCCGAAACTGCGTCGTGTCCAGAACTGCTCCGATGAAAAGGAGCTGTGGAGAAGGAATCAGATGCGACTTCGGCACATTGATGGAGAACCCCAGCGAGTGCAGGAGTTCGGCCGTAGTCTGGAGGTGGGAGACGACTGCCTGGGACGAGCCCGCCTTCAGCAGCCAGTCGTCGAGGTAGGGGAAGACTGGCACCCCTGCCCGGCGCAGATGAGCTGCGACCACCGCCATCACTTTCGTGAACACCCGAGGGGCACTTGTAAGGCCAAAGGGAGCACGGTGAACTGAAAATGCTCGAGGCCTACAGTGAACCGCAGGTAACGCCGGTGGGCCGGCAGGACGGGGATGTGGAAATAAGCGTCCTGCAAGTCCAACGCTACCAACCAGTCTCCAGGGTCGAGGGCAGTCAAGACCTGAGCGAGGTGAGCATCTTGAACTTCTCCTTCCGGAGGAAGCGATTGACGTTCCGGAGGTCCAAGATAGGACGCATGTCCTCCTTGTCCCTTTTGGGCACCAGAAAGTAGTGGGAGTAGCAACCACGTCCTACTTCTGGGGTCGGAACATGCTCGATGGCCCTCTTGGCCAAGAGGGCCGTGACTTCCTTCTGCAGAAGCACCAAGTGATCCCCTGACATGCGGTGGAATTGAGGTGGCATGGCTGGGGGGTGGTCTCGAAGGGGAGGGAGTAGCCCCTTCGGACAATGTCCAAGACCCACCTGTCCGAGGTGATGGGACGCCAGTGGTGAAGGTGATGGCGGACCCTGCCCCCTACTGGCGTGCTGTGCACCGGAAAGGAGGGACTAGGAGGGCTTGGAGGCCGCGGACGGGTTGGAGGTGGTGGCCTGACCCGCATGCTGGTTGCCCGAACCGCCACGGCGGTATCCGCGTCCTCGGCCACGCGAAGACGCTTGCTGCGCGGGCCGGTGGCTAGGCTGCTGACGTGACTGGGCGCCCCTTCCGTGGCCACGAAAGGGGCGAGAAGCAGAGGTTAGCGGAGGGCGTACAACAGAAAGGCCCAGGGACTTGGCAGTAGCCCGTGAGTCCTTAAAACGCTCCAGCGCATGGTCTGCTTTGGAACCAAAAAGACAGACTCCATCAAAGGGCATGTCCATGAGTGTATTCTGGACATCACCCGAGAAACCAGTTGTTCTCAGCCAGGCGTGGCGACGTAGCGCCACCGTCGTTGCAAGCGATCTGCCCAGCGAGTCGGCGGTATCAAGGCCACAACGGATGGTGTATTTAGCCGCATCTCTTCCTTCCGCAATGGCGCGGGTAAGCAGTGTCTGGACCTCCTCAGAACACTGCGGCAAAACAGCCGCCACCGAATCCCACAGGGAGTGGGTAGATCGGCCCAAAAGGCAAGCGGTGTTGACGGACCGCAAGCCAGCACTGGAGGAAGAAAAAGCACTCTTCCCAAATTGGTCCAGGCGTTTGGATTCCCTATCCGGAGGGGCGGTAGGGAAGGCGGTTTGGGAGGCAGAGGCTTGGACAACCAAGCTCTCGGGGGTGGGATGTTGGGAGAGAAACAAGGGGTCGCCCGGAGCAGGGCGATGGCGTCGGGCCACGTTCCTATCCACAGGAGCCCCTGTGGTGGGCTTGGACCAGGCGCCCAAAAGAACGTCAGTCAGTGCATCATTAAACGTCAGCACAGTCTCCGTGGAGGAAGCTGCCGGCTGAAGCACTTCCGTCAGGAGATTAGTCCTGACAGCCACAGTAGGCAATTGGAGGTGCAAGGCTCCAGCTGCTCTACGCAACACCGTTGCGAAATTTGCTCCCTCCTCCGTAGCCACGGGAGGAGACAGCATGCCAGAGTCAGGGGAGGTGTCTAGACCACTGGCATCCCCAAGTTCCTCAGCCCAGTCCTGATCATACTCACACTGTTGTGTGAGAGGGTCTTCCGACCCCTCCCAGCTCTCCTGGTCCTCCTCTTGTTCAAAATATGGAGGAGGAGGAGGGACATTTGGGACCCAAGGTCTCATCGGCGCCGGAGCCGGCGTCGAGCGACGTCGGTCCGGCTCCATGTCCGGAGCCGGAGACAACCGGGGAACGACGCCATCCGGAGCCCCGGACGGCGTCAGGAACGGCATCGGGGTCGGCGGAGGCGTGGTTAGGTCAACCGGCGACGATGGGGGTTGCGGTACCACCGGAGCCGGGATCGGGGCCGGAGCCGAGGCCGGGATGAAGGCTGGCGGGACAGGCGACGCCGGAGCAACCCCATCAGGGCCCGCGCGGCCCGAAGGCGCACCGGAGGGACCTTGAGGCCCGAAGAGGCGGGCCATGGCCGACAGGAATTCCTGTATTTCGGCCGGAGTCGCCCCCGAACCCGGAAAGGACGGGTAATGCGGGGGCGGCTCCACAGGATGTCCGGGGCCGCGGGGACGGTGCCGACAGGGGCCTCAGCCGAGTCGCGAGACCGGCGAGGCAAAGTCTTAGAGCGATGATGCTTCTTAGACTTTTGTGCTTCGACTTACCCGAGGAGCGCGAAGACTTGGACTCCGACGACCGGCGGGGACTCCGCGACCGGCCCCTCGACCTCTCCCGGGACCGGGGCTTGGTGCGGCGCGGAGCCGACTGCCGGACCTCGAGTAGCTTTCGAGACCGCTCTCGCAAAGCCTTCGGGTGAAGTTTCCGGCAGTCAGGACACGACTTCGTGTCCTCGGCCGAGACAGTAGAGACACTCTAGATGCGGGTCTGTGATCGATATCATTCGACCACAGGCGTCGCATGGCTTGAAGCCGGGCATCCCTACGACACACCTAGGAGTCGATGTAAGACTCGAAAGAAACAGTGAAAAAATTCACAAAAAATTTAGTCAAAAATTGACTAGGGCACTGCTCTTCCCGGATCTGCGCTTACTGGCGCGGAAAAAGAAGAACTGACGTCAGCGCGCAGGGGCGGCGTTTAAGTACTGCCCACGACGTCATCCCGGCGATCACGACGCCGACGACGGACGCGAAGCCGCACGACGCCGCCTACCAACGCGCAAGGGTACTGCTACGCAAAAACTTTCCGGATCCAGCCTGACGCCTGGGGATATTCTAAGGTAAGGAATCTGTCTCTAACGTGTCTCTTTCAGATATTACCTGCAGACAGATCAGGACGGGAAGAAAACTTCTCAAAATGAAACATTCTCATTAAGACTCAAGTGAAGACCTGCAGAAGCATCTATCCTTGAGTAGCTTCTGCAACCTTATTGTTGGCAGTGAATCCTGTACTTTATTTATGTTAGTGAATACACGTGGTGGGCATCTGCACTTATTCTTCATCATCAGCCTTCGACTGAAGGCAAGACCAAGAAGGGAGAAAGGAGAAGAGAAAGACAGGAAAACAGCGACAAAAGGAGAAAACAGGGATGAAAAATATTCTGCAATACTCAGATACTGAGACAGCAAATGTACGGTGGTTGACGAAAGAGGCAAGTTAACATTTCAGGCAAATTACAAGGAGCTTCATCTGCTTGTAGAACTGAGTCTAGCATGAAACAGAAAGACCCATTCCCTGATTTAAATGAAATTCCACAAGTACGGCAGGAGTAAAGGAAAGTACTGTTTAGGAGACCTGCTTTTTTTTGCAGAAAATATTAATAGGAGTATTCAGTGGATGTTATTTCAAGCTAAGACCTTTCACAACAACAGATGACTCTAAAGCGCAAACCTAGCCAGAAAGCAATGGTGCACTGAACAGAATGCCACAAAGAAAGTTTCTTTAAAGAGCTTGCAACTGAGGGTGAAATCAAAGTTCAAATTTCACGGAGGAGCTGGTTCTCTGACTGGAAGATTTAAATTAAGTTTCACTGCATAATTTTTTATTAGTGACATGTACCTTCAAATGTATTCAAAGAGGCTACTTTGACCAAAAAGAAGTGTTTGTAAGAAATAAACTAAAACAGAACACAAATTCAATGTCAGTATATTTGTTTCTCAAGAGCCAAGTGGTGAAACTAACATTTTGACTGCTACCTTGCAGAATCTTTCTACCAGCCCATAATAGCAAAGCTCTAACCATAAATGCAAACGTGTGAACAAATAAATACAGGTATTAAGGAACTAGTCTTTAAGGAATGATGAAGGGAGCAAGAGTGGGGTTGGGATGGCGTGAATAGGGGGAGGAAGATTCATTCCACCACCCACCTTTGCTATCCTAGGAGATCCAGTACCTGAAGAACCAATCAGACAGGAGGAGAACATCCAAAACCCAAAACTGGAAAGGACTGACTTCAGTGTTTAAAATAGGGTCATTTGTTGGATGGCTTCAATTTCTGTACGGTCAGAATATAGGAAAAAAACTCTTTGGGCTTCACCTTTAAAATAATGTTAGGTATTGTTATGTCCAGCCCAACTATTTCACAAAGTTGTAACAAACTAACAAGTTACTTACCTTCGGTAGAGACTCTATCTAGCCGCAGATTCCATACCTTAGAATTATCAACAGGCATCAGACTGGATCCGGAAATTTTTTGTGAGCAGTCCCCTACATGCACATAGGTGGTATCGTTCAGATCCACGTGGCGCCATCGGCCGCGCCGGAAGTGACTCGTGCGGTGCCTATATAGGTACCTTTCCAGCGCACGGACGTCAAATTCTTTTAGCGATTTTGCACGCCAGGTGCACAGAGGCCTGAAGAACACTGATCAGTGGTGTGTGGAACTAGGGCCCTGAAGAGGGACCAGCCTTGTAACTATAAATCTGTTCGCAGAGTGGGGAGGAAGGGTGAGTCAGTAAGGAATCTGTGACTAGATAGAGTCTCTCCCAGATAAGGCGTTACCAAAGATAAGTAACTTGTTCATCTGATAGAGACTTCTAGTTGCAGATTCCTTACCTTAGAATAGATACCCAAGCAATAACTCCCCGGAGGAGGGTCTGCAAACCTGATTTATACTAGTAAGTCCTGCAGGACCGAACGGTCAAAGTGCCGGCCCGACGGACCCGACTGTCCAGGCAGTAGTGCGCAGTGAACGTGTGCAGTGAGACCCACGTTGCCTCCTGACCAATGTCTGGGACCGGAACTCCGTATGCTAATGCAGTGGTCACAGCTTTGCTCTAGTGGAATGAGCAGGCAAACTCTCTGGGTGCTGCTTCTTAGCCAAAGCATTGCAGATCTTTTTCTTTCTTTAAAAACCTTTATTTTTCAGTTTTATATCAAACATACAGCAGTAGTTAGACTATAAGAAAGGCAACAGAGCAAGCATATTACGGGGAAAGTACATCAAGATCCAATCATCCTGTAAACAATTTCTGAGAGCCCAACCAGAATACAGTCACCCTCTGCACATAGGCACTCCAACATGAGCCACCCCCCTATTTGGAGTCCTCCTCCCTGGCCGCCTGCAGACCATCATTCCCATCATCCGCCATACTTTCGTTATCAGAAGAGGCCACAGTGGCCTTGGGGTCTTGGAGTGTATCACAGAGGTCCCTTCAGATTGCGAGGTCCTCAACCACATTGTCGTCTCGCCTATTGAGCTTTATGTGAAGTTCCTCCACTAATGCCCATGCATAGCAGATCTTAATGCAGAGTGTAATCCATCCGGAGATGGTTCATTTCTGCACAACCATCCTTTTCTTGGCTCCGACATATCCCACAAAAGAGTTGAACATCCACCCGGAACGGTTTTGTGCGGTTAAGGGAGAACGACAGTGCTCTTTTTGGGTTCAGCCGGTGGAGTCTCTCTTTTTCCACAGAGGGATGAGGCGGAGCGTAAAATGTAGGCAAAGTGATAGACTGGCCTACGAGGAACAGGGTGACTACCTTCGACAAGAACGATGCTCAAGTCCTAAGGACTGGTGTGCCTGGGAAGAAAGATGTATGGAGACTGAGATGACAGTGCCTGCAGTTCACTGACCCTCCGGGCAGATGTAATTGCCACCAGAAAGGCTGTCTTGATGGTGAGAAGCCTAAGAGGGTAGGTATGAAGCATCTCAAAGGGAGCACAAATAGGAAAGGTGAGAACCAATGTAAGGTCCAATTGAGGCATAACGAAGGGAGCTGGAGGAAAATGCTCCAGACCGTTAAGGAACCTATTTACAATAGGTGACTTGAAGAGGGAAGGTTGATCTGGCAGGCGCAGGAAAGCGGCGATGGCAGGTAAATGACCCTTCAACGTGCCCAATGCTGAGCCCTGTGGGGCCAGGGTAAGGACAAACAAAAGAACTTGGAAAAGGGTGCAGATATAGGGTCAACCTGTTCGGGTGTGCACCATGCCACAAACGTGCTCCAACAGTCTTGGTGGAGGGACGCCGAGCTGCCAAGATAACATTACAGACTTCGGGCAGGAGGACGAAAGCGGTCAACTGTTGCCGCTCAATCTCCACGCATGAAGGCGGAGCGTTGAGAGATTCGGATGGAGAACCCTGCCCTGCTGCTGCAACAGAAGATTCTCCCAAAGCGTCAGCCTGATCAGAGAATCGATGAACATGCTCAACAGCTGGGGATACCAGACTCTCTGAGCCCACTAGTTAAGCCTGGTCGCTCCTGATCGTCTTGAGAGCTCTGGGCAGAAGTAGTATGGGCGGAAAGGCATACAGGAGGCTGAAACTCCACTGGAGATGAAGAGTCTCTGAGCGACGGTCACCTTGGAAACTCCAGTGTGCAGAACTGCTGATGTGCGTTCTCGGAGGTGGCAAACAGATCTAACCAAGGCTCTCCCCACTGCTGAAAGAGACATTGCACCACGTCCGGTTGGAGACACTATTCGTGATCCACTAGGCATCTTCGGCTGAGTTAGTCTGCCAGGTGCTGAACCCCCAGAGAAATGCCCCGATGTTCCAGCCATGTACAGAGATATAGGGCCTCTGGACAGAGGGTCCATGACCCTACCTTGCCCTGTTTGTTGCAGTACCACAAGGAGGTGGTGTTGTTCGTGAACACCTGCACTAGCCTTCCCTTGATGGAGCGTAGAAAGGATTTGAATGCCAGTCGAATCACTCGGAGCTCCAAGAGGTTGATGTGAAGTCCAGATTCCGCCGGAGACTTGAGTCCTCTGATCTCTATCTCTCTCACATGGCCACCACAGCCCCGGAGTGACGCATCTGTCACAACTGTCAGATTTGGTTGTGGAAGGGAGAGGGGTCTGCCTCTGATCCAATCGCAGTTCATCAGCCACCATTGCAGGTACTAAGCAGTGCACTCTGAGATCTGGGACATGTCGGAGAGATTCCCCATATGCTGCACGCACTGGAAGTTCAGGTCCCACTGCAGAGCCCGCATATGCCAGTAGGCATGCGTCACAAGCAGAATGTGCAGGAGGCCATGAGGCCCACCAGCCTCACAGTCAGTCTCATCTAAATCCAGGATAGAGGCTGGAACAGCGGTATCACAGCCTGAATATCCTGGACTCGCTGCTCGTAAGATAAGCCCTAAACTGCACTGTGTCCAGAACAGCTCCGATGAATGGAAGCGTCTGAGAAGGGGTTAGGTCTAGAACAGGACGAGGGCCTCTTTCCTTCTTTGGCACCAGAAAGTTGCGGGAATAACAACCAGACCCACTTCTGATGCAGGCACTCTCTCTATGGCTCCCTTGGCGAAGAGAGCCGCCACTTCCTGGCGGCGTAAGAAGGTGTGGTCCTCTGTCAGCCTGTCACAAGTGAGTGGCATGGGTGGAGGGGTAGTCACAAAGGAGAGAGAGTAGCCCTTCGGACAATATGGAGAACCCAGCGGTCGGGTGTTATTGACCTCCAGTGATGCAGGTGATGGTGTATCCTGCCTCCCAATGGATGCCCATGATGTCCGGAGGACAAACTAAAAGAGGCTCGGAGGCTGCGGCTGCTGTGGGCGTGGTGGACTGGCCGAACCTTAGGCTACCTCACCCATGAGATCTGTGGGTATCGTGTTCTCGGCTAGCCAAGGGCTGGGTAGTCTGCAGGCAAAGGTGGCTGGGCAGGTAGAGACGCAGCTGGAAGCCCCTTACGTGGCCCCGTAAGGAGTGAAAGGTCGGAGAGGGGTTGGCATGGGCCCATAGACAGGCCGGAGCCGTGCTGTCCTTAAGCGCTCCAGCACTGAGCCCGACTTGTCTTCGAAGAGACAGGAACCAATGAAGGGAATGTCCATGAGCAAGGCCTCTACATCCCCCAAAAAGCCAGTAGTCCTCAACCAGGAATGGCACCTAAGAGCCACAGACAATAAAACCGCTCTGCCTAGTGAGTCAGTCGTATTTAGCCCACAGTGTATGGCAAACTTAGCTGCCTCTCTCCCACCAGCAAAAACTTGGGAGAGTATGGCTCGGGCCTCCTCCGAGACCATAGGCAGCACCTGCGCAACAGACAGTAGAGTGAATGGGAGTATTGGCCCAAAAGGCATGCAGTGTTCACTGACCGCAGTGCCAGGCAGGCAGAAGAAAACAGTCTTTCACAAGGTATCCAGCCTCTTGGAATCCCTGTCCGGTGGAGTGGTATGGAATGCACCAGGATTAACTCTGGAAGTGGAGGCTTGGACCACCAAGCTCTCCGGAGTAGGGTGCTGGGTGAGGAAGGTGGGGTCCCCTGGGGCGGGGTGATGGCAGTGGGCAATTGTCCTATTCACAGGAGCCCTTGTGCAGGGCTTGGACCAGGCACCGAGTATGATGTCCTTGAGCGCCTAATTAAACAGGAGAAGCGGGTTCGATAAGGTCACGCCCACTGAAGCACCTCCGTCAAGACATTCGTCTTGACCGTCACAGAGGGTAGCTAAAGGTCCAGTACCTCGCCATCCTCCTCACCACCACAATAGCAAATGAGGCTCCCTCCTCCATAGCCACGGTAGGAGGAGAGACCAAGCCAGTATCTGGGGAGGAGTACACACCACTGGCATTCATCAAATCCTCACACCAGGTGTCCTCTGTGAGATCTGGGGCTGGTATTCATCAGGGTCCAGTAGCCCCTGCCAATCATCCCCAAGTCCTAGCCTACAGGGAATAGGGCACAGACTCCGGCCTGGAAGGAATGCCTCCAGTCGGCGCCGGAGTCAGACAACGCCCCTCCAGCTTCGTGTCGGAGTCGGGATGAGTATGGGGATAGCATCAGGAACGTCGGCAATGGAGCTGGCGCCGGGGAAGGTCGAGGTGGTTTGACCGGCGTTGGTCTGGATCCGTACATGGATCCAAGGGGCTCGAAAGTCACCAGGGCGAGCCCGCTGGCAGAAAACCAGACGGGCCGCCCAAATATGAGGAGCATGGCCTCATAAAACTCATGGTGTTGGGCGTTTGTCGCATATATTTGAAAATAAATCCCTAGGCAGTCATATGGTCAAATTCAGTCAAAGACTCATGTCAAAAACAGGCATGATGCAATTAACTCAGTGTCAACTACAGACATAACTTTTATAAAAAGTTTCTATTTATTATTAATCTCATTTAAAAAAACACACAAACAATTCTAGACATACATGTGTATATAACTCATCAGTACAATAATTCAATCATTACAATTTGAAAACAAACAACATAAATACAATGAAATATATTACAAAAAATCCAAAATTGGGTACGGTAGAAAATTAATTAAATTGATAACAGAATTATAAAACCAAAAATGATTGAACAGTGGCTACAAGATGGATCTTCTTCAACGCGCGTTTCGGCGCACACTGCGCCTTCATCAGGAAAAGCCACAAACAATGTCCTTGAATAAGTGCGAAGGATGAGGTATAATTCCTACAAGTCGTCAAAGTAGGCTGCTAGGACTGATAAACAGCAATTCAATTCTTAATTGTGCTTGAATAGCTGGTACACAATGAGCCAAGTATAACGCGATTGTTTAACTTTACAAGGTCGATGTGAAGGAGTGAAGGAATTATTTAAGACTGCCAGAAGGCTGAAGTCAATGATTAACGCTTGAGTTGCGCTCAATGCGCTGGCACACGATATGCGAAACACGAGGAATTTAAAAACTCTTCAAGAGTCGATGTAAGTTCGGTAATGGTAAACAGCCTGCGGTCTGGCGTCTTGGATAAACGCTTGATACTAGCGGAGTAATTACGCTCCCACTTCTGCAAGATAGGCGAGTGGATTACTCGCCTATCTTGCAGAAGTGGGAGCGTAATTACTCCGCTAGTATCAAGCGTTTATCCAAGACGCCAGACCGCAGGCTGTTTACCATTACCGAACTTACATCGACTCTTGAAGAGTTTTTAAATTCCTCGTGTTTCGCATATCGTGTGCCAGCGCATTGAGCGCAATCAAGCGTTAATCATTGACTTCAGCCTTCTGGCAGTCTTAAATAATTCCTTCACTCCTTCACATCGACCTTGCTAAAGTTAAACAATCGCGTTATACCTGGCTCATTGTGTACCAGCTATTCAAGCACAATTAAGAATTGAATTGCTGTTTATCAGTCCTAGCAGCCTACTTTGACGACTTGAGGAATTATACCTCATCCTTCGCACTTATTCAAGGACATTGTTTGTGGCTTTCCTGATGAAGGCGCAGTGTGCGCCGAACGCGTTGAAGAAGATCCATCTTGTAGCCACTGTTCAATCATTTTGGTTTTATAATTCTGTTATCAATTTAATTAATTTTCTACCGTACTCAATTTTGGATTTTTGTAATATATTTCATTGTATTTATGTTGTTTGTTTTCAAATTGTAATGATTGAATTATTGTACTGATGAGTTATATACACATGTATGTCTAGAATTGTTTGTGTGTTTTTTAAATGAGATTAATAATAAATAGAAACTTTTATAAAAGTTATGTCTGTAGTTGACACTGAGTTAATTGCATCATGCCTGTTTTTGACATGAGTCTTTGACTGAATTTGACCATATGACTGCCTAGGGATTTATTTTCAAATATATTATTGCCCTGCCCTAGGGTTCTTTATTCCTTGCAGGGGGTCCTTGTTATTTACATTAAGTTGGGCGTTTGTCGCTCCAGCTCAAGGAAACTCTAGGAGACACGAAGATGGCCCTGGCACAGGTTCAACCGCTGAGCCAGGCCTCGAATGCTGATGTTCCCTTGTCTCGTCGGATGATTTCGAATGATGGGGCAAAGTTGAAGACCTCTTTAACTTCTTACGCTTGTGGACTTACCCCAACGCCAGACGACTTCAATGACTAGTATTTGGAATGGCTTTGTGACCAATCCCGGGAACTTCCTCTCCACTGGGATCGAGACCATCGCCTGTCGAGCAGCAAGGAGCTTGAAGGACTGCTCCTTCACGGCCTTGGGGTGCATGGCTCGACAATCAACGCAGGTGTTGGTGTCGTGGTCGCGTTCGAGGCACCAACTGCAGACGATCTGTGGATCGATCACCGACATTTGCTGGTGACGGGCGCCACAGGGTTAGAAACCAGCCTTCCTCGTGGACATCCCTGCCCCACCAGGAGACAATGTTTCAAAAGCCTTCAACAAAAGGTCGAAAAAAGGTCAGTCAAAAGGGAATGGGGGTAGCTCTTCTCTAGAACTGCGAGGACTGGTGAGGAAAGGAAACAACTGATGTCAGTGCGCTGGGGTGATGCCTATATAGGCGCCATGCACTTCACTTCTGGCGCAGATGACGCCAACAAAGCCACACTGAGCCGAATGACGCCACCTACTAGCGCAGGGGCACTGCTCATGAAAAAATTCCGGATACAGTCAGATGTCTGGGGATAATTCTAAGATAACCAATCTGTAGCTAGAAGTCTCTATCAGATGATTAAATGCAAAGTGAATAACAAAATACAAACACTATATCAATTTCAAATAATGTGACGCATTTGTGCTGTTTTAGCACATTTAAAGACATACATTAAATGCATTTCAAACAGGTTTGTTTTGTGTGGTCTGCAGCAATACACCTGCCTGACGGAGATAACCATGGTATTCAACATGAGGAAAACATTTTGCTTACCTGCTTGCTTTAAATGCTTTTAACTTCTGTACAAAAAATCCTTCAAGAACCTCTGCACATTGGTAAAATGTGGAGTCGTTAGCATTGTAGTATCGACAGTTATCAAAAATTTTGGTCATATCTGCAACAAACTCCGTGAGCTTCTTATAGTAGCGCTTTAATATCCTTTCTTCCATCGTTGCAAGGTCTTAAAATAATAAAGAAACATGGTTATTAAAGCAAAATGACCCAGACTAATAGTCACTAACCAACTTAAAGGGGCAGGCTGCTTGAATAAAAGAATGTTTTCTACTGCTTTATTTCTTGTTAGAACTTTGACGCATGAAAATATTACAAAACACAATCATTTAACTGTGGTTGAGGTGGGAGGAGGTAATGACACAATTATTGGTTTGGATCACACCACTTAGGGCCAATGTGAAGTTTAGGCCAATACTCTGTTCCGGTCACAAGTTACGCAAGGGCACCCTTGCCACTGGTCAATGTTGTTACTGAGATTGTTATTGAGATCCTAACCAAAGATCGTTCCTCAGGAAAGAGGACACTATAGAGAATATGTAATAAAAATATAAAATCAGGCTGATTTTTTTCATTAAATCCAGAAATAATCATAATTCTGGTGCACTCCACTACAGTGACACTCAAGTATGGCCCGGGGCCCGCTTGCGGCCCGCCTGACCTTTACATGTAGCCCCCTGGTACCAAGAAGCACTGGGATGCTGTTTACTCGACTCCACTAAACTTAAAAAGCATTTCTTTAAATGTTAATTGAATCTTGCTGCAAACGTGTAAAATATGATAAAGTAAATTCAAAAAGTGCATTTCATTAACTCGCAGAACCGTTTCACCTTAGTACATCAGGTTATAGCAGTGCATTGAGAAGTATTTTTGAAAAGTGATAGCTTTCAAACATGAATTTAGAAACATTCATGCTTCCACCCACCCTGACAACAATGCCAGTAGTGAACTAAGAGGCAAGTCAGTTGTTATGTGCAACCTTTGGGCATCCTGGGTTGCTATTATACAGAAACAATATTATAGTTTATTAAATCAAACACAGAAGGTTTTGTACAGTGCAAATCCTGAAGTCTTGTATTTGGAGGTCCTCTTATATGTGATAATGAATTAAAAGGAGGGAAAATGAAATAAAACAATTGCCTAAGGTCACACAGTTTGATCAGGTGGGTAAGCCGGGATTGATCCAGATCTTCCGGTTTTACATTCTGCAATTCAGCCACTATATGTACATGCTTTGCCTCCACCATACACACCTTACCTCCCCCCTCAACAGCCACCCTCCTGGCTTCAATGAGGCCTCGGTCAGATCACAGACGGTTTGGCCCCTGGGAAAATGTTTGCAAGCACCCATGCTCCAGTACCATACCCATTACCATCAATTATGACTAAATGGTGGCAATTCAGATCATTAAAATGATTTGAAATTAGAGACAGAAACAGATGAGTTTCCAATGTACTCCACTCAGTAACTTTTATCAATCCAAGTAGCCATATCATTATTCAAATTCATAGCTGGAATGTTCTTTATCAACTCTCATAAAAAAAAAAAAGATGAGAAACTTTTATCGTGACATTTACTCTCCTATTCGCAACCAATTTGCCTACCTGGCAGCGAGTGGTGGGACCCCAAACTGCTCCTTAAAACTGTTCATTAAAAGCATGCAAAGTTAGTACTACGAATGGGCATGCATGTATTAGTTATTCATTTTATTAATGTTTAATATAAAGCAGCTTAGCATTTCAACAACAAATGCTGTACATAGCAAACAATATTTGAAGCACACAGGTCAAGAAGAGTTCAGGTATATAACCAACGTGGTTGTGGGCATGTTACAGGTGTATGAGTTAATACAAATCAGGGCATAGGGTTATATATTTACATTTTCAGCATGACATGACTGACGAGATGGGCAAATGCATACAGAGCCTGGTAGTAAAAGGGATTAGTCGTTACATCTTTCTTGACTGACAAGGGTTTTTTGAGTAGTCTTGAAAGTGGTAGTAATATCGGAGCCACATATAATTGACACCCCGGCACACCGGCGTCATTATCTTTCTTGACTAGGTCCACAACGTTGGACACGGAGTTTAACAATTTATCAGATGTGAAAGGTACAGATTCCTAGCTTGGTAACTTATTAGGTGAAAAAGAGACCATTCCACAGGAAGGGTAGGTGGGAAGGTTGTGGGGAATCTGCAGTTAGATAGAGTATCCACCAGAGAGAGCTTTACCAAAGTTGTGTACCTTGTTCTTCTGATGGATACTTCTACCCACTGAGTCCTCATTTAGTGAATCAATAATGAAGCAATCTCTCCCAAGATGGTGGGTCAGTGGAATGGCTCAGACTAAAGCTTTCTGCAGGACTGAGCGTTCAAAATACCCATCCTGACAGACCAGACTGTCGAGGCTGTAGTGATTTATGAACTTGTGCACTGATGCCCGCCTGGCTGACAGGCAACCTTTAATTGTGCCCAGAGCAATAACTTGCTGGGCCCAAACAAAGGAAACAACACCACATCTGGCAGTTTTGCTTGGAATGGGTCCAACTGGCAAGTACCGCAAAAAGTACAATTTGTTCTAGCATCTTGCATACAGTTGAGGATGCCTGGCTTCCAAAATTACATCAACTAATTCAAGCGAAAGATCAAAGGGGATCAACTGTCTTTGCTCAGTCTTCACGCATGAATGTGCAGCTAGTGCAGACTCATGTGCGGGACCTTACCCTGTTGCTGCGACATGAGATACTCCCAAAGAGGCAGCCTGATCAGAGGACAGATGTTTAAGCCTAAGTTCCAGGTACCATGCTCTCCTGGCCCAGTCCTGAGCCACTAGAATGACTGGGCCCCGGTCGCTCCTGGTGATCTTCAGAATTCAAGTTAGGAGTGGTAGCAGCGGAAATGTGTACAGGAATTCGGAACTCACCCTAACCTGATTGTGTCTCCAAGAGAGAGCCTTCTTGGAAACTCCAGGGTGCAAAAGTGATGACATTGCTTGTTCTCAGCGGTGGCGAAGAAATCTAGCCATGGTTCTCCCCACATACAGAAGATGCCCTATGCCACCTCTGGGAGTAACTACCATTCGTGATCTGCTGCGTGCCGTCGACTAAGTTCGTCCACCCTGGTGTTTAAAGACCCCACCAGGTGGGTGTACCGCCGGGGAAATCCCCTGACCATTCAGCCTGCTCCAGAGGCATAGAGTCTCTTGGACCAGGATCCCAACCCGCCCTGCTTGTTGCAGAACCACATGGCTGTAGTGTTGTCCATGAGAACGTGCACCAGCTGCACCTTGATGGAGGGCAGGAAGGCCTTCATTGCCAACCAAACCGCCATCAACTCTAGCAAACTGATGTGGAGGCAGCTCTCCGCCACAGCCTAGAGTTCGCTGATCTCCATTTCTCCTAGATAACGTCCGCAACTCAGAAGTGACGCATTCATCATCACCATCAGCGCTGGGTGGGGTAGGGAGAGCTGCTTGCCGCTGGCCCAATTACATTCAAGTAGCCACCACCACAGATCTTTTGCTGTTTCCTCTGACAACTGGATGGAATCAGACAGGTTCACTTGGTGCGGGCCCACTGAGACTTCAGGTCTCACAGCAATGCTTGTGTGTGCCATCTGGCATGGTCAGTGAGCAGAAGGCTAGTAGGCCAAAGAAGCCTCAATCATCCTCACTGAGACCTGAACATCGGGATTGTAGCCTTAATGTCCTCAACTTCTTTTTCCGGAGGGGAGGCTCGAAAGTGTACCATATCCAGGACTGCAAAGGAGTCGCATATGACTCTAGCAGATTGAGAACTCCAAAGATGTCAAGAGGTTCGCAGTCGACTGGCTGTGGCTAATATGCCTTCAATAGTCAGTCATTGAGGTAGGAGAAGACTGGCACCCAAGAACACAAAGATAGACGACGACCACTGCCATCACCTTTGTGAACACTCGAAGGGCCACGGTGTGGACCAAAGGGAGGACAGCAAACAAAGTGCTTGTGGCACACCTTGAAGAACAGGCAGCTCTTTGGGCTTACAGTATGGTGAGGTGAAAATCAACATTGTGCAGGTCCCACCACCACCATCCAGTCTTCAGGATCCAGGGCAGAGAGAATCTGGGACAAGGTGAGAATTTTGAATTTGTACTTGCACAGGAAGGTGTTGAGAGGGCAAATATCTAGAATAGGACGGAGACGTTGGTCCTTTTTAGGCACATCAGAAATAGCACCCAGGCCCCAATTCTCAGAAATAGCACCCAGTCCCCAATTCTGAGATTGCTAACCTCTCTATGGCCCAAAAAGTCTGCACTTCATAACATAGAATGACCAAATGGTCCTCAGAGTAGTGGTCTGAAGTAGGTGGCAGGTGCGGTGGGTTGAAAAGGAATGTAGTCCCGTTGGACAATCTGCAGGACCAATTTGCTGGATGTAATGCGTCGCCATCCCTACTGGATGGCTGTGAGCCAGTAATGGTGAACTAAAGAGGCTTGGATATTGTGGCCGCAGTAGCGGAAGATTGAGATGAGCGCTGCCCCAGGTGGCCAGGTTGTTGTCTGTTGGGCCGGTGGCCTCAACAATGAAAGAGCTGAGAAGCCAGCTGTGCAAGCAGTGGAGCATGATGTTGATACGGCAAGCTCATGAAACATAACTGAAAAGGGAAAGATTGATGGGCGATTGCCTGACTGGAGTTTCAAGTCCCAAAGGGCGTGCTGTGGCTTGGGTCTCCTTATAACGCTCGGATGCCAAATCCGCCTTTCCACCTAACAGCAGAAGCCGGTGAACATCATGTTCATCAATGGTGCTTGGAAGCAAGTAGAACTAATCCAGGCATGGCGTAGAAGCACCATGCTAGTTGCCAGAGCCCTACCGAGACAATCTGTGATGTCCAGACCTGAGCGGATGACAAATGTGGCACCATCCCGACCATTTTGAATGGTTTTTGCTATGAAAGCACATCATTCTAGAGGGAACATAGTGTGTGGGTATAGCAACCTAGCAAACAGCACGCGTTATCCAACCTCAAGGCAAGGCTGGCTGAGGAGAACATATGCTTGCCAAATGTATCTTCCCATTTTGACTCCTTATCAGGGGGAGTGGTTGGAAAGGCACTAGGGTTCTCTCTATACTGGTGGACACCTGTACCACCAGACTTTCAGGGGTTGAGAAATCCGGGTCTCCTGGAGCAGGTCTATGGCGGAAGGCAAGCGGTTGGTTGTTTGGGGAGCATGGGAAGGTGGAGGAGGGGGAAGAACACTGTTTGGCCCAAGTGCCTAGCAGTGTATCAGTGACTGTTTCATTGAAAGGCAAAAGAGGTTTGGTCGGTGCCTGGCCAGGACCTCTATCAACAGATTTGTCTTTGCTTCCATAGTGGGGAGGAGGAGGTCAAGGACCTCTGCAGCCCTCCTGATCACTGTAGCAAAATATGTGTTTTTCTCTGCTGCTAGCCTGGGGGAAAACCAAACCTGTACATGGTGAGGTGTACAGCCCACTGGCATCCTGTATGTCCATGTACCAGCTGTCATCATCATCTGGTAAGGCAAACTCTTTCCCATCCCCACCACTGTCGCCTCCATATGGCTGGCTCTGGTCAGAGTCTGAGCCAAAAAGTTGCGATAAAGCCTGTGCACAGCTTCGTGGGAGTGAAATTGTATGAGTCCGATGGATTCAGTGGAGGATTCAGCAGACGGATTCAGTAGAGTGCTGGCATCGCCGTTCGAGGGACCTGCATAGATATCGGTGTTGATCCAGACACTTGTACAGAACCTAAAGCGAGTTCAAGGGGCCCAGATGGCACCGAGGGCGAAAATGCCAGTGGTAATCCGACGGGACTCCAAGTGGATCCTTGGGCCCGAAGGCGCACCAGAGTGAGCTAGAAGCATGCCAAAGATGCACAGCACCCTCTCAAAAGGTCTTGACTACTGCAACATCTCCAATAGACTCGAAACTCGTGGTGCATCAGGACCAAGAATAGAACTGGCTCCTCAGTGGAAATGGAACAAGACATGGAGGCACGGTGACATACTTGCATCTTCTTTGGAGAACAAGAGCAGCGGGAAGGAGCAGAGGCCCACTTGGACTTTTTATCGGTTTTGTTTTCGACTTACACGAAGACTTTGACCGCGAGGAAGATCAGCTTTGGGAACGCCTTTGCCAGGGAAGGAAGGAGCGGGTCCTTACTTTTTACTTCAACCTGGAGCTGGGCGGCATGGAGCTTTTAATTGTTTTGCCAAACAGAGCTTTGTTGCACATTCTCAGATGGTTTTAAGGTTCATTTAAGAGCAGGTGTTGCAGGCGTTGAAGATTTGCAATGAACGCAAGCACCAGCGGCACATCTCTTGGAGATCTGTCACAAACATCTACTTGCGACAGTTTCCACAAGACTTAAACCCTGACGTTTTAGGGGGTTACATCCTGTGTGCACTGGAAAAGGTTGGGGAAGAAAAGAGTTGCATGGCATCATCTACAGGCATGCTTTTCCGGATCCAGTCTGGCACCTGAGGAAATACACAAGGTGAGGAATCTATAGCTAAAAGAATCCATCAGAAGATCCTTTCAACTTCAGCAAGCTTATATTTGTATCCTTTATAGAGCATACCTACCGACCCTACTGGGGCATCTTGGCACTAAAAACAGGTCATAAACTTAACCCCAATGCTCCAAATTCTAACAGTGGGTCTGAGGGAAAAGCTGGGTCTTGAGTTTTCTGCTGGACCTCAGGTAATCAGATTTTCTTTTCAGCCCATCCAGCGGACCATTCCATTTCTGTACAGCTAATACAGAGAAAGCCCTGACTCCGGTCTTCCTTCTAAATGTAGGAATTTCAAAGTTATTTAGAAGCTGATCTTAAATAGCAAGAAGGGCCATATAGCTTGAAATGTTGTTTAAGAGATATGCGGTGTGGATAATATTTCCTTAATAAATTGTCAGGTAGGGATCATGAGCCTAACACATCAGTGATTGCATTAGGAACTGATGGACGAAGAAGCACTACACAGACTGCTACCCGAGGTGTGTGCTGCAAAGTAAGAAACCCATTTATAGCACACCACTCAAACCTTGTTTTGGTACCACTCCAATGCTTTTCTATTTTTTGTACTTTCTTTTTACAGCACGGCTCTACCCAATCCAGCATTTTAGAGCGCTTTACGTAACTGGAGAAAATCTGGCTCTCTTTCCAAAAGCATGGGGAAATAATGTAAATGGAGGGGAATAGGGCAGAAGAAAGAGGCCAGAGGGGAAAATAGAGTAGGAAAGGAGAGTGACAGAGTAAGCGATTGAGCGAAAATGGGGTGTATTAAAATTAAATGGTGTGGTTGTGTGACCTCACAGCGTAATACACTACCAAACCCTTTGGGACCAGTCAGGTTTTGCTGGTTAAACCTTTATCTCAACCCTGGGCAGCTGTGGTTCTGAGTAGTCAAGCTTACACAAAGGAACAAGTGTAAAGCATTTAAACAGCACCAAAAAAAATTGAAGAAGTAATAAATAAGACTCAAGAAATCAGACTCCAATTTATAAAAATAGTTAAGATTTTTAGGATTTTTGTCACCAAAATGAAAAAGGGTCTGGAGATACAAAATTTAAAAGGTATAGTAAATCAACACTTTTTAATTAACCGCAAACAAGCATTGGCAAATTCAGCAAATTTGACACATACTTTTTCAGGAAAAACTTTTGTAAGTATTAATGCGGTTACTTAGAGTTACTTAGGCGACCAACTCTGGTAGGGAGCCAGTCAGGGGGGCCAGCAAGGTCCATAGAAAGTTACCCCTCCAAGAAAAGCAGTTTTCAGTTCAGTTCTAGCGTCAGTGGCTCCTTGTCACTGACTTGTATGGAGTGTTCCTGATGCAAGGGATATAGCATGCTGAAAAGGCTCAAGGATGCTGTGCAGTCGACAGGGGTCTTACTGGGGCTACTTGATTCACAGGCTTGGTGAGGTGATCCTGGCCACAGGGGTCGACATCCCTTGAAGTTCTCTTGAGGTGGCTAGAAGATCAGTCGCCACTGGACTACCAGGCACCCAGTACAGCGGTTTCAGCAGTTTTCTTCTTTTGGCGGTACTTGTCTACTGAGCGACCTAGCTGTACTCCGGTGACTACCCTGGGTCCAGCAGACTCTGTGGCAACTTTTGAGCATCAGGTCTTGGTTCCTTGGGCTGCACAGCGGCGCTTCTTCAGCTGTTTGGGCCTTGTGCTGCGAACAGCAGGCCTACCAACTGACCCTTGGAGTCTCATGCTTCGGGTGGGCTCAGGAGTCTAGTTCTCCACGAGCATGACACAGCAGGCTCAGTCCTTTCTCCTTTGCTAGTGCCACTAGGTACAGAAGGTGCAGTCCATGTTGGTGCATCCTCTCTTTCCCAGGTCCTTGGTGCAGCAGGGCCATCCTTCGGTCCTCTTCTCCAGTCCAAAATGTCAGGTCTGGGTGCCAGGGGTGCCCTTTTTATGCCCAGAAAAAGCCCTCAGGGAAGGTCACGGTCACTAGCCAATAGACTACCAGGTTCCCTCACGCCTGATGGCAACTTTCTGTGAAGTGTAGCATCTAGTTAGCCCAGAAAGAATGTACCACTTTGTTGCCCAAAGTCTCCTGTGCCCGTTCAAGGTTGTTCATGGAGTGTGTCCCTAAGACAGCTTTCTGCCCTCTTGAGGAGAAATGAAACGACTCCCAGGAAAGGACACAATAGCAGCCTGAGTTGGGCAGGAAGCCACACGGATGTTAGCCCAAAAGGCAAATTTCAAAGGAGAAGCCATCTTTGAAGGGCAAATGGGAAACACTTGGGAGTGGGGCTGATCTAATCTTTATTTATTTATTTAATGTATTTTTTTTTAATTGATTTTTCAAACAAAAAACAATCAAATACAGGAGTCAAAGTTCAGCAGTAGTTCTCCGGCCGTCAATAATTTCTAAGTACAAATCTTTTTAACCCACCCCATCACATGAAGGGGAACATACACAACAGTCTTCTATAAGAGACGTTTTTACACATAGGAACTAATTGGGAAACTGGTCCCATCATTAGGGATACATAACCAGCTAGGATCTAAAGAAACCTTCTGCAACCATCAAATAAGATATAAGAAAATGAACAAACCAAAACCCACCACCCTTCTATCCCACCCCTACCCCCGGTGTGTCCCACAGAGCAAACAGTTCAAGAGCAGCGACATTGGATTCAACATTTCACAGTACCAACATGTTAAATACAGCAAGGAACATTAAACCCCCATTAAGCGGCACAGTCATGACTATCCTAGATGCGGGCAACCTAACAGCTTATACGTAATTCAGGGTGAAACCGTCTGCGTGCTCGCTGCAGAGGTTTCATCTGGATCTCTTTCCGGTGCCTGCAATAGAACCACTAAAGCTTCCCAGGCTCTCGCGGCCTCCAAGGATTTATCTCCCTTCGCCCGTCTAGCTAGCTGGAACCTAACTGTACTCTCGCTCGCTGCCCATTTGAGTAATTCTGTTTTCCATCTCTGGATACTGGGACTCTGTGCAGCCTTCCAGTGTGTCATAATGTCCCTCTTGGCTAGCAACAGCCCTAAATCTAGAAATTTGCTCGTAATTTTTGTTTTGGATGTATGGGGGAACCAGTGGAGCAGACAAGTGCCCATGTTAGGCACTGGGGCTGATCTAATCTTTAGGTAGACAGAGAGGGAAAACCAGTTGTCAAACCGTATTTTTAAGGGCAAGTAGCCCATTGGTAGCCACACCTGGGTTGGGCTAAGGAGCTCTGCACGCTGACAGAGGGGTTCTGCCATCTTGAGTGTGGGCAGAATAGAGACTTAAAGTTGCACACTGCAACAAGTTACATTAATTTCGACTTGAGCATTAAGTCGGGCTTAATGTAATGAGTTGTTTGATATCTTACAGTACCAACATTAGCAGTCCCAGTCAGAAGTTAGCAAGGCTGAGGTGTCAGCTTGTAACTCTGCTTTCACAAATGTGACTAGTAGCCTTTTCCACAGAACAAATGACAATTGCGGGCTTTTACTGTTTGAATATGTAAATGTACATGTTTTGCCTTCCAAATTGCCTTAGAGCTCGACAGACCAACCTTAGGTGTGACTTACACATATTAACAAGCATTTGCAATGCAATAGGTCTCGCATTTGTAAAAGCTAGAGCTATTGGCGTTGTAAATGGCATTGTTGTTTACTTATTTTTGTTTATGTGTAGTGGAGTGCGATATAAAGTAAATCGGATGATTTTTTAAATATATATTTATGCTCAGTTCGAGGTGATCCTTGTGTGACTGAATGAATGGAATTGTGAACTGCTTTAATGCAACCCGATCAAATTACTTTATTGGCTTCCAGAATTGTAGGCAAAGGTAAAACAAATAGTTACAACAAAATAATATATAACCGTAGGTGGACTGGGAAGTCAGAAAAGGCAGAATTCAAGTTAGTTGCAGCTTTGTAAAAAGCAACAAGGGGTGGGGAGCAGAAAGTAACGGGGCCGAACCATATGGAATGAATGAATATCTTTGTGTTTGTGTGCCCTTACTTTGTCTCACATATTACAGACACTGGTACAACAAGCTGAAACCTTTGGCCATAGAGTGTTAAGATGGGAAAAAATGAAAAGATAGTGAAGTAATACTGTTTACCATTAATAGTTATGCCCATGGGATTATAGGTGAAACAGGACCATATGCACATTCAGAGTAAATCATGCCTGCCCGTCCAACCCTGAAAGCATCCCCTAGCCTGCAGCCCTGTGTGGAAATGCTGCCCGATTGATTTAAAGGTCAAGCCCTGTAGCGCAAGGAACTGTTTTAGGGCAAAGTTGTAGCCTATGGCCAGGCCACTGGACGTATAAAGTTTTGCGCCTGTGGTGGGTTCCGCATTAATATGGATTTGTGCACTTGACACATATTCCATCATTTTCCGCATAATTTGCAGATTTTAAACAAAAAAAAAAAGGCATCTAGCTCAAACGGATCAAAAGTTTCTAAAAATGCTATCACGTGTTGCCGCCCAGTGGTAGGCGTTTTGGAGTGCAGAGGCAGGTCACCTTTTTGATGCGGATTGCTGTATTGAGGTATAAACTGACATTAACAAGCTGAAACCTTTGGCCATAGAGTGTTAAGATGGGAAAAAATGAAAAGATAGTGAAGTAATACTGTTTTAGAATGTTCTGCATTATGCCTCACAAGTTGACTTTTCTTGCTGTATAATTTGTTGCATAATTTGTTGCATAATTTGGTCCTCTCCTGCCACATAATTTGGTCTCCCCTACCGAATAGTGGCTCAGCCTGTGGAGAGGACATTGTCCTTACAAGCAGCAGATGTGGCCCTATTGCCCGCCCAGGTGCGCAGCAAGATAATACTGCGCCTAGAATGTCAGCAATCCTTGCGCCTGCCCTAAGCGCTGTACTTATTCTTACCGACCTTCACCTTTGTTTTGAGAGAGATGACTTAGTGTACGGTGTAATGATTGCATAAACTGTATGCGTGCCGTTCTCGTGCAGCTGCTGCAAGGGAGCGGAATGACACCGAGTCCTGATGGGGCCTGTGGAAGAACGAGGATGCTTCATTTGTATGCTGCTGGGTGGCCGGGGATCCGGCAGCCTCCCCGTGGCTGCAGCGTGTGGCGCGCATCATCTGCTCTTCCTGCCTTCTGTTCTCGGGAGGCCTCCGTGCTGTGAGCTGCATCCAAGCGGGGAGGGGGGAGGGGCAGAGGGTGGAACCAAGCACGGCCACTTCCTGGCTAACCTCTGTAGTATCTGGCGTTATACGCGTGCTGTTATATATTAGCAGAATCGCATACAAGGGCAAACAGTGGCTAAGCTGCACATCAAACGCGTGTTATGACCAGAGCTGCTGACTTTTGAACTAGGGAACCGGGTTCGAGTCCCGGCATCAGCTCAACATCCTGTGATTCTGTGCAAATCACTTAATCCCCCTGTGCCTAAAAAACAACGGCTCTGCCCTTGTGTAATGGAACTGGTGCTCTCTTAAAGCGCTACAATTCCTTCCGGTCGAGTCAGCGGCATAAGGCAGGCCCCTGCAGCCCCTGTGATGCAAGGGGGGGTCCCCAGTTTCTGTGGGGCCTCCATTGGGCGCAAGACCAATGAATATCTGTGAAATATGGCGGTCACACAGGGGCCCCTAATCACATTCTACAGGGGGTGCCCATCATTTTGCGTTAGGCACTGGGTCGAGTTAGTGCTATATACAAAAAAGCGAAACGCACCGTGTGATGCTGGGCAACTGGTGTTATTGTTATTGTCCTGTGCCTACTTCCCTTATGTGCCAGAAATCACGCCTTGAGGCCATTCATATTGCAAAGTGTGGCATGAAAATAAATACATGTATTCATAGTCGTGCCTTCCACAGTGCTAGCACTGAAAACCCTCTGTTGTATGAAACAGTGTTAACGTTTCTCAACTTTTTTTGTATACCAGACTGATGAAATATCTCTTTCTAACGCAAGCAGCTGGAAAATTATGCATATCCGTTTCTCTGCAGCATAATCTGCCTTTTGGACGTGGCTGAATGCCGACGTGGGATCCGGCCGAGTATGGTTTAATAACACGTGGTTTGTACGTGCCAACAAAATCAATAACTTCGAGAGGCTGTTGTGGTCAATTGTTTCAACCCCATTGGCATCATATAAAGCGTCACTTGCATTGCAAATATAAGCTAATGAAAGTTTTGAAACATTTCAGTTTGGGAAGACTGACCTTTTCACACTTCACTTTACACTTATCACTCACTCATCAGACATATCTTGTCAGTGTGGAATCTTCAGAAAAGGCCGGTGAGTGCAAGGTTGCTGCGGGCTGTCGCTGTACAAACCATCAGCTGAGAGGGGCGCCAGGGGAGGCAGCCCAGGCCGTGCCGAGCAGATGGTCTGCCCTGCTGTGTTTTTGATTGGAAAGTAGAGGTAACATTTGCAGCCACGTCAAAGAGACAGTGCAGCTAAACAAATTGGTATCAGAAGTGCACGGGCGCTGGAGCGAGCCCTGCTGCAGGCGAGGCTGTATGTCACCATAATGCCACGACTTTGTGTTTTTTTTCCTCTAGGAGAGGCAAAAAACTTGCGAAGCCACCAGCGCCGCAATCAGCGCTTCTTGCGAGGGGGGTGGGAGAGCAGCGGTGTAACGAGGAGCCTCGCAGCTCCCGGAGCAGTGACAGGTCCTGAATGTTGATGGGAGGCAGGCACGCGGGCAGCAGACATGGCGGCCCGGCCCGTAACTGCCACCGGAGAGCGGGCCCCCGGTTGTTAATGACACTGTTTATAATAAGTTGGCATGAAGGGCTAATGGTGATGACAAAGCAGGCTTACCTTCATCTGGTCGCTGACTCTAGTGCGAGACAAGCGCTACTCCTACTCGCAGATTTTGGTGATTCGGTGCTCCAGAGTCACGTACTTCCTGAAAATCGACATTGCTGAGTGGAACCCGCTGCACGCGCACTCCCAGGACACAGCACCAAACGCAAATTCGTCTAAGGTTTAGTTATGGATGACGAGTGCAGCGGAGACTGAGACTGCGTGCGAGCAAAAGAGACGACATGCGCGTACAAAAGGAAAATGAAAGTGAAAACACGCACTTCGCACATAAATAAAAAAATAAAAAATAGGAAAGTGAAAGCGCCATACAATGCCTGAAACGCCGCGAGCAAAAGAGACGCTGTGCGCGTGCACATCTCCTGTCCGGGCAGGCACGGCAAACAGGAGACAGGGAGGGAACAAACATGCCTCCCTTCCAATCAAAATCGCGCATTTTTGACGCGCGCCAATGAGAAGCATGGGTGGAGCTTCCACCCCGCTTCCGAAGCAAAACCGACGACAATAGTCTCGCAAGCGAGCAACGCATGGGCTGCGTCGCTAGGCGAGACCTAAAAAGGGAGGATTTAGCTTTGCCATTACAGTAAATGGGCCAAGTCGAGTTAGTAGTTTAAAACTGCTCTTCCAGTCTGCAGTAGCAACTAGGAGCATGTTTCACCTTTGTCACATCCATAGTAGCACAACCAGTGCTGCAGTCCCTGGGGTGACTCTACCATACACTAGGGACTTACAAGTAAGTTAGCTTATGCTAATTGGGTATGAGTCAATCAAACATACACGTTTTAATGTCAGGGCTCTGGCACTGAGGTCTGGTTAACAGGCCTCAGTGCACTCTCAGAGTACAAAAAACAGCAGCATCATTCTAAAAATTTGGGGGTGACCATACAAAAAGAGGCCTTTTCTTACATTAATAAAGAAACTCTATTCAAATTAGGACCACAAAATATAAAGACATGAAGCGATACTAGAACACAACTGTAAAACAACCAAGTGAAAATTATGTTTCCTCAGTTCTAATCTAAGGTTGTATTTATGTCTTTGCTATTTCTTGCTGGCAGAGATCTTCACAAGACACTAAAACCTCTAGTCTGTCATTAAGCTGTGCTTAAGAGAGATTCAGGGTCTTTTTTATGACTACTTAGAGTGAAGGGAATCTGAAATTTGGCATCTGGAAAACACTGCCAAACTGAAGTCATCTAGTTAGAATCAAAGAGAATTTTGTAAAGTTCCCGAAGAACCCCAGATCAAAAAGAGTCTGAAGAGCAAGGGCTGGAAGCAGACGAGGCTAGATCAAGATGTGGTGCTCCAGATATTAGCAGCACTGACACTTTTATGTTAGCAAAGAGGATGCTACTAGGAATTGCAGCTCTGAGAAAACCTTTGGAGTTGCGTTGAGGCCAAAGGGGAGCCCCATGTATTGGTAGTGATAATCCTCATGACAAATCATAGATATTGTCTGAAGCTTCAGCACAAATGTAAATATTAGTACATGTCCTATAACAAAAGTGCTACGGCAACAAATGATGGATGGAATGCTGAATAAATCAAACATTCTCCCCCAGTCTAGAGATCTCGGTTAAATCCATCATCCTTTTGCGCACTACGCCACCCCAGTTTGGACCCAGCCATATGCAAATCAGTCTTGACCCTGTTCCTCGTGGGAAGAGTCCAGCCCGAACTGCCAAGCCGGGTCCTCCCTGGACCGGAAGCACAAGTTACTAACTTGTGTAACGATATATCTGTAAGAGACAGTAGTTAGTGACAGATTCCTTACCTTAGAATATCCCCAGGCGTCAGGCTGGATCCGGAACGTTTTTGCGTAGCAGTACCCTTGCGCGTCGGTAGGCGGCGTCGTGCGGCTCCGCGTCCGTCGTCGGCATCGCCGGGATGACGTCGCGGGCAGTACTTAGACGCCGCCCCTGCGCGCTGACGTCAGTTCTGTACACGACTTTCCGCGCCAGGAACGCAGAGCCATGCAAGAAGCTGACATAGGTGTCTGAAAAATACTAGGGCCCTGAAAGGGATGTCCTTAACCCTAGAAATCAGTTCGCAGAACGGGGAGGATGGGTGGGGCGGTAGGAATCTGTCACTAACTACTGTCTCTTACAGATATATCGTTACACAAGTTAGTAACTTGTGCATCTGAAAGAGACACGTTAGTGACAGATTCCTTACCTTAGAATAGATACCCCAGCAATACCAACCCCGGTGGTGGGTCTGCGAACAAAGATCAGACAAGGAAGTCCTGGAGGACAGAACGGCCAAAGAAGCCGTCCCTCCGGACCTGACTGTCAAGGCAGTAATGCTTTGTAAACGTGTGCAGCGAGGCCCACGTAGCTGCCTGACAGATAACCGGCAGCGGAACACCGCGGCCCAAGGCCGTGGTAGCAGCCGTTGCCCTGGTGGAATGGGCACGCAGCCCAACAGGAGGCTCCTTCTTAGCCAAAGAATAGCAGGTCTTGATGCACAAGGTAACCCAGCGGGAGATGGTCCTCTTGTGCACCGCCCGACCTTTTTGGCGCCCACGTAGCCAACAAAGAGCTGGTCATCCACCCGGAAGTGTTTTGTGCGGTCAATATAGAAGGAGAGCGCACGTTTTGGGTCCAGACGGTGGAGCCTCTCTTCCTCTCTGGAAGGATGCGGAGGCGGAAAGAAGGTGGGCAAAGTGATGGTCTGCCCAATGTGGAAAGCAGTAACCACCTTTGGCAAGAAGGACGGACGCGTCCGAAGAACAACCTTGTCTGGATGAACAGACAGAAAGGGAGGTTTGCAAGATAGAGCCTGGAGCTCACTCACCCGCCGAGCGGAGGTGATGGCCACCAGAAAGGCTGTCTTCAGAGTCAGAAGACGAAGAGGACAGTTATGTAGAGGCTCAAAGGGAGCGCACATTAAAAAGGTAAGAACCAAGTTCAAGTCCCACTGAGGCATCACAAACGGAACAGGAGGGAAGAGGTGTGTAATGCCTTTTAAGAACCTGTTAACAACAGGGGACTTGAAAAGGGAGGGCTGATCAGGGAGCCTGAGGAAGGCCGAGATAGCACAAAGATAACCCTTGATGGTACCCAGGGCAGAACCCTGTTGGGCCAGAGAAAGAAGGAACAGAAGGACCTCAGAAAGAGGGGCAGAGAGGGGATTCACAGCCTTTGCTGTGCACCATGCCACAAATTTGTTCCACCTGCAGGCGTATACCACCTTAGTGGAGGGACGCCTGGCTGCCAGAATCACATCACAAACTTCGGGAGGCAAGTCGAAAGGAATCAACTGCCGCCGCTCAATCTCCACGCAAGCAGGTGTAGACTGGACAGGTTCGGGTGGAGGACCGTCCCCTGCTGCTGCGACAGAAGATCCTCCCGAAGAGGCAGACGGATCGGGGATCTACGCTCATATTGAGTAGCTCGGGATACCAAACTCTTCGAGCCCAGTCCGGAGCCACAAGAATGACTTGGGCCCGGTCGTGCCGAATCTTCTTCAACACTCTGGGTAGAAGTGGTATAGGCGGAAAGGCGTACAATAGACCGCAACTCCACTCGTGACGAAAAGCGTCGCCGAGCGAGTGCCGCCTTGGAAATTCCAACGCGCAGAACTGATGACATTGCGCGTTCTCTTTGGTGGCGAATAGATCTAACCAAGGCTCTCCCCATTGTAGAAAGAGTCCTTGCGCCACTTCCGAGTGAAGACGCCATTCGTGATCCATCATGCACCTGCGGCTGAGTTCGTCCGCCCTGGCGTTCAGGGAACCTGCCAGGTGTTGAACCATCAGGAACATGCCCTGATGTTCCAGCCATGTCCAGAGGCGCAGAGCCTCCTGACAAAGGGTCCAAGACCCCACCCCGCCCTGTTTGTTGCAGTACCACATGGCGGTGGTGTTGTCTGTGAACACCTGCACTACCTTCCCTTTGACAGAGGGAAGGAATGCCTTGAGTGCAAGTCGGATCGCCCGGAGCTCCAGAAGGTTGATATGGAGCCGGGACTCCGCCGGAGACCAGAGGCCTCTGATCTCCGCCTCTCCCATGTGACCGCCCCATCCCAGAAGGGACGCGTCCATCACAACTGTGTGCTCTGGCTGGGGAAGGGAGAGGGATCTGCCCATGACCCATTGCCGGTTCGAGAGCCACCACTGCAACTGTCTTGCAGTCCCCTCCGAGATCTGGACGTGATCGGACAGGTTGCCCTGGTGCTGCGCCCACTGGAACTTCAGGTCCCACTGCAGAGCCCGCATATGCCATCTGGCATGATTGACCAGCAGGATGCAGGAGGCCATGAGGCCCAGCAGCCTCAGGGTCATCCGTACCGAAACCCAGGATAAAGGCTGAAAGATCGGAATCATAGCCTGAATATCCCGGACTCGCCGTTCGGGAGGATAGGCCCGAAACTGCGTCATGTCCAGAACCGCTCCGATGAAAAGGAGCTGTGGAGAAGGAATCAGATGAGACTTCGGCACATTGATGGAGAACCCCAGCGAGTGCAGGAGTTCGGCCGTAGTCTGGAGGTGGGAGACGACTGCCTGGGACGAGCCCGCCTTCAGCAGCCAGTCGTCGAGGTAGGGGAAGACTGAAACCCCTGCCCGGCGCAGATGAGCTGCGACCACCGCCATCACTTTCGTGAACACCCGAGGGGCACTGGTAAGGCCAAAGGGGAGCACGGTGAACTGAAAATGTTCGGGGCCTACCGTGAACCGAAGGTAACGCCGGTGGGCCGGCAGGACGGGGATGTGGAAATATGCGTCCTCAAGTCCAACGCTACCAACCAGTATCCAGGGTCGAGGGCAGTCAAGACCTGAGCTAGGGTGAGCATCTTGAACTTCTGCTTCCGGAGGAAGCGATTGACGTTCCGGAGGTCCAAGATAGGACGCATGTCCTCCTTGTCCTTTTTGGGCACCAGAAAGTAGTGGGAGTAGCAACCACGCCCTACTTCTGGGGTCGGAACATGCTCGATGGCCCTCTTGGTCAAGAGGGCCGTGACTTCCTTCTGTAGAAGCACCAAGTGATCCCCTGACATGCGGTGGAATTGAGGTGGCATGGCTGGGGGGTGGTCTGGAAGGGGAGGGAGTAGCCCCTTCGGACAATGTCCAAGACCCACCTGTCCGAGGTGATGGTGCGCCAGTGGGGAAGGTGATGGCGGACCCTGCCCCCTACTGGCGTGCTGTGCACCTGAAAGGAGGGACTAGGAGGGCTTGGAGGCCGCGGACGGGTTGGAGGTGGTGGCCTGACCCGCACGCTGGTTGCCCGATCCGCCACGGCGGAATCCACGTCCTCGGCCACGCGAAGACGCCTGCTGCGCGGGCCGGTGGCTGGGCTGCTGACGTGAAGGGCGCCCCTACCGTGGCCACGATAGGGGCGAAAAGCAGAAGTCAGCGGAGGGCGTGTAGCAGAAAGGCCCAGGGACTTGGCAGTAGCCCGTGAGTCCTTAAAGCGCTCCAACGCATGGTCTGCTTTGGACCCAAAAAGACCGACTCCATCAAAGGGCATGTCCATGAGAGTATTCTGGACATCCCCTGAAAACCAGTGGTTCTCAGCCAGGCGTGGCGTCGGAGCGCCACCGTCGTTGCAATAGACCTGCCCAGCGAGTCGGCGGTGTCAAGGCCACAACGTATAGTGTATTTAGCCGCATCCCTTCCTTCCGCAATGGCGCGGGAAAGCAGTGTCTGGACCTCCTCAGGACACTGGGGCAAAACATCCGCCACCGAATCCCACAGGGAGTGGGTATATCGGCCCAAAAGACAAGCGGTGTTAACGGACCGCAAGCCAGCACTGGAGGAAGAAAAACCTTTCTTCCCAAACTGATCCAGGCGTTTGGATTCCCTATCCGGAGGGGCGGTAGGGAAGGCGGTTTGGGAAGCGGAGGCTTGGACAACCAAGCTCTCAGGAGTGGGGTGGACAGAGAGAAACAGGGGGTCGCCCGGAGCTGGGCGATGGCGTCGTGACACGTTCCGATCCACAGGAGCCCCTGTGTTGGGCTTGGACCAGGCGCCCAAGAGAACGTCAGTGAGGGCGTCGTTAAACGGCAGCACAGTCTCCGCAGAGGAGGCTGCCGGCTGAAGCACCTCTGTCAAGATGTTAGGCTTGACCGTCAAAGTAGGGAGTTGGAGACGTAAGGCCCCAGCTGCCCTACGCAACACCGTACCAAAATTGGCTCCCTCCTCCGTAGCCACGGGAGGAGACAGCATGCCAATGTCAGGGGAAGTATCCAGACCACTGGCCTCCCCTAGACTCTCTGTCCAGTCCTCATCGTACTGACAGTGTCGTGTCAGAGGGTCATCAGACCCCTCCCAGTCCAACTGGTCCTCCTCTGGTTCAAAATAAGGAGGAGGAGGGACAGTTGGGACCCAAGGTCCCATCGGCGCCGGAGCCGGTGTCGAGCGACGTCGGTCCGGAGCCATGTCCAGAGCCGGAAGGAACTGGGGGACGACGCCGCCCGGAGCCCAGGGCGGCGTCGAGAACGGCACCGGAGACATCGGCGCCGGTGGAGGTGTCGTTAGGTCGACCGGCGTCGATGGGGGTTGTGGAGCCGGGATCGAGGCCGGGGCCGAAGCCGGGATCGAGGCTGGAGGCTCGGGCGACGCCGGGGCCGGAGCCGTCGGCGACGCCGGAGCAACCCCATCAGGGCCCGCGGGGCCCGAAGGCGCACCGGAGGGGCCTGAAGGCCCGAAGAGGCGGGCCATGGCCGACAGGAATTCCTGCACTTTGGCCGGATCCGCCCCCGAACCCGGGAAGGGCGGGTATGGCGGGGGCGACTCCACAGGCATGTCCGGGGCCGCGGGGGCGGGGACGGTGCCGGGAGGGGCCTCAGCCGAGTCGCGAGACCGGCGAGGCGAAGTCCTAGAGCGATGATGCTTTTTGGACTTTTTGTGTTTCGACTTACCGGACGAAGAAGACTTCGACGCCGACGACCGGTGTGGACTCCGCGATCGACCCCTGGACCTCTCACACGACCGGGGCTTCCGCGGAGCCGAATGCCGGGCCTCCAGGAGCTTTCGAGACCGCTCTCGCAAAGCTTTCGGGTTAAGGGCCTGGCATTCGGGACAAGACTCCGTGTCGTGGCCTCGGCCGAGGCAGAAGAGACACTCCCAATGCGGGTCGGTGACGGACATCATCCGCGCACAGGCGCCGCAACGTTTGAAACCGGGCATCCCTACGACACCTTGAGAGATGAAAAAACAGTGAAAAAATTCACCAAAAAGTATGGTCAAAAAATGACCAGGGCACTGCTCTTCCCGGATCTGCGCTTGCTGGCGCGGAAAAAGAAGAACTGACGTCAGCGCACAGGGGCGGCGTCTAAGTACTGCCCGCGACGTCATCCCGGCGATCACGACGCCGACGACGGACGCGGAGCTGCACTACGCCGCCTACCGACGCGCAAGGGTACTGCTACGCAAAAAACTTTCCGGATCCAGCCTGACGCCTGGGGATATTCTAAGGTAAGGAATCTGTCACTAACGTGTCTCTTTCAGATTAAGTGAGCACAAGTTACTAAGCCAGCCTTCTACAAGAAGGAATTGAGGTCAGCCTATATAAGTACCGCGTACATCACTTCCGGCGCAGACGCCAATGACACCACAAGGAGCCAAACTATGCCATCTACCAGTGCCCAGAGTGATTGCTCAAAAATTTCCAGATCCATGCTGATGCCTGGGGAATGTTGTAAGGTAAGGAATCTGCGATTAGAAGTCACAATCATATGTTCTCTTCTCCTTTCTCACTAATGTGACCTTGCTGATGTGAAACAAAGGATGGTACCTGATGTACTGGAAGCTAACAGGAATACTTGTACTTCAGACAAGGCCCAAGTGGAAGCTTGACCTTTTTTGTGACTGTCTGAATTGCCTCTTGTTCGAATGGGACAAGAAGTCAGAGGAAGAGAAGCTGTGTGAAGTCTTGGGGGAAATGCAGCTGTAGGTTTAAAGGTCTAAAAGGTCTGAGCAACTGGAAAGGAGTCTGCTGTATGGTGATAACCCTCTGTATAGATTTCAGCAATAAGGTAATCTAGTTTCAAATCAGATAATGCTAACTATGCTTTGAACCTCAGTAAAGACCAGCATCCATAAATTGTCTAGTCTCAACTGGGCCACAAAACATCACTAGCATCTGCTCAGTTTCATCCTTGCTTTAGAGAAGCATAGATATGGATTCCTCTGTGTAGCCGGGAAAGACATTACTGAGTCTTCAGATGCTAAGAGGCCCTAAAATAGCTTGTCCATAACGCTCAGATTTGCACTTAAGACTGACAGAAACATGTCCAAACCTCACGTGTGGGGAGGATATAGGACAGGAGAGTATGTTGGGAAATATCACCTAATTCATTTAGGCAAATGCTTTATTGAAAATAAAATACTCTATTTTTGGCGAAATATTTAGCAAATCTATGCTGAGCTCACACAGAGGGGCAAGATAAACCCGCTGAACAACGTGCCTACCTTCTGTAAGCCTTTTCTGGTAGAGACTACCCAACTGCAGATGCCTCACCTTTTCAAAATTCCCCAGATGTCAGACTGGATCTGAAAAATATTCCGCAGGACCCCTGGGAGCCACTAAGTGGCATCGCGCTGCTCTGTAGCAATGCCTTTCCGCTCCAGAAGTGACGTGCAGAGTCATATATAGGCACAACCCATGTGTGCTGATGCGGAACCCAATCGCAGATTGACTTAGACCAATGTGCAGATCTCTAAAGCGGAAGAAGTCCAGTTCACAGAACGGGGCAATTGGGAGGGTTGGCGAGGAACCTGCGATTAGGTAGAGTTCTACCAGAGTCTCTACCAAAAGCACAAGTTACTAACTTGTGTAACGATATATCTGTAAGAGACAGTAGTTAGTGACAGATTCCTTACCTTAGAATATCCCCAGGCGTCAGACTGGATCCGGAAAGTTTTTGCGTAGCAGTACCCTTACGCGTCGGTAGGCGGCGTCGTGCGGCTCCGCGTCCGTCGTCGGCGTCGTGATCGCCGGGATGACGTCGCGGGCAGTACTTAGACGCCGCCCCTGCGCGCTGACGTCAGTTCTGTACACGACTTTCCGCGCCAGGAACGCAGAGCCATGCAAGAAGCTGACATAGGTGTCTGAAAAATACTAGGGCCCTGAAAGGGATGTCCTTAACCCTAGAAATCAGTTCGCAGAACGGGGAGGATGGGTGGGCGGTAAGGAATCTGTCACTAACTACTGTCTCTTACAGATATATCGTTACACAAGTTAGTAACTTGTGCATCTGAAAGAGACACGTTAGTGACAGATTCCTTACCTTAGAATAGATACCCCAGCAATACCAACCCCGGTGGTGGGTCTACGAACAAAGATCAGACAAGGAAGTCCCGGAGAACAGAACGGCCAAAGAAGCCGTCCCTCCGGACTTGGCTGTCAAGGCAGTAATGTTTGGTAAACGTGTGCAGCGAGGCCCACGTAGCTGCCTGACATATATCCTGTAACGGAACCCCGCGGCCTAAAGCCGTGGTAGCCGCCGTTGCCCTGGTGGAATGGGCACGCAGCCCAACAGGAGGCTCCTTCTTAGCCAAAGAATAACAGGCTTTGATACACATAGTGACCCAGCGGGAGATGGTCCTTTTGTGTACCGCCCGACCTTTTTTGGCGCCCACGTAGCCAACAAAGAGCTGATCATCCACCCGGAACTGGTGTGTGCGGTTGATGTAAAAAGAAAGCGCACGTTTTGGGTCCAGACGGTGGAGCCTCTCTTCCTCTCTGGAAGGATGCGGAGGCGGGAAGAAGGTGGGCAAAGTGATGGTCTGCCCAATATGGAAGGCAGTAACCACCTTTGGCAAGAAGGACGGACGCGTCCTAAGAACAACCTTGTCTGGATGAACAGACAGAAAGGGAGGTTTGAAAGAAAGAGCCTGGAGCTCACTCACCCGCCGAGCAGAGGTGATGGCCACCAGAAATGCTGTCTTCAGAGTAAGAAGACTAAGAGGACAATTATGTAGAGGCTCAAAGGGAGCGCACATTAAGAAGGTAAGAACCAAATTCAAGTCCCACTGAGGCATTACAAACGGAACAGGAGGAAAGAGGTGTGTAATGCCTTTAAGAAACCTGTTAACCACAGGGGACTTGAAAAGGGAGGGCTGATCAGGAAGCCTGAGGAAAGCTAATATCGCACAAAGATAGCCCTTGATGGTACCCAGGGCAGAACCCTGCTGGACCAGAGATAGAAGGAACAGAAGAACCTCAGAAAGAGGGGCAGAAAGGGGATTCACAGCCTTTGCTGTGCACCATGCCACAAACTTGTTCCACCTGCAGGCGTATACCACCTTAGTGGAGGGACGTCTGGCTGCCAGAATCACATCACAAACTTCGGGAGGCAAGTCGAAAGGAATCAACTGCCGCCGCTCAATCTCCACGCAAGCAGATGGAGGATGGACAGGTTCGGGTGGAGGACCGTCCCCTGCTGCTGCGACAGAAGATCCTCCCGAAGAGGCAGACGGATCGGGGGATCTACGCTCATACTGAGTAGCTCGGGATACCAAACTCTTCGAGCCCAGTCCTGAGCCACAAGGATGACTTGGGCCCGGTCGCGCCGAATCTTCTTCAACACTCTGGGTAGAAGTGGTATAGGCGGAAAGGCGTACAACAGACCGCAACTCCACTCGCGACGAAAAGCGTTGCCGAGCGAGTGCCGCCTTGGAAATTCCAACGCGCAGAACTGATGACATTGCGCGTTCTCTTCGGTGGCGAATAGATCTAACCAAGGCTCTCCCCACTGCAGAAAGAGACCTTGCGCCACGTCCGAGTGAAGACGCCATTCGTGATCCATCATGCACCTGCGGCTGAGTTCGTCCGCCCTGGCATTCAGGGAACCTGCCAGGTGTTGAACCATCAGGAACATGCCCTGATGTTCCAGCCATGTCCAGAGGCGCAGAGCCTCCTGACAGAGGGTCCACGACCCCACCCCGCCTTGTTTGTTGCAGTACCACATGGCGGTGGTGTTGTCTGTGAACACCTGCACTACCTTACCTTTGACAGAGGGAAGGAATGCCTTGAGTGCAAGTCGGATCGCCCGGAGCTCCAGAAAGTTGATATGGAGCCGGGACTCCGCCGGAGACCAGAGGCCTCTGATCTCCGCCTCTCCCATGTGACCGCCCCATCCCAGAAGGGACGCGTCCGTTACAACTGTGTGCTCTGGCTGGGGAAGGGAGAGGGATCTGCCCATGACCCATTGCCGGTTCGAGAGCCACCACTGCAACTGTTTTGCAGCCCCCTCCGAGATCTGAACGTGATCGGACAGGTTGCCCTGGTGCTGCGCCCACTGGAACTTCAGGTCCCACTGCAGAGCCCGCATATGCCATCTGGCATGATCGACCAGCAGGATGCAGGAGGCCATGAGGCCCAGCAGCCTCAGGGTCATCCGTACCGAAACCCAGGATAAAGGCTGAAAGATTGGAATCATAGCCTGAATATCCAGGACTCGCCGTTTGGGAGGATAGGCCCGAAACTGCGTCGTGTCCAGAACTGCTCCGATGAAAAGGAGCTGTGGAGAAGGAATCAGATGCGACTTCGGCACATTGATGGAGAACCCCAGCGAGTGCAGGAGTTCGGCCGTAGTCTGGAGGTGGGAGACGACTGCCTGGGACGAGCCCGCCTTCAGCAGCCAGTCGTCGAGGTAGGGGAAGACTGGAACCCCTGCCCGGCGCAGATGAGCTGCGACCACCGCCATCACTTTCGTGAACACCCGAGGGGCACTTGTAAGGCCAAAGGGGAGCACGGTGAACTGAAAATGCTCGAGGCCCACCGTGAACCGTAGGTAACGCCGGTGGGCCGGCAGGACGGGGATGTGGAAATAAGCGTCCTGCAAGTCCAACGCTACCAACCAGTCTCCAGGGTCGAGGGCAGTCAAGACCTGAGCTAGGGTGAGCATCTTGAACTTCTCCTTCCGGAGGAAGCGATTGACGTTCCGGAGGTCCAAGATAGGACGCATGTCCTCCTTGTCCTTTTTGGGCACCAGAAAGTAGTGGGAGTAGCAACCACGTCCTACTTCTGGGGTCGGAACATGCTCGATGGCCCTCTTGGCCAAGAGGGCCTTGACTTCCTTCTGCAGAAGCACCAAGTGATCCCCTGACATGCGGTGGAATTGAGTAGGCATGGGTGGGGGGGTGGTCTCGAAGGGGAGGGAGTAGCCCCTTCGGACAATGTCCAAGACCCACCTGTCCGAGGTGATGGGACGCCAGTGGTGAAGGTGATGGCGGACCCTGCCCCCTACTGGCGTGCTGTGCACCTGAAAGGAAGGACTAGGAGGGGTTGGAGGCCGCGGACGGGTTGGAGGTGGTGGCCTGACCCGCACGCTGGTTGCCCGAACCGCCACGGCGGTATCCACGTCCTCGGCCACGCGAAGACGCTTGCTGCGCGGGCCGGTGGCTGGGCAGCTGACGTGACTGGGCGCCCCTTCCGTGGCCACGAAAGGGGCGAAAAGCAGAGGTTAGCGGAGGGCGCACAACAGAAAGGCCCAGGGACTTGGCAGTAGCCCGTGAGTCCTTAAAACGCTCCAGCGCATGGTCTGCTTTGGAACCAAAAAGACCGACTCCATCAAAGGGCATGTCCATGAGTGTATTCTGGACATCACCCGAGAAACCAGTTGTTCTCAGCCAGGCGTGGCGACGTAGCGCCACCGTCGTTGCAAGCGATCTGCCCAGCGAGTCGGCGGTATCAAGGCCACAACGTATGGTGTATTTAGCCGCATCTCTTCCTTCCGCAATGGCGCGGGTAAGCAGTGTCTGGACCTCCTCAGAACACTGTGGCAAAACAGCCGCCACCGAATCCCACAGGGAGTGGGTATATCGGCCCAAAAGGCAAGCGGTGTTGACGGACCACAAGCCAGCACTGGAGGAAGAAAAAGCCTTCTTCCCAAATTGGTCCAGGCGTTTGGATTCCCTATCCGGAGGGGCGGTAGGGAAGGCGGTTTGGGAGGCAGAGGCTTGGACAACCAAGCTCTCGGGTGTGGGATGTTGGGAGAGAAACAAGGGGTCGCCCGGAGCAGGGCGATGGCGTCGGACCACGTTCCTATCCACAGGAGCCCCTGTGGTGGGCTTGGACCAGGCGCCCAAAAGAACGTCAGTGAGTGCATCATTAAACGGCAGCACAGTCTCTGTGGAGGAAGCTGCCGGCTGAAGCACTTCCGTCAGGAGATTAGTCCTGACAGCCACAGTAGGCAATTGGAGGTGCAAGGCTCCAGCTGCTCTACGCAACACCGTTGTGAAATTAGCTCCCTCCTCCGTAGCCACGGGAGGAGACAGCATGCCAGTGTCAGGGGAAGTGTCTAGACCACTGGCATCCCCAAGTTCCTCAGCCCAGTCCTGATCATACTCACACTGTTGTGTGAGAGGGTCTTCCGACCCCTCCCAGCTCTCCTGGTCCTCCTCTGGTTCAAAATATGGAGGAGGAGGGACATTTGGGACCCAAGGTCTCATCGGCGCCGGAGCCGGCGTCGAGCGACGTCGGTCCGGCTCCATGTCCGGAGCCGGAGAGAACCGGGGAACGACGCCGTCCGGAGCCCCGGACGGCGTCAGGAACGGCACCGGGGACGTCGGCGGAGGCGTGGTTAGGTCAACCGGCGTCGATGGGGGTTGCGGTACCACCGGAGCCGGGATCGAGGCCGGGATGAAGGCTGGCGGGACAGGCGGCGCCGGGACCGGAGTCGGCGGCGACGCCGGAGCAACCCCATCAGGGCCCGCAGGGCCCGAAGGCGCACCAGAGGGACCTTGAGGCCCGAAGAGGCGGGCCATGGCCGACAGGAATTCCTAGTAGCTCGGCCGGAGTCGCCCCGAACCCGGAAAGGACGGGTAATGCGGGGGCGGCTCCACAGGCACGTCCGGGGCCGCGGGGACGGTGCCGACAGGGGCCTCAGCCGAGTCGCGAGACCGGCGAGGCGAAGTCTTAGTGCGATGATGCTTCTTAGACTTTTTGTGCTTCGACTTACCCGAGGAGCGCGAAGACTTGGACTCCGACGACCGGCGGGGGCTCCGCGACCGGCCCCTCGACCTCTCACGGGACCGGGGCTTGGTGCGGCGTGGGCCGACTGCCGGACCTCGAGTAGCTTTCGAGACCGCTCTCGCAAAGCCTTCGGGTGAAGTTTCCGGCAGTCAGGACACGACTTCGTGTCGTGGTCTCGGCCGAGACAGTAGAGACACTCTAGATGCGGGTCTGTGATCGACATCATTCGACCACAGGCGTCGCATGGCTTGAAGCCGGGCATCCCTACGACACCTAGGAGTCGATGTTAAGACTCGAAAAGAAACAGTGAAAAATTCACCAAAAATTTAGTCAAAAATTGACTAGGGCACTGCTCTTCCCGGATCTGCGCTTACTGGCGCGGAAAAAGAAGAACTGACGTCAGCGCGCAGGGGCAGCGTCTAAGTACTGCCCGCGACGTCATCCCGGCGATCACGACGCCAACGACGGACGCGGAGCCGCACGACGCCGCCTACCGACGCGCAAGGGTACTGCTACGCAAAAACTTTCCGGATCCAGTCTGACGCCTGGGGATATTCTAAGGTAAGGAATCTGTCGCTAACGTGTCTCTTTCAGATAAGGTATTACTGAAGGCAAGTAGCTTGTTCTTCTGATAGAGACATCTAACTGCAGATTTCTCACATTTTTAATAGCTAGCAAGGGAGTACCATCCAGGAGGCAGGTCTGAAGTAGCTCTAACCAAAAGTCATGCAGGACTGAATGAGCAAAATGCCCATCTCAACAGACTTGGCTGACTAGACAGTAATGCTTTGTGAACATATGGAGTGACACCCACGTAGCAGCCTGGCAAATGTCCATAACAGACACTCTGCATGCTAATGCAGTGGTAGCAGCCTTGGCTCTGATGGAATGAGCATGCAGTCCCTCCCAGAGGCGCGCAGCCTACTGAGACCGAGTCCATGATCCCAACCCGCTTTGCTTGTTGGAGTATCACATAGCGGTGACATTGTCCGAGAAGACCTATACCAGCTGATGGTGGGAAGGCTTTCAACCCCTACCAAATGACCTGTAACTCCAACAGGTTATGTGGAGGCGAGCCTCTGGTGGGAACCAGAGGCCTCTGATCTCCCCCTCTTCCACATGGCCTCTCCAACCCAGAAACGATTCATCGGTTACCACTGCCAGCTCTGGGTGGGGTAGGGTGAGAGGTCTGCCGCTGACCCAACTGCGGTCCCAAAGCCACAACGGCAGATCTTTGGCAGACATCTCGGAAATCTGGATGATCAGAGAGAGCCCCCCGTGCTGTGCCCACTAGGACTTCAGATCACAGTGCAAAGCCTATATATGCCTCCTGACGTGCTTCACCAGCAGGATGCAGGTGGCCATCAGTCTAAGCAACCTCGGAGTCATCCTCACTGAAATCCAGGACAGAGGCTGAAACATCCGGATCATAGCCCGAATGTCGTGGTCTCTCTTTTCCAGGGGAATGGAGCAAAAGTGCTTGGGTCCAGAATGGCTCAAATGAAAGGGAGCATATGCAAAGGAGTCAGGTGTGACTTCGGCACATTGATAGTGAACTCGAAGGACTTTAAGAGGTTTGCTGTAGTTTGGAGGTGGGTGACTGCTGCCTAGCGTCCTAGACCAGGACCCCTGACCTCCATAAATGTGCTGCAACCACCACCATCACTTTCGTGAACATTTGAGGACCAATCGTAAAGCCACAGTGGAGCATATCAAACTGGAAATGTTCCTAACACACCATAAATCGCAGGTAGCGTCAGTGGGCTTACAGGACGGGGATGAAGAAATATGCGTCCCGCAGGTTCAAGGCTACCATGCAGTCTCTCGGATCAAGGACACACAAGACCTGGGCCAAGGGCAGCGTCTTGAATTTATCCTTCCATGGGAAGGCATTTAGAAGATCTAAAATAAGACAGAGGCCTTCATCCTTTTTTTAAATTTAAAAAAAAAAAAGTTTTTAAAAACCTTTATTTAAAAAATATTGCACAGCACAATTACAAGACTCCACCATTGCAATGAATGAAGCACAGTATGACAATGTAATACAGTAAAGACAATCAGAAACTTAAGGCACATTGGGGACAATGTTAAGAGACAATAACCGGTCAGCACAGAGGGAGTGAAATACACATTAGAAGAGAGCGCCATCAGTAGGGCAGAAAGGCAGGGGGTGTAGAGGAGGGGGGCGGGAACAGCGGGGAGACAGCTCATGGACCTACACCGGCTGCCGCCGCGGGTGGAGCGCCGGCGGGGAGCGCGGGAGAGGTCGCAGGGCGCTGTGAGTCCTGACGCGAGAGGTAGGTTACAAGCGGGCCCCAAATGTCAATTGGACGTGACCTGGCTGGCTGGAGGTCCCAAAACTCAGCCAGTAGAGTTTGGCAGCGAGAAGCGTCCCCAAGCCAGAGGGCAACCTTGGGCGCCGGCCTGCGGCCCCAGCACATGGAGACCCTGCGCCTCGCGAGGACCAGCAGCATGGCAGTCAAGCGACGAGTGGCGTCCGGGCAAAATTTAACAAAGCCTAAGAGGCAGAGGGTCAGGCTGAATCGGAGATGAGGTGATGGCAGAGATCGCAGTGCATACCTCGCGCCAATATGCCGAGACCTGGGGGCACAGCCAGGCGAGATGAGAAAAGTCAGCCGCGGGCGCAGAGCAGCGCAGGCATCCATCCCCGGCAATCAGTCCGAGCTTATGAAGTTGAGCGGGAGTCCGATAAAGCCGATGAAGGTACTTAAAATGATTAAGGCGCAGACGATAGTTTGGGGAAAGGCGTTTGATTTGATTACAACAGTATAACCAATCGGCCTCGGAGATTTCGGCTCCCAGGTCATTGCCCCATGCAACGCGCGCCCGGTCGGTCGAGATGGGAGATGCTGCTAGCGTATAAGCGTAGATTTTTGTGACCAGTTTTTTAGGAGAGGGAGATGTGTAAAGAAGATCAAGAGAGGCCATCGAAGGGGGAGGCTGGGGAAAAGTGGGGTGAAGCTTCCTACAGATAGCTCTGAGTTGATAATATAACAGAGTGTCCATGAGGCCAGAGTCAGCGATGAGGTAGAAGAAAGTGTCCCCAGGGTAGAGATCCGAGACTGTGGAAAGGCCCAGACGAGTAGCGTGCTTGATTATCCCGGAAGAATGAAGAGGAGGAAAGGCGGGGTGATGTGTGAGTGGCATATTGTTCGCGGAAAGTATATCAGAGCCAGAAAATTTGCGAAGACCGTCCCAAGCCCAGCGCAGGGTCCCAACTGTATCGATTTCAGTGCGAAGGAGTTTCGCAGGAGCGAATAGAGCAGTCGTGAGCGGCCACGGGGTAGCGAGGTCAGCCTCTACCGCGACGTGAGGTTGAAACGGAGTGGGGTGAAGCCAAAAGTGAAGAAAACTGGCTTGAGCACTGAGAGCATACAGCTTGAAATCTGGGGCGCCAAGCCCGCCACGCGACATGGGAAGAGTAAGGATGCTGTAGGCAATGCGAGGTTGCCGACCGGCCCAAATTAAGGTGATGAGCAGAGAACGAATCTTGCGAAAAAAGTGAGCGGTTAAAGGGATGGGAATATTGACAAATAAGTATAAAAACTTCGGAAGCACCAACATTTTAGCGATAGCGATGCGCCCAGCCACGGAAAGTGGCAGCCGGTTCCAGAGAGGAATCTTAAACTCGAGCCAGTCCACAGCACACCCAAAGTTAACTTTCTAAAGTTCATCAACGTCCCTGCTTAACCAGATGCCCAAATATCTAGTGGGCTCCGATGCCCACACAAAGGGATAGTCAGGAACAAAGGGTGTTGTAGCATTCGTAAGAGGAAATAGTACCGACTTACTCCAGTTGATCTGGATTCCGGAATAACCGCCGAAGCGAATCACCTCACGGACCAGTGGGCTGAGGTTCTCCTGGGGATGGCGGACATAAAGAGTGACGTCATACGCATACATGGAGACTAACAAAGCGCGAGCCGCAAAACCAATGCCTCGCTGGGTATGGTGTTGCCGGAGACGAGCCGCGAGGGGTTCCATGGCGATAGCAAAGAGCATGGGGGACAGTGGACAACCCTGCCGAGTGCCGCGCCCAATGGGAATGGGCTCAGAGACCTGACCATTAATGCGAAGACGGGCAGTAGGTAGAGTATAAAGAAGCTGTACTTTGCGTAAGAAAACTTGGCTGAAGCCCAACCGGGGGAGAAGATAAAACAGGAAGGGCCACTCCAAGGTGTCGAAGGCCTTGGTGGCGTCAAGAAGGGCGGCCGCTGCCGGAAGCGCAGGATTAATTTGATGAATAACGGAAAAAATGGTCTGGAGGTTGTGAGAGGTCGCGCGACCGGGAATGAAGCCGGACTGGTCTGGGCGTACAACGAGCGGCATGAGGGGTAGGAGACGGGAAGCGAGCAATTTGGCGAAAATTTTATTATCTGTATTGATGAGGGATAGGGGACGGTATGAGTCTCGCTGCTCGGGTGGTTTATCCGGTTTAAGGAGCAGAGTTAACACTGCCTCGCGCAGCGATGGGGGGAACAAACCTGTTTCGAAAGATTCATTATACATGGAGGCTAAATGGGGAACCAAGAGCGGGGCAAAAGTTTTATAGAAGGAAGCCGGCAGGCCGTCCGAGCCGGGGGCCTTGTCACCAGGCATGCTGTTGATTGCCGCGAGGATCTCTTCTTTGGAGAAGGGCTCGTCAAGATATTCCCGATGATCATTACCGAGCCAAAGAAGCTGAAGGGTGTCGAAATATTGGTCAAGTACTTCACGCGGAGGCACTGATCCGGCCGTGTAGAGTTGCGCGTAGAAAGTGGTGAAACGCGCCTTGATTTCCTCAGGAGAGGTGGTACGATCGGGCCCGCCGTCCCGAAGGGCGGTGATGTAGGATGCCGCCCGTGGCTGTCGAAGGATGTTGGCAAGGGTTTTGCCAGGACGATCACCCTCGCCGAAGCGGCGTGCCCTCGCCTCCTTGCCGAGAAACGCCAGCTCTCTGCCAGCCTCATCGGCGAAGTCAGTAAGTTTCCCCCGCAACTGGGCAAGCGTGTCAGGGCGAGGGTCCAGGGCATGGGAGGCGTCAAGAGCCTTAATTTCACCCTCCAGTCTGTCAAGGGTGCCGCGGATGGAGCGAAGAACGCCAGATTGCTTGGAGATACATTCCCCGCGGATAACAGTTTTAAACCCCTCCCAGAGCGTGGACGGGGAGTCCACGGAACCCACATTGAGCTCAAAATAGTTTACAATTGCGGTTTGTATTTCGTCACTGAAGACCGGGTCACGTATCGCGTTAGGGGGAAGCCGCCAGGAAAAAGCACGGCGAGGAGAGTGTGGGAGACGGAGGCAGAGGCGAACGGGGGCGTGATCTGAGAGAGTGCGTGCCATATGGTCAACGGAGGTGAGCCATACCAAGGCATCCGGAGTAGTGATCCACAAGTCGAGACGGGACCAACAGCCACTAGAACCAGAGACACAGGTGCCCTCCTGTAAAGCAGGGTGAGCGTGACGCCACACGTCGTACAGAGAGTTATCCGAGAGCAAGGAGCTGAGGAGTGAAGCTGCGCGCGGGTGAGAAGCATGAGTGCCGGACCGGTCCAAAGCGGCAGATAGTGTTACGTTAAAATCCCACCCCAGAGGAGCGCTGCAGAGCCGAATGATGAGATGTGGTGCCAAACTTGCGCAAAAAAGTCAGGGTCATCGCAGTTTGGGCCATATAAAACAGCAAGCGTCAAAGGTTGGGCCCGTAGGGTGCCATGAAGGATAACAAAACGCCCCCCAGGATCAATGTGCACTTGAGAGGTCTGCCATGGGAGCCCTTTACGTAACAAAATGGAAACCCCCCCAGAGTAGTTGGAATAAAAGGAAGAGTGAATTTCACCCCAGTATCTGGAAAGGAGTCTGGAGGAGGTGGCCGGTAACAGGTGGGTCTCTTGTAAAAAAACAGATGTCCACCTTGTGCCGAATGAGATGGGCGTGAACTAGTCGTGCCTTACGGTGGTCGTTCAGCCCACGGACATTCCACGTCCAAAGTGTAGTATCAGTCATGGCGCTTCGTCATGGGGTAGAGAAGCGAAAAAAGGTGTGAGAAAGCGCAGAGTCCGTGTGTGAATGCCGTGCGCCGTGCAATAAACAACAAAGAGAAATAATAGTGCAGTAGCAATGAAATCACATTGAAACAGTGCAATCGAAAATACAACAAATGCCTCAGAAGGAGGCAACCCCAACATTACAAACCCCCCAACAAGGAGATGAATTGTAAGGGGGAGAAAGCATGGCCTGTAAAGGCTCGGTACGCGAGCCGGTGTTGCAAAGAGTAGCATTGCCTCGGAAGGAGGGCGTAAAGCACAGGCCTCAATCCCCCAACCACCCAAGACCACACCCAAAACAAAAAACCCCAAGAATCCCCACAACCCCGCTCCCACACCAACCCCCCAATCAGGCTGAGGTACCACCCCTACCCACCCCGGGGACCCACAACTAGGAAGGGAAAAGTCTGTGTCCAAGATGGGAATTATCCCGTGGGGGCATGGCAACGCTCAGCGTACACCCCTGCCAAAGAAGACAGGGTGGCTAAGCCGTTGGAAATGGCAAACACCAAAAAATACTTAACAGATATAGCACACCATGCCAACATCAAAGAAGGTATAGCAAAATAGCCGAAGAGTCAGCGTTGGTTCAGGAGGTACCATGCGACCAGAAAGGCCGAAGAGCAAAATGTCCGAGAGAGCACTACCCATACAGCACGGCCGTCCATCTGATCAGTCATTATCACTAAGGTTGGTCCCAGCGGCAGTCTGTGAGCTGGAGGGCGGAGAGTGATGTGACCTGTCCAATTTTTTGGCAAACGCCAGCGCTTCTCTGTGATCCGCAAGATGAGGGTCTTGGTTCCCTGCTTGACGCGCAGTTTGGCGGGGTATGCCAGCGAGTATGAGATCTCATGCTTCTGAAGGAGTCGTTTTGCTGGAAGGAACTCGCGGCGGGCCGCCTGAACCGCAGTAGTGTAGTCTGGGTAGAACGACAGAGAGTTACCCTGATGGCGGATGTCCCCCTTCTCTCTGGCTGCACGCAGGATGGCGTCACGGTCTCGAAAGTTCAAAATTTTGGCTATGATAGGGCGGGCCGGCAGGCCAGGGCCCGGCCGTGGGCCGAGAGAGCGGTGGGCCCGCTCCACAATGAAGACTGGGGAGAGGATGTCGCCAAAGAGCTCGCGGACCAGCTGTTCTACATAGTCCTCCATGCGGGAGATATTGGCGGATTCAGGCACTCCCGTGATGCGGAGGTTGCTCCTTCGGGAGCGCGCCTCCAAATCCTCGTTTTTGCTCCGGATGATATCAGGTATTTTGTCCATCTGCAGCAGTCTGTCGACCCTGGGTGGCGGCATCCTCCGCATCCGATACCCTGGTCTCCACGTGAAGGAGGCGGGCATCATGAGAATCGACACGAGCCTTCACAGTGTCCAGGCGAGTCGACAGCTGATCCAACTGGGCCGCAATGTTGGTAACAGTGGACTTGACGTCCAGCATGATGGTCTTTAAGTTGTCCTCACGAGTCGCAGCCATGTCGGTAGAGACCGGGGGGACCCCCCCGTCGGCGCCCGTGTCGTCCTTGCGCGTCTGGCGACGTTGATCGAAAGCGATTTTAGGCTGCTTGGGGTCTGTCCTCCCCATTTCTGGCGTGGCATGCTAGCAGCAACCCGGGGGCCGCTGCGACTGGAGGGGAGTGCTGCGCTCGTTGGAGGTGGAGCAGCTTCAGGCAAAGCGGAGGATCAGGACCGGCAGGTGGCAGAGGCAGGCGGCAGAGGCAGCCAGCAAAGGCCGTGTACAGCTGAGCCGGTTATAGCAGGTTGTGTAGACCCTCGGTGGCAGACCCAGCTCCAGGAGACAGGAACAGGTGGGGAGCGGGTACGCCAGCACTGGAAGGAGAGCAGTGAGGACTGGCCAACGCCAAGAGGCCGGGCCGCCGAACGGCCAAGCAATGCACAGGTCGCCCTGGAGAAGGAGAGTGCAGTAACGTCGCTCCGGTCACAGGTGCTGGTAGAAGGACATAGGGCCAGCGTGGGCAACTGCGCAGAGGGTGGAGGATGAGGGGTCTTCACCGTGCAGCACCCAGGTGGGGAACCCCCCAGGAGGCGGCAAGCCCCAAGCCGGAGGAGCGATGGTCCACGGGCACCAGATGGCCCCCAGAGCAGGGCCCAGCAGTAAGCAGGGGGCCAGCGCCAGCCGAAAACCGAAGCGCTAGTGCACAGCAGGGGTGAAGCGGTCAGGAGCACACACCCGCCGGTGTGGCGGCGAAGGAGGCCAGCGGCTCACCGCAGCGGTGGCAAATGGCGATGTGTCGCAGGGCGGGCGTCCAGCACCCCGGGCAGCATGCCTTCATCCTTCTTTGGCACGCTCTCTATAGCTCCTTTGGCCAGAAGGGCCTGCATTGCCTGCTCCAATAGGGATAGATCTGCATCAGATCCTGCCTCACACTGTGTGGCTGAGTGCCAATAAGGAGTGGCATTGGAACCCCTAATGTAGCCATGGAAGAGACGAAATTACGGAGGCTGTCGCTATGGTGGAGCAGAAAGGTCCCAAAGAGCGAACTGTGGCCCTGTTATCTTTAAAACACTCAAGGGCTGATTTTGCTCCATCCACAAAAAATCAGGAGCCATCAAAGGGCATATAAATGAGCTTGGCTTGGACGTCGCTGGAGAAGTCCGTAGATATAATCCAGGTGTGCCTTTGAAGGGCCCCACTGATACCTATGGCTTGCCTAAAGAGTCATTAGTGTTCAAGCCACAGTGAATTGTGAACCTGGCAGTATTACAACCATCCTGAATAGCCTGCGTCAAGATAGAGTTTACATGGTCTGGGACCGCTGAAAGGACCAGTGCCACAGAGTCCCAAAGAGGAAGAGAACAGAAGCTTAAAAGGCAGCTGGCGTTGATGGTCCTTAATGCTGGACTTGTGGAGGAAAATCATTTTGATTCCTTATCTGGTGGTGTACCAGCGAAAAAGTTGGGACTAACTTTACTTGCTGAGGGCTGCAGTACAAGGCTCTCAGGACTAGGGTGCTGAGTTAAGAAGTCAAGGTCACCTGGGGCAGGGCGATGATGCCTCGCAACCTATCAATTGACTGGAGGGCCAGAGCAAGGTTTTACCCATGTCTGAGTAAATGTATCAGTGAGGGCCTCGTTAAAAGGGAGCTGGGACTCAGAACTTGTGTGCCCCAGTTGGAGGACTTCAGTCAGTATGTTGGTCTTGACATCCATAGTGGGTAGATGTAAGTCAAGCACTTCATCTGCCCTTGGGATGACCACTGCGAAGGAGGCACTCTTCTGTTGCGGGAGGTAGGAGGACATAGCCAGTGTATGGTGAGGTGTAGAGGCCACTGGCATCCTGGAGATCGTCATACGAATTGTGAATCGTCTTCAGTATATGGCTGGGCAAACATGTCCCTAGCATCATAATCACAACAGTGCCAAATAAAGGATAGAGGATATGAGCCAGTCCCTTCAACAAAGGTAACAGAAACCAAAGAGTGGTTAAAATGCTGCAGTCTGCGTGAATCGGGGCATGGCCACGGTCGAGGTGGTGTGGTCTCAGAGCTAGACAACACTATAGGTTGTGCGCTGTCATCGGGCGTCGGTGCGTCATGTTCTGATGTGGCTTGTGCAGAACCTGTATCAGGTCCAGAGGGCCCAAGTGGCACAGAGCAAAGCCCAGTTGGGAGGCATATTGGCTCCCTGGAGCCCAGAGGCGTGCGAGCGGGAGTCCATAACATGCCAAAGAGGCACAGCATGGCTCTCAAAACTCTGTGCGTTGAGGAGTTGCCACTGGCTGCAGAAACTCAGGGTTGCTGCAGAACAAGGGAAGGAATAGACTCCGCAAATTGACTTCGGGAGCAAGACCGGAAGCACTTTGATGCTCTCACGACTTCTCTGGAGATCAAGAGTGGCGGAAAGGGGTCGAGTCCCGCTTGGACTTCTTCCGCTTATTCTTGGACTTGGTATAATACTTAGACCACGATGAAGATCTACTGCTGGAATGACTTTAGGAGTGGGAATGGGCCCTTCCCTTTGATCTTGACTGAAGACGGAGTGGAGTTTTCCAGTGCTATTTCCTGTTCCAGAATGCCCTTAGGGTGTATTAAAGCACATTCACTACAGGACTTGGAGTCGTGGTCCAACCAATGGCATCAAAGGCAAGCCTGATGGGGATCTGCTCCAGACGCTTGTTTCTGACAGTCCCTACATGGTTTAAACCCTGCAGTTTTGGGGAGTGACAGTCCCTTAGATACTTGTTAGTTGAATTGTTTTTTAAATTAGTCTTAAAATAACATGGGTAGCTTTGGAACCACATCTGCAGGCGCGAATAAGAAAGGAACCGATGACAGCGTGGATTGGTGGCGCCTAAATGCGACTCTGCACTCCACTTCCGTAGTGGAAGGACGTCGCTGCGGAGCTATGCGATGCCACCTACCAGCGAGCAGGGTTACTGCTGAAAGTTTGCTGGATCCAGTCTGACATCTGGGGAATATTCAAAAAGTGAGGAATCTGTGATTAGAAGTCTCAGTCAGAAATTACTAGATTTGCATAGGTATTATTCCATGATACGCACTAGTCCGTCTTTTTAACTTAACCTTGCCAATTATACTAGGTATACTTTGCATCTTCTCTTACGATGTAAAATTACTTAAGATAATTACAGAAGCAAATAATCTGTCATCCTCCTTCCTCTTCCCAGTCCTTACTATTTGAGCATCCTGCTGAATAAGGCAATTTTTTTTATTCATATTGTCCATAAAGAAGAACCTCATTAGCAGAAGGAGCAGTTTAAACAATAAATGTTTTCTTGACATGCTGCAATACTTATCAACTGTAACCTTTGCGCATATTTTCCTTTAGGCAAGGTTCGCCTTGCTCTTCCTGTTCAGAGGAAAGTATAGCTTCAGGTGACTTCAAAGCCTGTAAAACGGTTTGGCAAATAACAGTCTGCAGGACTTGTTTAGAGTTTGTCACCTGTCTCTGTTCCTCAAAAACATGTTATGCAGATTTATAAAGTACACTATCACCCAGGAGGGTATCCTGCCGCTGAGCAGCTAGTTTAGCCAAACCTAGGGCCTAGCGGGATTACTAGAAAAGTCAGGTAGTTAGATTCCTGCGGAATTCAAGTGAGGAGGAGGCTCTTCGGTTTAGCGGCAGGTCGATCCATGCTCTAGGACCGATGTAGAAGGCGGCTTGACCATTGGATCTAGTTTTCAGTATGGGTGGGATGTGTACAAGTAGGAGACGGGGCGAGAGGTGGTGTCTGGAAGATTTGTGAAAGATGTGATTATTGAGGTATGCTGGGCTAGAATTAAGTAGTGCCTTGAAAGTGTGGATGAAGAGTTTGAATTGTGCTTGTTTGTGTATGATATGATATAGAGGTTTATAAAGTGCACGGATACTCCACTGAGTGTCCCGGCGCTAGCTTCATGGCTGCCTGCAACAGTAGCACTATTCTGGTTGAAACATCCAAGTTTTAATTTTTTTCTTAAAGATTGAGGCCTCAGTTGTTGTACGTAACTACAAAGGAAATTTGCTCCAGGCAACCAATCCGAGATAGGAGGAAGATCTTCCTCCAATTCTCGTTCGGTGAATCTTTGGGATCTTAGTCAACTGACTGATGGAAGATCGAAGACTTCTAGAAGGAGCATACTCTTTAATCCTTTCCCTGAGGTAGCATGCCCGTTGTTTTTTTTTAATTGGAAGCTAATGAAGAGCCTTCCAGTGAGAAGAAATATGAGACCTGGGGGGGGAGATTCAAGAGAATTCGACCCACCGCGTTCTGGGCAACCTGCAGTTTGCTAAAACGATAGTCTGGGTTACCCAAATATAGGGCATTTCCATAGTCCAATCTGGACGTTATCATGGCCTGAATCCAAAACAGGATCCTAACACCGATTGAATCTATGGTTGAAAAGACAGGGCCCTATTAAATTTAATGCCTAACTTCTTAACTGTATCCTGTACGGGAGCCCAGGGGGAGGAGCATCATTTAGCCAACAGGACTGCCACTGACACTGTCGAGAAAGCGCCAAAGAATAGTATCTCATGTCTTTGCAGCATTGTATTGCAATTGATTAGCGGTCATCCATCTGTGTATGGAGAGCCAGTGAAACTCCGAGTATGGTATGATGTGAGTGCGGCCTGAGCGGTTGAGTGATTCTGGCTGCAGTTCCGGTCTGCAGTCTTCTGGTGAGTTATTTTGTTGATCCCGGCAAGAGGGTGTTCCTGTAGTCCAGCTTGCTTGTAAAAAGGGCGTGCGTGGCGGTTTTCCGGGTGCTGATTGGGAACCATTTGAAAATCTTCTTCAGCATCTTCAGGTTATAGAAGCATGAGGCGGTGACTGCATTGACCTGGACGGTCGTTTTGATTTTGCTGTTGATGACGATCCCGAGGTTCTTAGCGTGGGTGTCAGTCCTTTATTTGTTGACCACCAGGTGGAGTCACATGATGAAGTGCTCTTCCCGAAGATCACAATTTCGGTATTGACAGTGTTCAGCTTCAGACAGTTGGCAATTGCATTCATGCAGGCACTGAACTTGATCTGGGTACTGGGCATCTTGTTCGTAAGCGAGATAAAGAGTTGCATTACGTCGACATAGGAGAGGAGATTGATATCATGAGAGTGGATGATGCTGGCTATAGGAATCATGTATGAGCTGAAGAGGGCCAGGCTCAGAGATAGCCTTGCGAACTCCACAGGTGAGGTCGCGGGCGTCCCAGGTGTATGGTGCCAGGCTGACTGAGTCCTTCCAGGCAGGAAGGAACAGATATGGAGTGCGCGTCCTTGGATTTCGATGTCATGTAGCCTTTGGATGGCGATGGGGGTCGGAGACCACATTGAATATTGCGGGGTGGTCCAAGAGGATGAGGGCTGCCGTGTCTCCTCCGTCCAGAGTCATGTGAATGTCATCAGTTGTGGCAAAGAGCACAGTTTCTGTGCTTCTGGTTGGGTTTGAAACCAGACTGGGTGGTGTTGAGGAGTTGGTGGTCGTTGAGGTATTTGGTGAGGTGTCTGTTGATGACTTTCTCTGGGAAGGTTGCAGAAGCGGTGGAGGCATTCACAATGGGTGTGAGGATGGCACTAATGGGTTGTAGTCCTTTGAAGTAGGCATGGTAGAGGCATGGGTCTGATGGGCCCCTAACTGTATGGTTTTCATGGTCGTGGTGGTTTATTCTCGGGTGATGACAGGCCATGTGGTTAGCATTGCTTCTTTCTATAAGATTGGGAGGCGTATGGCAAGGTCTGTCTGGTTCGGTTGCGGGTTAAGTTGCTGTAAATGGCGGTGATTTTGTTGCTGAAGGATGGAGAGAGATTGTTGTAGAGGTCCTGTGACAAGGTCATCGAGTTGGAGGCAGCTGCTGGCGAGGTGAAATTCTTCACAATGGCGAACATTTCTTTGCTTCTGCTGATATCGCTGCAGTCCACTAGAGCAGCGCGTTTGGTGGTCCAGAAAATTTGGTGGTAGTGTCTCATGGCAGATTTGACAGTGCTCCTGTCTGCATTTTCCTGGCTCATTCCCCATTAGCGCTCCAGTTGTTTGCAGTGGCGTTTTAAGAGTCTGAGTTCCTTTGTGTAACAACTGGCCTGGAGTCTAGATCTTGTTCTATTGCTGTGTTTGAGGGGGGCCAGGGAGCCAGTGCAGGAGGTGATCTAATAGTTGAACAAGTTACTTAACTTCGGTAACGATATATCTGTAAGAGACATAGATTAGTTATAGACTTCTTACCTGTAGAATTACCCCCAGGCGTCAGACTGGATCCGGAGAATTTTTTCGTCAGCAGTGCCCCTGCGCTTCGAAAGGTGGCGTCGGTTGGCTCCGCGTTCGTCGTTGGCGTCGTGGTCCCCGGGATGACGTCGCGGCAGCTACTTAGATGCCGCAATCGCGCGGTCAGTTCTTTTACACAACATTCCACGCCAGAAGCGTAGAGCCATGCAAGACACTGACCACTGGTGCACTAAACTAGGGCCCTGAAAGGGATTCCCTGACCCTAGAAGTCAGAACGGGGAGGATGGGTGGGGCGGTAAGGAATCTATAACTAATCTATGTCTCTTACAGATATATTGTTACCGAAGGTAAGTAACTTGTTCATCTGAAAGAGACAATTAGTTATAGATTCCATACCTGTAGAATAGATACCCTAGCAATACCAACCCTGGAGGTGGGTCTGCGAACCAAGTTCACACCAGAAAGTCCTGGAGAACAGAACAGCCAAAGAAGCCGTCCCTCCGGACTTGGCTGTCCAGGCAGTAGTGTTTTGTGAACGTGTGCAGAGATGCCCACGTAGCTGCCTGACAGATGTCATTGAGGGGAACTCTCCGTCCCAAAGCAGTGGTAGCTGTCGTCACCCTGGTGGAATGGGCACGCAGTCCCACTGGAGGCTCCTTCTTTGCCAAAGAGCAGCAAGCTTTAATGCACAAAACGACCCACCTAGAGATGGTCCGTTTATGCACGGCCCGACCTTTTTTGGCGCCTACGTAGCCAACAAAGAGCTGGTCATCCACCCCGAATTGCTAAGGTGCGATCCAAATAAAATGAAAGCGCATGTTTTGGATACAGACGGTGGAGCCTCTCTTCCTCCTTAGAAGGATGCGGAGGGGGAAAGAAGGTGGGCAAAGTTATGGTTTGACCAATGTGGAAAGAAGTAACCACCTTGGGAAGAAAGGAAGGTCTGGTTCTGAGGACGACCTTGTCCGGATGAACAGCCAGAAAGGGAGTTCTTCGAAGAAAGAGCTTTGAGCTCACTCACCCTGCGAGCAGAGGTGATGGCAACCAGGAAGGCAGTCTTTAAAGTAAGAAGTCTGAGAGGACAGTTATGAAGCGGCTCAAAGGGAGCGCACATAGGTAAGTAAGAATCAAGTTCAAGTTCCACTGAGGCATTACAAAGGGAACAGGAAGAAAAAGATGAGTAATGCCCTTAAGGAAGCGATTTACAACAGGGGACTTGAAAAGAGAAGGCTGATCAGGAAGCCTAAGGAAGGCTGAAATGGCAGAGAGGTAGTCCTTCAGAGTGCCCAGAGCAGAGCCCTGCTGGGCCAAAGACAGGAGGAACAAGAGAACCTCAGAAAGAGGGTCAGAAAGGGGATCCACAGCCTTTGCTGTGCACCATGCCACAAATTTGTTCCATCTGCAGGCGTATACCGTCTTAGTTGAGGGATGCCTGGCTGCCAAGATAACATCACAGACTTCGGGAGGAAGGTCGAAGGCTGTCAACTGCCGCCGCTCAAACTCCACGCAAGGAGGTGGAGACTGGACAGGTTCGGGTGGAGGACCGTCCCCTGCTGTTGCGACAGAAGATCCTCCCGAAGAGGCAGTCGGAGCGGAGGATCGATGGCCATGTGTAACAGCTCGGGATACCAGACTCTTCATGCCCAATCCGGAGCCACAAGGATGACATGGGCCCGGTCGCGCCTGATCTTCTTCAGCCCTCTAGGTAGAGGTGGTATAGGCGGAAAGGCGTATAGAAGACCGCAACTCCACTCGCGACGAAAAGCGTCACCTAGCGAGTGCCGCCTTGGAAATTCCAACGCGACATTGCGCGTTCTCTTCGGTGGCGAATAGATCTAACCAAGGCTCGCCCCACTGCCGAAAGAGACCTTGTGCCACCTCCAAGTGAAGACGCCATTTGTGATCCATCATGCATCTGCGGCTGAGTTTGTCCACCCTGGCGTTCAGTGAACCTGCCAGGTGTTGAACCACCAGGGATATGCCCTGATGTTCCAGCCATGTTCAGAGACGGAGAGCCTCTTGATATAGGGTCCATGACCCCACCCTGCCCTGTTTGTTGCAGTACCACATGGCGGTGGTGTTGTCCGTGAACACCTGCACCACTCTTCCCCGAACAGAGGGAAGGAATGCTTTCAGTGCAAGACGGATCGCCCGAAGCTCCACAAGACTGATGTGGAGCCCAGACTCCGCTGGAGACCAGAGGCCTCTGATCTCCGCCTCTCCCATGTGGCCGCCCCACCCTAGAAGTGATGCATCTGTCACCACTGTGTACTCCGGTTGGGGAAGGGAGAGGGATCTGCCGTTGATCCAATCCTGGTTCGTCAGCCACCACTGCAATTGACGTGCAGTGCCCTCCGAGATCTGAATGCAATCGGACAGATTCCCGTGATGCTGTGCCCACTGGGACTTCAGGTCCCACTACAGAGCCCGCCTATGCCACCTGGCATGATCTACCAGCAGGATGCAGGAGGCCATGAGGCCCAGCAGCCTCAGGGTCATTCTGACCGAAACCCGGGATAAAGGCTGAAAGATCGGAATCATATCCCGAATATCCCGGACTCGCTGCTCGGGAGGATAAACCCGAAACTGCGTCGTGTCCAGAACTGCTACGATGAAAAGGAGCTTCTGAGAGGGAGTCAGGTGTGACTTCGGCACGTTCATCGTGAACCCCAGCGAGTGCAGGAGGTCCGCCGTAGTCTGGAGGTGGGAGACGACTGCCTGGGGCGAGTCCGCCTTCAACAGCCAGTCGTCGAGATAGGGGAAGACTGGAACCCCTGATCTGCGCAGATGAGCTGCGACCACCGCCATCACCTTCGTGAACACCCGAGGGGCACTGGTAAGGCCAAAGGGGAGCACGGTAAACTGAAAGTGCTCTTGGCCCACCGTGAACCGCAGGTAACGCTGTGGGCCGGCAGGACGGGGATGTGAAAATAAGCGTCCTGTAAGTCCAACGCTACCATCCAGACTCCAGGGTCGAGGGCAGACAGGACCTGAGCTAGTGTCAACATTTTGAACTTCTCCTTCCGGATGAAGCGGTTGACGTTCCTGAGATCCAAGATAGGACGCAGGCCTTTGTCCTTCTTGGGCACCAGAAAGTAGTGGGAATAGCAACCACGACCTACTTCTGGGGCAGGAACTCGCTTGATGGCTCCCTTGGCCAAGAGAGCCGAAACTTCCTGTTGGAGAAGGGCCAGATGATCCTCCGACATGCGATGGTGCTGAGGTGGCATGGATGGAGGGGTAGCCTCGAAGGAGAGGGAGTAGCCCCTTCGGACTATCTGCAAAACCCACCTGTCCGACGTGATGGTGCGTCAGTGGGGGAGGTGATGGCGAATCCTGCCGCCCACTGGCGATTGGTGGCCCTGAAAGGTCAGACTAGGAGGGTTTAGAGGCTGCTGCAGAGGGGGTGGTGGTGGACTGGTCGGCCCGCTGGCCCCCAGACCCACGGCGATGTGTCCCACTTCCCCGGCCGCGCTGGGGCTATAACAGCTTGAGCCGGCCTGTGGCTCTGGGTGGAACGTGGTGGGGCACCCCTTTAGTAGCCACAAATGGGGCGAAAAGCAGACTGCGCAGGGCAGGTAGTGGAGAGGCCCAAGGACATGGCCGTAGCCCGAGAGTCCTTGAAGCGCTCTAACGCGTTGTCAGCTTTGTCGCCGAAAGGGCATGTCCATTAGGGTAGCTTGGACATCCCCGGAAAAACCAGTCAACCTCAGCCAGGCGTAGCGTCGAAGGGCTACCGACGTTGAAATCGTCCTGCCTAGCGAGTCGGCGGTGTTCAGCCCACATCGTATAGTAAACTTGGCTGCGTCTCTCCCCTCGACAACTGCAAAGGGAGAGAACGGCCCGGGCCTCCTCCAGGCACTGGGGCAGCACCTGCGCTACCGTATCCCACACAGAATGGGTGTAACAGCCCAATAGACATGCAGTGTTTACCGACTGCAGTCCCAAGCTGGAGGAAGAAAACATCTTCTTCCCAAGATGGTCCAGCTTCTTGGATTCCCCATCAGGTGGAGCGTTAGGGAATGTGCCTTGGACGTCGAGGCTTGGACCACCAAGCTCTCAGGGTTGGGGTGTTGGGAGAGGAAAGTGGGGTTGCCCGGAGCCGGGCGGTGGCGTCGGGCAATCATCCTATCCACAGGAGCCCCTGTGTTGGGCCTGGACCAGGTGCCCAAAAGGATGTCAGTTAGGGCTTCATTAAACGGCAGCAGGGGCTCCGAAGAGCTCGCTGCCGGTTGAAGCACCTCTGTCAGGATGTTAGTCCTGACCTCCACCGTAGGTAGCTCGAGGTTGGGAGCCTCGCCCGCCCTACGCAACACCACTGCGTAAGAAGCTCCCTCCTCCGTAGCCACGGTAGGAGGAGACAACATGCCATGGTCTGGGGAGGTATCCAGACCACTGCATCCCCAAACTCCTCTCTCCAGTCCGGATCATACTCCAACTGGTCGGTTAAAGGGTCTCCAGACCCCTCCCAGTCCTCCTCACCCTCCTCTGGTTGCCAATCTGGCCTGAAAGAACCAGGGTGGAACAGGGGTACAAAAGTACCCGGAGACGGCTCCGTGTCCACGCCGAGGTGGAGGCCGGGGTCAATGCCGGCTGGGGGCACAACCGGCGTCGGCTGCGGGCGTGGTGCCGGGTGAATCGGTGCCGGTGGAGGTGCTATGAGGTCGACCGGCGCCAATCCGGATCCAGGCCTGGATCCAAGGGGACCCTGCGGTGCCGGGGCCGAACCCACCGGCGTCGGAGGCCCAGGGCCCCCAGCCGAGACTGCGGGGCCCGAAGGCGCGCTAGCGGAGTTGGGCTGCCCAAAGATGGCATGCATTGCTTCGTAAAAACTGCGAAGCTGGGCAGGGGTCGCTCCGGGTCCCGGAAAGGGAGGGAAACTCGGAGCCGACCCTTCGGGCTCTGTACGCGTAGCTGCGGGAGGGGCACCACCTGCATCCCTCATTGCGTTGGCCAACGGACGGGGAGAAGACGAAGAGCGACGATGCTTCTTCGACTTCTTCTTGTGCTTCGACTTACCTAAGGAGTGCAAAGTCTTCGAGGACGAGTGATGGTGGTGGCTCCGCAACCGGTCCCTCGAACGGTGCGGAGTGGACTGCTGGGCCTCGAGAAGCTTTCGGGACTGCTCCAGCAAAGACTTCGGTTTCATGGTCCGGCAGTCGGAACACGACTTGGGATCGTGGTCGCGTTCCAGGCATCACAGGCACACGCGGTGCAGATTCGTCACTGACATCAGTTTTCGGCAGGAACCGCAAGCCTTGAAACCGGGCATCCTCGACATGCACCAGGAGTCGAAGACTTAAAAACGGTGTTGACAAAAGTCGGCAAAAAGTCAGTCAAAAGGTGACTGGAGGTACCGCTCTCTCCGGATCTGCGCTGGCTGGCGCGGAAAAAAAAAGAACTGACGTCAGCGCGCGAGGGCGGCGTCTAAGTAGCTACCGCGACGTCATCCCGGCGACCACGACGCCGACGACGAACACGGATCCGACCGACACCACCTTTCGACGCGCAGGGGTACTGCTGACGAAAAAATTCTCCGGATCCAGTCTGACGCCTGGGGGTAATTCTACAAGTAAGGAATCTATAACTAATCGTCTCTTTCAGATGAAATTCTTGATGGCTTTGTGGAGGCTGTTGCTGTGTTTGGTCAGTGGGTTTTGAGAGGGGTGTTCCACAGCTTGTAAGTTATACTGTTCCAGATTCTGAAGGCTGGTCTGGAGGCAGTGCATGTGCATTCTACCGGGACGGGGATGCTGAACCTGAGGAGGTCATGGTCTGACCAGGACAGTGGTGTGGGCATGTCAACTTAGAGGTTCTCAAAGTTAGATTTGAGTCACCATCATAGGAGAAAAGTGGAAACCACATGTACTAATCAATCTGGCTAGCGGTATCAAAAAGACACAAAAAATGCACCGGGGTAGAGCAGAATGGGACCTCAAATGGCAGCTCTCAGAATGATGAGCAAAATAGTGGGAGAGACATCCATGCTTTCATCCAGTAAGAAGAGAGCTCAGCCACCCGAGTGCTAGCCTTCCCACTACACAATCTTTTAAACAATAAGGCAGAATGAAGTGGTAGACTATCAAAAGCTGTAGGTAAGATGAGTAGGGTTAGAATGGCAGACCCCCAACACCAAGACTCATACACATTTGTCAACAGATGTAACCAATATGGACTCTGCTTTGTGAGAGACAAAATCGCTCGAGCAGCAGATGGTTGTGTTGTAGAAAAGAAGGAAGATGAATACTAACTTTGGCTTCAAGAATCTTGGGTGGGAACAGTAACAGCAAGATTAGCTGGTTTGTGTCAAACATGCACTGTTTTTAAAAGAAGGGGCTTGGCTGTTTATCTCTCTCCAAAGAAAGGTTATAAAGTTCAGTCTGAGGCGATGCTATAGCAGACACAATTGTTGTGCCTTTCATCAGGCAAAGGTCTAGTGGCGAGCCTAAACTAATGGATTTAGGGCAGAACTGTTGAAAATGTGTGGGGAAATAGTTCAAACCCTCTCTCTGGAACAAAATGGCGGATGCTCTGTCCAGTCAGGAATGGATGCCTGGTCCGAACTCATGAGTCTGGTGTGCAGAGAGGATCAATGCCACATTTTCTTGATATCCAATTAAGAGAAACGTACATACAATTAATCTAGATAGAAATAATTGAATAAATGAACTCAGAAAGGAACCAAGCCAAGGGACTCTACTATCGTACCAGGTCACTATGGAACTTTTTAGAGGATTTACTATGAACCAACTGCATGATATGTATTCAAGTAAATGTGTCATGGGTACACTCAATGGTCTGCCAGGAGAGGTAAAATGGCCATTGTCGAGCACCCTTATTCTGTTAAACTGTATACATATGCAAATGTGATACTATAGCCCCCCCTAGCCGGGGATCTTTCCTCTCTGCTTTTATCTTCTCTTTTCCTTTTCTTTCCCTTTTTCTTTGCCTGTCCTGTCCTGTTTGTTAGCCACCAAGGAGCGCTGGGTTAAGCCCGGGATAACCATGTAAGATACCACCCTCACATGTTACATGTACAAGCAAAATCTCGCCTGGGTTAACCTTACGTACGCTGATATATGCCTTTGTATACCTTGTTAAAAAACCAATAAAGTATTTAAAAAAGAAAAGAAAAAAGAAATAATTTTCATAGTGAATATTCTATAAATCCTGCACGCATCCGACCATCCTAAACCTACGTTGTTCTAAGCCATTACTGAACTTTCTTGAGTTGTCCTATTTGTATCTCAGTGTACATCACAGCCAACTTGACTGAGTGCATATTTATATTGAAAGGCATTATTCAAACACTTTTAGCTTTGTTTTTGTAAAGAATCAAATAAATGTCACATGTGTACTGATTTGCATTATAATTTCATTTGCTCCCTTTGTTCATTTATTTTCAGGCCCCTCAGTCTCTACCTAAGTAGTCATCCCAAGGTTTCTTACTCTCAATCCTTCATATTTGTTCTGCATCCGATGCACTGAACCTACTCAATAACCGCATATGTGTATTTAGTTTCATTTCATTTCAGCACAAAGTTGTGGCGCCTTTTTGTCTGGCCTGTAACGTGTGCCTCAGTAGTACCTCCCTAGCCCTCTGTTCGGTGACTGGTTTGAGGTACAGTTTTGGGGGTGGCTGTTTGTCCTGGCAGTGAGGGCGAGAGTCCTGGCTCTGTTCGGGTCTGCAGTCTCTGTGGTGAATGGCTCATGTTTAGGGGCTGAAGCTGAATATTTCTTGACTCTCCTGAACCAAGCTGCTCTTCTCAGTCATTGGTTGCCAGCAGCGGACACCAGGGCTGCCTGACCAGCTAAGAGTGCTCTCTGCCTCCCCACTGCTCTTCACCTCCTGTGGTACTCTCTTGGGGTCCCCTCTCAGCATCTCTCTACCGCATCTGCTCTCTGCCTGCAGGGTCACCTCACAGCACCTCTCCACTTCCTCCTGTGGTACTATCTGTGTAGCTGCCAAGTTTTCAGTTTGCTTATGTGTGACATTTCCATGGTTTCAGGGTACATATGAGTGACATTAAACGACCAAATGTGTGACCCTTAGAGTGACACTTTCTCACGAGTAAACGAAGCAATGAAATTGCACCCCTTTGAGCAACAAGAAGTTTTAACAGATCTTTGTTGGGTTAGGAACAAATTACAATGCCTGTCTCGGAAGCATATAAACATTGACCTAGAGAATGAATTTAAAACAGCTGCCTGAGCATGTATGACTCGTTCTCAGCTCTTTGTTCACTTCTATTCAGGGGAAAAGCAAAACTGCTTCAGACTGTGATTCTGAAAGGCCTTACTAGCCTGGAAATCTTTACTTTTACAGTGTATTTGGTATGCAAACAACTCAAACATTGCAGAGCATTATGCCTCACACTTTAAGAGGCACTGAAATAATGACAACAGTGACGGGGCACTAGCGTGTGAGATACAACGGCCGCTTGATTATTGGCATTGTGTAGGATCATGAATTCATGTTGGCATGTGAATTGCCACTTAGTAGGTAAATTTTCTATGAAGGTGTGAGCATTGAGGCTGATATGGCAAAGGTCAGGGAATTATTCTAAACAGTTGATCAACAATATTGGGAGTGATTTACCTTTTTATATTAGAGATTATTTTTTGCTGGTTACAGCAGCCGTCACTCTCCGACTCTCCTTGTTCCACACTCTTGAGCACAACCGTCCCTGGCAGACGGGACCCCTGGCTGTCTGATCTCCGAAAATCCTGGGGCCTGTCAGGGCTGTAGTGGACTAACAGGCGAATGCTGAGGTCACTTTCTGGTAGGCAAGCACTATCTGCCAGTCTGGATTTTGTTTATTGTAGTGTTCACAAAACACTGTGTGAAACATTACATTACAATACCTATATTAAGTCATCGAGCTGCTGACCAGCCAGCACTCAAAACCGAAAATGAGTCTCACAAGTGCGAGCCATCAACGGGTAGTACAAAACATTTATTGAATTAGGTCCAGGGTGTTACTGTCCTGTGCACAGAGTTGGAAAGGGTGTGGAACAGGAAGGAACAACGGGCAGTTAGTCTTACCAAATGCAGAGCTGTGGTGCATCTTGGCCTAGTGCCTACCACACAGGTGCTTTCTTGTCACCAGGCCGATCTCCCTTCCCAGACTTTGCGTCCACGGTTAGGCCCCCTCCCAGCCCCAGAGATCAGTCTTCTCAGCACAGTCTCTGCTCACCAGGCTGGTACAATCAAATTAGTCTCTGTTCACCAGGTCAAGATCTCCTCACTGTCTCTAACCACTTGGCCAGTGTCTGCTTACAAAGTTGCACTCTACTGCCAGCCAGATTTTTCCAACGACTTTGACTCCAAGCTCACTTTGCTCACAGACTCCGTCTCCCTGTCTGGGTCTTTATTAACCCAGTAGATTTGAGCTCTGTAGATCACACTTGGTAGTGACTTGTCCAGAACATAGCTGAACAGTCAGTGATTTAAGACTGGGGGCCAGTTTTTCCATTATTTCGCACTTGTAATGTAAGGCTTCTGGTCTGCAATTACATAGGCGGAGGGCAAAGCTTTGCATTAGCACCTAGGTGCTCACATCCAATCACGTAGGTGGAAACATTCTGGTAGTGGTGGGAAGCCTAGCGACCTTGGATTGGTTGCTGAATGTCATCATGTTCTTGGCCAGACAAGATTTTCACTGCATGGATTTGCGTGTTCCTTGCAGAGAGGAAGCTGAAAGACCTTGTTTTGTGTGAATGGTATAGGTATAGCAGTCTGGCTTTAATTGCTTTTGGGGCACTGCCGTTCTCGAATAAGAATTCCCAGAGAAGATTGCTCAATTTGTACTGCCTGAACCGAGTGGCACTTGTACGCAATAGGGCTCAGGTCAACTAATCTGTGTATCCTATATCTCCTCACTGGACCTCACCATTCCAACTATGACTGCTACCACTCAGTGCAGCGTAAAAACTGCTTATTATTAAATGGTAGCCACTTTAACGTGTGACAGAGGGAGACCTATTCAAAGATGGCTGCTGTACTCGCGAGCTAGATAGTGGATGAAAGTCACAAAAGACTCGTTGGCATTTTAGAAGGTGCCCTAACATTTAATATGCTCCGGCTCGACTTAAAGTTCAGAAATGTGTCTTCAGGGCAGCCATGCTAGAGCAGAGTTCCTTGGGCTGTAAGTCCTGTCATTTATTTAAAGTGATCAGCGTTGCTCTTTGTGTGCACAGCGGTTCACAAAAGCGCGAATGGTGTGATTTTTGAGCTTTGAGCCCGCCTCAGGAGGTAAGGGAAAGCTATAATTTGCGTGTCTAATACATTTTAGTGTGGTGATGCAGACACTTGCACTAAAATGCATTAGTCTAACCCATAATGCGTGGTACTTGGCAGGGCTGCCTCTGAGGGTCCCCTCGCAGCGCCTCTCCACCTCCTCTGAAGTTCCTCCAGTGCTGAAACATTGCCCCGCATTGTCTAGCATGTAATAAGCTCCATGTCAAGGACAAAAAAAAACTATAAAGACTCCAAATGAAATAGGCAAAGAAGGCACTTCCAGCAAGGGTCTTTTGCTAGGCAACCATCAATTATCTCATGATCTTGTCAAGCAATATAACAGCACTATCGGAGTCAGGTGGTATCTCACTTGTGCATTTCGCCACAACCTCAAACCTGTTGAACAGTGAATGGGACAGAAGGAAAGGCATATTATGACTGCGAAACAAAACCGTTCTGAGTGCACCAAGACAGATGTGCATCAACACCTGGAAAATATTCTGAATATTAAAATGAACTTTAACGGCTGAAGAACTCATGGCTTTTTTACCTTTGGGATAGTGATTTTCATTACCCTGTATTAAGTTGTTTTTCGTGTGCATAGGATTGGCTTCACATCAACACCTCATGCTTGCTTCCGCACAGCAAGGCAGGAATTCCTGACTCAGCATACACTGAATTAGTTAAATTTATTAACAAACACCTACCTCATTCTTCATACCTGGGCTCAACCGTTTTGTACTGGAGACAGGAATAGCATATGGAGAAGGGATGTTTTAGAGCACAACAGGAAAAGGATAGCTATGTAAATTTAAAAGTACATTTTCTATTTTAAAAAAACAACAAAACACCACACAATGGAAGAACTGATGGTTGCCTGTCTTGGTGAGCGAGAATCTAAAATAGTTAAGAGTAAGACCACAACAGCTAGGACTTGGAGTAATGAAGATTACCTGTAATTAAGTATTCAGACCATTCGCAGATTTTGAAAAACCGCCAGATCTCTCCTTATATTTTAAAAATAAACCCAAATTCATGAATCAAACCAAGTAAAACAGTATTTTTCTGGTCCTACACATAAGAAACCTATTGACTGGAGGCAGACTTTTCCAATGCTAATTGGGTGGCAGGAAGGCCTCTCTTGTAGCTCAAAGGCTCAACTAACACTTTTGCTAAGGTTACTATTTCAATTGTCTCCCTCATGTAAGATGGTAGACCTGTCATTCTTAGGGTGGTCTTCCCCCAAACATTTTGCCTGTTTACCTCCACCTTTTGCTGAATCTTTTTGTTGGCCTTAGAGCTCTTTACCACTGCTTACAATAAGAACGTGGCTGGGAAAGTCCTGCGAATAACCGTATATATTACAAAGCATAAATCAAAGAGTTGCTCAAAGGATTAAGAGCGGCCACCTAACGCTTCTATATAGGAGACAAAGACTACTTCAACGATAAGGAAATCCTGAGCAAAAATGTTCAAATACAAGTGTCTTCAATTTGTTGATGTAGATAAAATTTCCACTTTATTCCTAGTTTCATTTGTAATTTCAAAGCATCCAACATACAATATGAAATGCAGCCTCCACTTTATTTCCGGTTTCGTTTACATCTGTCAAGCATCCAACATCCAAACGAAAATGCAGCCAACACGTGTTTCGGTTGTGGGGATTATGACTCTGGCCCAGGGTTTATAGAATCCGCTCATGGTGTCTGTCCTGCATTAAAGAGATATGATATACAAATATTTTCTATGTGATATTTCACTTAGTATAAGTAATGATACTGTACTGCGATGGTGCTGATATAAGACACCTTTGACAAGAGTATTATGAGATGGCATTAATATGGTATGTTATGTGCATTCTTCGTTTTTTTATTTACGACCGTAAAAGTGATTAGGAATTTAACATTTACCATTGTTTATGGTATGATGCTAGTTTTGATTACTATTATGATAATAGGTATTAATTACATAGATGGCACAGAGAGTTACCCCTAAGTTATGATAATAGGTTTACCATTTATTTACCTGGATGGCGCTGCTTTATTTCAATTTTATGACACTTTACCCATGTTAAGATGGCGCTGATAGAGGACGCCTTTTTTTACATGGTCCGTTGACGACGTCTATTTATGATGTGTATAAAAGGAGATTTAGAGATGGCGCTGATGTGGCACGCCGTTTGTGCGAGGAGTACTCTCCTGGTTTTTTGTTATGATTTACGGGTGAGAAAGAACTAATATGTTACTAAAATCTGTGAAGGTATATGTACCATTACGGGACGATTATCTTATTTTAGATAATTCATAGACGGGTTAGATGTTATTGGTCAGATTAAACGCTGTCTCGAGATGCTTGCACTGTGTATTGATCGATTATATATAGAGAGTTGAAAATGAGGTTACCTGGATCTAATGATACATCGATTGCATTATTATATTACAGATTGAAGAAAATATTTTCTATTGATGTGTTTACCATCATTATGGACCGGCGGCCACAAAATTAGGTATAATTTGATTTTAGTATTTTAATTTCTAGTATTACGATTATTTGGATTATTCATGAAATTATATTTCTATTTAGTACTCAGAGAAGAACTTGACTGTATTACCATATGCAGAATTATGAATTAGTGATAACTGATGTGTAAGGTGAGTCTTTATCTCTACTCTCAACATGGTGATGTTTGACTTGGCATGTTAGGGGAGTAAGGAAAGTTGCATGGGGAATTTGTATTTGGTTACATCTCGTCTTTATCTCTACACACAATATGGTGGTGTGAGACTTGGCATGACTTACTACGCATGATTACAATTATTTTTATCTGTTTTCCTCATATTGATTTTATTTGCACTTTAATTTTGATTTATTCACGATTGCAAATAGCTGGTAATTTAATTGTCACGTGGAGAATTTTATGACTAACTATTCAAGGTGTTACTTATGAGCTCTTTCATTCAGCCTGGGTTGTGTTTACACTGAGGACTGTAACTGAATATTGTGAATTTAATGAAAACATGCTAGGATTGGTTATTATTGTTTTGTAGCCCTGTCAGTGGTACAAACCCCACAGACTAAACACGTTGGCTGCATTTTCGTCTGGATGTTGGATGCTTTACAGTTATAAACAAAACTGGAAATAAGGTGAAGACTGCATTTCGTATTAGATGCTTTGGAATTACAAACGAAACTGGGAATAAAGTGGAAATTTTATCTACATCAACGATTTGTGGATACTTATATTTGAACATTTTTGTTCTCGATTTCTTTCTCACTTTACCACTGCTAACCAGTGCTAACGTGCATCTCTCCTAAACATGGTGACATTGGTGTGTATCTGATTGGAATATTTAGTTTACTTAAAAGTCACTTGTAGAGTAGTGTACCATATGCCCAGAGCCCTGTAAACTAAATGCTACTAGTGGGCCTGCAGCACTGGTTGCACCACCCACACAAGTAGCCTTTCAAACCTGTCTCAGGCCTGGCCTTGCAAGGCCTGTTTGTGCAGCTCACTGCCACTTCGACTTGGCATTTAAGACCACTTGCCAACCTTAAACTACCTTTTTTTATTACACATAAGTCACCCCTAAGGTAGCCCTAAGGGCAAGGTGCTGTGTATCTAAAAGGTAGGACATATTCTTTTAAGTTTTACGTGCCCTGGTAGTGACAAATAGCTAAATTAGTTTACACTACTGTGAGTCCTACTCCTCTCATAGGCTAGTAATAGGAATTCCTTAAAACACTTAAGCCGAATTCCTGATCAGAAAGGAGTAGCTGCATCATGTTTCATATCTTTGGAATTGTATTGATAAATCCTCTCTACTGGTAAAGTTGGGTTTAACATTACTAATTTAGAAATGCCACTTTTAGAAAGTGGTCAATTCTCTGCTCTTACTGCTCTGTGTGTCTCCAATACACATCTGGGATGGGTGACAGCTGCACTTTGTGTATTCCCACTAGCAGCCAGAAACATAGTAAGGGTGGGGTGATAGAGAACTTATCTGCATTCTGATAGTTCTTCCTGGGCACGAAGAGGGAGGGGAGCGGACACTTGCACCTGAATAGGCAGTGTCCTATGTCCCACATAAAGTGCTGATTACCCCACACAGATATCCTGGCAGACAGGGCTAGGATGAAAGGGGACCTGTGCACTTCAAAGGCCTGCTATGAAGTCACCCCAACTTCAAAGGCACATTTGGGTAGAAGTACTGGGGCGCTGACCTTACCAAGACAGTACACTACTGGACCTGTGAAGAACTTTGCCAGGACTAAAGACGTTTGTGCCACAAGGATTGCCACCCTGCTACTCTAAAGGAACTGCTTTCTGTTTGCTGAGCTGCCCTGCAGAACTCTCCCCTGATGAGTACAAGGACTGGACCCATCTCACTTCAAACCAGAGTGACTCCAAGGGCTTGCTGGCTTGCCCCCTGTTCTGAAGCCTCAGGGCCATCAAAGACTTTCTGTAATTCTGCAATAGCACCTGGACTCTACCATCTGTGAGCCCTGCCCAGCCAAGTGGTGCCAAACCAATCCTGGACCCTTGAAAGGTGATTTCTGCTGTACAAAAACCATCAAACTCAGCGCAGTGCCGACTTTGCGCTGATCGGAACCGACCCAGTGCCCTTCGGCACCGTTGCAGGAGTCGATAGACATCGCCGCCACGACGACGCAGCGCCTGCATCGTAAAAGGGTGCGACACTGAAGCCGTCATCAACTGTGTGGATCGGCGCCGACGCTTCGCCTTCATCCACGGGATCGACGCCGCAGCGCCTCCTCGACTCCTCGTATCGAGCTTTCGGCGTTGACCCTTGACCCATCCAGCGGGGCCTGACTGAGTCCTGCAGCCAGCCTGCTCTCCATCGCGGTCGGCCCAAATTTTGGATTTACCCTGGTCTAACGCGACCGCAAGTAACCCCTTAGCACTATTGCCTTCTAAGCACTATTTTTGGTTTATTATTTAAAAATCCATAACTCTGGTTCTACTGATTTTTGGTCTTGTTTTACTCATAAAATTATTCTCTATTTTTCTAAACCTGTGTGGAGTATTTTTGCGGTGTTTTCATTGTGTTACTGTGTGTGTTGCACATATACTTTACAAATTGCCTCTTTAAATAAGCCTGACTGCTCTGTGCCAAGCTACCAGAGGGTGAGCACAGATTATCTTTTACTGTGTATCTATCTTACAGTGACTAGGATTGTGGTCCCTACTTGGAAAAGGGTGCATACCTCTGCCAACTAGAGACCCAATTTCTAACAGAAGAATATATGATGAAAATGAAACATTTGCACAGTTCTGTGTTTAGATTTACAACCGTTCCATAAGTTAGCACAGACAATGTTTTTCAAAATAATCTTCTTTGTGAACAGTCTTGGTGTATAGATCTGTGTAAGAGTGTACCCCATACATAAAAGGGTGTGTGCAGGAGATAGGGGGTATCCATACATTCTTTATTATTTTAAGATCGTTCCTACATGAGCTGATTTGTTTGCCTGCATGGAGACGGGGCTGTAGTCCAAAAGTAAACCAAAAACCAAAAAATAAAACAAAGCGCAAACAACTAAGAGCATTTAAGGTTTATACCGAAGTCAGGAGAATATCCTCAAGCGTTATGACTCTAAGAGATAACTCTTGCTGGAAAAAGGTACTGATCTAAGATGGCTTCGGTGAAGGACAAAAGTAATGTTGTAAAACAAAGTATACATTGTAATGTTTTCTTAGCTTGTAAGAACATTTAAGAATACATATACATACTGTTGACAAACTTGACCACAATTCTTACCCATTGGTTCTTTAATAACACCATAATAATCTGGCGCATCAATCGGATCTACTGGTTCTAGGAAAGGCCATGCCATTTTATGGGCCTATTTGGGGTAGACAAAAGAGATAATATTGGTTTCAATTCTCAACTTGTACTTAAGTGTTTATGGATATAATATGGAAGTTTCAATTTTGCTACAACATTATTTGCCTACACAGTCTTCAAATACCCACTATACAAAGATTAAAAATGTACATACAAGAGATTAATTTAAAACCAGAATTATAAAACAAATAGTAACTAAAATAGTTGCATTTAAAAAAGAAATACAAACTTTAAATGGGAACAGAACAGACACTGGCCAAGTTCTTAGTGCATGCTGCATATAGGGGCACTCCCAGGAATCTTATATGCATTTTCAACAATCATCAGCTACAACGTGCAAATCTGAACTTTAATAAAATGTGGTATCTCTAACCCAGTACTTTGTTAACGGGGCCCCTCATCAATAAAGCAGAAATCTCTTGCATCATATGTGTGGAGTAAGGAGAGTGCTGAGGGAATGTGTGGGGAGAGGTGGAGAAAGCTGAGGGGGGAACTACTCTGCTTTCCTTTGTTTGCTCTACTGCCACTGTAGAGATGAATGTACTACTGCTGCTGGGCTTGTGGCTCTGGAGGCGGTCTTTGTGTATAAGACTGGTAGCTAAAACTTCAGCAGCCATATACTGTTACAGACCAGAGAGGCCAACCCCAAAGCTCTTTTGCTAGCTACTTCAGATTTGTAAGCTTTTTCTTCAAAGATATTTGGTCAGCAGCTGTGCCTAGATGTTGCCAGAAAACCCAGTAGTTCTCATATGCATGTACTGCAATATTACAACGCCAGAGCCTTATAGAACGATCAACTACGTCAGTTACATCAAAGCCAATCTGCACAGATACTGCAAGTATTGCCATCTTTGACTATGCATGGGTGCATCTATCCAGCAGGTAGAAGGCATTTGCAACAAGAGCACTACACTCCCAGAGGTGAATGCATTCTTAGACGTCCTGCTCTGTCTGGGACTGTAGGACAAGTGGCCCAATGGAGCAGTCCTACATTTCAAAGAAGCCGCACTGGCAAATACAAAGGCTGTTTCACGGAATGGCAAAGATGGTACAGAAGCCTTTGAGCACCAAAATCTCTTAACAGAATTGATCAATGTTGGTCTAGATACATTGGAATCCCATGGTGTTTACAGCTCTTTAAATCAAATTCAAATAGTGAGCATGCTCTGCTATGATGGGGCCTTCTTATTAAGGAAACTTTGTGTCAGGAGATGTAACAGTCACTTGTGCACTGAAGGTCATCTAACATGCTGGGATCAGTAAGATGAGGATGCAACCATCATCCTTTTGTCCACCCAGAGCAGAGCATTAGTTTCTGAACCAATTAGGTCTTGTGCTCTTTGAAGAGTCTCCTCTCTAGAGATCCTGGTGATTTCAGGAAATTCAGACTCCTTTAGAAATTATGCAGTTCACTTTTTGGGCTATAGACAAAATCAAATCGGTCATCAGCACTGGAATGGCTTTACTGGCACCAAGAAGGATGACGAGGTCGATGCAGAGACAGACGCCACTAAAATCATAGGTGAAGGGGACTCCTCTGACAATAAAATTGACATCTTGATGGGAAGCAGTGCCGAAGGTATGGGAGCTAGTACTGTAAGAGTAAAGGCTGGAGCAATTTATGTTACAGACATCTTTAAAGCAGTATTAACATTCCTTCTTGAGCAGTAGTGCTCGAGGAAACATTTTGGAGGATCTCCAACAGCTTTCTGAAAAAGGGGGAAGGTGGAGGGTCAAAGGGGAAGAACTCACCCGAAGAGAGACATTATTCTCAACTCTTAAATCCCAAAGACTGTTTGGGAGGTGTGGGGGTTAGAAGTAAAAGTAACCCATTGTCCATAAAAATCTGAAAAAACAAACTGTTGTAAAAAAAAGAGTTTCTCAACAGGAATAGCTCCAGGTTCCACATCTAAAAAAACGCTGATAACATCAGAGCCTGTGGCTCCCTATACGCACTTATCCAATCCAGTATTATGCCCGGAGAGCACTTCAAAGGAGGAGTCTGCAGGGATTAATATTTATTATAAGTGTTCTGCTTCTAACAATGGAGTGATGATTCACAGCATAGTCATAAGACTGCTACCTTTAGCAGGTGGGGCTCAAATTACACATGACAAAATGTGCAGTTTACAAACTTTTAGAACACAATTTTGTTGCAGCATAGAAATAGTCCTAAACCTAGAAGCTAATTGTTCATTCATTCAAAGCCAACCAATTTCAATTAATTTGGTCCTGAATGTCGTTTAGGCAGCTATTAGCCGCTTCTTGTTCTAGGCATTGCATGGTTTTGTTTCCACACCTAAGTATATGGATGAACCTGAGAAGCCTACTACTAAAGGCTCTGTGGATTTAAAAAGTTATCAAACTACCTACATTTTTTATCTGGGTGAGGTTCCCAGACGTACTAATGTAGGATCTGAATTCTAAAGCTTTCAGTAGAATGTCCTTACCTATTACATCAAGGTGGGCCTCATAGCCTTACCACTGTAGGATCTTTGGATTAAAAAAAGCTATCACTAAACTTGCTTCACATCTCATTTTGGTTGATCTCACAGAGCTATCACTACAGTTTTGGTGGATTCTAAAGTTATGACTAGATTTACCCCAACTGACCCCAACAGATGCCACTCACCAACAATGGCCCCAACAATGGTAAGCAGATCAGGAACAAAATGTCCCAAAAAATGAAGAATCACAAAACTTAGTCTCAGTCTCTCCAGGAAGAGCTGCACCCGTCAACTAAAAGTCCTTGCCACCCAAGTTCTACTGTGAGCTTCTGCAACCATCTAGCACATGCATTAACCTATCCTAGTCCTGCTTCCCCTTCCAGAAGTTCTACCCACACTACTCTTGTCCCCCCAACCTTCCTTCCTTCAGCCTTTCATGTATCCCCGTCCAACAAAAGGCCTCCCACCATCATGCCAACCTCACTATTCTCCTAACTCCCTATCACTTCCATATGTACTCACCTGCTTCCCTTTCAACCTTACTTCTTCACTCACTGAGAACCCCTCTATATTTACACCTTCATCAGCTGTAACACCCATTGCACATCTTGTGACTTACAAACCACTAATAATGTTCCACCTCCATCCCTAACACAATCTGTGCCATATGGCAATCAAAACATACACCAATAAAATTAAGCTACCTTTCCCATCTCAACATCCAACAGAATCAAACTACCCAATTCTAATGTTCACACCTACTCTCCCTCCTATCTGACCACATTCCGCAATAATGGGTAAGCAAGTTTCCCCTAGTCTCCAAAGACTACCAAAGCAACTACCAATCTGACTTATCATTCTTCCACCCGTAACCTCATCAAATCGCTACACCTACTTTAGATGAGCTTGGCAAACTGTGCACCATATCTAAAGAGCTTGGCACATCACTAAACAAGCACAGGAACAACCTATGAGCAAAAGGTCATCTAACATCTCCAAACAGGGACTACTTTCCTCAGGAAGCTCCCAGACCAAAAGATCCAACAACAACAGAGGCCCTCTGGGGGTGTAAACATTCATATCAGCTTAAGGAATCTTGAGAGAAAAATCTTGAGGAACCGTTGGAGAAACCATAAGAACCCCCACCAGAAGAGCTATATGCCAATCTCTACTAACTTAAGTATCACTCACTTCAACAAACCTGAAGGCAAGAGCTGTCAACTGATCTGTGGTGACACTGGATCAAGGCATCAAGAGCACAAACCTCCAATCTTTTACCAAGCAAAATCAACCTGACAAATACAAGCAAAGATCACACAATCTTCAGGTCGCCCCAATAAACACCAGCCATGCATCTTGATCAATGGTAGATGTTTAAGATCCTTAATAAAGAATGGAATGCATGCATTACTTGTTAACTAATTCCAGCTCTGACCTGCTCTTGCCATGTTAGAGGATTTGTAGAGCGCAGCTTATCACCCGTGAGGGTATCCAGGCGCTAGGAGGGTGTTATCGAAGTCTGTCTGAAGACGATGGTGGGACTAGTGTACTAGTCAAAGAGCCAAGTCTTCAGCTTCTTTCGGAATTCCCATGGGGAGAACGGTCAAGACTGATTTGCATATGGCTGGGTCCAAGCTGGAATGGTGTGGCGAGTAAAAAAACAATGGATGTAACCCAGATCTGTGACTGGGGGTGAATGTTTGATTTGGTCAACATTTGTTTGCGCAGTAATTTCCGCTCTAAGTGGGATGGGTATGCCCAGAAGTGGGACCCGTGCTTGCTGCACCACCGGATTCAAGCTAGCCTGGCTGATGAGGGGCGATACCCCGAAACTGGTCCCAGGATTCTTGTTTCTGGTCCAGGAAAGACCTGGCATGGCAGTTCGGGCCAGACTGTTCCCACGGGGAGCAGGGTCAAGACTAATTTGCATATGGCCATGTCCAAGCTGGAATGGCGGGGTTAGTAAAAAAACAATGGGTTTAACCCAGATCTGAGACTGGGGGTGAATGTTTGATTTGTTCAGCATTCTGTCCATCATTTGTTTGCGCAGTAACTTTCGGAATTCCAGCAGTGACATGGCGTGGGAGGTCGTTCCAGGATTCTGGTGTGAGGTAGGAGAAGGACTGGCCTCTGGCTCTGCTTCTGTGTAGGCAGGGTGCGCGGGCGAGTGAGAGATAGGCAAAGCAAGGAGCCTGGAGGTTTGGTGGAAGTTGAGGCAGTGGTTGGGAGTGTCCACTGTTATGCAGTGCCTTGAATGAGTGTGAGGAGCTTGAACTGGCATAGTTTCTGGACAGGGAGCCAGTGCAGCTGCCTGAAAGGGGGGGGGGTGATGTGGGTGCAATGAGGGGAGCCAAGGATGCGTCTGGCGACGTTCTGGATTGTCTGGAGACTTTGGAGACTTAGGGCACTCTGTTGGACTTCTGGCTTCAGACCCTTGAGTCTTAGCCAAGAGCTGCATCTTAGACAGATAGCATGATCAAAAAGGTCTGCTAAGTCCGCTGCAGCAATTACTTGGTTTGACACTGGCATCCCTTCTTGAACGACCTCCTGGAAGTCTCGCCTGTCTTCCCTTAGAAGTTTGTCTACAAATTTCTGTAAAGCATCCCTTAGAGACCCGTCGTACCTCTCTAAAAGCGATGTGGCACCGGTGGTTTTCGTGCTGGTTGCCAAAGTGCCACACACCTTCCTGTCCACTGAATCCATGCTTTCACTTTCCTTGTAAGTAGGAACAGTGGAGGAAGGTGTAGCTGCTTGTGACTTTCGCGCTGCTTAGATTAATATCTACCTGACATTAGAAAAAGCAGGCCCGGGGGTCTGGCGCTCGCTTTGCATTTCTTTTGAAGTTGTGATGGGGTCTACTTTACAGATATAGAGGCCGGACACATTTGCATTGCATGCTCTAAGAGGCCAGGAATCAATGGCAACAAGTGTCTGGATAACATACTTTGGTGTGAAGTCTCAAGAATGACTGACATACAAGTAGTCAGAGTTGGGATAGGGATGTTTAATTTGACCTCACATTTGACTGAGACTTCTTTAAATGTATTTATGTGGTCCACAAGAAAGACTCACACAGCACGAGAGTCAGACAGTATTGAAGCATAACCCCTCTTCGAAGAACAGTCAGTGGAATAAGATGACCAGAATATTGTGGATATTATTTTCTACGGGATTGTGTTCTGGAGCGAGAGCTTCCACTCCTGTGTGATTTTGGATCAAAAGTCTTGGAAGGATCAGGTGTAAACTGGGGACTTTGGAAGATGCAGAGATGCCAAATTAACTAGGGAGGAAGGTGGTGCCAACAAAAACCTAGATGAACCTGATCTTCTAGATGAAGGCATAGAAAAGAGACTCACCACAGAGGTAATCTCTTGTTGGGGAAATATTCAGAATTGAGGATCTCAGAATCTTTCTCTTCTTGAGATGGCAGAAACATTCAGAAGAAAGTTGAAGTCTGGAAGGGGGAAGATCCAGAAGGTGGTAAAGACAGATGGTCTCTGGGCCTTGAAGGAAGAGGCCGAGAAGATGATCTCTCTCTAGGCCTCAACGCTGAAGGTGTTGTCGACGTCAATAGAGAATTCAACAGCATGTTCCCTTGGGCATCAACCTCGATGGAGTGCTCTATGTCAAACGCCTAGTCGTGACAGTAGAGGAAGCTGAGGTAGAGGGAGCACCTTCTCCTTGCCGCCCATGCTTTTCTTGAAGTCTCTTGCAGGCCATGGAGCCTGAGCCCCTGCCTGTCCTTCTGGGTTCCTTTGGACATGTTTTGGCTGTGCATGCAGTTCTCAGAATGATGGCCATCTGGGAGTGTTTGGGCCCGACAGAGTCTTTTTCTTGTCACTGGCAGGGCACTTCACAAATAATAAAGGAATTCGGACAGGAAAATTATATTTAAAAAAAGTTCTGTCAGAAAATAGCTGAAAATCAATTCTTGTCCTTAGAGATGCTTAATGAAGAGATTTTGTAAAGGATAGGAAAAGGTTTCCAAATGAAAAAAGCCAAAAATGACAAGCTTGGTACTCCAGGATCCCATTGTCAGGATCCAGAAAAAAGAACAGACCTGTCACCTGTGGAGCATAATGGGACATAGGAGGAACAGTGAGGCCCTTAAAACTACAGTGCCAGCTTTCACTGAGGTTTGTGAAAGAAGCACAAGTTACTAACTTGTGTAACGATATATCTGTAAGAGACAGTAGTTAGTGACAGGTTCCTTACCTTAGAATACCCCAGGCGTCAGACTGGATCCGGAAAGTTTTGCGTAGCAGTACCCTTGCGCGTCGGTAGGCGGCGTCGTGGGGCTCAGCGTCCGTCGTCGGGATCGCCGGGATGACGTCGCGGCCAGTACTTAGACGCCGCCCCTGCGCGCTGATGTCAGTTCTGTACACAACTTTCCGCGCCAGGAACGCAGAGCCATGCAAGAAGCTGACATTGGTGTCTGAAAAAATACTAGGACCCTGAAAGGGATGTCCTTAACCCTAGAAATTAGTTCGCAGAACGGGGAGGATGGGTGGGGCGATAAGGAATCTGTCACTAACTACTGTCTCTTACAGATATATCGTTACACAAGTTAGTAACTTGTGCATCTGAAAGAGACACGTTAGTGACAGATTCCTTACCTTAGAATAGATACCCCAGCAATACCAACCCCGGTGGTGGGTCTGCGAACAAAGATCAGACAAGGAAGTCCCGGAGGACAGAACGGCCAAAGAAGCCGTCCCTCCGGACCTGACTGTCAAGGCAGTAATGCTTTTTAAACGTGTGCAGCGAGGCCCACGTAGCTGCCTGACATATATCCTGTAGCGGAACACCGCTGCCTAAAGCCGTGGTAGCAGCTGTCGCCCTGGTAGAATGGGCACGTAGCCCAACAGGGAGCTCCTTCTTAGCCAAAGAATAGCAGGCTTTGATACACAAGATTACCCAACGGGAGATGGTCCTCTTGTGTACCGCCCGACCTTTTTTGGCGCCCACGTAGCCAACAAAGAGCTGGTCATCCACCCGGAACTGTTGTGTGCGGTTGAGGTAAAAGGAAAGCGCACGTTTTGGGTCCAGACGGTGGAGCCTCTCTTCCGCTCTGGAAGGATGCGGAGGCGGAAAGAAGGTGGGCAAAGTGATGGTCTGCCCAATGTGGAAGGCAGTAACCACCTTTGGCAAGAAGGACGGACGCGTCCTAAGAACAACCTTGTCTGGATGGACAGACAGAAAGGGGGGCTTGCACGAAAGAGCCTGGAGCTCACTCACCCGCCGAGCGGAGGTGATGGCCACCAGAAAGGCTGTCTTCAGAGTGAGAAGACGAAGAGGACAGTTATGTAGAGGCTCAAAGGGAGCGCACATTAAAAAGGTAAGAACCAAGTTCAAGTCCCACTGAGGCATCACAAACGGAACAGGAGGGAAGAGGTGTGTAATGCCTTTAAGAAACCGGTTAACAACAGGGGACTTGAAAAGGGAAGGCTGATCGGGAAGCCTGAGGAAGGCAGAGATTGCACAAAGATAGCCCCTGATGGTACCCAGGGCAGAACCCTGTTGGGCCAGAGAAAGAAGGAACAGAAGACCCTCAGAAAGAGGGGCAGAAAGGGGATTCACAGCCTTTGCTGTGGACCATGCCACAAACGTGTTCCACCTGCAGGCGTATACCACCTTAGTGGAGGGACGCCTGGCTGCCAGAATCACATCACAAACTTCAAAAGGAATCAACTGCCGCCACTCAATCTCCACGCAAGGAGGTGGAGACTGGACAGGATCGGGTGGAGGACCGTCCCCTGCTGCTGCGACAGAAGATCCTCCCGAAGAGGCAGACGGATCGGGGGATCGACGCTCATACTGAGTAGCTCGGGATACCAAACTCTTCGAGCCCAGTCCGGAGCCACAAGAATGACTTGAGCCCGGTCGCGCCGAATCTTCTTCAACACTCTGGGTAGAAGTGGTATAGGCGGAAAGGCGTACAACAGACCGCAACTCCACTCGCGACAAAAAGCGTCGCCGAGCGAGTGCCGCCTTGGAAATTCCAACGCACAGAACTGATGACATTGCGCGTTCTCTTCGGTGGCGAATAGATCTAACCAAGGCTCTCCCCATTGTAGAAAGAGTCCTTGCGCCACCTCTGAGTGAAGACGCCATTCGTGATCCATCATGCACCTGCGGCTGAGTTCTTCCGCCCTGGCGTTCAGGGAACCTGCCAGGTGTTGAACCATCAGGAATATGCCCTGATGTTCCAGCCATGTCCAGAGACGCAGAGCCTCCTGACATAGGGTCCACGACCCCACCCCGCCTTGTTTGTTGCAGTACCACGTGGCGGTGGTGTTGTCTGTGAACACCTGCACTACCGTCCCTTTGACAGAGGGAAGGAATGCCTTGAGTGCAAGTCGGATCGCCCGGAGCTCCAGAAGGTTGATATGGAGCCGGGACTCCGCCGGAGACCAGAGGCCTCTGATCTCCGCCTCTCCCATGTGACTGCCCCATCCCAGAAGGGACGCATCCGTCACAACTGTGTGCTCTGGCTGGGGAAGGGAGAGGGATCTGCCCATGACCCATTGCCGGTTCGAGAGCCACCACTGCAACTGCCGTGCAGTCCCCTCCGAGATCTGGACGTAATCGGTCAGGTTCCCCTGATGCTGCGCCCACTGGAACTTCAGGTCCCACTGCAGAGCCCGCATATGCCATCTGGCATGATCAACCAGCAGGATGCAGGAGGCCATGAGGCCCAGCAGCCTCAAGGTCATCCGTACCGAAACCCAGGATAAAGGCTGAAAGATCGGAATCATAGCCTGAATATCCTGGACTCGCCGTTCGGGAGGATAGGCCCGAAACTGCGTTGTGTCCAGAACTGCTCCGATGAAAAGGAGCTGTGGAGAAGGAATCAGGTGCGACTTCGGCACGTTGATGGAGAACCCCAGCGAGTGCAGGAGTTCGGCCGTAGTCTGGAGGTGGGAGACGACTGCCTGGGACGAGCCCGCTTTCAACAACCAGTCGTCGAGGTAGGGGAAGACTGGAACCCCTGCCCGGCGCAGATGAGCTGCGACCACCGCCATCACTTTCGTGAACACCCGAGGGGCGCTCGTAAGGCCAAAGGGGAGCACGGTGAACTGAAAATGCTCGAGGCCTACCGTGAACCGCAGGTAACGCCGGTGGGCCGGCAGGACGGGGATGTGAAAATATGCGTCCTGCAAGTCCAATGCTACCATCCAGTCTCCAGGGTCGAGGGCAGTCAAGACCTGAGCTAGGGTGAGCATCTTGAACTTCTCCTTCCGGAGGAAGCGATTGACGTTCCGGAGGTCCAAGATAGGACGCATGTCCTCCTTGTCCTTTTTGGGCACCAGAAAGTAGTGGGAGTAACAACCACGTCCTACTTCTGGGGTCGGAACGTGCTCGATGGCCCCCTTGGCCAAGAGGGCCGCAACTTCCTTTTGAAGAAGCACCAAATGATCCCCCGACATGCGGTGGCATTGTGGTGGCATGGCTGGGGGTGTAGTCTCGAAGGGGAGGGAGTAGCCCCTTCGGACAATGTCCAAGACCCACCTGTCCGATGTAATGGCACGCCAGTGGTGAAGGTGATGGCGGACCCTGCCCCCTACTGGCGTGCTGTGGACCTGAAAGGATGGACTAGGAGGGCTTGGAGGCCGCGGACGGGGCGGAGGTGGTGGCCTGACCCGCACACTGGTTACCCAACCCGCCTCGGCGGGAGCCACGTCCACGCGAAGGCGCTTGCTGCGCGGGCCGGTGGCTGGGCAGCGGACGTGACTGGGCGCCCCTTCCGTGGCCACGAAAGGGGCGAAAAGCAGACTGTTGCGGAGGGCGCACAGCAGAAAGGCCCAGGGACTTGGCTGTAGCCCGCGAGTCCTTAAAGCGCTCCAGCGCATGGTCTGCCTTGTTGCCGAAAAGGCCGACACCATCAAAGGGCATGTCCATAAGTGTGTTTAGGACATCGCCCGAGAAACCAGTGGTCCTCAGCCAGGCGTGACGGCGCAGCGCCACTGTCGTCGCAAGCGATCTGCCTAGCGAGTTAGCGGTATCTAGGCCACACCGGATAGTGTACTTCGCCGCATCTCTTCCTTCCGCAATGGCGCGGGAAAGCAGTGCCTGGGCCTCCTCAGGACACTGGGGCAGGACCTGCGCCACCGAATCCCACAAGGAGTGGGTATATCGGCCCAAAAGGCAAGTGGTGTTGACAGACCGCAAGCCAGCACTGGTGGAAGAAAAAACCTTCTTCCCAAATTGGTCCAGTTTTTTGGATTCCCTATCCGGGGGAGAGGTAGGGAAGGCGCTTGGGGAGGCGGAGGCTTGGACAACCAATCTCTCAGGGGTGGGGTGTTGGGAAAGGAACAGGGGGTCGCCCGGAGCAGGGCGATGGCGCCAGGCTACGTTCCTATCCACAGGAGCCCCTGTGGTGGGCTTGGACCAGGTGCCCAAAAGAACGTCTGAAAGTGCCTCGTTGAACGGCAGCAGTGGCTCCGCAGAGGTAGCCGCCGGCTGAAGCACTTCCGTTAGGAGGTTAGTCCTGACAGCCACTGTAGGTAACTGGAGGTGCAGGACCTCAGCTGCCCTACGCAGCACCGTAGCAAAGTTTGCTCCCTCCTCCGTTGCCACGGAAGGAGGAGACAGCATGCCAATGTCTGGAGAGGTGTCCAGACCACTGGCCTCCCCAAGTTCCTCAGCCCAGTCCTGATCGTACTCACATTGGGCAGTGAGAGGGTCTTCAGACCCCTCCCAGTTCTCTTCGTCCTCCAAATCAGGATCAATGTAAGGAGGAGGGGCATGTGGGACCCAAGGTCTCAGCGGCGCCGGAGCCGGCGTCGATCGACGTCGGTCCGGCGCCGAGTCCGGATCCGGAGAGAACCTGGGGACGACGTCGCCCGGAGCCCCGGGCGGCGTCGTGAACGGTACCAGTGAGATCGACGCCGGTGGAGGTGTCGTTAGGTCAACGGGCGTCGATTGGGGTTGCGGCAGCACCGGAGCCGGGGCTGGAGCCGGGGCTGGTGTCGCTGGCGGCGCCGGGACCGGAGTCGCCGGCGGCGCCGTAGGAACCCCACTAGGCCCCAAGGCGCACCGGGGGGACCTTTAGGCCCGAAGAGGCGGGCCATGGCCGACAGGAACTCCTGTATTTCGGCCGGAGTCGCCGCCGAACCCGGATAGGGCGGGTAATGCGGCGGCGGCTCCAGAGGCACTCCCGGCGCGGCGGGGACGGTGCCGACGGGACCCTCAGCCGAGTCGCGCGACCGGCGAGGGGAAGTCGTCGAGCGATGACGCTTTTTTGACTTCTTATGCTTCGACTTACCGGAGGAGTGCGAAGACTTTGACCCCGAAGAACGATGAGGACTCCGCGACCGGCCCCTCGACCGGGGCTTGGCGCTGAGCCGACTGCCGGACCTCGAGGAGCTTTCGAGACCACTCTCGCAAAGCCTTCGGATGCAAGGCCCGACAGTCAGGGCACGACTTGGAGTCGTGGTCGCGCCCGAGGCAGTAGAGACAATCCTGATGCGGGTCCGTGATCTACATCATTCGACCACAGGCGTCGCATGGCTTGAAGCCGGGCATCCCTACCGACACCGTAGGAGTCGTAAGACTCGAGAAAACAGTGACAAAAAGTCACAAAAAAATCAGTCAAAAATTGACTGGGGCACTGCTCTCTCCGGATCTGCGCTTTTTGGCGCGGAAAAAGAAAGAACTGACGTCAGCGCGCAGGGGCGGCGCCTAAGTACTGGCCGCGACGTCATCCCGGCGATCCCGACGCCGACGACGGACGCGGAGCCGCACAACGCCACCTACCGACGCGCAAGGGTACTGCTACGCAAAACTTTCCGGATCCAGTCTGATGCCTGGGGATATTCTAAGGTAAGGAATCTGTCACTAACGTGTCTCTTTCAGATGTTACTAGTTACATTTTGCTAATGTAGTGACTAGTTGGTTTAAATGAAATCTTTTTAAAAAATGAAAAATAAATGAAATTTGGCAATTTCAGCCTTTTAATAGGATGCTAATGTTTTTCTATATTTAAGTGTACTTTTCTATTGAACAGTTTTACGCATATGAGCATTTTTATAAATATTTTGCAAAGTACACCAGGATCCGGTATGAGGGCAGGCCAACCCTCACCTGGTAAGAGCTCCTGGAGGGTGCGACAATCTAGGATGTCCACGTGACGTGGCACAGCGCAGCTGCATTCACATTTAAGCACAAGCCTTCCAGACTTCATCACTGCTCTACCAGGGTCACGTTTCACCTATACGACTGTGCTCTCAAATAAGGATCCATGCCCCAGTATACCACTAGGACACATGGAATGAAGTCAATGAACAAGTTGCTTATCTTAAGTAATGCTCTATCTAACCACACATTCCTCACCTTTAAAATATCCTGAAGCGTCAGACTGTATCTGCACGATTTAACAGAATTGCTCCAGTGCGCCGGTAGGTGGCGTCGTGTGGCTCTGCACCAATTGTGTTCCGCCCTTGAATTGATTAATTGACACATTTAAATACCACCCCTACAAGTTGATGGCAGTTTCTGTCTGGACACTGTCCTCACCCTCCGACGTAGAGCCCAACAATTATAAGTGAGCAGATTCCTACATTTGGACCATTTCAGATTGGAAAGGAGACTTTTCCATAGAAGGAGGTGGAAGGAAGGCAGTGAGGAATCTATGATTACATAAAGTATCCACCAAAAAGAGCAGTATCAAAAGTAATTAACTTGTTCTTCTGATGCAAACTTTTAAACACATATTCCTCACCTTTAGAACAAATAACAAAGCAATACCACCCAAGGTGGTGGATCTGAGGAATGGCTCAGATCAAAAAGACCTGCAGGACCAAGCAAGCAAAATGCTTTCCAGTCAGACTTGGCTGTCAAGGCAGTAGTGCATTGTGAATGTGCATACAGACTCAGACGTCACAGTGACAGATGCCAAGTACAGGCCCTCTGCATGCCAGGGCAATGGTAGCAGCCTAGGCCCTGCTGTGACGGGCCATTAACCCCTTTGGAGAGTGCTTCTTAGCCAGTGTGTAGCACATCTTGGTGCAGAGGACTGTCAATGTTGGAGAAGTCCTTTTCTGTACTCCTTGACCTTTCTTTACCCCCAGAGAACCCAACAAAGAGCTGATCTTCCACCCGATGGTCTATGGTGTAATCAATGTAGAAACTGAAAGCTCTTTTAGTGTCCCGCCGATGGAGTCCCTCCTTCTCTTTCAAGGGATGAGGTGCTGCAAGAACGTTGGAAGAGTGATGGATTGTCCAACGTGAAAAGCCTTAACAACTTTAAGCAAAAAGGTCATGTTGGTTCGCAGTACCACTTTGTCTGGAAAGAAGGTGGTATAAAGAGGTTTCACTAAAAGAGCTTGGAGTTCACTCACAAAACGAGTTGATGTAATCGAGACCAGAAACAGAGTCTTCAAAGTCAGGACACATAATGGACAGTTGTGTACAGGTTTGAATAGTGTGCACAAGAGCAAAGTGAGGACCATATTAAGATCCTACATAAAGGGTTTTGGAGGAAATAAATGAGACAAACCTTTCACAAATCTCATCACAATGGGTGATTTTAACAGAGATGGCTGATCCAGTAAACATAAGGAATAAAGGGCTGACAGATGACCTTTAAAGGTGCACAAAGCAAGTCCTTGCTGGGTCAAAGATAAACAATAGGACATCAAACAGTTTGGCACGCAATGGATCAGTATTGCCGGTGCCACACAAAGCTACAAGGCTACCAACCTGTCCCAGCGTCTGGCGTTTGCAAACTTGTAGGGAGATGCCTGGCAGCTAAGATAACATACACAACTTCAGGAGGAAGACTTAATTAAGTCAACTGCCACCATTCAATCTCCATGCATGGTTGTGCAGATTGTGCAGGTTCAAGTGCAGTATTCTGCCCTACTGCTGTCCTGTGACAAGAGATCCTTCCAAAGCATTAGCCTAATCACATAACAGATCCTCATACCCAGAAAATCAGAGTACAATACTCTCCATTTCCAATTCGGAACCACTAGGATTAATAAGGCCTTGTCGTTACTGGTCTTCGGTGACAGGAAAGCTAGCGGCAGAAAGGCATGAAGGACTTTATTTTTGTAACTCATCTGGTTCCTCGGTCTCTGATGTGGTGGTTGGACTGGTCAAACAAAGAATAGGGTTATCCATCATACCTCCTTCTCACAAGTTCACAATAATGACAGATGCATCTCTTTAGTGTCAGGGCTCAACTGCTGGGATGTCCACTTTAACTGGAATACGGCTCCATGCGAGAGCCTTCTTGGACACTCCAGCGCACAATCATTTTGAGACTGCATATTCTACTCAGTGGCGGAAAGATCTATCCAGAGCTTTCCCATTGCTGAAAGATTCCATGTGCACCTCGGAGTGTAACCCCTATTCATGACCTGCCAGGTGCTTCCGGCTCCGCTTGTCTGCCTGGCGTTTAAATATTCCACAAGGTGGTTCACAACCAGGGAAATGCCTTGTTGCTGCACACCCATCTCCAGAGGCTAAAGCGCGTCACAGCACAGGACCCAGTGCCCCACCCAACCTGCTTGTTCCAGTACCACATGACGGTGGTGTTGACCATGAGAACCTGAATCGCCTCCCTTTGATGGACAGTAGTACGGTCTTCAGCGCCAAGAGAATGGCCCACACATCCAACATGTTGATATGGCGACAGATCCCAGCCGGAGATCAGTCCTCTGATCTCCACTTCTCCCACATGACCTCTCTATCCCAGCAATGATGCATCTGTCAGCTCATCACTGATCATCAGACCTGGGTGGGGCAGCGAGAGGGGTCTACCACCGGTCCAACTGCAGCTGAGCCACCACTGCAGTCTCTCCCAAAACCTGGATGGAATTTGTTTCTTGTGGTGTTCAGTGATGTACAGCTTGCCTTTGCATTTCCAGATCGCCTTCTGTAAGAAACTGGCTCTATATATACTACAGCAAAATGAGGTATAGTGTGTATAGGGTCCAGGTGACTCCAAAGGTAGGCAGAGGTTAAAGTTAGATAGAACCTTACTCTCTACTTGTGGTAGCTTGGTCGAGCAGTAAGGCAGTATCAGAGGACAGTGTTAAGCATTTGATGTACACACTCAGTCAGCAAATGAATTCACACACTCAAGAACTGAACTCTAGGCCAATTGTTTTTATATAAAAATATATTGTTTTATTTTAGAACCAAGCAAGCCTGGCACAGGTAAGCATAAAATACTTTGCAATAATAAGTTGCTGAATATAGAACAGTTCGAAAATGCAATAGAATTTGTACTTTGTTTGATTTACAGGGAATGCAGTAGGTTGCAACACTTAGCAAATACAGTACATTGGAATGAATAGGCTTTTTCAGTAAATTGCAGGTAAGTTACTTTTTACGTTACTTTTCTAACTCAGTGCTGGATACCTAGATTCAGCACTGGGACATTTCCTGCAAACAGGTAAGTAAACACGTTTTGGTTATTTGTGCGATTTTTAAAGAATATTTTTAGGTTTCAAAACTCCACACTTAGAAACTTTTTGGAAAAAAAGTGTCAATGTTATCCTATGGAGGAAAAACAGGTTATCGGTTTGTAGGTAAGTAATCGACTGTGGGAGTTAAGGTTCTGGGGTAAGACTCAGGGGTCCCCCAGGGTCAGTGATGCACTGTTGTTGCACCCTCAGCAGCACTAGGGCGGCCGGGTGCAGAGTGTTGAGGCCCAATGTTATCCTATGGAGGATAGGGGGTCTCCGGTTGGTGGCTGCTGGCAAGCAGGCCACTGGGTTGTGGGAGCAAAGCTCCTAGGGTTTAGGTCAGGGCAAATAGGAAACCAAATTAGCACCAAAGGTGCACCCTCAGCGGCACTAGGGCGGCCGGGTGCAGGGTGCTGTTTTGAGGTCGGGTGCCCTGTTGTTTTCAATGGAGCACCTCCGGTTAGAAGAAACACTGCAGGCTCGGGGATGAGGATCTTCTGGGTGCTACCACCACTTCGAGGGGTAAGTTGGGATGTCTTGGGTTGGTTAGGCACTGTTGGTTTGGGCACACAAGGCCGTGGGGCGTCGGGTGCAGGGGTGCCTTGGGACGTCGGAAAGTCTTACCCGCTCTGGTCGCGGTAGAGGCGATCCTCTGGATTGAGGCTGCAGGCGTCGTCTGGAGGCTTGAGGTAGGTCAGGAGTCGCCGGATCTCGGGTCAGGATCGCCGGGGTGACCTCCTCGTGGTGTTTTTCCACTCGAGCTCGGGCCGGGTTCGGCGGGTGCAGAGTGGGCTGGATTTGCGGTATCCGGCCGGAGCCAGAAGCTGCAGTTTGAACAAGTCTCGTGTTCACGGGAGAAGCAGGCTTGGAAGTGAAGGCAGGCAGGTCCTCCGGGGTTTTTGAGGTTGCTGGCTGCAGGACACACCGGGATTTTGCAGGAGCAGGTTCGAGGGGAGACCGGCTTGTAGGGCTGGGGCAAAGTCAGTGGGCGTCGTCCTCTTGTTAGCTCTGCACGGCTCTTCGTCGTTCTTCTTTTCTTCTTGTTTCTTGTCTGGATCCGAGGAAGCAAGGTTCAGGGTGCCCCCTAAATACTAGATTTAGGGGCGTTACAGGTAGGTAAAGGGCAGGGACCAATGGGTCCCTTTCCTGGGGTTGGTACACCCCCTATCGTGCCACCCTCCAGTGGGAGGGGGCAGGAGCCTGTCCCTGGTTGGCTAGGTCCCCCCATCCTCAAGATGGCGGGGACTCAGTTGTGCTTCACCTCGCCTCCCCCACCTGAGGGGTGGAGTTGGCAGAGGTGGGCACACCTCTTTCCCTCATTTGTTTTTCCCGCCAGTTCTCCCCCCAAAGTGGGAGGAGAACCAGTGGGGACCAGTTGCTGAAAGCAGCAATGGGTCTGGGGAGGCTCACAAAGGCGGCATGCCTTTGAAGCTTCCCTTCGTGAACCCTGCCCATCCTGGGGGAGGAGGCTTGGCACCTCGTCCCAGGATGTGCATTGTTTCAGGCCCCCAAGAGCAGCAGGCTCTCGACCCAGGGGTCCAGAAACATGTCTGTTGGTGGCAGCCTAAGCAGCCACTCAGTCAGGTCACTAGAAGTTGGTCGAGTTTCAGGGGGCATCTCTAAGATGCCCTCTGTTGCACAAGTTACTAACTTGTGTAACGATATATCTGTAAGAGACAGTAGTTAGTGACAGATTCCTTACCTTAGAATATCCCCAGGCGTCAGGCTGGATCCGGAAAGTTTTGCGTAGCAGTACCCTTGCGCGTCGGTAGGCGGCGTCGTGTGGCTCCGCGTCCGTCGTCGGCGTCGTGATCGCCGGGATGACGTCGCGGGCAGTACTTAGGCGCCGCCCTGCGCGCTGACGTCAGTTCTGTACACGACTTTCCGCGCCAGGAACGCAGAGCCATGCAAGAAGCTGACATAGGTGTCTGAAAAATACTAGGGCCCTGAAAGGGATGTCCTTAACCCTAGAAATCAGTTCGCAGAACGGGGAGGATGGGTGGGCGGTGAGGAATCTGTCACTAACTACTGTCTCTTACAGATATATCGTTACACAAGTTAGTAACTTGTGCATCTGAAAGAGACACGTTAGTGACAGATTCCTTACCTTAGAATAGATACCCCAGCAATACCAACCCCGGTGGTGGGTCTGCGAACAAAGATCAGACAAGGAAGTCCTGGAGGACAGAACGGCCAAAGAAGCCGTCCCTCCGGACCTGACTGTCAAGGCAGTAATGCTTTGTAAACGTGTGCAGCGAGGCCCACGTAGCTGCCTGACAAATAACCGGCAGCGGAACACCGCGGCCCAAAGCCGTGGTAGCAGCCGTTGCCCTGGTGGAATGGGCCCGCAGCCCAACAGGAGGCTCCTTCTTAGCCAAAGAATAGCAGGTCTTGATGCACAAGGTAACCCAGCGGGAGATGGTCCTCTTGTGTACCGCCCGACCTTTTTGGCGCCCACGTAGCCAACAAAGAGCTGGTCATCCACCCGGAAGTGTTTTGTGCGGTCAATATAGAAGGAGAGCGCACGTTTCGGGTCCAGACGGTGGAGCCTCTCTTCCTCTCTGGAAGGATGCGGAGGCGGAAAGAAGGTGGGCAAAGTGATGGTCTGCCCAATATGGAAAGCAGTAACCACCTTTGGCAAGAAGGACGGGCGCGTCCGAAGAACAACCTTGTCCGGATGAACAGACAGAAAGGGAGGTTTGCAAGATAGAGCCTGGAGCTCACTCACCCGCCGAGCGGAGGTGATGGCCACCAGAAAGGCTGTCTTCAAAGTAAGAAGACGAAGAGGACAGTTATGTAGAGGCTCAAAGGGAGCGCACATTAAAAGGTAAGAACCAAGTTCAAGTCCCACTGAGGCATCACAAACGGAACAGGAGGGAAGAGGTGAGTAATGCCTTTTAAGAACCTGTTAACAACAGGGGACTTGAAAAGGGAGGGCTGATCAGGAAGCCTGAGGAAGGCCGAGATAGCACAAAGATAACCCTTGATGGTACCCAGGGCAGAACCCTGTTGGGCCAGAGAAAGAAGGAACAGAAGGACCTCAGAAAGAGGGGCAGAGAGGGATTCACAGCCTTTGCTGTGCACCATGCCACAAACTTGTTCCACCTGCAGGCGTATACCACCTTAGTGGAGGGACGCCTGGCTGCCAGAATCACATCACAAACTTCGGGAGGCAAGTCGAAAGGAATCAACTGCCGCCGCTCAATCTCCACGCAAGCAGGTGTAGACTGGACAGGTTCGGGTGGAGGACCGTCCCCTGCTGCTGCGACAGAAGATCCTCCCGAAGAGGCAGACGGATCGGGGATCTACGCTCATATTGAGTAGCTCGGGATACCAAACTCTTCGAGCCCAGTCCAGTGCCACAAGAATGACTTGGGCCCGGTCGTGCCGAATCTTCTTCAACACTCTGGGTAGAAGTGGTATAGGCGGAAAGGCGTACAACAGACCGCAACTCCACTCGTGACGAAAAGCGTCTCCGAGCGAGTGCCGCCTTGGAAATTCCAACGCGCAGAACTGATGACATTGCGCGTTCTCTTCGGTGGCGAATAGATCTAACCAAGGCTCTCCCCATTGTAGAAAGAGTCCTTGCGCCACTTCCGAGTGAAGACGCCATTCGTGATCCATCATGCACCTGCGGCTGAGTTCGTCCGCCCTGGCGTTCAGGGAACCTGCCAGGTGTTGAACCATCAGGAACATGCCCTGATGTTCCAGCCATGTCCAGAGGCGCAGAGCCTCCTGACAAAGGGTCCAAGACCCCACCCCGCCCTGTTTGTTGCAGTACCACATGGCGGTGGTGTTGTCTGTGAACACCTGCACTACCTTCCCTTTGACAGAGGGAAGGAATGCCTTGAGTGCAAGTCGGATCGCCCGGAGCTCCAGAATGTTGATATGGAGCCGGGACTCCGCCCGGAGACCAGAGGCCTCTGATCTCCGCCTCTCCCATGTGACCGCCCCATCCCAGAAGGGACGCGTCCGTCACAACTGTGTGCTCTGGCTGGGGAAGGGAGAGGGATCTGCCCATGACCCATTGCCGGTTCGAGAGCCACCACTGCAACTGTCTTGCAGTCCCCTCCGAGATCTGGACGTGATCGGACAGGTTGCCCTGGTGCTGCGCCCACTGGAACTTCAGGTCCCACTGCAGAGCCCGCATATGCCATCTGGCATGATTGACCAGCAGGATGCAGGAGGCCATGAGGCCCAGCAGCCTCAGGGTCATCCGTACCGAAACCCAGGATAAAGGCTGAAAGATCGGAATCATAGCCTGAATATCCCGGACTCGCCGTTCGGGAGGATAGGCCCGAAACTGCGTCGTGTCCAGAACCGCTCCGATGAAAAGGAGCTGTGGAGAAGGAATCAGATGCGACTTCGGCACATTGATGGAGAACCCCAGCGAGTGCAGGAGTTCGGCCGTAGTCTGGAGGTGGGAGACAACTGCCTGGGACGAGCCCGTCTTCAGCAGCCAGTCATCGAGGTAGGGGAAGACTGAAACCCCTGCCCGGCGCAGATGAGCTGCGACCACCGCCATCACTTTCGTGAACACCCGAGGGGCACTTGTAAGGCCAAAGGGAGCACGGTGAACTGAAAATGCTCGGGGCCTACCGTGAACCGAAGGTAACGCCGGTGGGCCGGCAGGACGGGGATGTGGAAATATGCGTCCTGCAAGTCCAACGCTACCAACCAGTCTCCAGGGTCGAGGGCAGTCAAGACCTGAGCTAGGGTGAGCATCTTGAACTTCTCCTTCCGGAGGAAGCGATTGACGTTCCGGAGGTCCAAGATAGGACGCATGTCCTCCTTGTCCTTTTGGGCACCAGAAAGTAGTGGGAGTAGCAACCACGCCCTACTTCTGGGGTCGGAACACGCTCGATGGCCCTCTTGGTCAAGAGGGCCGTGACTTCCTTCTGTAGAAGCACCAAGTGATCCCCTGACATGCGGTGGAATTGAGGTGGCATGGCTGGGGGTTGGTCTCGAAGGGGAGGGAGTAGCCCCTTCGGACAATGTCCAAGACCCACCTGTCCGAGGTGATGGTACGCCAGTGGGGAAGGTGATGGCGAACCCTGCCCCCTACTGGCGTGCTGTGCACCTGAAAGGAGGGACTAGGAGGGCTTGGAGGCCGCGGACGGGTTGGAGGTGGTGGCCTGACCCGCACGCTGGTTGCCCGATCCGCCACGGCGGAATCCACGTCCTCGGCCACGCGAAGACGCCTGCTGCGCGGGCCGGTGGCTGGGCTGCTGACGTGAAGGGGCGCCCCTACCGTGGCCACGATAGGGGCGAAAAGCAGAAGTCAGCGGAGGGCGTGTAGCAGAAAGGCCCAGGGACTTGGCAGTAGCCCGTGAGTCCTTAAAGCGCTCCAACGCATGGTCTGCTTTGGACCCAAAAAGACCGACTCCATCAAAGGGCATGTCCATGAGAGTATTCTGGACATCCCCTGAAAAACCAGTGGTTCTCAGCCAGGCGTGGCGTCGGAGCGCCACCGTCGTTGCAATAGACCTGCCCAGCGAGTCGGCGGTGTCAAGGCCACAACGGATAGTGTATTTGGCCGCATCCCTTCCTTCCGCAATGGCGCGGGAAAGCAGTGCCTGGACCTCCTCAGGACACTGGGGCAAAACATCCGCCACCGAATCCCACAGGGAGTGGGTATATCGGCCCAAAAGACAAGCGGTGTTAACGGACCGCAAGCCAGCACTGGAGGAAGAAAAACCTTTCTTCCCAAACTGATCCAGGCGTTTGGATTCCCTATCCGGAGGAGCGGTAGGGAAGGCGGTTTGGGAAGCGGAGGCTTGGACAACCAAGCTCTCAGGAGTGGGGTGGACAGAGAGAAACAGGGGGTCGCCCGGAGCTGGGCGATGGCGTCGTGACACGTTCCGATCCACAGGAGCCCCTGTGTTGGGCTTGGACCAGGCGCCCAAAAGAACGTCAGTGAGGGCGTCGTTAAACGGCAGCACAGTCTCCGCAGAGGAGGCTGCCGGCTGAAGCACCTCTGTCAAGATGTTAGGCTTGACGCACAAGTTACTAACTTGTGTAACGATATATCTGTAAGAGACAGTAGTTAGTGATAGATTCCTTACCTTAGAATATCCCCAGGCGTCAGGCTGGATCCGGAAAAGTTTTGCGTAGCAGTACCCTTGCGCGTCGGTAGGCGGCGTCGTGCGGCTCCGCGTCCGTCGTCGGCGTCGTGATCGCCGGGATGACGTCGCGGGCAGTACTTAGACGCCGCCCCTGCGCGCTGACGTCAGTTCTGTACACGACTTTCCGCGCCAGGAACGCAGAGCCATGCAAGAAGCTGACACAGGTGTCTGAAAAATACTAGGGCCCTGAAAGGGATGTCCTTAACCCTAGAAATCAGTTCGCAGAACGGGGAGGATGGGTGGGGCGGTGAGGAATCTATCACTAACTACTGTCTCTTACAGATATATCGTTACACAAGTTAGTAACTTGTGCATCTGAAAGAGACACGTTAGTGATAGATTCCTTACCTTAGAATAGATACCCCAGCAATACCAACCCCGGTGGTGGGTCTGCGAACAAAGATCAGACAAGGAAGTCCTGGAGGACAGAACGGCCAAAGAAGCCGTCCCTCCGGACCTGACTGTCAAGGCAGTAATGCTTAGTAAACGTGTGCAGCGAGGCCCACGTAGCTGCCTGACAGATAACCGGCAGCGGAACACCGCGGCCCAAGGCCGTGGTAGCAGCGGTTGCCCTGGTGGAATGGGCACGCAGCCCAACAGGAGGCTCCTTCTTAGCCAAAGAATAGCAGGTCTTGATGCACAAGGTAACCCAGCGGGAGATGGTCCTCTTGTGCACCGCCCGACCTTTTTTGGCGCCCACGTAGCCAACAAAGAGCTGGTCATCCACCCGGAAGTGTTTCGTGCGGTCGATATAGAAGGAGAGCGCACGTTTTGGGTCCAGACGGTGGAGCCGCTCTTCCTCTCTGGAAGGATGCGGAGGCGGAAAGAAGGTGGGCAAAGTGATGGTCTGCCCAATGTGGAAAGCAGTAACCACCTTTGGCAAGAAGGACGGACGCGTCCGAAGAACAACCTTGTCTGGATGAACAGACAGAAAGGGAGGTTTGCAAGAAAGAGCCTGGAGCTCACTCACCCGCCGAGCGGAGGTGATGGCCACCAGAAAGGCTGCCTTTAGAGTCAGAAGACGAAGAGGACAGTTATGCAGAGGCTCAAAGGGAGCGCACATTAAAAAGGTAAGAACCAAGTTCAAGTCCCACTGAGGCATTACAAACGGAACAGGAGGGAAGAGGTGAGTAATGCCTTTTAAGAACCTGTTAACAACAGGGGACTTGAAAAGGGAGGGCTGATCAGGGAGCCTGAGGAAGGCCGAGATAGCACAAAGATAACCCTTGACGGTACCCAGGGCAGAACCCTGTTGGGCCAGAGAGAGAAGGAACAGAAGGACCTCAGAAAGAGGGGCAGAAAGGGGATCCACAGCCTTTGCTGTGCACCATGCCACAAATTTGTTCCACCTGCAGGCGTATACCACCTTAGTGGAGGGACGCCTGGCTGCCAGAATCACATCACAAACTTCGGGAGGCAAGTCGAAAGGAATCAACTGCCGCCGCTCAATCTCCACGCAAGCAGGTGTAGACTGGACAGGTTCGGGTGGAGGACAGTCCCCTGCTGCTGCGACAGAAGATCCTCCCGAAGAGGCAGACGGATCGGGGGATCTATGCTCATATTGAGTAGCTCGGGATACCAAACTCTTCGAGCCCAGTCCGGAGCCACAAGAATGACTTGGGCCCGGTCGTGCCGAATCTTCTTCAACACTCTGGGTAGAAGTGGTATAGGCGGAAAGGCGTACAACAGACCGCAACTCCACTCGCGACGAAAAGCGTCGCCGAGCGAGTGCCGCCTTGGAAATTCCAACGCGCAGAACTGATGACATTGCGCGTTCTCTTCGGTGGCGAATAGATCTAACCAAGGCTCTCCCCACTGTAGAAAGAGTCCTTGCGCCACTGCCGAGTGAAGACGCCATTCGTGATCCATCATGCACCTGCGGCTGAGTTCGTCCGCCCTGGCGTTCAGAGAACCTGCCAGGTGTTGAACCATCAGGAACATGCCCTGATGTTCCAGCCATGTCCAGAGGCGCAGAGCCTCCTGACAAAGGGTCCAAGACCCCACCCCGCCCTGTTTGTTGCAGTACCACATGGCGGTGGTGTTGTCTGTGAACACCTGCACTACCTTCCCTTTGACAGAGGGAAGGAATGCCTTGAGTGCAAGCCGGATCGCCCGGAGCTCCAGAAGGTTGATATGGAGCCGGGACTCCGCCGGAGACCAGAGGCCTCTGATCTCCGCCTCTCCCATGTGACCGCCCCATCCCAGAAGGGACGCGTCCGTCACAACTGTATGCTCTGGCTGGGGAAGGGAGAGGGATCTGCCCATGACCCATTGCCGGTTCGAGAGCCACCACTGCAACTGTTTTGCAGTCCCCTCCGAGATCTGGACGTGATCGGACAGGTTGCCCTGGTGCTGCGCCCACTGGAACTTCAGGTCCCACTGCAGAGCCCGCATATGCCATCTGGCATGATTGACCAGCAGGATGCAGGAGGCCATGAGGCCCAGCAGCCTCAGGGTCATCCTTACCGAAACCCAGGATAAAGGCCGAAAGATCGGAATCATAGCCTGAATATCCCGGACTCGCCGTTCGGGAGGATAGGCCCGAAACTGCGTCGTGTCCAGAACTGCTCCGATGAAAAGGAGCTGTGGAGAAGGAATCAGATGCGACTTCGGCACATTGATGGAGAACCCCAGCGAGTGCAGGAGTTCGGCCGTAGTCTGGAGGTGGGAGACGACTGCCTGGGACGAGCCCGCCTTCAGCAGCCAGTCGTCGAGGTAGGGGAAGACTGAAACCCCTGCCCGGCGCAGATGAGCTGCGACCACCGCCATCACTTTCGTGAACACCCGAGGGGCACTGGTAAGGCCAAAGGGGAGCACGGTGAACTGAAAATGCTCGGGGCCTACCGTGAACCGAAGGTAACGCCGGTGGGCCGGCAGGACGGGGATGTGGAAATACGCGTCCTGCAAGTCCAACGCTACCAACCAGTCTCCAGGGTCGAGGGCAGTCAAGACCTGAGCTAGGGTGAGCATCTTGAACTTCTCCTTCCGGAGGAAGCGATTGACGTTCCGGAGGTCCAAGATAGGACGCATGTCCTCCTTGTCCTTTTTGGGCACCAGAAAGTAGTGGGAGTAGCAACCACGCCCTACTTCTGGGGTCGGAACATGCTCGATGGCCCTCTTGGTCAAGAGGGCCGTGACTTCCTTCTGTAGAAGCACCAAGTGATCCCCTGACATGCGGTGGAATTGAGGTGGCATGGCTGGGGGTGGTCTCGAAGGGGAGGGAGTAGCCCCTTCGGACAATGTCCAAGACCCACCTGTCCGAGGTGATGGTGCGCCAGTGGGGAAGGTGATGGCGGACCCTGCCCCTACTGGCGTGCCGTGCACCTGAAAGGAGGGACTAGGAGGGCTTGGAGGCCGCGGACGGGTTGGAGGTGGTGGCCTGACCCGCACGCTGGTTGCCCGATCCGCCACGGCGGAATCCACGTCCTCGGCCACGCGAAGACGCCTGCTGCGCGGGCCGGTGGCTGGGCTGCTGACGTGAAGGGGCGCCCTACCGTGGCCACGATAGGGGCGAAAAGCAGAAGTCAGCGGAGGGCGTGTAGCAGAAAGGCCCAGGGACTTGGCAGTAGCCCGTGAGTCCTTAAAGCGCTCCAACGCATGGTCTGCTTTGGACCCAAAAGACCGACTCCATCAAAGGGCATGTCCATGAGAGTATTCTGGACATCCCCTGAAAAACCAGTGGTTCTCAGCCAGGCGTGGCGTCGGAGCGCCACCGTCGTTGCAATCGACCTGCCCAGCGAGTCGGCGGTGTCAAGGCCACAACGGATAGTGTATTTGGCCGCATCCCTTCCTTCCGCAATGGCGCGGGAAAGCAGTGCCTGGACCTCCTCAGGGCACTGGGGCAAAACATCCGCCACCGAATCCCACAGAGAGTGGGTATATCGGCCCAAAAGACAAGCGGTGTTAACGGACCGCAAGCCAGCACTGGAGGAAGAAAACCTTTCTTCCCAAACTGATCCAGGCGTTTGGATTCCCTATCCGGAGGAGCGGTAGGGAAGGCGGTTTGGGAAGCGGAGGCTTGGACAACCAAGCTCTCAGGAGTGGGGTGGACAGAAAGAAACAGGGGTCGCCCGGAGCGGGGCGATGGCGTCGTGACACGTTCCGATCCACAGGAGCCCCTGTGTTGGGCTTGGACCAGGCGCCCAAAAGAACGTCCGTGAGGGCGTCGTTAAACGGCAGCACAGTCTCCGCAGAGGAGGCTGCCGGCTGAAGCACCTCTGTCAAGATGTTAGGCTTGACCGTCAAAGTAGGGAGCTGGAGACGTAAGGCCCCAGCAGCCCTACGCAACACCGTACCAAAATTGGCCCCTCCTCCGTAGCCACGGGAGGAGACAGCATGCCAGTGTCAGGAGAAGTATCCAGACCACTGGCCTCCCCTAGACTCTCTGTCCAGTCCTCATCATACTGACAGTTGCGTGTCAGAGGGTCATCAGACCCCTCCCAGTCCTCCTGGTCCTCCTCTGGTTCAAAATAAGGAGGAGGAGGGACATTTGGGACCCAAGGTCCCATCGGCGCCGGAGCCGGCGTCGAGCGACGTCGCTCCGGGTCCATGTCCGGAGCCGGAAGGAACTGGGGACGACGCCGCCCGGAGCCCAGGGCGGCGTCGAGAACGGCACCGGAGACATCGGCGCCGGCGGAGGTGTCGTGAGGTCGACCGGCGTCGATGGGGGTTGTGGAGCCGGGATCGAGGCCGGGGCCGAAGCCGGAGCCGGGATCGAGGCTGGAGGCCCGGGCGACGCCGGGGCCGGAGCCGCCGGCGACGCCGGAGCAACCCCATCAGGGCCCGCGGGGCCCGAAGGCGCACCGGAGGGGCCTGAAGGCCCGAAGAGGCGGGCCATGGCCGACAGGAACTCCTGTACCTTGGCCGGATCCGCCCCGAACCCGGGAAGGGCGGGTATGACGGGGGCGACTCCACAGGCAAGTCCGGGGCCGCGGGGGCGGGGACGGTGCCGGGAGGGGCCTCAGCCGAGTCGCGAGACCGGCGAGGCGAAGTCCGAGAGCGACGATGCTTCTTGGACTTCTTGTGCTTAGACTTACCGGACGAAGAAGACTTCGACGCCGACGACCGGTGTGCACTCCGCGAGCGACCCCTGGACCTCTCACGCGACCGGGGCCTCCGTGGAGCCGAATGCCGGGCCTCGAGGAGCTTTCGAGACCGCTCTCGCAAAGCTTCGGGTTGAGGGCCTGGCATTCGGGACAAGACTCGGTGTCGTGGCCTCGGCCGAGGCAGAAGAGACACTCCCAATGCGGGTCGGTGACGGACATCATCCGCGCACAGGCGCCGCATCGCTTGAAGCCGGGCATCCCTACGACACCTTAAAGATGGAAAAACAGTGAAAAAATCACCAAAAGTATGGTCAAAAATTGACCAGGGCACTGCTCTTCCCGGATCTGCGCTTGCTGGCGCGGAAAAAGAAGAACTGACGTCAGCGCGCAGGGGCGGCGTCTAAGTACTGCCCGCGACGTCATCCCGGCGATCACGACGCCGACGACGGACGCGGAGCCGCACGACGCCGCCTACCGACGCGCAAGGGTACTGCTACGCAAAACTTTCCGGATCCAGCCTGACGCCTGGGGATATTCTAAGGTAAGGAATCTATCACTAACGTGTCTCTTTCAGATCGTCAAAGTAGGGAGTTGGAGACGTAAGGCCCCAGCTGCCCTACGCAACACCGTACCAAAATTGCCTCCCTCCTCCGTAGCCACGGGAGGAGACAGCATGCCAGTGTCAGGGGAAGTATCCAGACCACTGGCCTCCCCTAGACTCTCTGTCCAGTCCTCATCATACTGACAGTGTCGCGTCAGAGGGTCATCAGACCCCTCCCAGTCCAACTGGTCCTCCTCTGGTTCAAAATAAGGAGGAGGAGGGACAGTTGGGACCCAAGGTCCCATCGGCGCCGGAGCCGGCGTCCGAGCGACGTCGCTCCGGGTCCATGTCCGGAGCCGGAAGGAACTGGGGACGACGCCGCCCGGAGCCCAGGGCGGCGTCGAGAACGGCACCGGAGACATCGGCGCCGGCGGAGGTGTCGTGAGGTCGACCGGCGTCGATGGGGGTTGTGGAGCCGGGATCGAGGCCGGGGCCGAAGCCGGAGCCGGGATTGAGGCTGGAGGCACGGGCGACGCCGGGGCCGGAGCCGTCGGCGACGCCGGAGCAACCCCATCAGGGCCCGCGGGGCCCGAAGGCGCACCGGAGGGGCCTGAAGGCCCGAAGAGGCGGGCCATGGCCGACAGGAATTCCTGTACCTTGGCCGGATCCGCCCCGAACCCGGGAAGGGCGGGTATGGCGGGGCGACTCCACAGGCAAGTCCGGGGCCGCGGGGACGGTGCCGGGAGGGGCCTCAGCCGAGTCGCGCGACCGGCGAGGCGAAGTCCTAGAGCGATGATGCTTCTTGGACTTCTTGTGCTTTGACTTACCGGACGAAGAAGACTTCGACGTCGACGACCGGTGTGCACTCCGCGAGCGACCCCTGGACCTCTCACGCGACCGGGGCCTCCGTGGAGCCGAATGCCGGGCCTCGAGGAGCTTTCGAGACCGCTCTCGCAAAGCTTTCGGGTTGAGGGCCTGGCATTCGGGACAAGACTCCGTGTCGTGGCCTCGGCCGAGGCAGAAGAGACACTCCCAATGCGGGTCGGTGACGGACATCGTCCGCGCACAGGCGCCGCATCGCTTGAAGCCGGGCATCCCTACGACACCTTGAAAGGAAAAAACAGTGAAAAAATTCACAAAAAAGTATGGTCAAAAATGACCAGGGCACTGCTCTTCCCGGATCTGCGCTTGCTGGCGCGGAAAAAGAAGAACTGACGTCAGCGCGCAGGGCGGCGCCTAAGTACTGCCCGCGACGTCATCCCGGCGATCACGACGCCGACGACGGACGCGGAGCCGCACGACGCCGCCTACCGACGCGCAAGGGTACTGCTACGCAAAACTTTCCGGATCCAGCCTGACGCCTGGGGATATTCTAAGGTAAGGAATCTGTCACTAACGTGTCTCTTTCAGATGTGCATTTTACATTAAATCCCACACTGGCATCAGTGTGGGTTTAATGTGCTGATCAGTTTGATACCAAACTTCCCTGTCTTCAGTGTAGCCATTATGGTGTTGTGGAGTTCGTAATGACAAACTCCCAGCACCATATACTCTTAACGGCAGCACTGCACTTACAGTGCCCAGGAATGGACTTGGGCACTGTAGGGGTACAGGGCTCATGCACCTGTACCCTCACCACTGGCATAGGGCACCCAGCTAGAGGGGCGACTGATGTTTGCCAGGGCAGTGGTTTGTGGGCATGGCACACAGGGATGTGTGCCATGTCGACTCTTCACTTTGTTCTGCACCAAGACACGCAGCCTGCAAAGGCAGTGTGTGTGTGAAAAGGTGCAGGGCCTCTAAGGGTGGCACAATAAGTGCTGCAGCCCTTAGGGGCCTTCTCTGGTCACAGTGCCCTGGGTACCTGAGGTACCATTTACCAGGGGCTGACATGTGGCCAGAGATGCCAATTGGGTTTAGGCTTCAATGCAGTTTTAGGGAAGGAACATTGGCCCTGAGTACCTGATTAGCAGGAGCCCAGGGAACACTCAGTCAAAGAACATCAGCAATTCAGCAAAAAGTGGGGGCATACCATGCAGAAAGAGGGCACTTTCTCACACCTTCTGGTTCATAAGGATGCAATACTCGCAGGACCTGCAATCATGTGCCGAATCAAAACACCAGAGACAGACCTTTTGGGTATCTGTCACAAACATCTGTTTAAGACAGTTTCTACAAGGCTTATCCCTGTAGTTTTAGGAGGGGAAATAGTGCCGTTGCACACTAGAAAAAATAATTTTTAAAAAAATTGCCAAAAGACAAAGTTGGGAGCTAGTGCCGGATCCGCATGCAAAGGTGTGAAAGAAAGGAATGGATGTGAGAGCGCAGGAGTGGTGCTTATATGTAGCTCCGCTGCTCAATTCAGGGGACGAACAAAGTCGGCACGAAGCTGCAAGACACCACCTACCGGCATGCAGGAGCAATGCTATTACATTTTCCGGATGCAGTCTGGCACCTATCGATATTCTAAAGGTGAAAAATCTGCGGTTAGAAGTATCCATGTGAAGTATGGAGCCACAGAGAATGGTGACTTTCCTCATACCTTGCTTGCTCTGCCCCTAAGATTCCCATTTACATTTTATATATTTAAATGTGTTCTGCGTAACACCGCAGAAAATCGGGCATGCATCAGATATATGTGGAGGACCAACACCCGACACCCCTGAACTACAGCATGGTAATCATCTACATACCTTCAGAACAGAAATCTTTTCCCTGCTGAAGTGTATGCTAAATGCACAAGTTACTAACTTGTGTAACGATATATCTGTAAGAGACAGTAGTTGGTGACAGATTCCTTACCTTAGAATATCCCCAGGCGTCAGGCTGGATCCGGAAAGTTTTTGCGTAGCAGTACCCTTGCGCGTCGGTAGGCGGCGTCGTGCGGCTCCGCGTCCGTCGTCGGCGTCGTGATCGCCGGGATGACGTCGCGGGCAGTACTTAGGCGCCGCCCCTGCGCGCTGACGTCAGTTCTGTACACGACTTTCCGCGCCAGGAACGCAGAGCCATGCAAGAAGCTGACATAGGTGTCTGAAAAATACTAGGGCCCTGAAAGGGTTGTCCTTAACCCTAGAAATCAGTTCGCAGAACGGGGAGGATGGGTGGGGCGGTAGGAATCTGTCACCAACTACTGCCTCTTACAGATATATCGTTACACAAGTTAGTAACTTGTGCATCTGAAAGAGACACGTTAGTGACAGATTCCTTACCTTAGAATAGATACCCCAGCAATACCAACCCCGGTGGTGGGTCTGCGAACAAAGATCAGACAAGGAAGTCCTGGAGGACAGAACGGCCAAAGAAGCCGTACCTCCGGACCTGACTGTCAAGGCAGTAATGCTTTGTAAACGTGTGCAGCGAGGCCCACGTAGCTGCCTGACAGATAACCGGCAGCGGAACACCGCGGCCCAAGGCCGTGGTAGCAGCCGTTGCCCTGGTGGAATGGGCACGCAGCCCAACAGGAGGCAACTTCTTAGCCAAAGAATAGCAGGTCTTGATGCACAAGGTAACCCAGCGGGAGATGGTCCTCTTGTGCACCGCCCGACCTTTTTTGGCGCCCACGTAGCCAACAAAGAGCTGGTCATCCACCCGGAAGTGTTTTGTGCGGTCGATATAGAAGGAAGAGCGCACGTTTTGGGTCCAGACGGTGGAGCCTCTCTTCCTCTCTGGAAGGATGCGGAGGCGGAAAGAAGGTGGGCAAAGTGATGGTCTGCCCAATGTGGAAAGCAGTAACCACCTTTGGCAAGAAGGACGGACGCGTCCGAAGAACAACCTTGTCTGGATGAACAGACAGAAAGGGAGGTTTGCAAGATAGAGCCTGGAGCTCACTCACCCGCCGAGCGGAGGTGATGGCCACCAGAAAGGCTGTCTTCAGAGTCAGAAGACGAAGAGGACAGTTATGTAGAGGCTCAAAGGGAGCGCACATTAAAAAGGTAAGAACCAAGTTCAAGTCCCACTGAGGCATCACAAACGGAACAGGAGGGAAGAGGTGAGTAATGCCTTTTAAGAACCTGTTAACAACAGGGGACTTGAAAAGGGAGGGCTGATCAGGGAGCCTGAGGAAGGCCGAGATAGCACAAAGATAACCCTTGATGGTACCCAGGGCAGAACCCTGTTGGGCCAGAGAGAGAAGGAACAGAAGGACCTCAGAAAGAGGGGCAGAAAGGGGATTCACAGCCTTTGCTGTGCACCATGCCACAAATTTGTTCCACCTGCAGGCGTATACCACCTTAGTGGAGGGACGCCTGGCTGCCAGAATCACATCACAAACTTCGGGAGGCAAGTCGAAAGGAATCAACTGCCGCCGCTCAATCTCCACGCAAGCAGGTGTAGACTGGACAGGTTCGGGTGGAGGACCGTCCCCTGCTGCTGCGACAGACGATCCTCCCGAAGAGGCAGACGGATCGGGGGATCTACGCTCATACTGAGTAGCTCGGGATACCAAACTCTTCGAGCCCAGTCCGGAGCCACAAGAATGACTTGGGCCCGGTCGTGCCGAATCTTCTTCAACACTCTGGGTAGAAGTGGTATAGGCGGAAAGGCGTACAACAGACCGCAACTCCACTCGCGACAAAAAGCGTCGCCGAGCGAGTGCCGCCTTGGAAATTCCAACGCGCAGAACTGATGACATTGCGCGTTCTCTTCGGTGGCGAATAGATCTAACCAAGGCTCTCCCCACTGTAGAAAGAGTCCTTGCGCCACTTCCGAGTGAAGACGCCATTCGTGATCCATCATGCACCTGCGGCTGAGTTCGTCCGCCCTGGCGTTCAGGGAACCTGCCAGGTGTTGAACCATCAGGAACATGCCCTGATGTCCCAGCCATGTCCAGAGGCGCAGAGCCTCCTGACAAAGGGTCCAAGACCCCACCCCGCCCTGTTTGTTGCAGTACCACATGGCGGTGGTGTCTGTGAACACCTGCACTACCTTCCCTTTGACAGAGGGAAGGAATGCCTTGAGTGCAAGTCGGATCGCCCGGAGCTCCAGAAGGTTGATATGGAGCCGGGACTCCGCCGGAGACCAGAGGCCTCTGATCTCCGCCTCTCCCATGTGACCGCCCCATCCCAGAAGGGACGCGTCCGTCACAACTGTATGCTCTGGCTGGGGAAGGGAGAGGATCTGCCCATGACCCATTGCCGGTTCGAGAGCCACCACTGCAACTGTTTTGCAGTTCCCTCCGAGATCTGGACGTGATCGGACAGGTTGCCCTGGTGCTGCGCCCACTGGAACTTCAGGTCCCACTGCAGAGCCCGCATATGCCATCTGGCATGATTGACCACCAGGATGCAGGAGGCCATGAGGCCCAGCACCCTCAGGGTCATCCGTACCGAAACCCAGGATAAAGGCTGAAAGATCGGAATCATAGCCTGAATATCCCGGACTCGCCGTTCGGGAGGATAGGCCCGAAACTGCGTCGTGTCCAGAACTGATCCGATGAAAAGAAGCTGTGGAGAAGGAATCAGATGCGACTTCGGCACATTGATGGAGAACCCCAGCGAGTGCAGGAGTTCGGCCGTAGTCTGGAGGTGGGAGACGACTGCCTGGGACGAGCCCGCCTTCAGCAGCCAGTCGTCGAGGTAGGGGAAGACTGAAACCCCTGCCCGGCGCAGATGAGCTGCGACCACCGCCATCACTTTCGTGAACACCCGAGGAGCACTGGTAAGGCCAAAGGGGAGCATGGTGAACTGAAAATGCTCGGGGCCTACCGTGAACCATAGGTAACGCCGGTGGGCCGGCAGGACGGGGATGTGGAAATATGCGTCCTGCAAGTCCAACGCTACCAACCAGTCTCCAGGGTCGAGGGCAGTCAAGACCTGAGCTAGGGTGAGTATCTTGAACTTCTCCTTCCGGAGGAAGCGATTGACGTTCCGGAGGTCCAAGATAGGACGCATGTCCTCCTTGTCCTTTTGGGCACCAGGAAGTAGTGGGAGTAGCAACCAAGCCCTACTTCTGGGGTCGGAACATGCTCGATGGCCCTCTTGGCCAAGAGGGCCGTGACTTCCTTTGCAGAAGTACCAAGTGATCCCCTGACATGCGGTGGAATTGAGGTGGCATGGCTGGGGGGTGGACTCGAAGGGGAGGGAATAGCCCCTTCGGACAATGTCCAAGACCCACCTGTCCGAGGTGATGGTACGCCAGTGGGGAAGGTGATGGCGGACCCTGCCCCTACTGGCGTGCTGTGCACCTGAAAGGAGGGACTAGGAGGGTTTGGAGGCCGCGGACGGGTTGGAGGTGGTGGCCTGACCCGCACGCTGGTTGCCCGATCCGCCACGGCGGAATCCACGTCCTCGGCCACGCGAAGACGCCTGCTGCGCGGGCCGGTGGCTGGGCTGCTGACGTGAAGGGGCGCCCCTACCGTGGCCACGATAGGGGCGAAAAGCAGAAGTCAGCGGAGGGCGTGTAGCAGAAAGGCCCAGGGACTTTGCAGTAGCCCGCGAGTCCTTAAAGCGCTCCAACGCATGGTCTGCTTTGGACCCAAAAAGACCGACTCCATCAAAGGGCATGTCCATGAGAGTATTCTGGACATCCCCTGAAAAACCAGTGGTTCTCAGCCAGGCGTGGCGTCGTAGCGCCACCGTCGTTGCAATAGACCTGCCCAGCGAGTCGGCGGTATCAAGGCCACATCGTATTGTGTATTTGGCCTTATCCCTTCCTTCCGCAATGGGGCGGGAAAGCAGTGTCTGGACCTCCTCAGAACACTGGGGCAAAACATTCGCCACCGAATCCCACAAGGAGTGGGTATATCGGCCCAAAAGACAAGCGGTGTTGATGGACCGCAAGCCAGCACTGGAGGAAGAAAAACCCTTCTTCCCAAATTGATCCAGGCGTTTGGATTCCCTATCCGGAGGGGCGGTAGGGAAGGCGGTTTGGGAAGCGGAGGCTTGGACAACCAAGCTCTCAGGGGTGGGGTGGACAGAGAGAAACAGGGGTCGCCCGGAGCTGGGCGATGGCGTCGGGACACGTTCCTATCCACAGGAGCCCCTGTGTTGGGCTTGGACCAGGCGCCCAAAAGAACGTCAGTGAGGGCGTCGTTAAACGGCAGCACAGTCTCCGTAGAGGAGGCTGCCGGCTGAAGCACCTCTGTCAAGAGATTAGTCTTGACCGCCACAGTAGGGAGTTGGAGATGTAAGGCTCCAGCCGTCCTACGCAACACCGTTGCAAAATTGGCTCCCTCCTCCGTAGCCACAGGAGGAGACAGCATGCCAGTGTCAGGGGAAGTATCTAGACCACTGGCATCCCCTAGACCCTCTGTCCAGTCCTCAACGTACTGACACTGTTGTGCCAGAGGGTCATCAGACCCCTCCCAGTCCTCCTGGTCCTCCTCTGGTTCAAAATAAGGGGGAGGAGGGACATTTGGGACCCAAGGTCTCATCGGCGCCGGAACCGGCGTCGAGCGACGTCGGTCCGGGTCCATGTCCGGAGCCGGAAGGAACTGGGGGACGACGCCGCCTGGAGCCCCAGGCGGCGTCGAGAACGGCACCGGAGACATCGGCGCAGGTGTCGTTAGGTCGACCGGCGTCGATGGGGGTTGTGGAGCCGGGATCGAGGCCGGGGCCGGAGCCGGAGCCGGGATCGAGGTTGGAGGCACGGGCGACGCCGGGGCCGGAGCCGTCGGCGACGCCGGAGCAACCCCATCAGGGCCCGCGGGGCCCTAAGGCGCACCGGAGGGACCTTGAGGCCCGAAGAGGCGGGCCATGGCCGACAGGAATTCCTGTACTTGGGCCGGATCCGCCCCCGAACCCGAGAAGGACGGGTATTGCGGGGGCGACTCCACAGGCATGTCCGGGGCCGCGGGGACGGTGCCGGGAGGGGCCTCAGCCGAGTCGCGAGACCGGCGAGGCGAAGTCCTAGAGCGACGATGCTTTTTGGACTTTTTGTGTTTTGACTTACCGGACGAAGAAGACTTCGATGCCGACGACCGGTGTGGACTCCGCGATCGACCCCTGGACCTCTCACGCGACCGGGGCTTGCGCGGAGCCGAATGCCGGGCCTCGAGGAGCTTTCGAGACCGCTCTCGCAAAGCTTTCGGGTTGAGGCCCGGCAGTCGGAACAAGACTCCGTGTCGTGGCCTCGGCCGAGGCAGAAGAGACACTCCCAATGCGGGTCTGTGATGGACATCATCCGAGCACAGGCGCCGCAACGTTTAAACCCGGGCATCCCTACGACACCTTGAAGTCGATTGAAGAAAAACCAGTGAAAAAATTCACCAAAAAGTTTGGTCAAAAAATGACCAGGGCACTGCTCTTCCCGGATCTGCGCTTGCTGGCGCGGAAAAAGAAGAACTGACGTCAGCGCGCAGGGGCGGCGCCTAAGTACTGCCCGCGACGTCATCCCGGCGATCACGACGCCGACGACGGACGCGGAGCCGCACGACGCCGCCTACCGACGCGCAAGGGTACTGCTACGCAAAAAACTTTCCGGATCCAGCCTGACGCCTGGGGATATTCTAAGGTAAGGAATCTGTCACTAACGTGTCTCTTTCAGATTTTCTTTTTTAGTAGCCCATAATAGCCTACAATTACAAAAAGTGTCAAAATGAACCTTAATGGGATACGAGTGTTCTAAAAGCCTGACAAACAGTATTATGGTCTCTGATAGACTATAGGGCCTCACAATGAAAACGAATGCAACAAAGCATTTTATGTTCTGGAAAATTATGTTTGCTTGGAGCACAAGCTCTAATTGAGGAGTCCAACTGCGAAGGCTGAAAGGAGGAGAGGATGATTTAGGTGTCATCCAAGTTATTAAGGGGAAAATCTAAAATCTAAAGAGGCTTCTCAGCAGCAGACACCGGGCTACTCCAACATTAACTGACGGCAGTTCCACAAAAGGTCTGCAGCAACCTAGACCGCTATCAAGCAAAATATCCAAGACATGCTGGCTACAACACACCCCCTTCTAGCTGCAAAATACTGCAGACATAGGTGTAACATTAACATAAAGATACATACAATAAATAACAAAAATCAAGACTAGAACAAGTGTACATCATAGGCATTACTTGTTCTTTTTGTCAAACTGTCTCTTTGTGGGCCACACAACAGAAAATCTTACTAGATCATGACATCTCTTTGTAGCAACTACCGATAGAGACCTGACAACTGTTCGCACACCTGAATTTTATAAATATTAGGCAATTTGTTTTCGTGATGCAGCTGCACAAAAAGCCACCGGCAGGCTCACTAGGAAGGCAAAACTGATGTATGGAAAAAAACTTTTTCTATGTCCTGCTGCACAATAAACGATCCCCATTCAGTTAACGCACTCCTTCACTATTTAAGACCACTCCCTCCCCCTCTTAATGAGTTAGCTTTCACCAACATTCCTACTATCCATCACATATGATCATAAAACACCACACTGCTCTTTCCAATCTTCTGCACTGTTCACCCCGATTAAAAAATCATCACCTTTACAACCATGTTCCAATCATGTGATGTTCTAATTCTACTGCTTACTTGCAAACACACTTTGGTGCAGTTTCTATACCCACTGGCCCCTTCCCGCAAACACCACCACTAGGCTAACATAACTTAGTCCTAGCAGTGATTCCCCTCATGAAGTGGAATGGTGAGACCCTGGTAGTTGGACGCTCAGTTGCCCTTCATGCCCATAACACCTCCTCAGTCATCTCCCTCCTAACTACCTTACTGGCATTCACCAGATGTAAATATAAATTACTTACTTTCGGTAACGCCTTATCTGGTAGGGACTCTATCTAGCAGCAGATTCCTTACCTTAGAATTTACCCCAGGCATCAGAGTGGATCTGTACATTTTTTGTGAGCAGTACCCCTGTGCGCCGGAATAGGTGGCGTCTTCCACGCCGGAAGTGACATGCGCATTGCCTATAAAGGCGCCACCCAGCGCGTTGTCAGTTTCTTTAAGTGACTTTCCACGCCAGAAGTGCAGAGACACAAAGAACACTGACCACTGGTGTGGAAAACTAGGGCCCTGAAAGGGAAACATCCTTGAACCTAGAAACCTATTCGCAAAGTGGGGAGGATGGTTGGGTCGGTAAGGAATCTCTGGCTAGATAGAGTCTCTACCAGATAAGGCATTACTGAAGGTAAGGAACTTGTTCATATGATAGACACTTCTAGCGGCAGATTCCTTACATTAGAATAGATACCCAAGCAATACCTTCCCAGAGGTGGGTCTGCAAACATGATTTAAACCAGAAAGTCCTCCCATTCCGCTGGACCCGACTGTCCAGGTAGTAATGTTTGGTGAACGCATGCAGCGAGGCCTATGTTGCTGCCTGGCAGATGTCCAGGACTGGAATTCCGCATGTGAACGCAGTGGTCGCAGCCTTTGCTCTGGTGGAATGAGCACACAAACCCTCTGGGAGTTGCTTCTTGGCCAACGCGTAGCAGATCTTGATGCACATCACATTCCATCGGGAGATGGTTTGCTTCTGCATGGCCTTCCCTTTCATGGCCGTGCAGAAAATGTCATGGACACATGAAGTTGACTGTCCACCCAGAACGGTTTTGTGACGGCAACGTAGAATGACAATGCTCTTTTTGGGTCCAGTCGGTAGATTCTCTCCTCTTCTTTAGTGGGGTGGGGCGTAAAAGGGAGGCAAAGTGATGGACTGGCCTACGTGGAATGGGGAAACTACCTTCGCCAAGATGGACACTAAAGTCCTAAGGACCAGCTTGTCTGGGAAGAAAGACACATATGGAGGCTGAGAGGACAGTGCCTGCAGTTCACTGAACCTCTGGACTGGTTGTAATTGCCACTAGGAAGGCCGTCTTGATGGTGAGAAGCCAAAGAGGGCAGATATGAAGCGGCTCAAAGGAGCGCACATCAGAAAAGTAAGAACCAAATTAAGGTCCCATTGAGACATTACAAATGGAGTCGATGGAAAAGTACTGGAGACCTTTAAGGAACCCATTTACAATAGGGGAGATGAAGAAAGATGTTTGATCTGGCAGCCACAGTAAAGTGAAAATGACAGATAAGTAACCCTTTAAGGTGCCCAATACAGAGCCCTCCTGGGCAAGGATGTTTGATACAAGGATAAACAAGACCTGAGAAAGGGGGCAGATAAGGGATCAATCTATATCTCAGCACACCATGCCACAAATTTTTCCAACGGTCAGGGTATACCATCTTGGTGGAGGGACGCCGGGCTGCCAAGAGAACATTGCAGACTTCGGGCAGAAGGTCGAAAGCTGTCAACACAGTTGCCGCTCAATCTCCACGCATGAAGGTGGAGCGTTGACAGCTTCCGATGGAGAACCCTCCCCTGCTGCTGCAACAGAAGACCCTCATGGAGGGGCAGCCTGACCGGAGGACTGATGCCCACCTTCAACAGCTCGGGATATCAAACTCTCCGAGCCCAGTCCGTGCTACAAGGATGACTTAGGCCGATCATTCCTGATCTTCTTGAGAACTCTGGGCAGGAGTGGTATTGGCAGAAAGGCATACAGGAGGCCTGAGCTCCACTAGAGATGAAAAGCATCTCCAAGCGAGAGCCGCCTTGTAACTCGAGCGGACAAAACCGCTGACATTGTGCGTTCTTGGCAGTGGCAAAAATATCCAACCAAGGCTCTCTCCACTGCTGAAACAGAACATGCAACATCTCCAGATTGAGACGCCATTCGTGAACAGCTAGGCATTGGCGGCTGAGTTCGTCCACCCTGGCGTTCAGTGAGTCTGCCAGGTGTTGAACCACCAGGGATATACCCTGATGTTCAAAGCCATGTCCAGAGGGTCCACAACCCCATCCCGCCCTGTTTGTTTCAGTACAACACGGCGGTAGTGTTGTCTGTGAACACTTGTACCAGCCTTCCCTTGATGGAGGGTAGAAAGACTCTCAATGCCAGTCAGATTGCTCATAGCTCCAACAGGTTGATGTGGACTCTGATCTCCACTTCTTCCAGAAGGCCACCCCATCCCAGGAGTGACGCATCGGTCACTACTGTCAGATCTGGTTGGGGAAGGGAGAGGGGTCTGACGCTGATTCAATTTTGGTTCGTCAACCACCACTGCATACCTTTTGTAGTGCCCTCTAAGATCTGGACCATGTCGGAGAGATTCCCCTGATGCTGCGCCCACTGGAGCTTCAGGTCTCACTGCAGAGCTCGCATACACCAATGGGCATGTGTCACAAGCAGGAGACCATGAGGCCCAGCAGCCTCAGAGTCATTCTCAACAAAACCCAGGAGAGAGGCTGAAACATCGGTATCATATCCTGAAAATCCTGGACACGCCGTTCGGGAGGTTAAGCCCGAAACTGTACTATGTGCAAAACAGCTCTGATGAAGGGAAGATTTCCTTAGAAGGGATCAGGTGTGACTTCGGCACGCTGATAGTGAACCCGAGAAAGTGCAGGAGGTCTGCTGTAGTCTGGAGGTGGGAGACAGCCTGGGACGAACCTGCCTTCAACAACCAGTCGTCGAGACAAGGGAAGACTGGCACCCCTGATCTCCGCAGATGAGCTGCAACCACCGCCATCACCTTCGGTAACACCTGAGGGGCGCTGGTAAGGACAAAGGCTAGCACTGCAAATTGAAAGTGTTCGTGGCCTACCATGAACCACAGGTAACGTCTGTGGGCAGGCAGGATGGGGATGTAGAAATAAGCATCCAGCAAGTCCAACGCAACCATCCAGTCTCCCGGGTCCAGGGCGGACAAGACCTGAGCATGAGCATTTTGAACTTCTACTTTTTCAAGAAGGAATTGAGAGGGCGTAAGTCTAGGATAGGACAAAGGCCTCCATCTTTTTTGGGCACCAGAAAGCAGCAGGAATAGCAACCAAGACCTACTTCTGATGCTGGCACCCACTCTATGGCTCCCTTGGCCAAGAGAGTACTACTTCCTAGTGTAGCAAGGATAGATGGTCTTCTGTTAGTCTGTTGTAAGTGGATCGCATGGAAGGAGGGGTCGCCACAAATGGGAGGGAATAGCCCCTTTGGACAATCTGGAGAACTCAGCTGTTTGAGGTTATCGACCTCCAGTGGTGCAGGTGATGGCGTATCCTGCCACTCAATGGTTGCTCATGATGGTCGGAGAGCACACTAAAGAGGCTTGGAGGCTGCGGCTGCTTGGTGGTGGAAGGCGTGGACTGGGCCGACCTATGGCTGCCTGACCCACGGGGTCAATGGGCACGGTGTCCTAGGCCACATAGAGGCTGGGAAGCTTGTGGGCCATGGATGAATGCGTGGGTAAAGACGTGGCTGGTAGCCCCTTTCGTGGCCACGAAAGGAGCGAAAGGTGGACTGAGGTTGATGGGGAGCCATGGAAAGGCCCAAGAACCTGGCCGTAGCCCTGTTGTCCTTGAAGCGATCCAGCGCTGAGTCTGCCTTGTCCCCGAAGAGACTGGAGCCATCAAAGGGCATGTCCATAAGCGAAGCTTGGACATCCCCTGAAGAGTCAGCTGTTCTCAGCCAGGCATGGCATCGTAAGGCCACCAACAAAACCGCTCTGCCCAGCGAGTCCTTCATGTCCAGCCTACATCTGATTGTGAATTTAGCTGCGTCTCTCTTATCAGCCACCGCCCAGCAGAGTATGTCTCAGGGCTCCACCGGAACCATGGGCAGCATCTGCACAACCGAATCCCAAAGGGAATGGGAGTAATGCCCCAAATGGCATGCAGTGTTCACAGACCGCAAAGTCAGGCTGGCGGAAGAAAACATTTTCTTTCCCGAGGTGTCCAGCCTCTTGTATTCCTTATCGGGGGGAGGTAATGCACCAGGATTTACATGGGAAGTGGAGACTTGCACCACCAAGCTCTCCGTGGTAGGGTGTGGGGTGAGGAAAGAGGGGTCTCCCCTGGGCAGGGCGATGGTGGCGGGCAATTGTCCTGTCCATAGGAGCCCCTGTGCAGGGCTTGGAACAGGCCCCGAGCAGGACGTCCGTAAGGGCTTCATTAAATGGGAGAAGTGGTTCTGAAAGGGTGCCTCCCGGTTGAATCACCTCAGTCAAGACTTTAGTCTTGACAGCCATAGAGGGCAACTGAAGGTCGAGCACCTCAACCGCCCTCCTCACGACCATAGCAAATGTGGCACCCTCCTCTGTAGCCACGGTAGGAGAGACCAAGCCAGTATCTGAAGAGGTGTGCAGTCCAATGGCAGCCGCCAATTCCTCACACCAGTCCATGTTGGGGTCTAGGGTTTGGTTTTCTTCAGGGTCTAGGGGCTAGTTTTCTTCAGGGTCTAGTGGCCACTCCTAATCTTCAACAAGTCGAAACCCATATGAATAGGGCTCAGGCTCTGGCCTGGAGGGAATGGTTCCAGTTGGGACCTGAGTAGTCGTAGGATGGGCCCCTCCGGCTCCGTGTGGGGACCAGCATTGGGGAAGGTCCAGGTGGTACGACCAGCGCCGGTCCAGGTCCATCTGTGGATCCAAGGGACCCGACTGGCGCCGAGGGCGTTCCCGGCGGCGGTGAACCAGTAGGGGACCGCTCCTCAATCTGAGGGGTCCGAAGGCGCGCCAGCGAGAAGGAGCCGCCCAAATATGAGGTGCATGGCCTAATCAAAATCTCAGAGTTTGGGCTGTGGTCGCTCCGGCTCTGGGAAACTCGGGGCGGCGCAGAGACAGCCCAGACGCAGGCTCAACAGCGAAGCCAGACCTCGAGTGAAGACTCCCCCTCTTCTTGTCGGATGACTTCGACGACAGAGTCTACCTCAACAATGGGGGCACATCACGACCCTGGTGTTACACATCTGCCCTTAAAAGGCAGCTTCTACTTTGAAGGCTGACTTTTGGGACTAATACCCAAGTGGCTTCCTGCAGCAGGGATGGTAACCCCTCCCAGAGCTGCAATCCCTCTTTGTTCTCCTTCCTGAGAGTCATTAGCATATCTTTCCAGGAGGGCAGAAAGCTGTCTCAGGCAGGAGGCTCCATGTGTGACCAGGAAGGCAAAGGAGTTTTAAAGGCAACAAAGTGGCAGCTTTGATAAAGCGGCACACTGCAACAAGTTACATTAATTTCGACTTGAGATACAAGTCAAGCTTAATGTAACGAGTTGTTTGATACCTTGGAGTTCCTACTTTGGTCGCACTGTTCAGACGTTAGCACAGCTGAGGGTGTCAGAGTGCAACTCTGTACTCGCCAATTGGGCGATCAAGGCTTTCCACAGGAAAAACTGCAGTTGTGCATGATTTACTGCCAGGGCATGCAAAGTACATGTCATATCTGGGTATTATGTTGCACCTTGCCTTTAGGGTTCGGTAGGCCTGCCAGAGGGGTGACTTACATATATGTCTAGGAGTAGTGGTGGCTTTGCCATTGCTTTCAAAGTCGGTCTAGCAGTGCACAACTGCTCTGTCTGCAGTGGTGGAGTGGGAGACTTGTTATGCTTGGGGATCCTCCAGGGTGGCACAATCAGTGGTGCAGGGCTTGGGGTACCCCTCAAACTCAAATGTCCTGGATACCAGGGTACCATTTACTAGGGACTTACAGGTAAGTTAACCATTTCCAATTGGGTACAGCCAATTCGACATACAATTTAGGGTCAGGGCACTGGGACAGAGGACTGGTTAGTAGTGCATGAAGTTGAAAAACCAGCAGCATTAGTCGAAAAACTTAGGGGTGACCATACAAAAAAGTCATTTCCTTACAGATGTTGTAGCAGGAGAAGGACCGGTGTCACTGCTGGTCCGAGCGTTGCAGCCGGATCGGAGTTTGTAGTGCAAAAGGACTGGGCAGTCTGCTGCATCACCAGCCAAGAAGGCTTTCTTTGACAATTTGTCCAACCTCTGGAATAGACCCTAAATTTCCTGAATTGGGGAGGAAAATATTTGGCAGGGGTCAACAACCCTAAAGATCGATCTGTAACTATGCTGTCTTTAAAGTGTTTCAAAGCAGAATCTGGCTTCTCTCCGAAGAAGAGAGCCCCTATAAGGGGCATGTCCATTAGTAAAGCCTGCATGTTGCTGGAGAATTTGGTGGACCTCATCCAGGCACAGCTACAAAGAACAACATTAGTACAGACCATCCTGCAAATGTAGTCTGTGGTACCCATACTGGCACGGATAACATACTTTGCTGTGTCCTGCCCGTCATTTATTGTCTAAGCTAGGGAATCCTCAGATCCTCCGGGACTGATGGCCATATCTTACTGGCCATGTCCCAAAGGGCATATGTGTATCAGCCCAACAGACAGACTGCGTTTACGGACTGGACAAGCTGGCACAGGGAAACATATACTTGCAAAAGGCATCAACCCGTTTGGATTTTCTATCACGAGTACTGGTTGGAAAGGAGTTTGGGTTCAGGTTAATGGTTGAGGCCTGTATGACAAGACTCTCTGGAGTAGGGTGCTGATAGACATGTATGGATCATATGCGCTGGTCTATGACACCTGGCCATCTGCTGGCTAACAGGCAGATAAGAACATGGTTTCGACCAGGTAGTCATCAGAGTATCTGTGAGGAAATCATTACATGGAAGGCTTGTATGTCGCCGGCCCAAGCTGCAGAATTTTCATCAAAACAATTGTTTTAATGTCAATGAATGACAGCAGTAATTCTAGTACCTCAGCCACTTAATGAACCACGACATTAAAAGAGACACTGTCTTCCATTGGTGGCCCAGACGGAGAGATACGAAGCCCACTGGCTTTTTGTAAATCAAGGTACGAGTCATCATCTGTGTAATGAGGGGGGAAGCAAGCCATCTTCCTCACCATCATCAATAAGATCATGGGGTGTTTCCCCATCAGGTACAGAATCACAGTCAGGACCAAAAAGATAATGGAACCTCTGCTTATAGCTGCAATGCGACCGAGGCACAGAGTTATAGTTTGGGTGCATGAAAACAGGTTGCATTTTTGTAATCTCATAGCGCCACATAGGTCGAGCTCAAGCAGACTTTGGTTTGAGATCTGACATTGGTGTGGAGTCATTGAAAAACTGACAATTGGGAGTGAAGCTCTGGATCCACCGGAAGGCGCATTAAGAAAGGAACATACAGGGGTGGCGCATAAGTGCAGCTCTGCAGTGTCACTTCCGGAGGGTTATGGAGCCAGCATGGAGCTGCACAATGACACTTAGCGATGTACAGGAGAACTACTAAAAAAACTCTCCTGAGCCAGACTGGCACCTGGGAGGATATTCTAATGTGAGGAATTTGCAGTCAGAAGATCTTCTTGGCCAGAGTGCCTTGGAGCTCAGATGCCCTGTCAGGAGGAATCGCTGGGAACGCTCTCTGTTTATTCATGGAAGCAGGAGAGATCTGCGCTACCATGTTATCTGGTTTCCAGTGAAAAAAACTGAAATGAAGTATTCATGGCCTATATTTTCATGCAATAGATCTCCCTACTGTGGGTACTGATTGAGGCTACCACCAAGCCTCCTTCAGCTGATCCATTAGTGTTTCATTAAATGGAAGCACTGCCTCAAACAAATGCTTATGCTCCAAAATCTCCATGAATAGAAACATTTTTGGCTGCTCTATGTGACGCGAGACATCTGTAGCCTTTTGTATCACTGCAGAATATTGAGCCTTCTCGAAAATCAAAGGAACATCAGCAGGCATAAACTCAGCCTTCGGTGAGGCGTCCATCCCAGAGGTATTCTGTACAATCATCAACACTGACAAATGTGTGTGTAATCCGTAGGAAGCATGTTGTTAGCCTCAGCACCCCAACTACCCTTAGCCTGAGAGGGTGTATTAAGAAAAAAACAAGTGGTCTAAATCAGAACTAAGTCTTCCCTCCTATTAAAATAATTCTCCCTGGACTTTGGGATGTCTGAGGATTCCAATTTCCTTAAGTAGAAAACCATCTTCTGACTAGCAGTCTTCAAACTAGGCTTAGTTGATCTTGACAGAATCAAAGCAACTCTAAGACCGGTGCAGCTGACACAGAGATAGACTTTAGCCTCTGATTAGGAGAGGCGCCAGGCACCGATGACCTGTCTGAAGGCAGAGTCAAAACCAGCTTCCAGCACGGTTCAAGTAGGGAATGAACTGGACCAGAGGCATCAGACTGTGCGCTGGCAGTAATGGATCCACGACAGATGCTCTTGAAGGCACACTACTAAGCAGATAGCTGAATATAGCCTTCCTGAAATCCTTCAGCTGTTAGCTGAAGGCTCCCTCAGGAGGAAAACGTACCTGCTACACAAGTTGCAAAATAAGGATAGTCTCTGAACAGGAAGATGACGGCTCTTTGGCCTTCTTACACCTCCTGTGCTTGAAAGAAGAAGCCTCCCCCTGGGGAAAGGATCCTGTAATATGAGATAGTGCCTCCTGACCCCATGAACTAGAGGGAGATCTTCACCAACTCATATGAAGCCCTAATGAGCTTTGCCTTAGTCTCTCTCCTACAACCTTGAACTTCAAGGCACATCAATAACAAGACATTGTGTACACTATGGCTCAGTCACAGACATCTGGCATCAGCAAGAAAATCAGGACCTGAAGCCGGATGACTTTGGAGGCGACATGATACCTCAAAAAAGCGTATGCAAACCAATATAACAAGAGTTATTGTTTGGCTCACTGCTGAATGCGCCTTACAGAAAGGGCGAAGCATCAGTTCATAAAAATACAATTATTCAAAATAATAAGTGTAGTTACTGTTACAATACTCTGACATTCTATAATCTGTTTGCCTCTGCAGCTTTCTCCAGTGTTGCTGTTCTCACACTGGCTCTGGAGTAACTCAAATTTCTGCACACACTGCCGTTGCTGCTCATAACAATTTTTACTTTACCCATTCACATGGTCATTCCTGTGACGCCAACTCTAACCTCAAGCACTATCATCTGGCATCTGTGCTAATATACAAATATCAATGCATTGCTGCAACCACCTAAATCATGCCTACTGCACACAGCATACATTCTGCAAAACTGGTATCTAGGCAATGCAGCTCTGGCTGCTAACACTTGTCTTTCCAAACTTTCTTGCTGTCTACATCAGTACTGACCAAAGAAGAGGCAAAAAAGCTAATATGATTTATTGCTTTTTCGGTGACTGGTGGATATATAATTACTATTTTTTTTATAAATCATTAAATATTGAACTTTAAGGGGGTTTAAGTTCTGTAAATGACATTTGTTTGGGTGGAAAAAATACAAGGGCCGCATTATCATTCTCACTGGGGGATGGGCTCAGGCATAAAACAGAACAAAATGATGTTAAGATAAAATCACCAGATGCACAGTGACACAATATCTGTTCTCTAAGTAACATTAGAACCATCAGTAAATCTTCACCTGTAAAGAGCGGAGAACTCTCTTGAGTCCCTCATAATCCTTTTCAGTGAGTGGACTGAACATGGTCATTGCATCCTCTGTAGACTGGCACTGAGGACAGACGTATTCATCAATTTGATCTGCCTCACTTTGCAAAATACCTACGCAGCGCCCATGATACCAGTTCTGACATCTATCACAGCCAATGTAAAATCTGTAAGGTTCAAAATGTGAAACGTTAATCACACACAATGGGACAAGCATCACACGCAAAATAACAAAGCTAGGTTTTATAATGTTGCGTTGGATTATGAATATTTTACTATTCACATAGGAAATACAACATATAAAACACAAACTTAAAATGCTTAGTGCCAGTAACTGATATAATTTGCTTCATAGTGGTTAAGGTAGCTACTATTTTACAACCACAATATTTTTGCATAACACAGAATAGTTTAAACAAGGACAAAATATAAAAATAAGCATTAACAAAGAAGTGGTGTGTGTAATACACTGGTTATGATGCATGCAAACCTCAGCAAATACTTTGCTTCAGGCAATGATCTGTTAATGCTCAGACTTACCCACGCTGACCAATTTTGTCAAAACCTTAGTTTGTTTGAATGGAAGTTTTAATGCAGGTAAAATTTCTTGCGATAAAAAACAAGGCTCCAGTGTTTTACAGAATACGTCAATCAATTGAATATCAATTGAATATAGCAACAATAATAACTATTTAAAGAATGTACTTGTTTATACATTTTCTAGTTTGCCTTTTGTTTCCTCAGGCTTTTATTTTAGTTCTTTTGCGCAGACTGATCTGAATGCAATTCTCCAGCATCAGAGGATCAGTTCTAGAACCTACAGCATCAGTGCATGATTCTCGTTACAGCACTTCCAACATGTCCAAGTGTGCACAGGAAATACACATACAAGGAATGAGAAGGTGCCAGCTTTCACACACTTGCATTTCTTGACCTCCCTGATCAGACTGCTGACGGGTGGTTGTTTTAGTCACAAGGTGCTATTCAATCAGGATGTGTTCCGAAACAGCCATATTGTATCTGATTGCCCCAGATGAGACATCTAGATGGCAATGTAGTCAGGGGAAAATCTTGCATTCAATCTAAAGATTTTAACTAAGACATGTATGGCCAGCAACAGAGCAATTAATGGTTTTATTGGCCACATACTTCTTCTGCTACAGTTTGCTATTTAGTACACAACATCAATTTATAGTATAAAAGAACAGTTAACTGATGCGTTTTGAAAATCTATCCAAAATCATTACTGACCAGCGATGTCACTTTTGAGGGCAATAAATGTAAGATTCATCGATTCCCTAACAGAGAACTAAGTGACATCAGAGATGCTCATAACGTCTCTAGATGGGTTGTGTTCATTCACACCAAACTACATGCTTTTGGCTTGGTCGAAACGTGGAATGGGAAATGGAAGAAAATAAAGGTGAAAAATATATGTATATATAAAACACCAGAAATTACATATGCAGAAAAAACGTCTTAAATAACTGACGTCAGAGCAATATGCTACCTATACATTAAATAAGATGCTCTTAACAGAACTCACTGTGACTCATCATAAGGTGTTCTGCAGATACAGTACAATTCCTCATTGCTGCCCTCTTGTGCCAGCTTACAATCATTACAGATGTACACATCCAGTTTCTTAGCTTCCTTTTCTGTGATGCCAACACAGTCTCCGTGATACCAGTTAGTACACAGATCACAGCCAATATAGAACCTAAAAGTGTTCACAATGAAAATGACAATGTAATTGTCATTTCAAACTGTAAATTCGTTTCTTCCCTGCATTTTCTGTCTCTACAAGTCTGCCAAGATTTGCAAACACATGCCATGCAAGGACAATAATGGAAGCTGCGTACGTGGATTCAACAGTTGACCTCAGGAAAATTAATCAAACATAAATCATTGGTATAATATAGCTTAAACTGAAGATAAAACGGTACAGTAAGAACCAATCCGGTCAGTAAAGTTTGCATGCTATTTATTTCCACAACAGGCACATACATACACACTTGACTTTCAACATATACCAAAAGTACATCAACTAGTACATTAACTACATTAAGTACATTAGTATGCAACTGATTGAATATCGGGATATCAATCAGTGACGGTATTAGCAGTATTTCATGCTTCTTTGACAGTGAATACAAAATGCACGTGGAAAATTTCAGCTTAAAGACTTGCACACTAAAGACTTTGGAGCCAGTTCACAGCTGCAAATGAGCCCAGTCTTTTCTGCACTCAACACTAATTTTTGCATTAATTTTAAGCACACTAAACGAAACCAAAGCAACGTGGCTGCGCACAATGTGTTATTTTGACTGAATAGGATTATTAGGAGAAATGCAGTATATGTTCTATTTATATTCTGGCTACATAGTTCAGCTCAGGATATTTGCATTCGGATACGCAAACTTGTTATAGCACTTATAATGAATGGTTTAATAAAGCATGCATTCCAAACGAGAATTTAACAGTGGCTTTAATGTCAACAATGCAGTCGTTGTCTGCCTTTTCCTCGTGTTTCTTTAAAGTAATAAGCTAACACTTGAGGGCTAACATGCTTTAAAAGACAAACACAGTTGGTTTTTGTACTAAGGGTCGTCTGCTGCCGATTACTTACAAACTAATTAAGTTACGCTGTAGAATGATTTGGGCAAGCCTTAATCCAAACTTCTGACTAATGACTAATTTACATTCTGCCATTTAAAAGGGTTTCAAGCCTTTTTATTGACCACAACGGTATTCCTTTGTCTCAAAAGAGAAGCATCCCTGGGAGAATATATTTCTCGAATGAGTAACATGCTTGTATGCACCGAAGATAGTGAGAACTAGCATGCTGTTGCTTGAAGAATCGTCGGAGCAGCTAAGAATAGGTGTGCTCCTATATGACTTCATAATTACACCGATACATGTCACTCAGACGAGCAACTGTCAAATTGTGCAATTGTTAAAGTACGACTTCATTGCCTCACAGATTTCCAAGCATTTGCATTTCCATTCAGGGTGGAACTGCTTAACTACAACCAGGCACTGAGACAACAAAACTAAAGCGACTAGTCCTACTAACTTACGCTATCCTCCCAGTATTTTACCATAAATGTTTGAAGGGGAGGTTGCGGAGCCACTGAATAAACTGGAAGACTTTCATATGAGTACCTTGGGCTGTTGGGATCAATCGTGCCCTGTGTTGCTTGTCATTTCTTGGGAGATGGCACCTTTATTTTAACAACTGAAAAAACAGTCTGATACACATCAGGCATTCCTACAAAGGAAAAAACTGAACCACTTTCATGACTCGATGATGACAGTTCTTTATCAAATTATATATCCAGTTTCAAAATGATTCAGTGACAAGCCAATAAGAAAGATTTGACATCAATGTGTGTGTGAAGCTACTGAAATATCAAAAAAGAGAGAGGGGGGACCAGGAGCTAGTTAATGGTCCAGTGCCCGTGCTCCAAACTAACCATGAAGTCAACAAAAAGGGGGGACACTGTTCCACAGTGAGTGGTGCAAAAAACGTACACACATTCCTGAGAAATTAGAGAGAGGAAAGTACTAGGTCAAGGACTCAGTGGGAAAGGGGGTGGGAGAGACACAAATTGTCTCTTGTAGCCCTCACACATCCCGAGGGATGTCATGCTTCATCATTGGGCAGTTGCTCCTCGTCGGGCCGGCGGTGCAATGCCCTACGGGTCCCCCGAAGGGTCACTTTGGCGGAGATCTTTTGAGAACTGCCGTATGGTGCATGTGGGTGTGTGACCAGAGTCCTAAGTGAAGGGTGATAATGTGCGTGCAGTGTGATTAAAACTGTCCAAGGGTTACCAACCAACAAAATTTTAATAAAAAGGGTACCCTTGGCAGACTAAAAAACCCGTAGGTTTAGGAGTTACCCAAGGAGGCGTAATGTGCCCAGGTAACTACCAGGTCGACATGTTTCACGCCTTAATGGTCATAACGATCCCCGGCGTTTCATCAGGACCAGAAAAACTGTGGAGGTGATATAGTGCACGGAAAAAGACCTTCAGGCAGGCGTCAGGACGGGGCAGGTCTAAAGGAGCCGACACCCGAGTAAATATCCAAGTAAGGTGCGGGCACCCTACGCCTTTAGCCTATGGAGCACTGTTCTCCTAGTTCTTAGGTCACGGTCAAGAGGGCATATTCGACTATTGTGTTCAAACTATAGCTCATAATTTGTTATGCTACTGCCCCTACTGACCGTTTAGAGGGCTAATGTTACCCCTCTATTAATTATTATATTTTTTATATATTCTTTTTCCGTGCACTATATCACCTCCACAGTTTTTCTGGAGGCATGAAACATGTCGACCTGGTAGTTACCTGGGCACATTACGCCTCCTTGGGTAACTCCTAAACCTACGGGTTTTTTAGTCTGCCAAGGGCACCCTTTTTATTAAAATTTTGTTGGTTGGTAACCCTTGGACAGTTTTAATCACACTGCACGCACATTATCACCCTTCACTTAGGACTCTGGTCACACACCCACATGCACCATACGGCAGTTCTCAAAGATCTCCGCCAAAGTGACCCTTCGGGGGACCCGTAGGGCATTGCACCGTCGGCCCGACGAGGAGCAACTGCCCAATGATGAAGCATGACATCCCTCGGGATGTGTGAGGGCTACAAGAGACAATTTGTGTCTCTCCCACCCCCTTTCCCACTGAGTCCTTGACCTAGTACTTTCCTCTCTCTAATTTCTCAGGAGTGTGTGTACGTTTTTTGCACCACTCACTGTGGAACAGTGTCCCCCCTTTTTGTTGACTTCATGTGAAGCTACTGAAACATGACGTCCATAGGACTACGCTTGTGATGATACCATGAACACTCAACAAAGAAGATATCATTTGAAGACGTGTTTCTAGTGATCAGGAAAAATACGGATAACCTAAAATTTAACAGAGATCCAATCAATTTATTTCCCCTTTGTTCCAGCAAACCTCATGGTTTTCTTCCCTTGCAGATAAGCCTTTTTAAAATATATTTTATGAATCCAAGTAGCATTCTCAACATGTAATACTGCAAACACCTACTCAAACATGTTTAATTATTGCTCAACCCTTTCAACCTAATATTAGTTTCAGAGGTACAGGACGTATGGGAATTATAGCGGAAATGCTCAAACACTTGAAATATACTCCTGGGCGAGGATCAAATGTCTCGATGAAATTTATCAAGACACCTATGTGATCCCTGCAGCTCACGAACATGTCAGTGGAAACAATCTAATGCTCATGTTTAAAGGATAAAGAGTCTAATGCCATTCCAACTCTACAAAGGGAGTCTTTAAGTAAAAATCCTTGATTCACCATGCATTTAACGCCAATATGTTTATTAACACCAGCCGAAGCTGAAATTCGGCCACCTGTAAGGACTGATTTGCCTTATGGACCATGAGCGCGCAAGATCATACTGACTGGCACTTAGCAAAGGATGCTTCATAAACAGATACATTCGCTCAATGACATGTTAAAGGTAAACTGTGAAAAGGGAGAAACTCTCACTTAATGATCACATTTCAAAAACAACATGGACAACCACATGAAGCAGTGCCTAGTTTACTGTGGAAAGAGGGTCTACAAGAAATGAGTAGGATTTATTTTTAATTACATTAATGGTGCTTACTTGAGCTCAGTGAACTCCAAATGGCAACTTCACACATTACTAAAGAGTAGGAGGCTGGGTTTAAAATAACATCAGGATTGCTTTAGAAAACTGAACTTAAGCACAGCCCTCAGATATCTAGCGAATAATGGAATGGTATATACCCATAATATCAAACAGCCGACGACCTATGCATAACAGATAAGTTCATTCTTCTGGAAGCTCTGATGATGGACACTTGCTCTCTTTGGATTTGAGAAGGTTGTTTTTTTTTTTTACATTTTATTTATTAGATTTTTCTCATAAAATACATATAAACAAAACAAAAACCCATTGCAAAAGGTATCGTAGGTCAGCAGGTTCATATGATTAAGTTTGTAGCGCTGCTCAAAGTGAAAGGCTACAGAAAAAAAAAATACCCATGACATTATGATAACCTGTTCAAAGAGAGGGGGGGAGAGCGAGTCATAAGCATCATTAATATACATTATATAATACAAACAGGCATTGAAAGTTGAGTAGGTAGGAGGTATTCACTGATACACGGAACGTGATATGGAAAGTATGGAGTGTAGCTCCTAATCAGAATTGCGTGTCTCCAACGAGTAGATAAAAGCGAAGAAGTTGCCAGACATCCCTGGGTCTAGACGCAAGAGGCTGTAGTAGTGCAAAGTCTTTGGTAAGTTTGTCAAAACAGGACATTGATTTAAACCAGGTCTTGTACGTAGGGGATCGCTTGCTGCCGCAATGTATGGTGATTTCCAGTTTAGCCAGTAAGAGTGCTATGCAAATAAATCTGCGGGATGATTTGCGAAGATCATGAGTGTTCCCTAATAACGCCAAAGCGGGGTCAGGCTGGAGTGCAACATCTGTCATTGTAGAAAGGAGAGAAAAAATAGCAGTTCAGTAGTTGCTGTTGGCGGGGCATGATCAGGTAAGATGCATGAAATCAGCATCGAGGGTCATACATTTGGGACAGTGGGAACGGTGTGTGGGATCAAATTTATTAACGTCTGCAGGGGAGACATACACTCTATGTAGAAATTTAAAATGCAAGAGTTTATGTTTAGGATTAATAGACACCAGTTTCGTTTGAGAACAGCAACAGGCCCAGACCTTGTCGTATATTGGGTACCCGAGATCTACGCTCCAAGCCTCACAAACGGGCTTAGTAGAGTCAAGCTTCAGGGCCAAGGAGGAGCGATAGAGCCAGGATATCAAATAGCCGGCACCGTCATTTGTGATAAGTGTAAGCGGGGAAAACTCGTCCAGAGCGAGGGGATATGTAGATGTACAGGAACTAAGGGTGTTGTGTTGTCGCCACAATATAGTGTGAACCATATAGGTAGCTTGTTGGAAATGGGTATCATCCGCATGTGAGAGTACATGTCCGTCAGGGAAAACATCACTGATTGTATGCAATGCATGGTGGAGAAGGGTTTTCTGAACATGTTTTTCCTGTGTAAGAAGCAGCCATGGGTTATCGGCTGAGGGAATGGCGGGGGGGGTACAGGATACCACCACCTAATGAACAGTGAAGTCGCCTCCAGGCCCAACAGGTGGTGGATAAGGTCTGGATATCGGATGGATCGATGGGAATGCCCCACTGCAATAGGGAAGTAAGGGGTCGCTGTCCCACCTGATCCCGCTCGGGTTTGAGGTATGGTATGTGGGCATCTGGGTGATACCAAAAATTAGAATATTGACACTGTGCAGCCAAGTAATAGAGATAGAGGTCAGGGGCACCAAACCCGGCCCGCTTATATGGAAGGGTTAAGGTGTCGCATTTAACTTGGGGACGGCGACCAGCCTAGACCAGTCGTATCAGGAGGCTGCGAAGTGTGGAAAAGAAGCGCTGGGTGAGTGGTATGGGAATGTATAAAAACAAATATAAAAATCGCAGTAGAATTACGATTAGTGATATTCGGCCGGCCATGGAGAGTGGTAGGCCTATCCAATGGTCAATTTGGGATGTAAGTCTGTCAATAGTTGGGCCATAATTCAATCGTATTATTTGGTCTTTATCCATGTGCAGGTGAATACTGAGGTATTTGGTAGAGTCAGAGGTCCAGGTTAGGGGATAATCAACATCCACAGGGCTTGTACCCGAGGTCAAAGGAAAAAGTTCAGATTTGGCCCAATTTATATGTGGGCCCGAAAGACTAAAAGCACACAATCTCCCTGACCAATGGAGAAATGTTTTCAGCGGGATGTCAGACAAATAGTGCAATATCGTCAGCATATAGTGATATTAGAAGTGGGCCATGGGAGAGTTGAAGTCTGAGGTGCATGTGTCGTTCCTGTAAGTGACAGGAAAGAGGGTCCATTGCGATTATAAAAAGGAAGGGAGAGAAGGGACAACCCAGGCGGGTACCTCTGGTGATGGGGAAGCTGTCGCTAAGAGAACCATTCACTCTCGAGCAAGCTGTTGGGTTGGTATAGAGGAGCATAATTGAGGCAACGAAGACAGGCGAAAAGTCTAGGTTCACTAATGTTGCCATTAAGAACATTCACTCCAATGAGTCGTACGCCTTTTCGGCGTCGAGCAATGCTGCCACTGCATGAGTCGTCAGGGAGATCCTGCTTAACACAGAGAAAGTCAATCTAAGATTAAAAGTGATGGACGTATGAGGTATAAAGCCTGACTGCACTGGAGAGATAATATGGAACATCAGGAGTGAGAGTCGAGTGGATAGGACCTTAGCAAAGATCTTGTTGTCTACATTGAGGAGTGACAGCGGTCGATAAGAGGAGCAAAGGTGGAGGGCTTTGCCAGTTTTCAGCATTAGAGTCAGCACTGAATCGCGGAGGGTGGGAGGTAGCCCGTGGATAAAGCCTCTGTATACATAGGAAGCACTTGCAGGGTAAGAAGGATTTTAAAGGTTTCATAGAAGGTTCCAGTAAGTCCATCAAGGCCAGGGGCCTTGGAGCCATCCACAGCATCGATTGCATTTACTATTTCATCACTTGTGATGGGTTCAGCAAGGAAATGATGTTGGCCATCTGAGATCCAAACCATGGCAATCTCTGCAAGGTATCTTTCTATGTCAGGTGCTGCTCCTGAGGAGCGAGATGCACAAGTTACTAACTTGTGTAACGATATATCTGTAAGAGACAGTAGTTAGTGACAGATTCCTTACCTTAGAATATCCCAAGGCGTCAGGCTGGATCCGGAAAGTTTTTGCGTAGCAGTACCCTTGCGCGTCGGTAGGCGGCGTCGTGCGGCTCCGCGTCAGTCGTCGGCGTCGTGTTCGCCGGGATGACGTCGCGGGCAGTACTTAGGCGCCGCCCCAGCGCGCTGACGTCAGTTCTGTACACGACTTTCCACGCCAGGAACGCAGAGCCATGCAAGAAGCTGACATAGGTGTCTGAAAAAATACTAGGGCCCTGAAAGGGATGTCCTTAACCCTAGAAATCAGTTCGCAGAACGGGGAGGATGGGTGGGGCGGTAAGGAATCTGTCACTAACTACTGTCTCTTACAGATATATCGTTACACAAGTTAGTAACTTGTGCATCTGAAAGAGACACGTTAGTGACAGATTCCTTACCTTAGAATAGATACCCCAGCAATACCAACCCCGGTGGTGGGTCTGCGAACAAAGATCAGACAAGGAAGTCCCGGAGGACAGAACGGCCAAAAAAGCCGTCCCTCCGGACCTGGCTGTCAAGGCAGTAATCCTTGGTAAACGTGTGCAGCGAGGCCCACGTAGCTGCCTGACATATCCTGCAGCGGAACACCGCGGCCTAAAGCCGTGGTAGCAGCCGTTGCCCTGGTGGAATGGGCACGCAGCCCAACAGGAGGCTCCTCCTTAGCCAAAGAAGAGCAGGCTTTGATACACTAGGTGACCCAGCGGGAGATGGTTCTCTTGTGCACCGCCCGACCTTTTTTGGCGCCCACGTAGCCAACAAAGAGCTGGTCATCCACCCGGAAGTGTTGTGTGCGGTTGATATAAAAGGAAAGCGCACGTTTTGGGTCCAGACGGTGGAGCCTCTCTTCCTCTCTGGAAAGATGCGGAGGCGGAAAGAAGGTGGGCAAAGTGATGGTCTGCCCAATGTGGAAGGCAGTAACCACCTTTGGCAAGAAGGACGGACGCGTCCTAAGAACAACCTTGTCTGGATGGACAGACAGAAAGGGAGGTTTGCATGATAGAGCCTGGAGCTCACTCACCCGCCGAGCGGAGGTGATGGCCACCAGAAAGGCTGTCTTCAAAGTAAGAAGACGAAGAGCACAGTTATGTAGAGGCTCAAAGGGAGCGCACATTAAAAGGTAAGAACCAAGTTTAAGTCCCACTGAGGCATGACAAACGGAACAGGAGGGAAGAGGTGTGTAATGCCTTTTAGAAACCTGTTAACAACAGGGGACTTAAAAGAGAGGGTTGATCAGGGAGCCTGAGGAAGGCCGAGATTGCACAAAGATAGCCCTTGATGGTACCCAGGGCAGAACCCTGTTGGGCCAGAGAAAGAAGGAACAGAAGAACCTCAGAAAGAGGGGCAGAGAGGGATTCACAGCCTTTGCTGTGCACCATGCCACAAACTTGTTCCACCTGCAGGCGTATACCACCTTAGTGGAGGGACGCCTGGCTGCCAGAATCACATCACAAACTTCGGGAGGCAAGTCGAAAGGAATCAACTGCCGCCGCTCAATCTCCACGCAAGCAGGTGGAGGCTGGACAGGTTCGGGTGGAGGACCGTCCCCTGCTGCTGCGACAGAAGATCCTCCCGAAGAGGAAGACGGATCGGGGATCGACGCTCATACTGAGTAGCTCGGGATACCAAACTCTTCGAGCCCAGTCCGGAGCCACAAGGATGACTTGGGCCCGGTCGCGCCGAATCTTCTTCAACACTCTGGGTAGAAGTGGTATAGGCGGAAAAGCGTACAACAGACCGCAACTCCACTCGCGACGAAAAGCGTCACCGAGCGAGTGCCGCCTTTGAAATTCCAACGCGCAGAACTGATGACATTGCGCGTTCTCTTCGATGGCGAATAGATCTAACCAAGGCTCTCCCCACTGTAGAAAGAGTCCTTGCGCCACTTCCGAGTGAAGACGCCATTCGTGATCCATCATGCACCTGCGGCTGAGTTTGTCCGCCCTGGCGTTGAACCATCAGGAATATGCCCTGATGTTCCAGCCATGTCCAGAGGCGCAGAGCCTCCTGACATAGGGTCCACGACCCCACCCGCCTTGTTTGTTGCAGTACCACATGGCTGTGGTGTTGTCTGTGAACACCTGCACTACCTTCCCTTTGACAGAGGGAAGGAATGCCTTGAGTGCAAGTCGGATCGCCCGGAGCTCCAGAAGGTTGATATGGAGCTGGGACTCCGCCGGAGACCAGAGGCCTCTGATCTCCGCCTCTCCCATGTGACCGCCCCATCCCAGAAGGGACGCGTCCGTCACAACTGTGTGCTCTGGCTGGGGAAGGGAGAGGGATCTGCCCATGACCCATTGCCGGATCGAGAGCCACCACTGCAACTGTTTTGCAGTCCCCTCCGAGATCTGGACGTGATCGGACAGGTTGCCCTGGTGCTGCGCCCACTTGAACTTCAGGTCCCACTGCAGAGCCCGCATATGCCATCTGGCATGATCGACCAGCAGGATGCAGGAGGCCATGAGGACCAGCAGCCTCAGGGTCATCCGTAACGAAACCCAGGATAGAGGCTGAAAGATCGGAATCATAGCCTGAATATCCCGGACTCGCCGTTCGGGAGGATAGGCCCGAAACTGCGTCGTGTCCAGAACTGCTCCGATGAAAAGGAGCTGTGGAGAAGGAATCAGGTGCGACTTCGGCACATTGATGGAGAACCCCAGCGAGTGCAGGAGTTCGGCCGTAGTCTGGAGGTGGGAGACGACTGCCTGGGACGAGCCCGCCTTCAGCAGCCAGTCGTCGAGGTAGGGGAAGACTGGAACCCTTGCCCGGCACAGATGAGCTGCGACCACCGCCATCACTTTCGTGAACACCCGAGGGGCACTTGTGAGGCCAAAGGGCAGCACAGTGAATTGAAAATGCTCGAGGCCCACCATGAACCGCAGGTAACGCCGGTGGGCCGGCAGGACGGGGATGTGGAATTAAGCGTCCTGCAAGTCCAACGCTACCATCCAGTCTCCAGGGTCGAGGGCAGTCAAGACCTGAGCGAAGGTGAGCATCTTGAACTTCTCCTTCCGGAGGAAGCGATTGACGTTCCGGAGGTCCAAGATAGGACGCATGTCCACCTTGTCCTTTTTGGGCACCAGAAAGTAGTGGGAGTAGCAACCACGTCCTACTTCTGGGGTCGGAACGCGCTCGATGGCCCTCTTGGCCAAGAGGGCCGCAACTTCCTTCTGAAGAAGCACCAAGTGATCCCCTGACATGCGGTGGAATTGAGGTGGCATGGCTGGGGGGGTGGTCTCGAAGGGGAGGGAGTAGCCACTTCGGACAATGTCCAAGACCCACCTGTCCGAGGTGATGGCACGCCAGTGGTGAAGGTGATGGCGGACCCTGCCCCCTACTGGCGTGCTGTGCACCTGAAAAGAAGGACTAGGAGGGCTTGGAGGCCGCGGACGGGGTTGGTGGCCTGACCCGCACGCTGGTTGCTCGATCCGCCACGGCGGAAGCCACGTCCTCGGCCACGCGAAGACGCTTGCTGCGCGGGCCGGTGGCTGGGCAGCGGACGTGACTGGGCGCCCCTTCCGTGGCCACGAAAGGGGCGAAAAGCACATGGCTGCGGAGGGCGTACAGCAGAAAGGCCCAGGGACTTGGCCGTAGCCCATGAATCCTTAAAACGCTTCAGCGCATGGTCTGCCTTGTTTCCAAAAAGACCGACACCATCAAAGGGCATGTCCATAAGAGTGTTCTGGACATCACCCGAGAAACCAGTGGTTCTCAGCCAGGCGTGACGGCGCAGCGCCACTGTCGTTGCAATAGACCTACCCAGCGAGTCGGCGGTATCAAGGCCACATCGAATGGTGAATTTAGCCGCATCTCTTCCTTCCGCAATGGCGCGGGAAAGCAGTGTCTGGACCTCCTCAGGACACTGGGGCAAAGCTTGCGCCACCGAGTCCCACAAAGAGTGGGAATATCGGCCCAAAAGGCAAGCGGTGTTGACAGACCGCAAGCCAGCACTGGAGGAAGAAAATACCTTCTTCCCAAATTGATCCAGGCGTTTGGATTCCCTATCCGGAGGAGCGGTAGGGAAGGCGGTTTGGGAAGCAGAGGCTTGGACAACCAAGCTCTCAGGAGTGGGGTGTTGGGAGAGGAACAGGGGGTCGCCCGGAGCGGGGCGATGGCGTCGGGCCACGTTCCTATCCACAGGAGCCCCTGTGGCGGGCTTGGACCAGGTGCCCAAAAGAACGTCAGAAAGTGCATCGTTAAACGGCAGCAGTGGCTCCGAGGAGGTAGCCGCCGGCTGAAGCACTTCCGTCAGGTTAGTCCTGACGGCCACTGTAGGCAATTGGAGGTGTAAGGCCCCAGCTGCTCTACGCAACACAGTTGCAAAATTTGCTCCCTCCTCCGTTGCCACGGAAGGAGGAGACAGCATGCCAGGGTCAGGGGAGGTGTCCAGGCCACTAGCATCCCCAAGTTCCTCAGCCCAGTCCTGTTCGTACTCACACTGCTGTGTGAGAGGGTCCTCCGACCCCTCCCAGTCCTCTTCGTCCTCCTCAGGTTCAAAATATGGAGAAGGAGGGACACGCAGGACCCAAGGTCTCAACGGCGTCGGAGCCGGCGTCGAGCGACGGTGGTCCGGCGCCGTGTCCGGATCCGGAGAGAACCGGGGAACGACGCCGCCCGGAGCCCCGGGCGGCGTCGGGAACGGCACCGGAGACATCGGCGCCGGCGGAGGTGTAGTTAGGTCAACCGGCGTCGATGGGGGTTGCGGCAGCACCGGAGCCGGGATCGAGGCCGGGACCGAGGCAGGTGTTACAGGCGGCGCCGGGACCGGAGTCGTCGGCGGCGCCGGGGAAACCCCATCAGGGCCCGCGGGGCCCGAAGGCGCACCGGAAGGACCTTGAGGCCCGAAGAGGCGGGCCATGGCCGACAGGAATTCCTGTATCTCGGCCGGAGTCGCCCCCGAACCCGGGAAGGACGGGTAATGCGGGGGCGGCTCCACAGGCACTCCCGGAGCCGCGGTGACGGTGCCGACAGGAGCCTTAGCCGAGTCGCGAGACCGGCGAAGTCGTGGAGCGATGACGCTTTTTAGACTTTTTGTGCTTCGACTTACCGGAGGAGTGCGAAGTTTGGACCCCAACGACCGATGAGGACTCCGCGACCGGCCGCTCGACCTCTCACGTGACCGGGGCCTGGTGTGGCGCGGAGCCGACTGCCGGACCTCGAGGAGCTTTCGAGACCGCTCTCGCAAAGCCTTCGGGTTCAAGGCCCGGCAGTCGGGGCACGACTTCGTGTCGTGGTCACAGCCGAGACAGTAGAGACACTCTAAATGCGGGTCTGTGATCGACATCATACGACTACAGACGTCGCAGGGCTTGAAGCCGGGCATCCCTACCGACACTTTCGGAGTCGCAGACTCGTAGAGAAAAACAGTGAAAAAAATCACCAAAAAGATAGTAAAAAAATGACTAGGGCACTGCTCTTCCCGGATCTGCGCTTACTGGCGCGGAAAAAGAAGAACTCACGTCAGCGCTCAGGGGCGGCGTCTAAGTACTGCCCGCGACGTCATCCCGGCGATCACGACGCCGACGACGGACGCGGAGCCGCACGACGCCGCCTACCGACGCGCTAGGGTACTGCTACGCAAAAACTTTCCGGATCCAGCCTGACGCCTGGGGATATTCTAAGGTAAGGAATCTGTCACTAACGTGTCTCTTTCAGATGTATAGCGTAGCTCATAGTATCGCTGCAATTCCAAAAGTGTGCTACCATTATCTGTGAAAACTGACACAGTGGAAGAGTGGAATTCAGTAATGAACCCAGCGTGGTGACTGGAACGGAGCAAATGGGCAAGTGTATGCCCAAATGGGCAAGTGTATGCCCCAGACATTTACCCTCGCTGTATCTGCCGGCCGTGGAGTATCTCCGCATGTATTTCACCTCTCTCTCAGCAAGGTCTTGAAATTCGGACATTAGAGTTCAGTGGACATCTAATTGGGGATGTTCGTCAGAATGTGAATCCGCCAGATCAATATTGCGCAGAGCCGATTCAATCCGTGTCAGATTGGGTCGGATATCTCAGAGTACACCGGTATGTTTAGAAATGCTAATGCCACGTATGTAGCTTAAAGGCCTCCCAGACGTAAGCCTGAGATAACACTGTGCCTGGATTTAAAGTGAAATATTCGACTACGGCATCATGTAATTCGGAACGAAAGACTTGGTTGTGGCAAAGCCTCGTCTGGGAAACGCCGCGGGGGTTCGGAGGGTGAGTTTGCTAGGGTTACCTAAATGTAAGACCACTGGGCAGTGGTCTGACAAGGTGCGAGGCAGGTGTTTAATATCAGCGGTCCAAAGGGAAGCATTGGCCGACACGATCCAGTAGTCTAGCCGTGTCCATACTCCACGAGGAAAAAAATAGAATGCATAATCTTTATTAGTGGGGTGCCGCATGCGCCAAACATCTGTGAGGCTATATGTATCAAAGATCTGGTGCAGGACTGTTAGACTTGGCGGGCATTTGTTTTACATGCTGGGAATGTGCTAGTGAAGTCTGCAACTGGATTAAGAACCAGGTTAAAGTTGCCACTTATGATCACTAGTTCGGCCTCCATTCGCCCCATGTGTGTGTATATAAAGTGTGGAAAACTTCCGGGGAATCAATATTTGGGGTGTATATGTTAACCAGTAGGGTATGTTTACCCACTAAGGAACTGGGGAGTAATATGTAGCACCCATCTGGGTCTTCCCGGCAGTTGTGAAAGGTAAAGGGAACAGACTTATGAATAAGGATATAGACCCCAGTGAATATAAACTATAATTGGAAAAATATCGGTGGGGTCCCTTTGCACGTGAGAACGATTGAGGGTTGTGGGGAAAAGACGATTCTCTTGAAGAAATGCTATCTTGACGCTATGTTGTGTTAAGTATGTGAGAATTTATTTGCACTTGCAGGGGTTATTAAGACCCTGTATATTCCAAGATATAAAGGGAATATCTACCCCCCCCCCACCCATAGACATCAGGAAACAACATGGTCGAATGTTGAGCAGAGTAGTAAGCAATTCAGTAGGCATTTGAGTTGCAATGGGATACAAACCACATCTGAACAGTCCAAAAATACATAATTGCCACTCCCCCACACTAGAAGTAAAAATATCCACCGATTCCCGGATACAAAAAACAAAGAACTAAACAGCCCCAAACATAACAGGTCGATATACACCATTGGGGGGAGGCAAAGCCTCGGAGATCTCAGTCCAGAAATGTCGATTAGTTACAAAGCCAATCGACATCCCACAACAAGTGAAAGATCATACAAACTTATCTAAGAATTGGCCCAGGGCATTCAATGAAACATCATCAAATAAAATAGATGCATATCCCAGCAGAGTCAGGACTAGCTGAGTCAAGAATGACCATAGCAGCAGGTTACAATGACCAGCAGCAAAGTCAATTAGCAGACGCATAGTTAAACAAGGACAGAGAATGTGCACGATCAGGAGTGTTCCGTTGGGAGTACGGAGGATTAACATTATAATGTTTGCAAAAGCTCACCTCTTCAGCCAGAGAATCGAAGAAATGGGGTCTCCCATTGACCTCGAAGCGGAGTCGTGCCAGGTAGAACATGGCGTACTTGAGGCCTAGTTTGCATAGTGCATTCTTAGTGTCCAAGAACTTGCGGCAGGCTTCTTGCACCATGGGAGTAAGATCAGGAAAGAATGAGAGCGCAAATCCTTGATAATGTATGGTGCCTTTCACATGAGCCAAACAAAGAACAGTATCTCTGTCTTCATAGTTCAAAAGGTGGGCTCTCAATGGCCTCAGTGCAGTGACCACAGGGGGACGAGGACCAAATACCTGTGTGCGCGCTCTACAGCGAACGTTGAGGAGAAGCTGGCGTGGTCAAAGAGGTCGATTAGTAGAAATTCAACGAAATCGCCTGGGCTGCCCATATTTGTCATTTCTACAACACCAAGACTATGGACATTATTCCTGCGGGAGCGTGTCTCCAAATTTTCATTCTTCGTAGCGACTGTTTTAAGGATACGTTCTAGTTTCTCAACAGGTCTCGACATGGGAGCAAGGTTGTCCTTCAAGTTGGAAATAAGTTCCTCAGCGCCATCCAGCCTGGTGTGTTGACGCTCCAGCCGCTCACCCATACTGTCCTAACAGTGGGTAAGGGTATCAAAGCGGGCATCAATGAAGCCGAAACTGTGCCCTGATCTCCATCATTATGGCTGTCGTGTCCATCGGAGTTAGTCGCAACATTGGACGGCTCATCAGTGTTGGAGTGGGATCTCCCATGCCGAGGGGTCTTGGACTGCTCAAATAGCTTGCGCTGCTTCAGATAATTTCTGTCCATCATGAAGGATGCAGTGCTACACAGTCAAATATTACTGAGAGGGCGTTATTCTCCCAAATGAAGGTCTAGCGGACTAGTAGAAAAACTGGATAAAGGGAAGGTCTCAGCTTCTCACTGTAACAATACCTTCGTGCCGAGGAGCCAGTGATATCAGAACATCAGCCCGAGAATGAAATCAGTGTCCTGTAGCAAGGTCAACGCACACCCGCAGGAGCTGCAGCCCAAGCCAACTTGCATCCGAGAGAGGCATCGGGCCACGGGTGCACTCTTTAATATCCAACTGGGAGGCGGTCCCTGGTAAGCCCAAACGTTAGTTAATGCCCCCCTTATCACCGAACCAGGGGGTGGGGAACTGCATGAGGACAAGGAGAGAGGTGCGGGGGGTTAGCGTCGCTGCCCCAGCCTCCCAAAGAACCATTAGCCGAGATGCTGCCCCTAGGCAAGCGCGGCTCACCAGTCTAATATGGCGCCACTGATGGTCAGGTCTGCAGCCATCCGACGACATCCGCCCCAGGCACAGGGGAAGTGGGCAATCGAGGGTGGATGAGGGGACAGTAGCAGGTCCGGCGTAGAAAAAAGGTAGGGCTCGTGCTCGGTGAGACAGAGGGTCTCTGAAGAAATGCCGGACAGAGCGAGCCCACCGGCGGGGACTTCAGTTCCCTGGCACTTCGGGGCCGCACGGAGCGCATCAGTCGACGGTGTCTGCTGGACTAAACAATCTACGGGCCAAGATGTGCATCTGCTCTTTAGCGGATCATACCGACATCCGGATCACGAGCACCGTAGCTAAGCGGCCATTTCGGTCGCAGCCATGCTTGGGATTTGAGAAGGTTGAGTGCAATGATGGCTTTTAATACCAAATATCCATTTGGGAGGTCTCTTCCGCAAACAGGCTCATCTTATTTTCTAAGATAACCTACTCAGTGGAGTGTGTTGGTGGAATGTTGCTTCAAAAAGCACAAGTTACTAACTTGTGTAACGATATATCTGTAAGAGACAGTAGTTAGTGACAGATTCCTTACCTTAGATTATCCCCAGGCATCAGGCTGGATCCGGAAAGTTTTTGCGTAGCAGTACCCTTGCGCGTCGGTAGGCGGCGTCGTGCGGCTCCACGTCCGTCGTCGGGACCGCCGGGATGACGTCGCGGGCAGTACTTAGACGCAGCCCCTGCGCGCTGACGTCAGTTCTGTACACGACTTTCCGCGCCAGGAACGCAGAGCCATGCAAGAAGCTGACATAGGTGTCTGAAAAATACTAGGGCCCTGAAAGGGATGTCCTTAACCCTAGAAATCAGTTCGCAGAACGGGGAGGATGGGTGGAGGCGGTAAGGAATCTGTCACTAACTACTGTCTCTTACAGATATATCGTTACACAAGTTAGTAACTTGTGCATCTGAAAGAGACACGTTAGTGACAGATTCCTTACCTTAGAATAGATACCCCAGCAATACCAACCCCGGTGGTGGGTCTGCGAACAAAGATCAGACAAGGAAGTCCCGGAGGACAGAACGGCCAAAAAAGCCGTCCCTCCGGACCTGGCTGTCAAGGCAGTAATGCTTGGTAAACGTGTGCAGCGAGGCCCACGTAGCTGCCCGACATATATCCTGCAGCGGAACACCGCGGCCTAAAGCCTTGGTAGCAGCCGTTGCCCTGGTGGAATGGGCACGCAGCCAAACAGGAGGCTCCTTCTTAGCCAAAGAATAGCAGGCTTTGATACACAAGGTGACCCAGCGGGAGATGGTTCTCTTGTGCACCGCCCGACCGTTTTTGGCGCCCACGTAGCCAACAAAGAGCTGGTAATCCACGCGGAAGTGTTGTGTGCGGTTGATATAAAAGGAAAGCGCACGTTTTGGGTCCAGACGGTGGAGCCTCTCTTCCTCTCTGGAAGGATGCGGAGGCGGAAAGAAGGTGGGCAAAGTGATGGTCTGCCCAATGTGGAAGGCAGTAACCACCTTTGGCAAGAAGGACGGACGCGTCCTAAGAACAACCTTGTCTGGATGGACAGACAGAAAGGGAGGTTTGCATGATAGAGCCTGGAGCTCACTCACCCGCAGAGCGGAGGTGATGGCCACCAGAAAGACTGTCTTCAAAGTAAGAAGACGAAGAGGACAGTTATGTAGAGGCTCAAAGGGAGCGCACATTAGAAAGGTAAGAACCAAGTTTAAGTCCCACTGAGGCATGACAAACGGAACAGTAGGGAAGAGGTGTGTAATGCCTTTTAGAAACCTGTTAACAACAGGGGACTTAAAAAGAGAGAGCTGATCAGGGAGCCTGAGGAAGGCTGAGATTGCACAAAGATAGCCCTTGATGGTACCCAGGGCAGAACCCTGTTGGGCCAGAGAAAGAAGGAACAGAAGAACCTCAGAAAGAGGGGCAGAGAGGGGATTCACAGCCTTTGCTGTGCACCATGCCACAAACTTGTTCCACCTGCAGGCGTATACCACCTTAGTGGAGGGACGCCTGGCTGCCAGAATCACATCACAAACTTCGGGAGGCAGGTCGAAAGGAATCAACTGCCGCCGCTCAATCTCCACGCAAGCAGGTGGAGACTGGACAGGTTCGGGTGGAGGACCGTCCCCTGCTGCTGCGACAGAAGATCCTCCCGAAGAGGCAGACGGATCGGGGGATCGACGCTCATACTGAGTAGCTCGGGATACCAAACTCTTCGAGCCCAGTCCGGAGCCACAAGGATGACTTGGGCCCGGTCGCGCCGAATCTTCTTCAACACTCTGGGTAGAAGTGTTATAGGCGGAAAAGCGTACAACAGACCGCAACTCCACTCGCGACGAAAAGCGTCGCCGAGCGAGTGCCGCCTTGGAAATTCCAACGCGCAGAACTGATGACATTGCGCGTTCTCTTCGGTGGCGAATAGATCTAACCAAGGCTCTCCCCACTGTTGAAAGAGTCCTTGCGCCACTTCCGAGTGAAGACGCCATTCGTGATCCATCATGCACCTGCGGCTGAGTTCGTCCGCCCTGGCGTTCAGGGAACCTGCCAGGTGTTGAACCATCAGGAATATGCCCTGATGTTCCAGCCATGTCCAGAGGCGCAGAGCCTCCTGACATAGGGTCCACGACCCCACCCCGCCTTGTTTGTTGCAGTACCACATGGCGGTGGTGTTGTCTGTGAACACCTGCACTACCTTCCCTTTGACAGAGGGAAGGAATGCCTTGAGTGCAAGTCGGATCGCCCGGAGCTCCAGAAGGTTGATATGGAGCCGGGACTCCGCCGGAGACCAGAGGCCTCTGATCTCCGCCTCTCCCATGTGACCGCCCCATCCCAGAAGGGACGCGTCCGTCACGACTGTGTGCTCTGGCTGGGGAAGGGAGAGGGATCTGCCCATGACCCATTGCCAGTTCGAGAGCCACCACTGCAACTGTTTTGCAGTCCCCTCCGAGATCTGGACGTGATCGGACAGGTTGCTCTGGTGCTGCGCCCACTGGAACTTCAGGTCCCACTGCAGAGCCCGCATATGCCATCTGGCATGATCGACCAGCAGGATGCAAGAGGCCATGAGGCCCAGCAGCCTCAGGGTCATCCGTACCGAAACCCAGGATAGAGGCTGAAAGATCGGAATCATAGCCTGAATAACCCGGACTCGCCGTTCGGGAGGATAGGCCCGAAACTGCGTCGTGCCCAGAACTGCTCCGATGAAAAGGAGCTGTGGAGAAGGAATCAGGTGCGACTTTGGCACATTGATGGAGAACCCCAGCGAGTGCAGGAGTTCGGCCGTAGTCTGGAGGTGGGAGACGACTGCCTGGGACGAGGCCGCCTTCAGCAGCCAGTCGTCGAGGTAGGGGAAGACTGGAACCCCTGCCCGGCGCAGATGAGCTGCGACCACCGCCATCACTTTCGTGAACACCCGAGGGGCACTTGTGAGGCCAAAGGGGAGCACAGTGAATTGAAAATGCTCGAGGCCCCTCCATGAACCGCAGGTAACGCCGGTGGGTCGGCAGGACGGGGATGTGGAAATAAGCGTCCTGCAAGTCCAACGCTACCATCCAGTCTCCAGGGTCGAGGGCAGTCAAGATCTGAGCTAAGGTGAGCATCTTGAACTTCTTCTGGAGGAAGCGATTGACGTTCCGGAGATCCAAGATAGGACGCATGTCCACCTTGTCCTTTTTGGGCACCAGAAAGTAGTGGGAGTAGCAACCACGTCCTACTTCTGGGGTCGGAACGCGCTCGATGGCCCTCTTGGCCAAGAGGGCCGCAACTTCCTTCTGAAGAAGCACCAAGTGATCCCCTGACATGCGGTGGAATTGAGGTGGCATGGCTGGGGGGGTGGTCTCGAAGGGGAGGGAGTAGCCACTTCGGACAATGTCCAAGACCCACCTGTCCGAGGTGATGGCACGCCAGTGGTGAAGGTGATGGCGGACCCTGCCCCCTACTGGCGTGCTGTGCACCTGAAAAGAAGGACTAGGAGGGCTTGGAGGCCGCGGACGGGGCGGGGTTAATGGCCTGACCCGCACGCTGGTTGCCCGATCCGCCACGGCGGAAGCCACGTCCTCGGCCACGCAAAGACGCTTGCTGCGCGGGCCGGTGGCTGGGCAGCGGACGTGACTGGGCGCCCCTTCCGTGGCCACGAAAGGGGCAAAAAGCAGATGGCTGCGGAGGGCGTACAGCAGAAAGGCCCAGGGACTTGGCCGTAGCCCGTGAGTCCTTAAAACGCTCCAGCGCATGGTCTGCCTTGTTTCCAAAAAGACCGACCCCATCAAAGGGCATGTCCATAAGAGTGTTCTGGACATCACCCGAGAAACCAGTGGTTCTCAGCCAGGCGTCACGGCGCAGCGCCACTGTCGTCGCAAGCGATCTGCCTAGCGAGTCGGCGGTATCAAGGCCACATCTGATGGTGTACTTTGCCGCATCCCTTCCTTCGGCAATGTCGCGTGAAAGCAGTGTCTGGACCTCCTCATAACACTGGGGCAGAACTTGCGCCACGGAATCCCACAAGGAGTGGGAATATCGGCCCAAGAGGCAAGTGGTGTTGACAGACCGCAAGCCAGCACTGGAGGAAGAAAAAACCTTCTTCCCAAATTGATCCAGGCGTTTTGATTCCCTATCCGGGGGAGCGGTAGGGAAGGCGCTTTGGGAGGCAGAGGCTTGGACAACCAAGCTCTCAGGGGTGGGGTGTTGGGAGAGGAACAGGGGGTCGCCCGGAGCAGGGCGATGGCGTCGGGCTACGTTCCTATCCACAGGAGCCCCTGTGGTGGGCTTGGACCAGGTGCCCAAAAGAACGTCCGAAAGTGCCTCGTTAAACGGCAGCAGTGGCTCCGAGGAGGTAGCCGCCGGCTGAAGCACTTCCGTCAGGAGGTTAGTCCTGACAGCCACTGTAGGCAACTGGAGGTGTAAGGCCTCAGCTGCTCTACGCAACACCGTTGCAAAGTTTGCTCCCTCCTCCGTTGCCACGGAAGGAGGAGACAGCATGCCAGTGTCAGGGGAGGTGTCCAGACCACTGGCATCCCCAAGTTCCTCAGCGCAGTCCTGATCAAACTCACATTGCTGTGTGAGAGGGTCATCAGACCCCTCCCAGTTCTCTTCGTCCTCCAATTCTGGTTCAAAGTAAGGAGGAGGGACATGTGGGACCCAAGGTCTCATCGGCGCCGGAGCCGGCGTCCATCGACGTCGGTCCGGCGCCGTGTCCGGATCCGGAGAGAACCGGGGTACGACGCCACGGACGGCGTCGGAAACGGCACCGGTGAAATCGACGTCGGCGCAGGTGTCGTCAGGTCAACCGGCGTCGATCGGGGTTGTGGCAGCACCGGAGCCGGGGCCGGGACCGAGGCCGGTGTGACAGGCGGCGCCGGGACCGGAGTCGCCGTAGGAACCCCATCAGGGCCCGCGGGGTCCGAAGGCGCACCGGGGAGACCTTGAGGCGGGCCATGGCCGACAGGAACTCCTGTATCTCGGCCGGAGCCGCCGAACCCGGATAAGGCGGGTAATGCGGCGGCGGCTCCACAGGCACTCCCGGAGCCGCGGGGACGGTGCCGACGGGACCCTCAGCCGAGTCGCGAGACCGGCGAGGGGAAGTCGTCGAGCGATGACGCTTCTTCGACTTCTTGTGCTTCGACTTACTGGAGGAGTGCGAAGACTTGGACCCAGACGACCGATGAGGACTCCGCGACCGGCCCCTCGACCTCTCACGTGACCGGGGCTTGGATTGGCACGGAGCCGACTGCCGGACCTCGAGGAGCTTTCGAGACCGCTCTCGCAAAGCCTTCGGATGCAAGGCCCGGCAGTCGAGGCACGACTTGGAGTCGTGGTCGCGGCCGAGGCAGTAGAGACAGTCTCGATGCGGGTCCGTGATCGACATCATCCGACCACAGGCGTCGCATGGCTTGAAGCCGGGCATCCCTACCGACACCTTCAAAGTCGAACGACTCGAGAAAAAACAGTGATAAAAATCACAAAAAACTTAGTCAAAAATTGACTAGGGCACTGCTCTTCCCGGATCTGCGCTTACTGGCGCGGAAAAAGAAAGAACTGACGTCAGCGCGCAGGGGCGGCGTCTAAGTACTGCCCGCGACGTCATCCCGGCGATGCCGACGACGGACGCGGAGCCGCACGACGCCGCCTACCGACGCGCAAGGGTACTGCTACGCAAAAACTTTCCGGATCCAGCCTGACGCCTGGGGATATTCTAAGGTAAGGAATCTGTCACTAACGTGTCTCTTTCAGATTTATACTTTGGTGCTCAAGGTTATTTCAAAAGCATCTTCTGATAGCATACATTTTTGTTGTGTAACATGACCAGATACTAATGAAGATTCTGAATGTGACAACCTTAAGAACTGATATAATAAACTACAGTTACTTACCAATAGCACTGGTTTTCTTTGGTAATTTTTCAATATCTGAATGTCTAGAATTCACACTTCCCAGGCCCCGCAAAGCGAAGCAAAAAGAGTTAATATTGCTCTTCTTAAGCACCTACTTGAAGGATCTGTTTTTGGACAGAAGACAAGATACTGCGTTCCCAGGCATACTAAAGCTCAAAGTAACTAGTCTCTGATGGAAATCACCCTCTTATTCCCAGCCTTTGAAAAACCCCACTAGTGACCAATACAGATAAGCTCAGCAGACGTCAAAGGAACCTTAGCTGGCAAAATCTCCAGCTTTTCTTAGGGCGACATTGACATTTCTATCAAAACATGAAGGAAATGTCTAGGAGGGGTCTCCTACAGTAGCGTGTTGGAGACTGGATGCTCATGTACGTAGCAACTCTGTTGTCCTTTATTTTAATTTGGAGAAGTGTGTCATAAGTTGACATGGCACTGGATTGTTTAGTGAGGAGGCAAAAATGTGTTAGAACACAATCCCACTGTGGGGATATTCTAAGGACTGTCTGCATTCGGCCAACCTCGTATAAGGCATCCTTTGTTACGATAACTGACAGGTGACAATGAGCTTTTAAAAAACAAGTCTGGGACAACTGTCAGAAGGAAATAACAGGTCCTTGGTAATACACCGTGATCATGGAAAATAAGTGCAGCACGGCACATATTTCAGTCGAAGTCAATAACCACAAACACTGCTGCTCTCAATCAGCAGACTGCAGTTGCATGGCTCGGAAGGAGTCCCAATTAAAAAGGTTTTAAGAATTGCAAATTGTGTTCAACTAAGTGTCCATCACTATAAATTATTTAAAATGTTGCAGAGTTGTTCAAATTAGAAGTAGCAGTATTATTCAATGAAAAAACCAGACACAAGGATTCTCCAACTATATTCCCAATTAAGAACGACATATAGATTGATTGTAAATTACTACATATCAAGAAATCAAGCAAAATGCTGAAATTTTTCAAAAGGATGAAGAATTTGCCTACTGCTGAAAGAACATTCAACTATTTGAAACATTACTTTTTAGCAGAAAACTCGGTTTACTCTATTAACAGAATAAAAAGGGCACAAAACAATTTATCTTTTTGATATATTTACGTAGAAAACATGCTTGCCACACTCCTAACTAACCACTGAATGTTATAATCATGAAAGGCGAGCCTTTAAATAGCAAACTCAAGAGGTTCTCGTGCATAGAAAACAAACTTAAAGCACAAGTTACTAACTTGTGTAACGATATATCTGTAAGAGACAGTAGTTAGTGACAGATTCCTTACCTTTGAATATCCCCAGGCGTCAGGCTGGATCCGGAAAGTTTTTTGCGTAGCAGTACCCTTGCGCGTCGGTAGGCGGCGTCGTGCGGCTCCGCGTCCGTCGTCGGCATCGTAATCGCCGGGATGACGTCGCGGGCAGTACTTAGGCGCCGCCCCTGCGCGCGGACGTCAGTTCTGTACACGACTTTCCGCGCCAGAACGCAGAGCCATGCAAGAAGCTGACATAGGTGTCTGAAAAATACTAGGGCCCTGAAAGGGATGTCCTTAACCCTAGAAATCAGTTCGCAGAACGGGGAGGATGGGTGGGGCGGTAAGGAATCTGTCACTAACTACTGTCTCTTACAGATATATCATTACACAAGTTAGTAACTTGTGCATCTGAAAGAGACACGTTAGTGACAGATTCCTTACCTTAGAATAGATACCCCAGCAATACCAACCCCGGTGGTGGGTCTGCGAACAAAGATCAGACAAGGAAGTCCTGGAGGACAGAACGGCCAAAGAAGCCGTCCCTCCGGACCGGACTGTCAAGGCAGTAATGCCTTGTAAACGTGTGCAGCGAGGCCCACGTAGCTGCCTGACAGATAACTGGCAGCGGAACACCGCGGCCCAAAGCCGTGGTAGCAGCCGTTGCCCTGGTGGAATGGGCACGCAGCCCAACAGGAGGCTCCTTCTTAGCCAAAGAATAGCAGGCCTTGATGCACAAGGTAACCCAGCGGGAGATGGTTCGTTTGTGCACCGCCTGACCTTTTTTGGCGCCCACGTAGCCAACAAAGAGCTGGTCATCCACCCGGAAGTGTTTGGTGCGGTCGATATAGAAGGAGAGCGCACGTTTTGGGTCCAGACGGTGGAGCCTCTCTTCCTCTCTGGAAGGATGCGGAGGCGGAAAGAAGGTAGGCAAAGTGATGGTCTGCCCAATGTGGAAGGCAGTAACCACTTTTGGCAAGAAGGACGGACGCGTCCTAAGGCACAAGTTACTAACTTGTGTAACGATATATCTGTAAGAGACAGTAGTTAGTGACAGATTCCTTACCTTAGAATATCCCCAGGCGTCAGGCTGGATCCGGAAAGTTTTGCGTAGCAGTACCCTTGCGCGTCGGTAGGCGGCGTCGTGCGGCTCCGCGTCCGTCGTCGTGACCGCCGGGATGACGTCGCGGGCAGTACTTAGGCGCCGCCCCTGCGCGCGGACGTCAGTTCTGTACACGACTTTCCGTGCCAGGAACGCAGAGCCATGCAAGAAGCTGACATAGGTGTCTGAAAAATACTAGGGCCCTGAAAGGGATGTCCTTAACCCTAGAAATCAGTTCGCAGAACGGGGAGGATGGGTGGGGCGGTAAGGAATCTGTCACTAACTACTGTCTCTTACAGATATATCGTTACACAAGTTAGTAACTTGTGCATCTGAAAGAGACACGTTAGTGACAGATTCCTTACCTTAGAATAGATACCCCAGCAATACCAACCCCGGTGGTGGGTCTGCGAACAAAGATCAGACAAGGAAGTCCTGGAGGACAGAACGGCCAAAGAAGCCGTCCCTCCGGACCTGACTGTCAAGGCAGTATGTTTTGTAAACGTGTGCAGCGAGGCCCACGTAGCTGCCTGACAAATAACGGGCAGCGGAACACCGCGGCCCAAGGCCGTGGTAGCAGCTGTTGCCCTGGTGGAATGGGCACGCAGCCCAACAGGAGGCTCCTTCTTAGCCAAAGAATAGCAGGTCTTGATGCACAAGGTAACCCAGCGGGAGATGGTTCGTTTGTGCACCGCCCGACCTTTTTTGGCGCCCACGTAGCCAACAAAGAGCTGGTCATCCACCCGGAAGTGTTTTGTGCGGTCGATATAGAAGGAGAGCGCACGTTTTGGGTCCAGACGGTGGAGCCTCTCTTCCTCTCTGGAAGGATGCGGAGGCGGAAAGAAGGTGGGCAAAGTGATGGTCTGCCCAATGTGGAAAGCAGTAACCACCTTTGGCAAGAAGGACGGACGCGTCCGAAGAACAACCTTGTCTGGATGAACAGACAGAAAGGGAGGTTTGCAAGATAAAGCCTGGAGCTCACTCACCCGCCGAGCGGAGGTGATGGCCACCAGAAAGGCTGTCTTTAGAGTCAAAAGACGAAGAGGACAGTTATGCAGAGGCTCAAAGGGAGCGCACATTAAAAAGGTAAGAACCAAGTTCAAGTCCCACTGAGGCATCACAAACGGAACAGGAGGGAAAAGGTGTGTAATGCCTTTAAGAAACCTGTTAACAGGGGACTTGAAAAGGGAGGGCTGATCAGGGAGCCTGAGGAAGGCCGAGATAGCACAGAGATAACCCTTGATGGTACCCAGGGCAGAACCCTGTTGGGCCAGAGAGAGAAGGAACAGAAGGACCTCAGAAAGAGGGGCAGAAAGGGGATTCACAGCCTTTGCTGTGCACCATGCCACAAATTTGTTCCACCTGCAGGCGTATACCACCTTAGTGGAGGGACGCCTGGCTGCCAGAATCACATCACAAACTTCGGGAGGCAAGTCGAAAGGAATCAACTGCCGCCGCTCAATCTCCACGCAAGCAGGTGTAGACTGGACAGGTTCGGGTGGAGGACCGTCCCCTGCTGCTGCGACAGAAGATCCTCCCGAAGAGGCAGACGGATCGGGGATCTATGCTCATATTGAGTAGCTCGGGATACCAAACTCTTCGAGCCCAGTCCGGAGCCACAAGAATGACTTGGGCCCGGTCGTGCCGAATCTTCTTCAACACTCTGGGTAGAAGTGGTATAGGCGGAAAGGCGTACAACAGACCGCAACTCCACTCGTGACGAAAAGCGTCGCCGAGCGAGTGCCGCCTTGGAAATTCCAACGCGCAGAACTGATGACATTGCGCGTTCTCTTCGGTGGCGAATAGATCTAACCAAGGCTCTCCCCATTGTAGAAAGAGTCCTTGCGCCACTTCCGAGTGAAGACGCCATTCGTGATCCATCATGCACCTGCGGCTGAGGTCGTCCGCCCTGGCGTTCAGGGAACCTGCCAGGTGTTGAACCATCAGGAACATGCCCTGATGTTCCAGCCATGTCCAGAGGCGCAGAGCCTCCTGACAAAGGGTCCAAGACCCCACCCCGCCTTGTTTGTTGCAGTACCACATGGCGGTGGTGTTGTCTGTGAACACCTGCACCACCTTCCCTTTGACAGAGGGAAGGAATGCCTTGAGTGCAAGCCGGATCGCCCGGAGCTCCAGAATGTTGATATGGAGCCGGGACTCCGCCGGAGACCAGAGGCCTCTGATCTCCGCCTCTCCCATGTGACCGCCCCATCCCAGAAGGGACGCGTCCGTCACAACTGTGTGCTCTGGCTGGGGAAGGGAGAGGGATCTGCCCATGACCCATTGCCGGTTCGAGAGCCACCACTGCAACTGTTTTGCAGTCCCCTCCGAGATCTGGACGTGATCGGACAGGTTGCCCTGGTGCTGCGCCCACTGGAATTTCAGGTCCCACTGCAGAGCCCGCATATGCCATCTGGCATGATTGACCAGCAGGATGCAGGAGGCCATGAGGCCCAGCAGCCTCAGGGTCATCCGTACCGAAACCCAGGATAAAGGCTGAAAGATCGGAATCATAGCCTGAATATCCCGGACTCGCCGTTCGGGAGGATAGGCCCGAAACTGCGTCGTGTCCAGAACTGCTCCGATGAAAAGGAGCTGTGGAGAAGGAATCAGATGCGACTTCGGCACATTGATGGAGAACCCCAGCGAGTGCAGGAGTTCGGCCGTAGTCTGGAGGTGGGAGACGACTGCCTGGGACGAGCCCGCCTTCAGCAACCAGTCGTCGAGGTAGGGGAAGACTGAAACCCCTGCCCGGCGCAGATGAGCTGCGACCACCGCCATCACTTTCGTGAACACCCGAGGGGCACTGGTAAGGCCAAAGGGAGCACGGTGAACTGAAAATGCTCGGGGCCTACCGTGAACCGAAGGTAACGCCGGTGGGCCGGCAGGACGGGGATGTGGAAATATGCGTCCTGCAAGTCCAACGCTACCAGCCAGTCTCCAGGGTCGAGGGCAGTCAAGACCTGAGCTAGGGTGAGCATCTTGAACTTCTCCTTCCGGAGGAAGCGATTGACGTTCCGGAGGTCCAAGATAGGACGCATGTCCTCCTTGTCCCTTTTGGGCACCAGAAAGTAGTGGGAGTAGCAACCACGCCCTACTTCTGGGGTCGGAACATGCTCGATGGCCCTTTTGGTCAAGAGGGCCGTGACTTCCTTCTGTAGAAGCACCAAGTGATCCCCTGACATGCAGTGGAATTGAGGTGGCATGGCTGGAGGGGTGGACTCGAAGGGGAGGGAGTAGCCCCTTCGGACAATGTCCAAAACCCACCTGTCCGAGGTGATGGTGCGCCAGTGGGGAAGGTGATGGCGGACCCTGCCCCCTACTGGCGTGCCGTGCACCTGAAAGGAGGGACTAGGAGGGCTTGGAGGCCGCGGACGGGTTGGAGGTGGTGGCCTGACCCGCACGCTGGTTGCCCGATCCGCCACGGCGGAATCCACGTCCTCGGCCACGCGTAGGCGCCTGCTGCGCGGGCCGGTGGCTGGGCTGCTGACGTGAAGGGGCGCCCCTACCGTGGCCACGATAGGGGCGAAAAGCAGAAGACAGCGGAGGGCGTGTAGCAGAAAGGCCCAGGGACTTGGCAGTAGCCCGTGAGTCCTTAAAGCGCTCCAACGCATTGGTCTGCTTTGGACCCAAAAAGACCGACTCCATCAAAGGGCATGTCCATGAGAGTATTCTGGACATCCCCTGAAAAACCAGTGGTTCTCAGCCAGGCGTGGCGTCGGAGCGCCACCGTCGTTGCAATAGACCTGCCCAGCGAGTCGGCGGTGTCAAGGCCACAACGGATAGTGTATTTGGCCGCATCCCTTCCTTCCGCAATGGCGCGGGAAAGCAGTGCCTGGACCTCCTCAGGGCACTGGGGCAAAACATCCGCCACCGAATCCCACAGGGAGTGAGTATATCGGCCCAAAAGACAAGCGGTGTTAACGGACCGCAAGCCAGCACTGGAGGAAGAAAAACCTTTCTTCCCAAACTGATCCAGGCGTTTGGATTCCCTATCCGGAGGAGCGGTAGGGAAGGCGGTTTGGGAAGCGGAGGCTTGGACAACCAAGCTCTCAGGAGTGGGGTGGACAGAAAGAAACAGGGGGTCGCCCGGAGCTGGGCGATGGCGTCGTGACACGTTCCGATCCACAGGAGCCCCTGTGTTGGGCTTGGACCAGGCGCCCAAAAGAACGTCAGTGAGGGCGTCGTTAAACGGCAGCACAGTCTCCGCAGAGGAGGCTGCCGGCTGAAGCACCTCTGTCAAGATGTTAGGCTTGACCGTCAAAGTAGGGAGCTGGAGACGTAAGGCCCCAGCTGCCCTACGCAACACCGTACCAAAATTGGCCCCCTCCTCCGTAGCCACGGGAGGAGACAGCATGCCAGTGTCAGGGGAAGTATCCAGACCACTGGCCTCCCCTAGACTCTCTGTCCAGTCCTCATCATACTGACAGTGTCGCGTCAGAGGGTCATCAGACCCCTCCCAGTCCAACTGGTCCTCCTCTGGTTCAAAATAAGGAGGAGGAGGGACATTTGGGACCCAAGGTCCCATCGGCGCCAGAGCCGGCGTCGAGCGACGTCGCTCCGGGTCCATGTCCGGAGCCGGAAGGAACTGGGGGACGACGCCGCCCGGAGCCCAGGGCGGCGTCGAGAACGGCACCGGAGACATCGGCGCCGGCGGAGGTGTCGTTAGGTCGACCGGCGTCGATGGGGGTTGTGGAGCCGGGATCGAGGCCGGGGCCGGAGCCGGAGCCGGGATCGAGGCTGGAGGCACGGGCGACGCCGGGGCCGGAGCCGTCGGCGGCGCCGGAGCAACCCTATCAGGGCCCGCGGGGCCCGAAGGCGCACCGGAGGGGCCTGAAGGCCCGAAGAGGCGGGCCATGGCCGACAGGAATTCCTGTATTTTGGCCGGATCCGCCCCCGAACCCGGGAAGGGCGGGTATGACGGGGCGACTCCACAGGCATGTCCGGGGCCGCGGGGACGGTGCCGGGAGGGGCCTCAGCCGAGTCGCGAGACCGGCGAGGCGAAGTCCTAGAGCGATGATGCTTTTGGACTTTTTGTGCTTCGACTTACAAGACGAAGAAGACTTCGACGCCGACGACCGGTGTGGACTCCGCGATCGACCCCTGGACCTCTCACGCGACCGGGGCTTCCGCGGAGCCGAATGCCGGGCCTCGAGGAGCTTTCGAGACCGCTCTCGCAAAGCTTTCGGGTGGAGGGCCTGGCAGTCGGTACAAGACGCCGTGTCGTGGCCTCGGCCGAGGCAGAAGAGACACTCCCGATGCGGGTCGGTGACGGACATCATCCGCGCACAGGCGCCGCATCGCTTGAAGCCGGGCATCCCTACGACACCTCGAAAGATGGAAAAACAGTGAAAAAATCACCAAAAAGTATGGTCAAAAAATGACCAGGGCACTGCTCTTCCCGGATCTGCGCTTGCTGGCGCGGAAAAAGAAGAACTGACGTCAGCGCGCAGGGGCGGCGCCTAAGTACTGCCCGCGACGTCATCCCGGCGATCACGACGCCGACGACGGACGCGGAGCCGCACGACGCCGCCTACCGACGCGCAAGGGTACTGCTACGCAAAACTTTCCGGATCCAGCCTGACGCCTGGGGATATTCTAAGGTAAGGAATCTGTCACTAACGTGTCTCTTTCAGATAACAACCTTGTCTGGATGGACAGACAGAAAGGGAGGTTTGCATGATAGAGCCTGGAGCTCACTCACCCGCCGTGCGGAGGTGATGGCCACCAGAAAGGCTGTCTTCAGAGTTAGAAGACGAAGAGGACAGTTATGTAGAGGCTCAAAGGGAGCGCACATTAAAAAGGTAAGAACCAAGTTCAAGTCCCACTGAGGCATCACAAACGGAACAGGAGGGAAGAGGTGTGTAATGCCTTTTAAGAACCTGTTAACAACAGGGGACTTGAAAAGGGAGGGCTGATCAGGGAGCCTGAGGAAGGCCGAGATAGCACAAAGATAACCCTTGATGGTACCCAGGGCAGAACCCTGTTGGGCCAGAGAAAGAAGGAACAGAAGGACCTCAGAAAGAGGGGCAGAAAGGGGATTCACAGCCTTTGCTGTGCACCATGCCACAAAATTGTTCCACCTGCAGGCGTATACCACCTTAGGGACGCCTGGCTGCCAGAATCACATCACAAACTTCGGGAGGCAAGTCGAAAGGAATCAACTGCCGCCGCTCAATCTCCACGCAAGCAGGTGTAGACTGGACAGGTTCGGGTGGAGGACCGTCCCCTGCTGCTGCGACAGAAGATCCTCCCGAAGAGGCAGACGGATCGGGGGATCTACACTCATACTGAGTAGCTCGGGATACCAAACTCTTCGAGCCCAGTCCGGAGCCACAAGGATGACTTGGGCCCGGTCGTGCCGAATCTTCTTCAACACTCTGGGTAGAAGTGGTATAGGCGGAAAGGCGTACAACAGACCGCAACTCCAATCGCGACGAAAAGCGTCGCCGAGCGAGTGCCGCCTTGGAAATTCCAACGCGCAGAACTGATGACATTGCGCGTTGTCTTCGGTGGCAAATAGATCTAACCAAGGCTCTCCCCATTGTTGAAAGAGTCCTTGCGCCACTTCCGAGTGAAGATGCCATTCGTGATCCATCATGCACCTGCGGCTGAGTTCGTCCGCCCTGGCGTTCAGGGAACCTGCCAGGTGTTGAACCATCAGGAACATGTCCTGATGTTCCAGCCAAGTCCAGAGGCGCAGAGCCTCCTGACAGAGGGTCCACGACCCCACCCCGCCCTGTTTGTTGCAGTACCACATGGCGGTGGTGTTGTCTGTGAACACCTGCACTACCTTCCCTTTGACAGAGGGAAGGAATGCCTTGAGTGCAAGTCGGATCGCCCGGAGCTCCAGAAGGTTGATATGGAGCCGGGACTCCGCCGGAGACCAGAGGCCTCTGATCTCCGCCTCTCCCATGTGACCGCCCCATCCCAGAAGGGACGCGTCCGTCACAACTGTGTGCTCTGGCTGGGGACGGGAGAGGGATCTGCCCATGACCCATTGCCGGTTCGAGAGCCACCACTGCAACTGTTTTGCAGTCCCCACCGAGATCTGGACGTGATCGGACAGGTTGCCCTGGTGCTGCGCCCACTGGAACTTCAGGTCCCACTGCAGAGCCCGCATATGCCATCTGGCATGATCGACCAGCAGGATGCAGGAGGCCATGAGGCCCAGCAGCCTCAGGGTCATCCGTACCGAAACCCAGGATAAAGGCTGAAAGATCGGAATCATAGCCTGAATATCCCGGACTCGCCGTTCAGGAGGATAGGCCCGAAACTGCGTCGTGTCCAGAACTGCTCCGATGAAAAGGAGCTGTGGAGAAGGAACCAGATGCGACTTCGGCACATTGATGGAGAACCCCAGCGAGTGCAGGAGTTCGGCCGTAGTCTGGAGGTGGGAGACGACTGCCTGGGACGAGCCCGCCTTCAGCAGCCAGTCGTCGAGGTAGGGGAAGACTGAAACCCCTGCCCGGCGCAGATGAGCTGCGACCACCGCCATCACTTTCGTGAACACCCGAGGGGCACTGGTAAGGCCAAAGGGGAGCACTGTGAACTGAAAGTGCTCGAGGCGTACCGTGAACCGTAGGTAACGCCGGTGGGCCGGCAGGACGGGGATGTGGAAATAAGCGTCCTGCAAGTCCAACGCTACCAGCCAGTCTCCAGGGTCGAGGGCAGTCAAGACCTGAGCTAGGGTGAGCATCTTGAACTTCTCCTTCCGGAGGAAGCGATTGACGTTCCGGAGGTCCAAGATAGGACGCATGTCCTCCTTGTCCTTTTTGGGCACCAGAAAGTAGTGGGAGTAGCAACCACGCCCTACTTCTGGGGTCGGAACATGCTTGATGGCCCTCTTGGCCAAGAGGGCCGTGACTTCCTTCTGTAGAAGCACCAAGTGATCCCCTGACATGCGGTGGAATTGAGGTGGCATGGCTGGGGGGGTGGTCTCGAAGGGGAGGGAGTATCCACTTCGGACAATGTCCAAGACCCACCTGTCCGAGGTGATGGGACGCCAGTGGTGAAGGTGATGGCGGACCCTGCCCCCGACTGGCGTGCCGTGCACCTGAAAGGAGGGACTATGAGGGCTTGGAGGCCGCGGACGGGTTGGAGGTGGTGGCCTGACCCGCACGCTGGTTGCCCGAACCGCCACGGCGGTATCCACGTCCTCGGCCACGTGAAGGCGCTTGCTGCGCGGGCCGTTGGCCGGGCTGTTGACGTGACTGGGCGCCCCTCCCGTGGCCACGAAAGGGGCGAAAAGCAGACGTGAGCGGAGTGCGCACAACAGCAAGGCCCAGGGACTTGGCAGTAGCCCGCGAGTCCTTGAAACGCTCCAGCGCATGGTCTGCCTTTGAACCAAAAAGACCGACTCCATCAAAGGGCATGTCCATGAGTGTATTCTGGACATCCCCTGAAAAACCAGTGGTCCTCAGCCAGGCGTGGCGACGCAGCGCCACCGTCGTTGCAAGCGATCTGCCCAGCGAGTCGGCGGTATCAAGGCCACAGCGTATGGTGTATTTAGCCGCATCACGCCCTTCCGCAATGGCGCGGGTAAGCAGTGTCTGGACCTCCTCAGAACACTGCGGCAAAACAGTCGCCACCGAATCCCACAGGGAGTGGGTATATCGGCCCAAGAGGCAAGCGGTGTTGACAGACCGCAAGCCAGCACTGGAGGAAGAGAAAGCCTTCTTCCCAAAGTGGTCCAGGCGCTTGGATTCCCTATCCGGAGGGGCGGTAGGGAAGGCGGTTTGGGAGGCAGAGGCTTGGACAACCAAGCTCTCAGGGGTGGGGTGTTGGGAGAGAAACAGGGGGTCGCCCGGAGCAGGGCGATGGCGTCGGGCCACGTTCCTATCCACAGGAGCCCCTGTGGTGGGCTTGGACCAGGCACCCAAAAGAACGTCAGTGAGTGCATCATTGAACGGCAACACAGTCTCCGAAGAGGAGGCCGCCGGCTGAACCACTTCAGTCAGGAGGTTAGTCCTGACGGCCACAGTAGGCAACTGGAGATTCAAGGCTCCAGCAGCTCTACGCAACACCGTTGCAAAATTAGCCCCCTCCTCCGTAGCCACGGGAGGAGACAGCATGCCAGAGTCAGGGGAGGTGTCCAGACCACTGGCATCCCCAAGTTCCTCAACCCAGTCCGGGTCAAACTCGCACTGTTGTGTGAGAGGGTCCTCAGACCCCTCCCAGCTCTCCTGGTCCTCCTCAGGTTCATAATATGGAGGAGGAGGGACATTAGGGACCCAAGGTCTCATCGGCGCCGGAACCGGCGTCGGGCGACGTCGGTCCGGCTCCATGTCCGGAGCCGGAGAGAGCCGGGGAACGACGCCGTACGGAGCCCCGGACGGAGTCAGGAACGGCACTGGGGACATCGGCGTCGGCGGAGGCGTGGTTAGGTCAACCGGCGTCGATGGGGGTTGCGGCACCACCGGAGCCGGGATCAAGGCCGGAGCCGGGTTGAAGGCTGGTGGGACAGGCGACGCCGGGATCGGAGTCGACGGCGACGCCGGAGCAACCCCATCAGGGCCCGCGGGGCCCGAAGGCGCACCGGAGGGACCTTGAGGCCCGAAGAGGCGGGCCATGGCCGACAGGAACTCCTGTACTTGGGCCGGAGTCGCCCCCGAACCCGGGAAGGACGGGTAATGCGGGGGTGACTCGACAGGCACGTCCGGGGCCACGGGGGCGGGAACGGTGCCGACAGGGGCCTCAGCCGAGTCGCGAGACCGGCGAGGCGAAGTCTTAGAGTGATGACGCCGCTTAGACTTCTTGTGCTTCGACTTACCGGAGGAGCGCGAAGACTTGGATTCCGACGAACGATGGGGGCTCCGCGACCGACCTCTCCCGTGACCGGGGCTTGGTGCGGCGCGGAGCCGACTGCCGGACCTCGAGCAGCTTTCGAGACCGCTCTCGCAAAGCCTTCGGATGAAGTTTCCGGCAGTCAGGGCACGACTTTGTGTCGTGGTCTCGGCCGAGACAGAAGAGACACTCGAGGTGCGGGTCCGTGATGGACATCATACGGGCACAGACCTCGCAGGGCTTAAAGCCGGGCATCCCTACGACACCTTAGGAGTCGTGAAGACTTGTAGAAGAAAACAGTGAAAAATTCACAAAAAAGTAGTCAAAAAGTGACTAGGGCACTGCTCTTCCCGGATCTGCGCTTACTGGCGCGGAAAAAGAAGAACTGACGTCAGCGCGCAGGGGCGGCGTCTAAGTACTGCCCGCGACGTCATCCCGGCGATCACGACGCCGACGACGGACGCGGAGCCGCACGACGCCGCCTACCGACGCGCAAGGGTACTGCTACGCAAAAAACTTTCCGGATCCAGCCTGACGCCTGGGGATGTTCTAAGGTAAGGAATCTGTCACTAACGTGTCTCTTTCAGATATATGCCTTTTGGAGGCCATTAAGGAACTCTTCATTAAAGTGCATGTAGCAGCAAGAAACGGGTTCTTCACTAAGTCCAGTGAATTTCCAAGACCACACATAGGAGGAGAGTGGGTAGACGCAGAATGGTCAAGTACAGCAGCAAACCTACATATACTAACTAACAAGTTCACTATGCCTTGGATTTCTAGCAGATCTAAAGTATAATGGTATACCAAAGGAAGATGAAACCTTTGTACAATTTTGTTTTATGTCTGGTGGCAGCAAAGATATTTTGATTTTACTAAAATGACATGTATGATTATTAGGGGCTATCGGGTAGTTATCTCCATCCACTGGCCCGTTACTGTCTCATTCACATTTTTCTTCCACACATCCCCACATGAAGTAGTTCCCTTCAGTGCCGGGGAGCACTGGCACTGAATGGCAATGCGGACTTTTTACAATAACATTTAGCAAAACCTGTGATAAAAGAAAACGGGCACTGACATAGCCAAATGGCTGGCAGGCAACACCATTCCTTTTGGCCTTGACAAAGCTTATTTTAATAGTGTTTGAAATGAAATGAGGTCAGAAGAAAAGTAGATATCAACATGGAGACCATTATTCAGAGTAGGTTCGTACCCTGAAAATCTGAGTACAACATCAAAACACTAAGATAATGGAAAGCTTACTAAAGAGATTTAAATAGAGAACATCTAGAGAAGCAATTGTAGCAACAAAGAGACTGATGCAACCATGAAAGGGGCTTCAAAATTAAACCTCCGATGTATGTCATGTTATGCTGTTTTTAGGTTGAATTTTACCAGACAGAACAGCTGTCTGGTTGCTAAAAACTTCTTCTGAAAGCTGACCTAAGAATGCATTCCGCCACTGCTTACTATTGGCTTTGTAGTTTGCAACTTACATTTGCTTGCTTTCTATTTGCTGGTTTTATTTGATTTAGGCTGTCCAGCATGTCTTTGCCCGTCCCATGGAACATAGCCTGTTTACTGTATTATTCCATGAGTGCTCGCTTTATGTAAATAGGTCTTTAAAATTCTGTTCTTATCTTGTCCCGTTTGCTGTGCATTCGAAAATTGAGGTAAAATGTCAGGCTCTGTCTTCCAAGGGAGCTTGGAGATTACTTTTCCTTGTCCGACTTCAAAGTGAGAGGATTTATCTGACAATCTGTGGGTGCGGAAGGAAAGGCTTTTTTCTAGCACACAACAAATTGTCTGTAAATGACCTGTGCAAAGTTTCAGAATATATCAGAATTTGAAAAGTACAAATGAAGGACTTTTTTTTTGCAACTCTGAGGTGTGCTGAAAACAAACATTTTAATACTATGAAAACAAATCAATACACTAGGTGATGCTATTTCTACACATTAGCGTTTGTGCGCTCAATAGTTTTACCAATAAAACTGTATGTCTGTGCAAACGTAATGGTCATTTCAATTGAATGTGTTATCTGTAATGGCAGTGCACTACCACACATGCATACTCCACTCTATGACACTCTACCCCACTCCACAACCACCAACGCCTCATCAGGGGTGGTAAGTGCTATTTAAATGCAATTTAATTTAAACTCTATGACACTACTCCACTCTACGACCCGCCATTCTACTCCACTTTACTCCACTTCACTCTACAACACTTTATTCCACTCTACGACACTTGACTCCACTCTATGACACTTTCATCTACACTACGACACTTTAATGCATACTGTGGCACACCATGCCCCACCACCTATAACACTTTACGCCCCTCACTCTATGCCACCCTACTCTACTCCATTCTACGACAGTCTACTCTATGCAACTCCACGCCATTCTATGCCCCTCCACTCTATGACACTCTACTCCATACTGTGCCACTACACTCTACGCAACTCCTTTTACGCCATTTCATGCCACTTTACTCCACTCTATGACAAACTACCCCACTGTACTACTTTACACAACTACACTCTATGCCACCCCACTCTATGAAACTACACAAAAATCTATGCCCCTCCAGTCTACAGCACTCCAAGATACTCAACAACACTCTATGACACTCCACTCTGCTCTACAACACTAGCCACGCTGGTCTACAACACTAGCCACGCTGGTCTACAACATGGCTAAAACACATTGACAAAGATAATAGTTTTTGCATAGATGAGACCTATTTGCTTTCCAAATGCTGGTTATATGTTTGAAAATGTTTTTCCACAGTCATTGGTGCTTCAAAAAGCCCAACAGCTGTACTAACTTCAGTACACTGCAATGGGAGGAATGCCATCCAGTGACTTTCCGCACAAACCAGGTATGCATGTCCTTAACGTTTTGCAAGAAGTATATCTGACCCTTGGAACTGTTTATCCAATTAATGCGTGTCTGTGCTACTCTTCTCAGTCTTTTTTTGGAGGGTATGGGGAGTAAAGTGATGAGTACACTATAGTCTTACTGCACAAGTTACTAACTTGTGTAACGATATATCTGTAAGAGACAGTAGTTAGTGATAGATTCCTTACCTTAGAATATCCCCAGGCGTCAGGCTGGATCCGGAAAGTTTTGCGTAGCAGTACCCTTGCGCGTCGGTAGGCGGCGTCGTGCGGCTCCGCGTCCGTCGTCGGCGTCGTGATCGCCGGGATGACGTCGCGGGCAGTACTTAGACGCCGCCCCTGCGCGCTGACGTCAGTTCTGTACACGACTTTCCGCGCCAGGAACGCAGAGCCATGCAAGAAGCTGACACAGGTGTCTGAAAAATACTAGGGCCCTGAAAGGGATGTCCTTAACCCTAGAAATCAGTTCGCAGAACGGGGAGGATGGGTGGGGCGGTAAGGAATCTATCACTAACTACTGTCTCTTACAGATATATCGTTACACAAGTTAGTAACTTGTGCATCTGAAAGAGACACGTTAGTGATAGATTCCTTACCTTAGAATAGATACCCCAGCAATACCAACCCCGGTGGTGGGTCTGCGAACAAAGATCAGACAAGGAAGTCCTGGAGGACAGAACGGCCAAAGAAGCCGTCCCTCCGGACCTGACTGTCAAGGCAGTAATGCTTAGTAAACGTGTGCAGCGAGGCCCACGTAGCTGCCTGACAGATAACCGGCAGCGGAACACCGCGGCCCAAGGCCGTGGTAGCAGCCGTTGCCCTGGTGGAATGGGCACGCAGCCCAACAGGAGGCTCCTTCTTGGCCAAAGAATAGCAGGTCTTGATGCACAAGGTAACCCAGCGGGAGATGGTCCTTTTGTGCACCGCCCGACCTTTTTGGCGCCCACGTAGCCAACAAAGAGCTGGTCACCCACCCGGAAGTGTTTTGTGCGGTCGATATAGAAGGAGAGCGCACGTTTTGGGTCCAGACGGTGGAGCCTCTCTTCCTCTCTGGAAGGATGCGGAGGCGGAAAGAAGGTGGGCAAAGTGATGGTCTGCCCAATGTGGAAAGCAGTAACCACCTTTGGCAAGAAGGACGGACGCGTCCGAAGAACAACCTTGTCTGGATGAACAGACAGAAAGGGAGGCTTGCAAGATAGAGCCTGGAGCTCACTCACCCGCCGAGCGGAGGTGATGGCCACCAGAAAGGCCGTCTTCAGAGTCAGAAGACGAAGAGGACAGTTATGCAGAGGCTCAAAGGGAGCGCATATTAAAAAGGTAAGAACCAAGTTCAAGTCCCACTGAGGCATTACAAACGGAACAGGAGGGAAGAGGTGAGTAATGCCTTTTAAGAACCTGTTAACAACAGGGGACTTGAACAGGGAGGGCTGATCAGGGAGCCTGAGGAAGGCCGAGATAGCACAAAGATAACCCTTGATGGTACCCAGGGCAGAACCCTGTTGGGCCAGAGAGAGAAGGAACAGAAGGACCTCAGAAAGAGGGGCAGAAAGGGGATCCACAGCCTTTGCTGTGCACCATGCCACAAATTTGTTCCACCTGCAGGCGTATACCACCTTAGTGGAGGGACGCCTGGCTGCCAGAATCACATCACAAACTTCGGGAGGCAAGTCGAAAGGAATCAACTGCCGCCGCTCAATCTCCACGCAAGCAGGTGTAGACTGGACAGGTTCGGGTGGAGGACCGTCCCCTGCTGCAGCGACAGAAGATCCTCCCGAAGAGGCAGACGGATCGGGGGATCTATGCTCATATTGAGTAGCTCGGGATACCAAACTCTTCGAGCCCAGTCCGGAGCCACAAGAATGACTTGGGCCCGGTCGTGCCGAATCTTCTTCAACACTCTGGGTAGAAGTGGTATAGGCGGAAAGGCGTACAACAGACCGCAACTCCACTCGCGACGAAAAGCGTCGCCGAGCGAGTGCCGCCTTGGAAATTCCAACGCGCAGAACTGATGACATTGCGCGTTCTCTTCGGTGGCGAATAGATCTAACCAAGGCTCTCCCCACTGTAGAAAGAGTCCTTGCGCCACTTCCGAGTGAAGACGCCATTCGTGATCCATCATGCACCTGCGGCTGAGTTCGTCCGCCCTGGCGTTCAGAGAACCTGCCAGGTGTTGAACCATCAGGAACATGCCCTGATGTTCCAGCCATGTCCAGAGGCGCAGAGCCTCCTGACAAAGGGTCCAAGACCCCACCCCGCCCTGTTTGTTGCAGTACCACATGGCGGTGGTGTTGTCTGTGAACACCTGCACTACCTTCCCTTTGACAGAGGGAAGGAATGCCTTGAGTGCAAGCCGGATCGCCCGGAGCTCCAGAAGGTTGATATGGAGCCGGGACTCCGCCGGAGACCAGAGGCCTCTGATCTCCGCCTCTCCCATGTGACCGCCCCATCCCAGAAGGGACGCGTCCGTCACAACTGTATGCTCTGGCTGGGGAAGGGAGAGGGATCTGCCCATGACCCATTGCCGGTTTGAGAGCCACCACTGCAACTGTTTTGCAGTCCCCTCCGAGATCTGGACGTGATCGGACAGGTTGCCCCGGTGCTGCGTCCACTGGAACTTCAGGTCCCACTGCAGAGCCCGCATATGCCATCTGGCATGAGTGACCAGCAGGATGCAGGAGGCCATGAGGCCCAGCAGCCTCAGGGTCATCCGTACCGAAACCCAGGATAAAGGCTGAAAGATTGGAATCATAGCCTGAATATCCCGGACTCGCCGTTCGGGAGGATAGGCCCGAAACTGCGTCGTGTCCAGAACTGCTCCGATGAAAAGGAGCTGTGGAGAAGGAATTAGATGCGACTTCGGCACATTGATGGAGAACCCCAGCGAGTGCAGGAGTTCGGCCGTAGTCTGGAGGTGGGAGACGACTGCCTGGGACGAGCCCGCCTTCAGCAGCCAGTCGTCGAGGTAGGGGAAGACTGAAACCCCGGCCCGGCGCAGATGAGCTGCGACCACCGCCATCACTTTCGTGAACACCCGAGGGGCACTCGTAAGGCCAAAGGGGAGCACGGTGAACTGAAAATGCTCGGGGCCTACCGTGAACCGAAGGTAACGCCGGTGGGCCGGCAGGACGGGGATGTGGAAATATGCGTCCTGCAAGTCCAACGCTACCAGCCAGTCTCCAGGGTCGAGGGCAGTCAAGACCTGAGCTAGGGTGAGCATCTTGAACTTCTCCTTCCGGAGGAAAGCGATTGACGTTCCGGAGGTCCAAGATAGGACGCATGTCCTCCTTGTCCCTTTTGGGCACCAGAAAGTAGTGGGAGTAGCAACCACGCCCTACTTCTGGGGTCGGAACATGCTCGATGGCCCTCTTGGTCAAGAGGGCCGTGACTTCCTTCTGTAGAAGCACCAAGTGATCCCCTGACATGCGGTGGAATTGAGGTGGCATGGCTGGGGGGTGGTCTCGAAGGGGAGGGAGTAGCCCCTTCGGACAATGTCCAAGACCCACCTGTCCGAGGTGATGGTGCGCCAGTGGGGAAGGTGATGGCGGACCCTGCCCCCTACGGGCGTGCCGTGCACCTGAAAGGAGGGACTAGGAGGGCTTGGAGGCCGCGGACGGGTTGGAGGTGGTGGCCTGACCCGCACGCTGGTTGCCCGATCCGCCACGGCGGAATCCACGTCCTCGGCCACGCGAAGACGCCTGCTGCGCGGGCCGGTGGCTGGGCTGCTGACGTGAAGGGGCGCCCCTACCGTGGCCACGATAGGGGCGAAAAGCAGAAGGCAGCGGAGGGCGTGTAGCAGAAAGGCCCAGGGACTTGGCAGTAGCCCGTGAGTCCTTAAAGCGCTCCAACGCATGGTCTGCTTTGGACCCAAAAAGACCGACTCCATCAAAGGGCATGTCCATGAGAGTATTCTGGACATCCCCTGAAAAACCAGTGGTTCTCAGCCAGGCGTGGCGTCGGAGCGCCACCGTCGTTGCAATCGACCTGCCCAGCGAGTCGGCGGTGTCAAGGCCACAACGGATAGTGTATTTGGCCGCATCCCTTCCTTCCGCAATGGCGCGGGAAAGCAGTGCCTGGACCTCCTCAGGGCACTGGGGCAAAACATCCGCCACCGAATCCCACAGAGAGTGGGTATATCGGCCCAAAAGACAAGCGGTGTTAACGGACCGCAAGCCAGCACTGGAGGAAGAAAAACCTTTCTTCCCAAACTGATCCAGGCGTTTGGATTCCCTATCCGGAGGAGCGGTAGGGAAGGCGGTTTGGGAAGCGGAGGCTTGGACAACCAAGCTCTCAGGAGTGGGGTGGACAGAAAGAAACAGGGGGTCGCCCGGAGCGGGGCGATGGCGTCGTGACACGTTCCGATCCACAGGAGCCCCTGTGTTGGGCTTGGACCAGGCGCCCAAAAGAACGTCCGTGAGGGCGTCGTTAAACGGCAGCACAGTCTCCGCAGAGGAGGCTGCCGGCTGAAGCACCTCTGTCAAGATGTTAGTCTTGACCGTCAAAGTAGGGAGCTGGAGACGTAAGGCCCCAGCAGCCCTACGCAACACCGTACCAAAATTGGCCCCCTCCTCCGTAGCCACGGGAGGAGACAGCATGCCAGTGTCAGGAGAAGTATCCAGACCACTGGCCTCCCCTAGACTCTCTGTCCAGTCCTCATCATACTGACAGTTGCGTGTCAGAGGGTCATCAGACCCCTCCCAGTCCTCCTGGTCCTCCTCTGGTTCAAAATAAGGAGGAGGAGGGACATTTGGGACCCAAGGTCCCATCGGCGCCGGAGCCGGCGTCGAGCGACGTCGCTCCGGGACCATGTCCGGAGCCGGAAGGAACTGGGGGACGACGCCGCCCGGAGCCCAGGGCGGCGTCGAGAACGGCACCGGAGACATCGGCGCCGGCGGAGGTGTCGTGAGGTCGACCGGCGTCGATGGGAGTTGTGGAGCCGGGATCGAGGCCGGGGCCGGAGCCGGAGCCGGGATCGAGGCTGGAGGCTCGGGCGACGCCGGGGCCGGAGCCGCCGGCGGCGCCGGATCAACCCCATCAGGGCCCGCGGGGCCCGAAGGCGCACCGGAGGGGCCTGAAGACCCGAAGAGGCGGGCCATGGCCGACAGGAACTCCTGTACCTTGGCCGGATCCGCCCCCGAACCCGGGAAGGGCGGGTATGACGGGGGCGACTCCACAGGCAAGTCCGGGGCCGCGGGGGCGGGGACGGTGCCGGGAGGGGCCTCAGCCGAGTCGCGAGACCGGCGAGGCGAAGTCCGAGAGCGACGATGCTTCTTGGACTTCTTGTGTCGAGACTTACCGGACGAAGAAGACTTCGACGCCGACGACCGGTGTGCACTCCGCGAGCGACCCCTGGACCTCTCACGCGACCGGGGCTTCCGCGGAGCCGAATGCCGGGCCTCGAGGAGCTTTCGAGACCGCTCTCGCAAAGCCTTCGGGTTGAGGGCCTGGCATTCGGGACAAGACTCGATGTCGTGGCCTCGGCCGAGGCAGAAGAGACACTCCCAATGCGGGTCGGTGACGGACATCATCCGCGCACAGGCGCCGCATCGCTTGAAGCCGGGCATCCCTACGACACCTGAATGGTGGAAAAAAAAAAACAGTGAAAAAATCACCAAAAAGTATGGTCAAAAATTGACCAGGGCACTGCTCTTCCCGGATCTGCGCTTACTGGCGCGGAAAAAGAAGAACTGACGTCAGCGCGCAGGGGCGGCGTCTAAGTACTGCCCGCGACGTCATCCCGGCGATCACGACGCCGACGACGGACGCGGAGCCGCACGACGCCGCCTACCGACGCGCAAGGGTACTGCTACGCAAAACTTTCCGGATCCAGCCTGACGCCTGGGGATATTCTAAGGTAAGGAATCTATCACTAACGTGTCTCTTTCAGATCTTCCAGTTAAGAGTGAACAAAGTCTCTGTGATTATCAGTATCTACACATGTAACTGGACCTTAACCAGAAGCAATACACTTGACTTTGTTTCAAAATGTTTCATGCAGAGAGAAAAGAAAAGTCTGAGCCACAGAAAATGAAGGGCGTGAAAAAATATCACACTGGCAGAAAGTTTGCTGTTGAAGAAATTTCCAAGTTAGAAACTTTTTTGTGAAACTATTAATGCATTTGTTAATAGATCAATCTCCGAAAAAGGCAAATTATTGGACGTCTACAGCTCTAGATAGGATTGTCAAATACTCCAACAGGAGTGAAAATGTCATAGAATCGTCATAAGTATGTTTTGAATAGGCAGTACCAGCAAAAATGCTTACATTTAGACACTAAGGAAACGGCACAGAAGAAATGTAAATATTTGAGCAAAAACAAGAGGCAAAACCAAAACAAGACCCGTTCTGTACCCCAAAGGACTGACTGAACATGTAAAATAATCCACATAAGAAAGTCAAACTATAGTTTACCTATCAAACATTATTTGTCTTGAGGGCTCGATAACCAATTATACGGGGTCAAAAAACACAGAATGCACAGGATGAGAAGGCCAAGTGGAGAGCTTAACTGAAAAAGGGTGAAACTAACATACGTACAATAAATGGTACTAGTAAAGAAAACCATGCATCTAAAATGTGTGCAGGACACAAAACATGTTGTGGGACCTGTGACTGTGGGACCAAACAATAATATAGCAGTCCATTATATTGTACTGAAAAAATATAAAGGGTGCTTGGTATGCAAATTCTGGGCTTTGTAGTAGCACTGGTAACAAGTTTTGGATGGAAATATCTAACAATGTGGTCCAGAGAGTGGTTTCTTCTCTAGCTATGCATAGAGCTGGAAGACTCTTGAGTTTAGTTGAATTATAATAAAAATAAAAACATACGTTGGGAATAGCTCGCAGCTCAATGTAATGAACATCGAAGTGATGTAGTAAACATGAGCTAAGGTATTCTTCTGTTTGCTATGACTGTTCTGGTTACTTGAAGAGCAACAAGGAGGGCCCTCTGACTCAAAAGTGCAGCCATTATTTTATGGGCCACAAACTCTGTCTAAAGTTTATTAGAGAAGAAAAACACACAACTTAAATTGAGAAGCCTTCGTATAATTCAGGACGTCATGGACTTCCTGAAATAAGAATTTTGAGGACTGGATACTGAATAACATGTTAGGAAATGCTAGACACCTCAAAGCTTTCAAAAGTCTTAGAAGCTCAATTCAAGCTCTACGCAAACTTAATTTGCAACATCCATTAATCCACTAATAACTTCACTGCAGAGTATTACTCTTGAACATAGAGTTAAAGTGCAATAAATGATGTCACATAATTCCTACAATATCAAGAGGAAATACCACATGCCTCTCCACATGCCTCTAAACAATTGGTAATGATGAAAATGTGTTCAGACACTAATAGACTGTTTTTACAATAGCCCTGCAGCTCTAAAAGAACACCCATGTTTTCTTTACATAGGGCATGGATCCTTCTTAGAAGGCCCCCATTGTTAGATCATTCGGGTTCGGTCTCACGTCCTATGCGGATGATACCCAAATTGTTGTGTCATTACTTCCGGGCCAGGATGTAGGCATAGACAAACGTTTCCAAACATGTATGAAATCTGTTGGGAAATGGATGGCAGAGAACTGCCTAAAGCTTAATTCAGGCAAGACTGAGGTCCTTCTATTTGGAAAGGATACTAGCTTTTGGACCCCAGGCTGGTGGCCAGACTCGATGGGCTCTCTCCCCACGCCTTCAAAAAAGGCAAAAAATCTAGGGGTAGTTGTGGACGAGAGACTAACCTTCGGGGATCAGGTCAATGCAGTAGCATCTTCAACCACTTACGTGCTTAGAACAGTGAGGAAGGTAATGCCATTCCTACCCCCGAGTAGTCGACAAACAGTGGTCACAGCCTTGGTGTTATCCAGGCTGGACTATTGTAATAGCTTGTATTTGAATATCCAACAGAAAAGTCTGAACAAACTACAGCTGCTGCAAAATGCAGCAGCAAGACTTCTGACGGGTACACCCAAATTCTCACCCATCTCCAATGGATTAAGGAATCTCCACTGGCTTCCAATACGGAATCGAGTGCGTTTTAAATCCCTATGCATGGTCTTCAAAGCCCTTCATGGCAAAGGCCCAGACTACCTGAACCAGCTGTTCCACTGGTACATTCCGAACAGAGCACTTCGCTCGTCAGGTGCCAAGCTGGTTTCGGTTCCACTCAGAAGGACTGCTTTGTGGGGGGGCAGAAGCTTCGCTGTTAGCGCAGCGAAGGCCTGGAAAGCCCTGCCTTTTTACCTTAGAGATGCTACGGATCTCTTAAATTTTAGGAAGGGCCTAAAGACCTGGCTCTTTTCTGAATAACTCCTCCCTTCTTGTTTTTTGCCTCAGGATGCATTTGCTAGCGCCAGGACACCCATGGGTAATCGCTGCGCTTTATAAAAGTTATTAACATAACATAACAGACTCATGGTGAGGTCAGCTGGTAAGTCACTGTGCTATGAACAGCCAAAGAATGGCAAAGCTAGGTCAGGATAAAAATACATAACAACTTTGGTGTTGTACGGATAGACAATGGAAATAATCTCGGCTAATCACTAGCAAGTACTGAGAGTAGTGCTGCCTTCACTTGAATATTGGCAATTTCCATTTGCTGTAGAGAGATCTAAGAAGCAAAATTATGTAACGTTTCACTTTGAGGATGATTAAAAAAATTCCTGATAATTAATAGTCGTTACTCAATTCTTTTGTTTAAATATTCCTAGGTGTAAATACAATTCGAAAGTAAAATGCTAAATATATTTTGAAAGTGTGCATCACTCTTGGAAGAACACTCGTGAAAAGAGATCACTGTTGAGTTGATGAGGCTACACTGCTTTACATTAAAATCTATATGCTATATTTATTTTGTGTATCACCTGTTTCAAACATGGCTGCTAAGTAAGAAACTCAACATAAAACATACCAAAATCAGTGGCTTAACACAAAATGACAGTGCCCCTTTGCAGAATGTCTGAGGGGCCACTGAGCCTCTCACATCTCTAAGATATTTATAGGCCTGGGAATGAACGAGTGGTTGGCCCCTGCACAACAGGGGCCCGAGTTATGCCCCTGACCATAAGCATGAGATTTCGAAGTATTTTCGTGAGAGGCATGCACCATCCTAATAATCAAACACAAATTCAATATCGGCACCTGTGGTATTTCTTATATTGCATTGCATGTTTACCACAGTTGAGGATAATATGACTGTCCTTTAGTTGGTGTTCTGCTGCTCAACCCTTGAGAAGATTCTAGAAAAGCAGCAGTATTGGATATTTTTCCTTTTTGGAAGCCATTGATATGTGATAATTAAAGAGCTGGGCTAGTGCTAGGACAAAAGGATTGACTGGTTATTGAATAAAAAAAATGCTAGATGCTACTCAGAATGAGCCCCACATTTTATTGGTAGCTTCATCATGCTGTCATTACTACGTTAAAAGGGAAACAAAGTCACAGCAAGTGGATCTTTGCTATACTTCAAAAATACCAGACCTTACTGGGACATATGAATTCAGTAGAACAATAAGAGACACTTGGGAAATGAAAACTGGAGACAATCTAAAAAGTGTCACGCCAGGGCAGAAAGCAGGTTGAGGGACAAGAAATTAAGCAATATTTCAGAAATCAATTAAAAGAGCATTTGTAAAGATATTCTTACAGAAGAAAACAGATAGAAGGTAACTCACGGAGCATTAAAGGCTGCAATGCTTTTCACATGGATAAGTTTGTTAACACACCAGCTATAATCTATACAAACCAAATGGGTACAAATTTTTTATTTCAGTTAAGCATCTCAAACTTCTATCCTTTTTACGTTGAGAAGAATAAGTTACTTATCTTAGGTAACTCTTTTTGGTGGATAATCAATCTTTCACTGACACTCAGCGACAGTGATCTAGGGACATATTAGTACCTCAAAAATCAACTTCGAAGAAAGAGAAGGCCGACGGGCAATGAGGAGTCTGTGGTTAGATAGAATAGCCATCAAAAAGATTATTACAAAGATATCTAACCTATTCTTCTGATGTGTACTCCTCTGAACAGATTCCACACTTGGTTCATTGATAGCAAAGGAGAGGGTATAGGGAGTGAACTTTACACTAGAAAGTGGTGCAGGACTGAGTGAGGAAATGATCCTCTCAGCACACTTATGAATCAATGCAGTAGTGCAAGATGAAAGAAGTGACAGGTGCTCATTTGGTTTCTTGGCAATTTTCAAAACCCCAACACCCCAACTTAAAGTAGTAGTCGTGGTGTTTGCTCTGGTGGATTCAGTAGTTAATTTGTGCCAGTTGTTACAGGTGGGGCCCACTGGCACTTACTTCTCTGCTCACAAGATTTATCATCACATCTCCCTCACTCATCCCACTGCACTCTGCCTGCCTACCTGCACTTTTCTCTTTGCCGGGACGAGCACCAGGATAGATTGAGTGCCTTGGCCTGGGTTGGGGAGAAAACTGCAGGTACAGTGAAGTGGGACTTTTTCATTAATCACTGAACAGTGGGGCTGGGTATATTTTAACTTAGTTTCAGTTTGAAATGAAATCTCTCCATGGTCGCACAGACCTGTGTGACATTTTATTTCAAAATGAAACTAAGTTAAGTAGACAACGTGGTCAGCAGTGGACCTCTAGCAAACTGCTGGTGCACACCTGTCAGCCGGGCTGTGAATGATTGCCCATTATGTTATCTAAGCGAATCCTGGGGAGGCTGAAGCCATGAAAGCTGGTTTCTACTCCCATGGGCGATATCAGAAATTTAAATGGTGCAGCAGTGCTCTGTGTTTATCACAGACTTCTGCTCTATTTTAAATGCTTATTTCTGTGTGGACATTTAACAAGTTACGCAACTTCATTAATACGCTTTCTGGTGCATACTCTTAGCTCCCAGATTCTTCATGTTAGAATACTCCAGAGGCACCAGCTTGGATCCGGACAACTGTTCTCCACATTCTGGCATGTGGCTCCGCAAGTAAGAGAGAGCAGCCACATAATAAGCATCATCCCTGTGCGTGGATATCAGTTCCTTGTCTTCCCTTTGCCTTCAGACACGGAGCACAAACAAATGTTATCAGTGTGCTGAATACTAACTTACGAGCTTTTCAGATGTTAAAAAGAGGCGACTCCACAGAACGCAGAGGAGGGAGGACAGCAATGAATCTGCATTTAGGTAGAGTATCCACTAAACAGAGCGTTACCGAAGGCAAGTAACTTGTTTTTCTGACAAAAACTTCTAACAGTAGATTCCTCATCGTAGAATAGAAACCATACAAGTACCTCCCAAGGTACAGGTCTGTGGAAAGGACTCGGATAAAGTCCTGCAGAACTCAGCAGGCAAAATGCCCATCCTGCTGAACCTGGTTGCCAAGGCAGTAGTGCTTAGAAAAAGTGTGATCTGATACCCATATCCTAGCAAAGCCCGACAGATGTCAAGGACAGGCACGCCGTGTGCCAATGCAGTGGTACCAGTCTTAGTCCTGGTGGAATGGGCTCTCAAAATGTCCAGAGGGTGCTTCTTGTCCAATGCGTAGCAAATCTTAATTCATAGGACTAGCCCCTTCAACAAGGTTCTCATCTGCACAGCCTTCCTTTTCTTTGCTACGGAGAAACCCTTAAACAGTTAATTGTCCATTCAATGGTCCTTTGTACGATTCATGTAAAAGATTAAAACCCTTTTAGGGTTCAGCCAATGAAGCCTTTCCGCTTTCGAAAGGTGAGGGGGAGCAAAGAACACTGGCAGACTGGTGGATTGCCAAACATGGGATAGTCATGACATTTGGCAAAAGTGCTGCTCAAGTTCTGAGCATCAACTTGTATGGGAAAAAGGTGGTATAAGGCACATGCAGCGAAAGTGCCTGAAGTTCACTCATGATATCTGTTGATGTAATCACAATGAGGAAGACAGTTTTTGTAGTCAGGAGTCGCAGCGAACAGCTATGCGTCGGTTACCAAGGGTGTACAGATGAGAAACATCAAGACCAAGTTAAGGTCTCAGTGTAGCATCACAAATAGTTTTGGGAAAAAAGTGTTGAAAACCTTTAATAAATATTATCACAACACGTGCTCTATACAAGGACAGTTAGTATTGCCCCAAGAATAACCTTTAATAGTACCCACCACAAGGTCTTGCTGGGCCAAAGACGAAAACAAAACAACGTTTGACATCTTTGCTTGCAAGAAGCCAGTCTTGCAAACGCCACACCAGGCCACACATTTGTCCCAGCACTCTGCGTAAATGGATTTTGTCAAATGGCACCTTGTGGCACAGATGACACACAATTTCATGCAGCAGATCAGATGTGGTCTAATGCAGCTGCTGAACCTCCACACAGGTAGGTGTAGATAATGCAGATTTGGGTGGAGGCCCAGCCCTGCCCTGTTACTGAGAAAGGAGGTCGTTGCAACGTGGTAGCCTTGAGGACAGATGCCCAGAATGTCGAGGTATCGCACTCCAGTGGCTCATTCGATGTCACAAAGATTACCTGGGCCCAGTCGTTCCTGATCTTCTTCAGAACTCTGGTTAGGAGAGGCATGCAGGAGTCCTATGTTCCATTCCAGAGTGACAGCATCTCCGAATTAGCTTTTTTTTTTTTTTTTGCAGAAACTCCAATATGCAAAACATTTGACAATGTGTGTTCTCGACATAAAGAACGATGAGCGAAAAGATCTAGCCAGGGTCCGCCCACTGAAAGAAGACACCCTGCTGCACCTCAGGATATAGATGCTACTTGTGATTTGCCAGACACCGCCTGCTAAATTCATCCGCTCTGGCATTCAGGGTCTCTGCCAGGTGGTTCGTGATCAGAAATATTCCATGATGTTCCAGCCACATCCAGAGGTGCAGAGCCTCCTGGCACAGGATCCAGGACATCACTCCAACCTGCGTTTTGCAGTAACACATGACAGTGATCGTGTCCATGAGAACCTGCACCAGACTTACCTTGATGAATGGCAAAAAGTCATTCAGAGCCAGATGAATGGCACGCAACTCTGGCAGATTAATGTAGAGCGGCTGTCCTCAGAATGTCAGAGTCCCCCTGATCTCCTCCTACCCGATGACCCTCCCCACCTTAGAAGGGGCGCATTCGTTACCACCGTCAGCTCTGGGTTAAGAAGGGAGATGAGCCTGCTTCTGGACCAACTGCAATCGACCAGCCAAAACTGCAGATCTCAAGCCGTCTTCTGAGACCTGAATGACTTCTGTCAGATAGCCTTTATGCTGGCCCCATTGAAACGTCCAATTCCATTGAAGAGCCGGCATGTGCCCCCTGGTATAGCTGACAAGGAGGATGCAGGAGGCCATGAAGCCTCAGAGTTACTGTCACAGGGATCAAGCTTGAAACATTGGTATCATAGCCCGAATGTCCTGGACTTGTTGCGGTGGATGGAGAGCCCTGAACTCAACTGTATCCAAATTTGCTCCAATGAATAAAAGCCTCTGCAGAGGAGTCAGGTGGGACTTCGGCTCAATGATAGTGAACCACAACAATGTCAAGAGGTGGTCTATGAAGGACTGTGGCGAGCCCGCCTTCAACAGCCAGTTGTCAAGGAAAGGGAATTCTGATATCTCTGACCTCTGAAAATGAGCTGTGGCCACCGCCATCACTTTCGTGAACACCCAGGGGGAGTGGGGAGTCACTGCTGAGGCCATAAGGGAGCACAGCAAACTGAAAATGCTTCTGGCCTACCTTGATCAGCAGATAACATTAGTAGGCCTGCAGGATGAATATATGAAAATACGTGTATTGCAGATTCATGGATGCCAACCAGTTGCCTGGGTCCAGAGGAGACAAAATCTGGGCAAGCATGACCATTTTGAATTTGTCCATCTGCAGGAAGGCATTCAGGGGCCAAAGGTAAGAAATAGGACTAATGCCCCCATCCTCCTACGGAATGAAGAAATCGAGAGAGTAACAAACTCCTCCTATTTCCGAGGAAGCTCTCAATGGCACCTTTGGAGAGCAACAGCTGTACCTACTGTAACAGTATGGAGAGGTGCTCATCAGAAATACACTCTGGTGTGGGAGAATTAGTGGGCAGGGCAGAAATTAAAGGTAGAGCATAGCAATCAGGAACTAGTTGTAAAACCCATCTGTCCGACGTGATGGACTGCCTACCTGACCCAGCAAAAAAAACGGCATTAACTGAGCGTAATGCTAGACTCACAAAAAAAAACCCTGAGCTTTCCAAAAGCCTCAATCCGCTTGAATTCTATTTCTGAAGAAGTGATTAGAAATGAGTTAGGAGTGATGGTCTGCATGATAAGGCTCTCTGGGGTAGGGTGCTTGGGGAGAAAATCTGGATCGCAAGAACAAGGCGTTGACCTGTAGCCATCAATGAGGACATCATTAAATGGAAGAAATGGTTCAGAAGTTGCTGCCCAACGCTGAAAGATTAACATAATGACATTTATTTTGGTTTCAACAGAGAGTAGCTGTAATTCTAGTGTATCAGCTGCCATCTGGACAGCCACCACAAACGAGGCACTCTTCGATTAGTGGCCCAATTGGTGAGTCAAACTCTGTCTCAGGTAAGGTGTCAAGCCCTCTGACATTCTGTAAACCAATCTATAAGGAATCGCCAACGTAGTGAGTGGGAAGCAAGCCATCCCCATCAACATCTTAGGGTGCCCCCAGCTCTGGCATAGGACCAGAGTTAAGGTACTGGAGCCTCTGCTAATCGGTGTGACGCGGCTGAGGCATTGGGTTAGAGTCTGGTGTCATGACTAACATTGTGCTTTTGCAATTTCATAGAGCGATAGTGGTCAGTCTCTAGCAGAAGCTGGTTCTGGGTCCAAAAATGGTGTCGGCACCAAGTCTTCTTCTGGTGTCAGTACCAGTAGCAGTGACCGGTGTAGATCTCCGGGCCAGAGTAGAAGTTTGCCCTAGAGTTGATATGGTGCATGAAGTGGGACCCAGAGAGAGAGACACTGTGGGATGGACCCAACAGCAGTGATCAGACTGAGAGCCCCTGTGGTTCCATGGTGCCCAAAGGCGCACCAGAGGGAGCTTGAAGTACAGTGAACAATTGCAGCATGGCTTCCTTGAAGGCCTTGATCTGCTGCGGAAGGCCTTGATCTGCTGCGGAATACAGTTGCGACCAGCTGAGGAATCAGTTCTGTGGCCAGAGACCTTGAAGGTGTGCAACTAACATATGGAACGGTTGTGCCTTCTCTTTGCAATCTGAGTGGGTGATAGAGTCCAGTCCCGCTTTGCTTTCTTATGCTTGCTCATGGACTCCGATTTCCCGGAGGTCTTTGAGCGTGAAGTTGAGCAGTTGTGGAAACAGCTGAGAACCTGGTCCGCACCCTGGACCGGGACTTAACGAAGGCCGCAATAACTTCTTGTTTTCAGTAACACACAGAAGGTGTACTTATCGCAAGTCATGGCCTGAGCCCAGATATCAATGACACAGCTTGTGCGGATTGCAGCACTCTTTTGCTGGTAGAAACTATCCAGGTGCAAACTCCTCACCTTTTGAATATGTCCCCAGGCATCAGACTGGATCCGGAAACTTTTTACCACTACATCTGCGTGCCGGTAGGTGGCACCTGCAGCTCTGCACGGACTCCGTTCTACTCCGGAAATGATGTGTGGAGTCTAAATAGGTGCCCTTCCGCACGCTGACATCAGTTGTTTTTTAGTGTGCCCGCAGACGCAGAACCCCAAAACCAATATGGTGTGAAAAGTGTGCAGATTCCTAGACTTGGGATCTTATTAATGATAGAGTCCAATCACAGAATGGGGGGGAGAAATCGGTGAGGAATCTGCAGCTAGGGTGTCTACCAGAAAAGCGTTACAAAGGTAAGCAATTTGTTCTTCTGATAAGAGACTTCGACCCGCAGATTCCTTCCCTTTTGAAAAGATACCAAAGCAGTGGGTCTTTGGATGGACTCAACCCAGAAAGTCCTGCAGGACTGAGCAGGCAGAATGTCCCTCTCTGCAAACTTGACTATTCAGACAATAGTGCTTTCTGAACATATGGAGGGACACCCAAGTAGCCACTTGGCAAATGTTCAGGACAAGGACTCCGCGTGCCAACACAGTGCTATCAGTTTAGGCCCTGGTAGAATGAGCACGCAGTCCTTCTGGAAGCTGTTTTTTAGCCAATGCATAGCAGATTTTTATACATAGCACAATCCAGCTGGAGATGTTTCTCTTCTGCACAGCCTTGCCACTTTTCACTCCAAGGAACCCCAAAAAAAGCTGATTGCCCACTCAGTGTTCTTTGGTACGATCTATCTAAAAGCTTAATGCTCTCTTGGGGTCCAAGTGATGGAGTCTCTCCTACTCCTTAGAGGGGTGAGGCGGAGCACAGAACGCAAGCAAGGTGATGTTCTGACTGACGTGGAACGCTGTTACAGCCTTAGCCAAGTAAGATGTCGTGCTCACAAAATTAGCTTATCAGGGAAGGAGGTGATGTAGGTCAGTTTGACACAGAGATTGACGCTCACTCACATGCCACTGTTATGGTGACGAGGCACACTATCTTAAGGGTGAGAAGCCGCAAAAAGCAGCTGTAATGTGGCTCAAAAGGAGCGGAACCCAGCAATATTGTAATATTGCCTTTGGGTTATTTCTACAAGCCAGACGCTCAAGCCACCTGGGCTCCTATTAGGGCCTCTAATGTTCCTGAGGGAGTGCACATGCAGTACCAACAGGGTCTGATAGGGGCCCTGTGAGTAGGGTTAGTTCTTTTGGTATACCTACATACAACCAATTTGATGCATGCCCTTGCAAACATAGATTGATTTTTCAGAGAAGAGAATGGATTCCCTCAGGATGATTTTGAGAGGAGGTGAATTTGAGGGTTTGTGATAAAACAGGGAGGCCGATTAGCGAAGGAGTGCATTTGAACACCTTACAAACTAACCTGAACGTACTTAGCTGGAATATTGCAGGATTAAGCTCACTACTAGTGGACAAGCGGGGGCTGGACCGATGTAAAACATATGGGATAGTGTGTTTACAAGAGACCTGTGATATAGATGGGATTTTGTTTATGGACTGGTTCATCGCCTATCGAGCTAATGCCATGGCTTTCCCCCATGACAGAGCGAATGGGGGCTTGGCGACGTTCGTAAGTCTAAGGTTAGATTGTGTCACAGAGCAAATAGGCTTTGACTCTGGAATTATTCTGGGAGTGCTACTATCCTTCCCACATAAGATTAGGGTCTTGATTATTAATATTTATAACTCACCCTCTACAGATATAGCATTGGAGAGGATGTAGCCTTGCGGCTAGGGCGGTCGAGGTAGACGCTGGGAAACAGAGTTCGAGTCTCGGCAATGACGCTCAACATTCTGTGATTCTGGGCAAATCACTTAATCTCCCCGTGCCTAACAAAAAGGAATGTGTTCTCATGTAACAAAACTGGTGCTATGTAAAGCGCTCTGATACCCGATATCTTCGGGTCTAGTTTGCGCTATATAAAACTCTAAAAAAAATAATAATAATTGGACGTAGAGTTAAGAAGATTCTGTGAAAAGACATTGTTAGAGTGGTCTTTTTCACCTATAATTTTATTGGTAGGGGATTTTAATTTACATCCTTGTGATGCCTGTGCTGAGAATAGGAGGGATCAAGGACATAGTGAGGCCTCCGAGCAGATTCATTTTAGGCATTCAGGTCAGGGAGATGATTTAAATCTTATGGTCTCAGAATTTAATCTTATTAATCTTCTAACTAAAGAAGAGGTAACAATACAACTATTGATTATATTTTTGTGTCTGCACGCCTGATTCCATTTCTGGTGGGATTTAGAACAGTTTGGAGTGTCTTCAGTGATCACAACCCAATCATGTCAGAGTTTGGTTGGTATGATTTTATGGCCAAGACCTCCACAGTTTATAAAGACCACCTTACACATAAGGCGCAAGGTAGACGTATTAGCTGGGTTAAGGTCATTCCGGAGGATTATTTGAGGAATTTGGTACAGGTGTGTAGCCGGGAATTTGAGGTGTGTTTGAATACTGACTCCCTTGATCAAGCCATTGTGGACTCCTTCTTTAGCATTTGCACAGAAGTCCAGTTAGCGTTGACTAGACATAATACCGGGACAGTTAGTTCTGGACCTAAATGTTTCAATAAGAGCTGTACAAGGGCTCACAAAGATATAAAGACAGCCCTCAAACAGAAGCCAAGGTCGACAGGAGCAGTAAAAGCAGCTAGAAGGGGGTATGTGTTGGCTCGTAGGAATCGAATAAGCGCCTTGAAGAGAGAAGCATGAGGCACAAGTTACTAACTTGTGTAACGATATATCTGTAAGAGACAGTAGTTAGTGACAGATTCCTTACCTTAGAATATCCCCAGGCGTCAGGCTGGATCCGGAAAGTTTTTTGCGTAGCAGTACCCTTGCGCGTCGGTAGGTGGCGTCGTGCGGCTCCGCGTCTGTCGTCGGCGTCGTGATCGCCGGGAACACGTCGCGGGCAGTACTTAGACGCCGCCCCTGCGCGCTGACGTCAGTTCTGTACACGACTTTCCGCGCCAGGAACGCAGAGCCATGCAAGAAGCTGACATAGGTGTCTGAAAAATACTAGGGCCCTGAAAGGGATGTCCTTAACCCTAGAAATCAGTTCGCAGAACGGGGAGGATGGGTGGGGCGGTAAGGAATCTGTCACTAACTACTGTCTCTTACTGATATATCGTTACACAAGTTAGTAACTTATGCATCTGAAAGAGACACGTTAGTGACAGATTCCTTACCTTAGAATAGATACCCCAGCAATACCAACCCCGGTGGTGGGTCTGCGAACAAAGATCAGACAAGGAAGTCCCAGAGGACAGAACGGCCAAAGAAGCCGTCCCTCCGGACCTGACTGTCAAGGTAGTAATGCTTTGTAAACGTGTGCAGCGAGGCCCACGTAGCTGCCTGACAGATAACCTGCAGCGGAACACCGCGGCCCAAAGCCGTGGTAGCAGCCGTTGCCCTGGTGGAATGGGCACGCAGCCCAACAGGAGGCTCCTTCTTAGCCAAAGAATAGCAGGCCTTGATGCACAAGGTAACCCAGCGGGAGATGGTTCGTTTGTGCACCGCCCGACCTTTTTTGGCGCCCACGTAGCCAACAAAGAGCTGGTCATCCACCCGGAAGTGTTTGGTGCGGTCGATATAGAAGGAGAGCGCACGTTTTGGGTCCAGACGGTGGAGCCTCTCTTCCTCTGCGGAGGCGGAAAGAAGGTAGGCAAAGTGATGGTCTGCCCAATGTGGAAGGCAGTAACCACCTTTGGCAAGAAGGACGGACGCGTCCTAAGAACAACCTTGTCTGGATGGACAGACAGAAAGGGAGGTTTGCATGATAGAGCCTGGAGCTCACTCACCCGCCGAGCGGAGGTGATGGCCACCAGAAAGGCTGTCTTCAGAGTTAGAAGACGAAGAGGACAGTTATGTAGAGGCTCAAAGGGAGCGCACATTAAAAAGGTAAGAACCAAGTTCAAGTCCCACTGAGGCATCACAAACGGAACAGGAGGGAAGAGGTGTGTAATGTCTTTTAAGAACCTGTTAACAACAGGGGACTTGAAAAGGGAGGGCTGACCAGGGAGCCTGAGGAAGGCCGAGATAGCACAGAGATAACCCTTGATGGTACCCAGGGCAGAACCCTGTTGGGCCAGAGAAAGAAGGAACAGAAGGACCTCAGAAAGAGGGGCAGAAAGGGGGTTCACAGCCTTTGCTGTGCACCATGCCACAAATTTGTTCCACCTGCAGGCGTATACCACCTTAGTGGAGGGACGCCTGGCTGCCAGAATCACATCACAAACTTCGGGAGGCAAGTCGAAAGGAATCAACTGCCGCCGCTCAATCTCCACGCAAGCAGGTGGAGGCTGGACAGGTTCGGGTGGAGGACCGTCCCCTGCTGCTGCGACAGAAGATCCTCCCGAAGAGGCAGACGGATCGGGGGATCTACGCTCATACCGAGTAGCTCGGGATACCAAACTCTTTGAGCCCAGTCCGGAGCCACAAGGATGACTTGGGCCCGGTCGAGCCGAATCTTCCTCAACACTCTGGGTAGAAGTGGTATAGGCGGAAAGGCGTACAACAGACCGCAACTCCACTCGCGACGAAAAGCGTCGCCGAGCGAGTGCCGCCTTGGAAATTCCAACACGCAGAACTGATGACATTGCGCGTTCTCTTCGGTGGCGAATAGATCTAACCAAGGCTCTCCCCATTGTAGAAAGAGTCCTTGCGCCACTTCCGAGTGAAGACGCCATTCGTGATCCATCATGCACCTGCGGCTGGAGTTCGTCCGCCCTGGCGTTCAGGGAACCGGCCAGGTGTTGAACCATCAGGAACATGCCCTGATGTTCCAGCCATGTCCAGAGGCGCAGAGCCTCCTGACAGAGGGTCCACGACCCCACCCCGCCCTGTTTGTTGCAGTACCACATGGCGGTGGTGTTGTCTGTGAACACCTGCACAACCTTCCCTTTGACAGAGGGAAGGAATGCCTTGAGTGCAAGTCGGATCGCCCGGAGCTCCAGAAGGTTGATATGGAGCCGGGACTCCGCCGGAGACCAGAGGCCTCTGATCTCCGCCTCTCCCATGTGACCGCCCCATCCCAGAAGGGACGCGTCCGTCACAACTGTGTGCTCTGGCTGGGGAAGGGAGAGGGATCTGCCCATGACCCATTGCCGGTCCGTGAGCCACCACTGCAACTGTTTTGCAGTCCCCTCCGAGATCTGGACGTGATCGGACAGGTTGCCCTGGTGTGGGCCCACTGGAACTTCAGGTGCCACTGCAGAGCCCGCATATGCCATCTGGCATGATTGACCAGCAGGATGCAGGAGGCCATGAGGCCCAGCAGCCTCAGGGTCATCCGTACCGAAACCCAGGATAAAGGCTGAAAGATCGGAATCATAGCCTGAATATCCCGGACTCGCCGTTCGGGAGGATAGGCCCGAAACTGCGTCGTGTCCAGAACTGCTCCGATGAAAAGGAGCTGTGTAGAAGGAATCAGATGCGACTTCGGCACATTGATGGAGAACCCCAGCGAGTGCAGGAGTTCGGCCGTAGTCTGGAGGTGGGAGACGACTGCCTGGGACGAGCCCGCCTTCAGCAGCCAGTCGTCGAGGTAGGGGAAGACTGAAACCCCAGCTCGGCGCAGATGAGCTGCGACCACCGCCATCACTTTCGTGAACACCCGAGGGGCACTGGTAAGGCCAAAGGGGAGCACGGTGAACTGAAAATGCTCGAGGCCTACCGTGAACCGTAGGTAACGCCGGTGGGCCGGCAGGACGAGGATGTGGAAATAAGCGTCCTGCAAGTCCAACGCTACCAACCAGTCTCCAGGGTCGAGGGCAGTCAAGACCTGAGCTAGGGTGAGCATCTTGAACTTCTCCTTCCGGAGGAAGCGATTGACGTTCCGGAGGTCCAAGATAGGACGCATGTCCTCCTTGTCCTTTTTGGGCACCAGAAAGTAGTGGGAGTAGCAACCACGTCCTACTTCTGGGGTCGGAACATGCTCGATGGCCCTCTTGGCCAAGAGGGCCGTGACTTCCTTCTGCAGAAGCACCAAGTGATCCCCTGACATGCGGTGGAATTGAGGTGGCATGGCTGGGGGGTGGTCTCGAAGGGGAGGGAGTAGCCCCTTCGGACAATGTCCAAGACCCACCTGTCCGAGGTGATGGGACGCCAGTGGTGAAGGTGATGGCGGACCCTGCCCCCTACTGGCGTGCCGTGCACCTGAAAGGAGGGACTAGGAGGGCTTGGAGGCCGCGGACGGGTTGGAGGTGGTGGCCTGACCCGCACGCTGGTTGCCCGAACCGCCACGGCGGTATCCACGTCCTCGGCCACGCGAAGGCGCTTGCTGCGCGGGCCGTTGGCCGGGCTGCTGACGTGACTGGGCGCCCCTTCCGTGGCCACGAAAGGGGCGAAAAGCAGATGAGAGCGGAGGGCGCACAACAGCAAGGCCCAGGGACTTGGCAGTAGCCCGCGAGTCCTTGAAACGCTCCAGCGCATGGTCTGCTTTTGAACCAAAAAGACCGACTCCATCAAAGGGCATGTCCATGAGTGTATTCTGGACATCACCCGAAAAACCAGTGGTCCTCAGCCAGGCGTGGCGACGCAGCGCCACCGTCGTTGCAAGCGATCTGCCCAGCGAGTCGGCGGTATCAAGGCCACAACGTATGGTGTATTTAGCCGCATCTCGCCCTTCCGCAATGGCGCGGGTAAGCAGTGTCTGGACCTCCTCAGAACACTGCGGCAAAACAGTCGCCACCGAATCCCACAGGGAGTGGGTATATCGGCCCAAGAGGCAAGCGGTGTTGACGGACCGCAAGCCAGCACTGGAGGAAGAGAAAGCCTTCTTCCCAAAGTGGTCCAGGCGCTTGGATTCCCTATCCGGAGGGGCGGTAGGGAAGGCGGTTTGGGAGGCAGAGGCTTGGACAACCAAGCTCTCAGGGGTGGGGTGTTGGGAGAGAAACAGGGGGTCGCCCGGAGCAGGGCGATGGCGTCGGGCCACATTCCTATCCACAGGAGCCCCCGTGGTGGGCTTGGACCAGGCACCCAAAAGAACGTCAGTGAGTGCATCATTGAACGGCAGCACAGTCTCCGAAGAGGAGGCCGCCGGCTGAAGCACTTCTGTCAGGAGGTTAGTCCTGACGGCCACAGTAGGCAACTGGAGATTCAAGGCTCCAGCAGCTCTACGCAACACCGTTGCAAAATTAGCCCCCTCCTCCGTAGCCACGGGAGGAGACAGCATGACAGAGTCAGGGGAGGTGTCTAGACCACTGGCATCCCCAAGTTCCTCAACCCAGTCCGGGTCAAACTCGCACTGTTGTGTGAGAGGGTCCTCAGACCCCTCCCAGCTCTCCTGGTCCTCCTCAGGTTCATAATATGGAGGAGGAGGGACATTAGGGACCCAAGGTCTCATCGGCGCCGGAACCGGCGTCGGGCGACGTCGGTCCGGCTCCATGTACGGAGCCGGAGAGAACCGGGGAACGACGCCGTCCGGAGCCCCGGACGGCGTCAGGAACGGCACCGGGGACATCGGCGGAGGCGTGGTTAGGTCAACCGGCGTCGATGGGGGTTGCGGCACCACCGGAGCCGGGATCGAGGCCGGGGCCGGAGCTGAGGCCGGGATGAAGGCTGGTGGGACAGGTGACGCCGGGACCAGAGTCGACGGCGACGCCGGAGCAACCCCATCAGGGCCCGCGGGGCCCGAAGGCGCACCGGAGGGACCTTGAGGCCCGAAGAGGCGGGCCATGGCCGACAGGAACTCTTGTACTTGGGCCGGAGCCGCCCCGAACCCGGGAAGGACGGGTAATGCGGGGGTGACTCGACAGGCACGTCCGGGGCCGCGGGGCGGTGCCGACAGGGGCCTCAGCCGAGTCGCGAGACCGGCGAGGCGAAGTCTTAGAGCGATGACGCCGCTTAGACTTCTTGTGCTTCGACTTACCGGAGGAGCGCGAAGACTTGGATTCCGACGAACGATGGGGGCTCCGCGACCGGTCCCTCGACCTCTCCCGTGACCGGGGCTTGGTGCGGCGCGGAGCCGACTGCCGGACCTCGAGCAGCTTTCGAGACCGCTCTCGCAAAGCCTTCGGATGAAGTTTCCGGCAGTCAGGGCACGACTTCGTGTCGTGGTCTCGGCCGAGACAGAAGAGACACTCTAGGTGCGGGTCCGTGATGGACATCATGCGGGCACAGACCTCGTAGGGCTTAAAGCCGGGCATCCCTACGACACCTTAGGAGTCGTGAAGACTCGTAGAAGAAAACAGTGAAAAAATTCACAAAAAAGTAGTCAAAAAGTGACTAGGGCACTGCTCTTCCCGGATCTGCGCTTACTGGCGCGGAAAAATAAGAACTGACGTCAGCGCGCAGGGGCGGCGCCTAAGTACTGCCCGCGACGTCATCCCGGCGATCACGACGCCGACGACGGACGCGGAGCCGCACGACGCCGCCTACCGACGCGCAAGGGTACTGCCACGCAAAAAACTTTCCGGATCCAGCCTGACGCCTGGGGATATTCTAAGGTAAGGAATCTGTCACTAACGTGTCTCTTTCAGATATAAGCTCATGGAGGCTTGTAGCTCTAGAGACAGTGCAGCCTTCTGGAATATTGTGAACTAACCATTATTTACTGAGGGAATAGTCCTGAATCTGAGCTTAGCTATACCTGCACATTAGTGGGTAGCTCACTTTAGTTATCTATATGAGGGTAACAGTGATTCTAATCTTATTGCATCTCCGGCCAGAGAAACAAATGTTTATTTTGAGCTGGAGGAGGTGACGGAAGGTATAATGGCACTCACACCTCGGAAGGCGCCGGACCCGGATGGGGTACCTGGAGACCTTTTTAAATCATGTGTAGGCCTTTGGGCCCCATTAATTACACAACACCTGAATGTGGTAGCACAAGGCCATATTCCTTCTTCATGGAAGCAATCAGTTATAGTTCCTATTTTTAAGAAAGGGAACCGAGCCGAACCAGCGTGCTACCGTCCAATCTCCCTGATAGACGCGGAAGTAAAAGTGCTGGGTAGGGTCTTGCTTTAGCGATTAATGGATTGGGCAAACAACAAGAAAATCTCGTCAGAAATTCAATTTGGCTTCAGACCGGGATAAGGTACTATAGAACAAAATTTGAATTTATATCTCTTAGTTAATAAATACACATTGGCCAAAAGGGAAAGCATACATCTAGCCTTCATGGACCTCAGCACAACATTTGACACAGTGGTGAGATCTAAACTGTGGACTGTGCTGAGGGACATGTGGGTGGATGAAGCCCTAGTGGCTTTTTTGAACGATCTCAACACGGGGCTTGAAGCCTCCGTAAGATACAGCTGATCATGGGAATGCACTGTGCACTTTCAGTTAGGGAAGAGGGTCCGGCAGGGCTGTATATTAGCCCCTATGCTTTTTGTCTTATATATCAATCAACAATCAATTAGATCAGTCTTTAAGGGAACATTGTAAAGATGTACCGAAGGTAGGAAATAGAATGGTTCCTGCTTTGGTGCATGCGGACGATTCTGTTCTTATTGCCCGTATAGCCAATGGTTTACATTATTATTTTGATTTTATGGAAAATTTGGACCTGAAAATTAATTATACCAATCGTATACTATGATAATGTGACACAAAAATACCAAAACTAAAACCCATATAATAAAGGATCACTACATAGGAAAGGTGGCAAAGTTTTGTTACTTAGGCATCTTGCTGGATGAAAAATTTACCTGGCCTGCTTCACCCTGTCATTTGCGATTCTAATCAATGTAAATGTTTACCCGATGTGCATGCAATGGCAAATGTTATTATACTGTCTATTGAGCTTTTCAATAAAAAAAGAGTTTAAAAAAAAAAATTGACCTGGGATCCATTACTGAAATCAGATATTCAATCTTTTAATAGGGTCTCTCACAGTACTGAGGCCTCCCCCAGGCCATTAGGCCATAGCCATATAAAGACTTTATTACACCTTTATAATACGAAGTGTGTTCCAACTGTATCCTTTGGAACGGAGATCTGGGGATATAAATCTTGCCTTTCCATACAAGTGGCTGAAAACAAGTTTTTTTGAAGACTGTTACGGATTCCTCAGAGTGTACCAGCAGAAACAGTGCATGAGTTGGGAGCAGGCTTTATAGCAGATTATATACATTTGCGCCTCATACTCTTATGGTTCTTGATATGGGTCAAAAGCGAGATAGAATTCAATAGGAATTATTTTGAGAGATTGTTTGAATATGGAATATAGTTAGCACATACCTTGGGTAAGTTATATAAAAACTACTCTGACAGATTTTGATAAACCCGATCTCTATAATTCACCAGAGTTAATCTCCAAATCAGATATTGGATGGGTTAAGGGAGCATTTAAGGCGTGTACCCAAGAAATAAAAACTTTAGGCTCCCAGCATGAACACTGCTATATTCATTATGTGATGGTGAAATCCATGAATACAATCGAACAGTATTTAACATTGGATATGCCGGTTTTGCAAAGAAGATTTTGAACATACTTTCGTCTGAATTGGTTTCCTCAGCTATTAGTGGGATGGCATAAGCCATCAGACCCCCCTATTTGTACGTGACATGACCTCTGCACTAGACACTTTACATATTGTTCTAATTTGCTCTAAATGGGCCGATCTGTGAAATAAGTATATTGAATTTTCTGCTGTGTTTATGAATTTAATGATGCTTTTATATACTTTTTATTGTGCTTTTATAATTGCTTTTGCTAACTGAATAAAGACATTCTGACTGAGTGCACATCAGAAACGAAGAGGAAGAAAACAAATCGTAAAGCTTTCAAAAAAGTGCATAACAACTGGAGACTTAAACAGTGAGGGCTGATCCGGCAACCACAAAAAACCTAGAGAACTGAAAGGTACCCCTTTAACTGTGCCCAGAGCAAAGCCTTGCCAGACTAACGACAAAACAAACAAGTTACTTACCTTCGGTAACGATGTATCTGTAAGAGACATATGTTAGTTATAGATTCCTTACCTTAGAATTACCCCCAGGCGTCAGACTGGATCCAGAGAATTTTTTCTTAGCAGTACCCCTGCGCATCGGTAGGTGGCGTTGGTCGACTCCGCCTCCGTCGTTGGCGTCGTGGTCGCCGGAATGATGCCGCGGTGTCTACTTAGACGCCGCCCCTGCACGCTGACGTCAGTTCTGACACGACTTTCCACGCCAGAAGAGCAGAGCCATGCAAGACACTGACCACTGGTGCACATAACTAGTCCCTAACCCTAGAAGTCAGTTCACAGAACAGAGGAGGATGGGTGGGGCAGTAAGGAATCTATAACTAACATATGTCTCTTATAGGTACATCGTTACCGAAGGTAATTAACTTGTTCATCTGAAAGAGACTGTTAGTTATGGATTCCTTACCTTAGAATAGATACCCCAGCAATGCCAACCCCGTGGGTCTAACTAAGTTCACACCAGAACATCCTGGAGAAAATCCTGGAGAACAGAACGGCCAAAATAGCTGTCTCTCCGGACTTGGCTGTCTAGGCAATAATATTTAGTGAACGTGTGCAGGGATGCCCACGTGGCCGCCTGACAGAAGTCAATGAGTGGGACTCCACGTCCCAAGGCAGTAGTAGCTGCCTTAGTCCTGCTGGAGTGGGCACGCAGTCCCTCTGGAGCTTCCTTTTACGCCAGGGAATAGCAGATTTTAATGCTTAGGACAACCCATCGAGAGATGGTGCGTTTTTGCACACCCCGACCTTTCTTGGCGCCCACATAGCCAACAAAGAGTTGATCGTTCACCCGGAAATTTTTTGTGCGGTGTAGATAGAAAGACAGCACATGTTTTGGGTCCAGACGGTGGAGTCTCTCCTCCTTGGAGGGGTGTGGAGGTGGGAAGAAGGTGGGCCAAGAGATGGTCTGTCCTATATGGAAAGAGGTAACCACTTTTGAAGAAAAGAGGGCCTCGTGCAAAGGACTACTTTGTCTGGATGAACAGCAAAAAAAGGAGGTTTTGAGGACAGAGCTTGAAGCTCACTCACTCTGCCAGCAGAGGTGATGGCAACAAGGAAGGCAGTCTTCAGAATAAGGAGTCTGATAGGGCAGTTATGTAGAGGCTTGAAGGGAGCACACATAAGGTACGTAAAGACAAGATTCAAGTCCCACTGGGGCATTATGAAAGGAGACGGAGGAAAGAGATGAGTAATGCCCTTTAGAAATCTATTTACAATAGGGGACTTGAAAAGAAAAGGCTGATCAGGAAGGCGAAGAAAGGCAGATATGGCCGAAAGGTAGCCTTTAAGAGTGCCCAGGGCAGAGCCCTGCTGGGCTAAAGAAAGGATAAACAAGAGTACCTCCGAAAGAGGGCAGAAAGGGGATCCACAACCTTTGCTGTGCACCATGCCACAAACTTGTTCCATCTACAGGCGTATACAGACTTCGTTGAGGGACGCCTGGCTGCCAAGATGACATTACAGACTTTGGGCGGAAGGTCAAAAGCTGTCAACTGTCGCCGCTCAATCTCCACGCAAGGAGGTGGAGGCTGGGCAGGTTCGGGTGGAGGACTGTCTCCTGCTGCTGCGACAGAAGATCCTCCCGAAGAGGCAGTCTGATCGGAGGATCGATGGCCATGCTCAAGAACTTGGGGTACCAGACTCTTCGTGCCCAGTACGGAGCCACAAGAATGACTTGGGCCAGGTCACGCATGATCTTCTTCGGCACTCTGGGCAGAAGTGGTACAGGCGGAAAGGCGTACTTTAGACCGCCTTGGAAATTCCAACGCGCAGAACTGCTGACACTGTGCGTTCTCTTCGGTGGCGAACAGATCTAACCAAGGCTCTCCCCACTGCTGAAAGAGACCTTGCACCACCTCCGAGTGAAGACGCCATTCGTGATCCATCATGCATCGACGGCTGAGCTCGTCCGCCCTGGCATTCAGAGAACCTGCCAGGTGTTGAACCACCAGAGACATGCCCTGATGTTCCAGCCATGTCCAAAGGCGAAGAGCTTCTTGACATAGGGTCCACGACCCCGCCCCGCCCTGTTTGTTGCAGTACCACATGGCGGTGGTGTTGTCTGTGAACACCTGCACTACTATCCCTTTGATAGAGGGAAGGAATGTGCCAGACGAATCGCCTGGAGCTCCATAAAGTTGATGTGGAGGCCGGAGACGAGAGTCCTCTGATCTCCGCCTCTCCCAGGTGGCTGCCCCATCGGTCACCACTGTCAGCTCTGGTTGGGGAAGGGAGCGGGATCTGCAGCTGACCCAATTGACGTGCAGTCCCCTCCGAGATCTGGACGACGTCGGAAAGATTGTCCTGATGCTGTGCCCACTGGAACTTCAGGTCCCACTGCAGAGCCTGCAAATGCCACCTGGCATGATCCACCAGCAGGATGCAGGAGGCCATGAAGCCCAGCAGCCTCAGGGTCATTCTCACCGAAATCCGGGATAGAGGCTGAAACATCGGTATCATAGCCCGAATATCCCGGACTCTATGTTCGGCAGGATAAGACCGAAACTGCGCTGTATCCAGAACTGCTCAGTTGAAACGGAGCTTCTGAGAGGGAGTCAGGTGTGACTTCGGCACGTTGACAGTGAGCCCCAGCGAATGCAGGAGGTCCGCCGTAGTCGGGAGGTGGGTGACGAAAGCTTGGGGTGAGCTCGCCTTCAACAGCCAGTCGTCGAGATAGGGGAAGACTGGAACCCCTGATCTGCGCAGATGAGCTGCGACCACCACCATCACTTTCGTGAACATCCGAGGGGCGCTGGTAAGGCCAAAGGGGAGCACGGTGAATTAAAAATGCTCGTGGCCTACCGTGAAACATAGGCAACGCCTGTGGGCTGACAGTCGGGGACATGGAAATATGCGTCCTGCAAGTCCAATGCTACCATCCAGTCTCCGGGGTCGAGGGCAGACACGACCTGAGCCAACGTGAGCATCTTGAACTTCTCCTTCCGGAGGAAGTGGTTGAGAGCCCTGAGGTCTAAGATGGGACGCAGGCCTTTGTCCTTCTTGGGTACCAGTAAGTAGTGGGAGTAGCAACCACGACCTACTTCTGGCACAGGGATCCTTTCTAAAGCTCCCTTGGCCAAGAGAGCTGCAACTTCCTGACGGAGAAGAGTCAAGTGATCCTCCGACATGCGATGGAAGGATGGTGGCATGGAGTGAGGGGTACTCTCGAAAGGGAGGGAGTAGCCCCTTCGGACTATCTGCAAAACCCACCTGTCCGACGTGATGGTGTGCCAGTGGGGGAGGTGATGGCAAATCCTGCTGCCCACTGGTCTCTGGTGACCCTGAAAGATTGGACTAGGAGGGTTTGGAGGCTGCTGCAGGGGGGTTATGGATGGACTGGCCCGCCCGCTGGCCCCCAGACCCGAGAGGTCGCTGGGTCCCACGACCGCGGCTACGCACAGGTTGGGCAGCTTGAGTTAAACGGTGGCTAGACTAGGTCAAACGTGATGGGGGCACCCCTTCCGTAGCCACGAAAGGGGCGAAAAGCAGACTGCGTGGGGCGAGAGGTCGCCGAGAGGCCCAAGGATCTGGCCGTAGCCCTAGAGTCCTTAAAGCGCTCGAGCGCCGAGTCTGCCTTATCATGGAAAAGGTGACGGCCATCAAAGGGCATGTGAAGTAGGTGGATTGGGCATCCCCAGAAAAACCAGACGTCCTCAACCAGGCGTAGCGCCTCAAGGCTACTGACATGGAAACCGTTCTGCCCTGTGAGTCGACCGTATCCAGCCCACATCTGATTGTGAATTTGGCTGCGTCTCTACCCTCTACCACTGCGCGGATGAGAACAGCCCGGGCCTCCTCCGGGCGCTGTGGCAGCACCTGCCCAACCATATCCCATAATGTATGGGTATAACGGCCCAAGAGGCATTCACAGACCGCAGCACTAAGCTGGCGGAAGGAAACATCTTCTTCCCAAGATGGTCCAGCTTCTTGAATTCCCTATCTGGGGGGAGCAGTAGGGAATGCGCCCTTAGAGGACGAAGCTTGGACCATCAAGCTATCGGGGATCGGGTGTTGGGAGAGGAAAAGTGGGTCAGCCGGGGACAGGCGGTGGCATCGGGCAATCATCCTGTCCACAGGAGCCCCTGTGCTGGGCTTGGACCAAGTGCCCAGAAGGACGTCCGTGAGGGCTTCATTGAAAGGCAGAAGGGGTTCAGAAGAAGCCGCTGCCGGTTGAAGAACCTCTGTCAGGAGGTTAGTCTTGACTGCCACTGTAGGAGGCTCCAGGCCCAAGGCCTCAGCCGCTCTACGCAACACCACTGCATATGACGCTCCCTCCTCCGTAGCCACGGTAGGGGGAGAAAGCATGCCAAGGTTTGGGGAGGTATCCAGACCACTGGCCTCGGCCAACAGACGGGGAGAAGATGAAGAGCGTCGCTGCTTCATCGCCTTCTTCTAGTGCTTCGACTTACCTGAAGACCTCGAAGACTTAGAAGATGAATAATGGTGGTGGCTCAGCGACCGGTTTCCGAGACCTTCCTCATGACCGGGACCTTGAGTGACGCAGAGCCGGTGCCGGGCCTTCAACAACTTTTGGGACTGCTCCCGCACAGACTTTGGATTCATGGCCTGGGAGTCGGAGCACGACTTCGGGTCGTGGCTGCGCTCCAGGCACCAAAGGCACACGAGGTGGGGTCCATAACCGACGTCAGGCAGTTACAGGCCTGGCAAGGCTTAAACCGGGTCTGTCGATGGGACATCCCTTGTACACCAGGAGTCGGAAGACTAGAAAAAAAGAATACGACAAAAGTTGTGAAAAAACGTAGTAAAATAATGACAAAAGGGGTAGCTCTTTCCGGATCTGCGCAAGGCTGTCGCGGAAAAAGAAAGAACTGACGTCAGCGTGCAGGGGCGGCGACTAAGTAGACACCGCGACGTCATTCCACGCAAACCACGACGGACGCAGAGTCGACCGACGCCACCTACCGACGTGCAGGGTTACTACTAAGAAAAAATTCTCCGGAAGCAGTCTGACGCCTAGGGGTAATTCTAAGGTAAGGAATCTATAACTAACAGTCTCCTTCAGATAAATAAAACGTCAGATAACTTTGCCTGGAGGGGGTCTATCTGCAGAGTACCACAACAAGCCACAAAATTGTCCCAATGAAAGGAGTATACATTTTTTGTCGAGAGACGCATTGCTGCCAGGATGACATCCACCACCTAAGGAAGAAGGTCGAAGGCGTTGTGCTGTTTCAGATTAATCTCCAAGAATGAAGGTGGAGATTGGAGAGGCAACCTGATAGGAGGACAGGTGCTCAAGCCCAGGAGTTCTTGACACCATACTCTCCTTGCCCAATCCTGATCTACTTGGATTATATTCTTGAGAACTCGTGACAGGAGTGGTATCAGCATAAAGACATACAGGAGCTCGAGTTCCATTCAAGGTAGAACGAATCTCCAAGTGAGAGACGCCTTGGAAGCTCCAACACACAGAAGTACTCACATTAGGCGTTCTTAGCAGCAGCAAACAAATCAAGCCAAGATTCTCCCCAAATATTGGAAGAGACCTTGTGAAACCTTCATCTGTAACTGCCAATTGTAGGCGTCTAGGTGCAGAAAGCTGAGCTCGCCCGTCCTGGCATTCAATTATTCTGCCAGCTGGTTCACCACAAGGAAACTTTCTTTGTGATCCAGCCATTTTCAGAGGCAAGGAGCTTCCTCGCACAGGACCCGTGACCCCACGCCGCCCTATGTGTTCTAGTATCACATGGCATAGTGTTGTCCATGAGCACCTGTACAAGCCTCCCCTTAATGGATGGAAGGAAGGCTTTCAATGCCAAGCAGATGGCCCTCAGCACAAGAAAGTTGATATGGAGCAGGGACACTGCTAGAGAGTTCAGAGGCCTCTGATCTCCACCTCTCCCAGAAGCCTTCCAAAACCCAGAAGCAATGCATCAGTCACCACTGTGAGCTTTGGGTGAGGTAGGGAGAAAGGAATGGTGCTGACTATCATGGTCCAGTAACCACCAGTGCAGTTATTGTGTAGTCTCCTCTGAAATCTGAACGTGGACGGAGAGGTCCCCTTCATTTTGGACCCACTGAGACTTCAGATCCCACTGCAGAGTGCTTGATCACCAGAATGCAGGAGGCCATCAATCTCAGCAGCCTCAGAGTCAAAACTCACTGAAATCTAGGACTTTGGCTGTATGATAAGAATCATAGCCTGAATGTCCTGGACGCTCTTACTCGGGGCAATGAATGAAATTGAACTGTGTCCATAATGAAGGGGAGCGTCTGAGAATGAGTCAGGCGTTGATAGTGAACCCCAAAGGTGACAGGAGGTTTGTCGTAGTCTGGGGGTGGTTGGCAACTGCCTGGGACGAGCCCACCTTCAACAACCAGTTGTCAAGGCAGGAGAAGAATGGAACCCCTGACCACCGAAGGTATGCTTTCACCACCGCCATCACTTTCATGAACACCCAAAGAGCACAGGTGAGACCAGGGGGGGGGGCACAACAAACTTAAACAATGCTCCTGCTCCACCACGAAGCGCAGGCAGCGCCGATGGACCTGCAGGATAGGTATATAGAAATAGGCATCCTGCTGTTCCAATGCCACGATCCAGTCTCCAAAGCAGAGGGCAGACAAAACCTGGGCCTATGTGAACATTTTGAATTTCTCCTTCCAGAGGAAAGTCTTGAGAGGGCGCAGGTCTAAAATAGGACAAAGGCCTCAGTCCTTCTTAGGCATCAGAAAGTTTGGGAATAACAACCACGTCCTACTTCTGGTGCAAGCAACATCTCAATAGCCCATTTGGCCAAAAGAATTTGCACTCATGCCGTAAAATAGAGAGATGATCCTCTGGGGGGGAAGGTGGAAGATCTGGCCGCGATAGAATGAAATATAGGGCATATAACCACTAAACGATTTGCAGGACCCACCTGTCCGATGTTATGGTCTGCCAATCCGGCAAGAAACATTGCATCCTGCTTCCCACCTGTAGGAAAGTGCATTTTTTGACATGGTCACCACCACCTTTTGCCATAGTACTGATGCTTTTCGACAAAGTGCACTGGGTCCCTGCTAACCAGGTCCCTCCCCCCGCCCCCCTCCTGGGCCAGTGCGCTTTCCCTTAAAACAAGGTAAATGTCTAATTGTAAAGTGGCAAGGACTTTAGCATCCCTGTAAGTCTCTAGTAAATAGTACCCCTGGTACCTAGGGCATGGATACTAAAGAAGGTCCCTATGGGCTGCAGCATGTATTATGGCACCCAAAGGGACCCAGACAAAAACTGCATGCCAAAGCAGGATGCATGAAATGGGGCAAACCATGTTGAAAACACGACATGGCACACTCCATGTGTGCCACGCCAAGGTACACTGCATATATTTTATGTAAGTCACCCCTACAGCAGATCTTGGAGGGGTAAAGTAGGGTGCATTATATTATATGTGAGTGTCCATCTGCATGAGCACATAGGCCCCTGTGATGTCTAGTTCCATTACTAGATATTGCAAGTGATCAGGTAGCCATCTTGAGGAGATGTACTGGGCACTGGTCATTACGAGTTACTTAGCTACATGATGGCTGCACTGAAACCAATTGTGTTTGGTATCAAACACCTCGCATAATAAATCTGTACTGATGTCAGTACTAGATTTATTATGACGTGCACCCAGAGGGCACTTTAGAGGTGCCCCCTGAAAACCTATTAGTCCTCTTGTGTGCTGGCTGCCTGGTATCGTCCAGACTGCCACCACAGACTAGTTTCTGACTTTCCTGTAGGGGAGTCTTCACTCTCAGAGGCAAGAAACAATGCCTGCTCTGGAGGAAGGTGTTCACAAGTACTCCAGCAGGATGGCTAGTGAATTAGCATGTCAAGGCCAGAGGCTTCAAAGCCTCTGCACCTTAGATATGCTACAACGGCTTCCCCCCAGACCTGGGGAACGCCACCCCCTGCCCTCAGACCCATTTGGACCAGAGCAGAGTCAGGAAAGTAGTTAGTCAGGAGGCGTGTCACACTTTCAGGTTAAAGGAATTCACATAGAAATAACATGTGAATCACTGGTCAAAATAAATGTGATGAATTGTAAAAATCAAAAATTTGAAACATTGTCACAGTGAGAATATATTACTTAGAGTGGTGCATGCCTTGTCCAAGTCATTAGAAGCAACTTGGTCTTCTTTCTTGCATAGTACGTGCATGGGCAGCAACCAGAAGGCGAAGCACACTGATCGTTTTCTTGATTTTCAGAGTGCATTAATGTACAAATAATTGGAGTGGACAATCTACACAAAGCCTTTACCTATCTAATGTTTGTCTACATCTAGATTGGAGCACCCTACATTAATCATGTCTTTCGAAGCCACTGCAAACATAACAGAGAATCGCGCAATCATCCAAGCATACACTGCTGAACAAGCAACAAAAATATATGGTCTTATACAAGAAGCAAAAACTTTCAATGTAGAAATGGGTTCGATTACACAGCAGTTAAAACAATTGGAGCATTTAACTTGTCATGAGCTTAATGAACGACTACATGCTTCGACTCTTATACAATACCACAAAGTGAAATGAATACCGTGAGGATTGAGGCTAGCTATCAAACCAATGCTCTATAGATTGCAACATAATAGAGCATTTATGGAGAAATGGTACGCGATATTAAATAAATGCTCACTGGACTTAATTCTATTACTGATAGAAGAACTTTTGCGAACCATCCATGAATTAGAGGAGGAAATGGATACCGTCAAATGTGAACTATCCAACAGAATGGAAGAAGGCAACTGCAAACAATTTTTGGAGGATCTCAATCATAAAATTGATACCTACGGGAAAGAACTACAGGAACCAAACTAAGAAAATTTAAACGAGATACGATCGACTACAAGTTGAATGAAACATACACTTGGGCAGAAGTGCATGCCCAGAGAAGATTGTCCAAAAAGACCAACACATCATCTGAGGAAAGTGTAGTGTCTGATACAGATATTCAAACATGACGAGTGCCTTTAAAAACGTTCCCACCCAGAGCAGACACTACACAAGGTTCGATTATGGTTAAAGACAGCAGAGATCAGACACCCTTGGTCTCTTTTTTGTCCCAATCCCCAGATTTGGGGCAACCACCAGATCAAACTCAAGACAAACAGGCAGTTATCTTGTAGAAGCTAAGTTTAGATAACAATGTTGGCATCCATTTTGTATAACTTGGAGAGGAAAAGGAGAAAGAAAAAACAAAGAAGGGTCTCAGAAGTCAGAACAAAGTCTAGTGATTAACATCTCATCTACTCCACTTTCATCTACCCAAACAGCAGTGCTTAATAAAGGAACCTCTTTTGTCCCCACCTATAACAGCACAGCACTTGAAAATGAAATCGCGTTTTTCAAATTTATAAGGATTCTTAGATTAAGGAATTTTTTGGGGAACATAATACCTGTACAGGAGAAACAACATGATACCACAACTCTTGAGTTTAAGCCGACAAGTACTTTTTTTGCTCCAATTTCTCATAAAATCCTGGATGCGTTTCAACAGCTTGTATACAAGCAGAGTCTTGGCCTTCTTTCTTACACTTTCAGACTAGGCACACCCCTAAGGTGGGCCACCTGAAATGGACAGCCAAGGAAGGGTTTCACCATTTTGAATTTGGTGAACCTGGAACTCTGGGTCAGGTTTATGCCCGTTCTCCCCAAGAAGTGGTCATATAGAGGGTGTAGTCACCCCAGGGGTAAGGAGCCCATTGGCTACTACCCTACACTCCCTTAAACGCCCCTAAATTCAGTATTTAGGGGTCCCCCCGACACCAGGATACAGATTAGTCTACTGAGAACTGAAGGAAGGACAAAGAGGAGCCGAAGTCATGAAAACAGAGGTCCTGCACCGAAACTGTCACCAAACCCTGCCTGGCTGCTTACACCGCGAGAAATCACAAAGACCGACTCGTCCAGAAGATGAACAGCCTCCTGAAACCCTTGTAGCACTGTTCTTACCTTCAACAGCCAAGCAGAATCTCCCTTGGGGTGAAGGAGCCATACCCCTGCATCTGCAGGCACCGACTGCATCGACCCGGTACTTCGTCTTGCTGGCCATCGGACCCACAGAGGGAGCAACTCGCCAGGAAGAGGTTGTACTGAGTCCAGGAGGCCAGCCCCATTGCTTTCACAAATTCTCAAAACGCTAACCTCACCCAGAGCCTCTCAGCATCCATACCCTGAGTACCGGAGCCCTTGCAACTACCAAGACATACTACATGTCCAGTCCGGACACCACCGACGCCAACACCGACCTGCCATTGAGGGACTTCAGGATCCATGAGATCTTTATTGAGAGTGGCCCTGCTGTCCTGTTTTCTCTCCAGGCCGTCAAAACCAAGTGAGAGCCTCTAACTACAGAGACCCACCGGACAAAACACCTCTGCTCCCGGGCCACCCAGCCCTTGTTCACGTAAACCAGATGTGTCCCTGTGTTCCAGAGACCCTCAAACACGAGCCCCCCTTTCGGTTCTGCCGGACTTGTCCCCGAGTCCCCCTTGCAGCCTTTCTTTTTCAGGTACTTTTGCCATTGACTTTACTGTGTAGCGCTCAAGGCTACCAACGCGACCAGCACCTCTGCACCCGGACTCCCCAAGGCAGGTAAAACCGAACTGCTGATGGTTTCTTGGACCTTGGCCCCTAAGGACCTTAAGTCCCAAATGGCATCCTCAAGAATCACTCACAAGTATATGTATGCTATATGTATGCAGTGTATGTTTCTTCCATAGGATAAAATTACCGCGTTCGAAGCTCATACCTCAAAACCGTTATTCAGCTGTATTTTTCTATTTCTACAAACATCTATAATTCCGAAAGTACTTACCTGATTCTGATGATCTTGGTGTCTAAAAATATATATAAATCTGTGCTATTTTTCTAAATTGGTCTTGAATTTCTTCTTGAGGGGGTGTCTCATTTAATGACTCTGTGTGTACAACAAATGCTGAACACTACCCTCTGATAAGCCTAAGTTGCTCGACCACACTCCACAAATAGAGCACTTGGGATTTTTAATTTAAGCCCTGTAAACCAATAAGGATCGTCTGTACTTTTTTCATGGTTCGTCCCTAACATTGGCACTACCACGTTAAAAGCCAGCTTCCTACACCACCGGGTTGCTGTACTCTGCTGAGGGTATATGTAGGAAAGTAGGATCTGCTTTCATGGTCACCCCCACTTTTTGCTGGTGTCATTTTTTTTTCCTGACTAGTTTGACTGGGATCGTGCTAATCACGAACCCAGTCTCTGTGCTTCTTCCCTAAATTGGACATGGTGAGTACTTAGGTCAATTCCAGATTGGCTACTGGTGAACCCCTGTAAGTCCGTAGTATATGGTACCAAGGTACCCAGAGCATAGGTACACCAGACCTGACTGTCAAGGCTGTAGTGCTTCGTGATCGTGTGCACTGATTCCCATGTAGTAGCCTAACATTTTCAGGACAGGCATTCCAAGACAGTGATAGCAGCTTTACCTCTGGTAGAATGAGCCCGCACACCTTAGACCATCCATATCTGATCCTAATGCACAAGTTACTAACTTGTGTAACGATATATCTGTAAGAGACAGTAGTTAGTGACAGATTCCTTACCTTAGAATATCCCCAGGCGTCAGGCTGGATCTGGAAAGTTTTTGTGTAGCAGTACCCTTGCGCGTCGGTAGGCGGCGTCGTGCGGCTCCGCGTCCGGCGTCGTGATCGCCGGGATGACGTCGCGGGCAGTACTTAGACGCCGCCCCTGCGCGCGGACGTCAGTTCTGTACACGACTTTCCGCTCCAGGAACGCAGAGCCATGCAAGAAGCTGACATAGTTGTCTGAAAAATACTAGGGCCCTGAAAGGGATGTCCTTAACCCTAGAAATCAGTTCGCAGAACGGGGAGGATGGGTGGGCGGTAGGAATCTGTCACTAACTACTGTCTCTTACAGATATATCGTTACACAAGTTAGTAACTTGTGCATCTGAAAGAGACACGTTAGTGACAGATTCCTTACCTTAGAATAGATACCCCAGCAATACCAACCCCGGTGGTGGGTCTGCGAACAAAGATCAGACAAGGAAGTCCTGGAGGACAGAACGGCCAAAGAAGCCGTCCCTCCGGACCTGACTGTCAAGGCAGTAATGCTTTGTAAACGTGTGCAGCGAGGCCCACGTAGCTGCTTGACAGATAACCGGCAGCGGAACACCGCGGCCCAAGGCCGTGGTAGCAGCCGTTGCCCTGGTGGAATGGGCACGCAGCCCAACAGGAGGCTCCTTCTTAGCCAAAGAATAGCAGGTCTTGATGCACAAGGTAACCCAGCGGGAGATGGTTCTCTTGTGCACCGCCCGACCTTTTTTGGCGCCCACGTAGCCAACAAAGAGCTGGTCATCCACCCGGAAGTGTTTTGTGCGGTCGATATAGAAGGAGAGCGCACGTTTTGGGTCCAGACGGTGGAGCCTCTCTTCCTCTCTGGAAGGATGCGGAGACGGAAAGAAGGTAGGCAAAGTGATGGTCTGGCCAATGTGGAAGGCAGTAACCACCTTTGGCAAGAAGGACGGACGCGTCCGAAGAACAACCTTGTCTGGATGAACAGACAGAAAGGGAGGTTTGCAAGATAGAGCCTGGAGCTCACTCACCCGCCGAGCGGAGGTGATGGCCACCAGAAAGGCTGTCTTCAGAGTCAGAAGACGAAGAGGACAGTTATGTAGAGGCTCAAAGGGAGCGCACATTAAAAGGTAAGAACCAAGTTCAAGTCCCACTGAGGCATTACAAACGGAACAGGAGGGAAGAGGTGTGTAATGCCTTTTAAGAACCTGTTAACAACAGGGGACTTGAAAAGGGAGGGCTGATCAGGGAGCCTGAGGAAGGCCGAGATAGCACAAAGATAACCCTTGATGGTACCCAGGGCAGAACCCTGTTGGGCCAGAGAAAGAAGGAACAGAAGGACCTCAGAAAGAGGGGCAGAAAGGGGATTCACAGCCTTTGCTGTGCACCATGCCACAAATTTGTTCCACCTGCAGGCGTATACCACCTTAGTGGTATACGCCTGGCTGCCAGAATCACATCACAAACTTCGGGAGGCAAGTCGAAAGGAATCAACTGCCGCCGCTCAATCTCCACGCAAGCAGGTGTAGACTGGACAGGTTCGGGTGGAGGACCGTCCCCTGCTGCTGCTACAGAAGATCCTCCCGAAGAGGCAGACGGATCGGGGGATCCACGCTCATACTGAGTAGCTCGGGATACCAAACTCTTCGAGCCCAGTCCGGAGCCACAAGAATGACTTGGGCCCGGTCGTGCCGAATCTTCTTCAACACTCTGGGTAGAAGTGGTATAGGCGGAAAGGCGTACAATAGACCGCAACTCCACTCGCGACGAAAAGCGTCGCCGAGCGAGTGCCGCCTTGGAAATTCCAACGCGCAGAACTGATGACATTGCGCGTTCTCTTCGGTGGCGAATAGATCTAACCAAGGCTCTCCCCACTGTAGAAAGAGTCCTTGCGCCACCTCCGAGTGAAGACGCCATTCGTGATCCATCATGCACCTGCGGCTGAGTTCGTCCGCCCTGGCGTTCAGGGAACCTGCCAGGTGTTGAACCATCAGGAACATGCCCTGATGTTCCAGCCATGTCCAGAGGCGCAGAGCCTCCTGACAAAGGGTCCACGACCCCACCCCGCCCTGTTTGTTGCAGTACCACATGGCGGTGGTGTTGTCTGTGAACACCTGCACTACCTTCCCTTTGACAGAGGGAAGGAATGCCTTGAGTGCAAGTCGGATCGCCCGGAGCTCCAGAAGGTTGATATGGAGCCGGGACTCCGCCCGGAGACCAGAGGCCTCTGATCTCCGCCTCTCCCATGTGACCGCCCCATCCCAGAAGGGACGCGTCCGTCACAACTGTGTGCTCTGGCTGGGGAAGGAGAGGGATCTGCCCATGACCCATTGCCGGTTCGAGAGCCACCACTGCAACTGTTTTGCAGCCCCCTCCGAGATCTGGACGTGATCGGACAGGTTGCCCTGGTGCTGCGCCCACTGGAACTTCAGGTCCCACTGCAGAGCCCGCATATGCCATCTGGCATGATTGACCAGCAGGATGCAGGAGGCCATGAGGCCCAGCAGCCTCAGGGTCATCCGTACCGAAACCCAGGATAAAGGCTGAAAGATCGGAATCGTAGCCTGAATATCCCGGACTCGCCGTTCGGGAGGATAGGCCCGAAACTGCGTCGTGACCAGAACTGCTCCGATGAAAAGGAGCTGTGGAGAAGGAATCAGATGTGACTTCGGCACATTGATGGAGAACCCCAGCGAGTGCAGGAGTTCGGCCGTAGTCTGGAGGTGGGAGACGACTGCCTGGGACGAGCCCGCCTTCAGCAGCCAGTCGTCGAGGTAGGGGAAGACTGAAACCCCTGCCCGGCGCAGATGAGCTGCGACCACCGCCATCACTTTCGTGAACACCCGAGTGGCACTGGTAAGGCCAAAGGGGAGCACGGTGAACTGAAAATGCTCGAGGCCTACCGTGGACCGAAGGTAACGCCGGTGGGCCGGCAGGACGAGGATGTGGAAATAGGCGTCCTGCAAGTCCAACGCTACCAACCAGTCTCCAGGGTCTAGGGCAGTCAAGACCTGAGCTAGGGTGAGCATCTTGAACTTCTCCTTCCGGAGGAAGCGATTGACGTTCCGGAGGTCCAAGATAGGACGCATGTCCTCCTTGTCCTTTTGGGCACCAGAAAGTAGTGGGAGTAGCAACCACGCCCTACTTCTGGGGTCGGAACATGCTCGATGGCCCTCTTGGCCAAGAGGGCCGTGACTTCCTTCTGTAGAAGCACCAAGTGATCCCCTGACATGCGGTGGAATTGAGGTGGCATGGCTGGGGGGTGGTCTCGAAGGGGAGGAGTAGCCCCTTCGGACAATGTCCAAGACCCACCTGTCCGAGGTGATGGGACGCCAGTGGTGAAGGTGATGGCGGACCCTGCCCCCTACTGGCGTGCTGTGCACCTGAAAGGAGGGACTAGGAGGGCTTGGAGGCCGCGGACGGGTTGGAGGTGGTGGCCTGACCCGCACGCTGGTTGCCCGAACCGCCACGGCGGTATCCACGTCCTCGGCCATGCGAAGACGCCTGCTGCGCGGGCCGGTGGCTGGGCTGCTGACGTGACTGGGCGCCCCTTCCGTGGCCACGATAGGGGCGAAAAGCAGAAGGTAGCGGAGGGCGTGTAGCAGAAAGGCCCAGGGACTTGGCAGTAGCCCGTGAGTCCTTAAAGCGCTCCAACGCATGGTCTGCTTTGGAACCAAAAAGACCGACTCCATCAAAGGGCATGTCCATGAGAGTATTCTGGACATCCCCTGAAAAACCAGTGGTTCTCAGCCAGGCGTGGCGACGCAGCGCCACCGTCGTTGCAATAGATCTGCCCAGCGAGTCGGCGGTATCAAGGCCACATCGTATGGTGTATTTGGCCGCATCCCTTCCTTCCGCAATGGCGCGGGAAAGCAGTGTCTGGACCTCCTCAGAACACTGGGGCAAAACAGTCGACACCGAATCCCACAAGGAGTGGGTATATCGGCCCAAAAGACAAGCGGTGTTGATGGACCGCAAGCCAGCACTGGAGGAAGAAAACCCTTCTTCCCAAATTGATCCAGGCGTTTGGATTCCCTATCCGGAGGGGCGGTAGGGAAGGCGGTTTGGGAAGCGGAGGCTTGGACAACCAAGCTCTCAGGAGTGGGGTGGACAGAGAGAAACAAGGGGTCGCCCGGAGCTGGGCGATGGCGTCGGGACACGTTCCTATCCACAGGAGCCCCTGTGTTGGGCTTGGACCAGGCGCCCAAAGAACGTCAGTAAGTGCATCGTTAAACGGCAGCACAGTCTCCAAGGAGGAGGCCGCCGGCTGAAGCACTTCTGTCAAGAGATTAGTCTTGACCGTCACCGTAGGGAGTCGGAGATGTAAGGCTCCAGCTGCCCTACGCAACACTGTTGCAAAATTGGCTCCCTCCTCCGTAGCCACGGGAGGAGACAGCATGCCAGTGTCAGGGGAAGTATCTAGACCACTGGCATCCCCTAGTTCCTCTGCCCAGTCCTCATCATACTGACACTGCTGTGCCAGAGGGTCCTCAGACCCCTCCCAGTCCTCCTGGTCCTCCTCCGGTTCAAAATAAGGAGGAGGAGGGACATTTGGGACCCAAGGTCCCATCGGCGCCGGAACCGGCATCGAGCGGCGTCGGTCCGGCTCCATGTCCGGAGCCGGAGAGTACATGGGGACGACGCCGCCCGGAGCCCGGGCAGCGTCAGGAACGGCACCGGAGACATCGGCGCCGGCGGAGGCGTGGTCAGGTCGACCGGCGTCGATGGGGGTTGCGGTACCACCGGAGCCGGGATCGAGGCCGGGGCCGAAGCCGGAGCCGGGATCGAGGCTGGAGGCACGAGCGACGCCGGGACCGGAGTCGGCGGCGACGCCGGGGCAACCCCATCAGGGCCCGAAGGCGCAGCGGAGGGACCTTGAGGCCCGAAGAGGCGGGCCATGGCCGACAGGAATTCCTGTACTTGGGCCGGATCCGCCCCCGAACCCGGGAAGGACGGGTATTGCGGGGGCGACTCCACAGGCATGTCCGGGGCCGCGGGGACGGTGCCGGGAGGGGCCTCAGCCGAGTCGCGAGACCGGCGAGGCGAATTCCTAGAGCGATGATGCTTTTTGGACTTCTTGTGCTTAGACTTACCGGACGACGAAGACTTGGATCCCGACGACCGGTGAGGACTCCGCGACCGACCCCTCGACCTCGCACGCGACCGGGGCTTGGAATGGCGCGGAGCCAACTGCCGGGCCTCGAGGAGCTTTCGAGACCGCTCTCGCAAAGCTTTCGGGTTGAGGGCCCGGCAGTCGGAACACGACTTTGTGTCGTGGCCTCGGCCGAGGCAGAAGAGACACTCCAGATGCGGGTCTGTGATGGACATCATCCGAGCACAGGCGTCGCAACGTTTAAAGCCGGGCATCCCTACGACACCTTGGAGTCGATTCGAAGAAACAGTGAAAAAAATCACCAAAAATGTTAGTCAAAAAATGACTAGGGCACTGCTCTTCCCGGAACTGCGCTTGCTGGCGCGGAAAAAGAAGAACTGACGTCAGCGCGCAGGGGCGCCGTCTAAGTACTGCCCGCGACGTCATCCCGGCGATCACGACGACGGACGCGGAGCCGCACGACGCCGCCTACCGACGCGCAAGGGTACTGCTACGCAAAAACTTTCCGGATCCAGCCTGACGCCTGGGGATATTCTAAGGTAAGGAATCTGTCACTAACGTGTCTCTTTCAGATACAGAGGACTATACACTGCTTCTGCACTGCCTTGTCCTTCTTTGTCCCAGAGACCTGCACAAAGAGCGGATTGTCCACATGCTGTTCCTTTGTGCGATCAATGTAAAATTTGAGCACTCTTTTGTGATCCAAATGATTGAGTCTCTCTTCTTTCCGGCACAAAGAAATTCGGAAGAGTGTTGGCTTGTTTGGCGTGGAAATGTCTCTTCAGTAGGAATGCTGCTTGAGTACTTAACACCAGTTTCTCTGGAAAAAGGTGGTATAATGATGTTGGACTGAGAAGACCTTAAGTTCACTCGTATGGCGTGATATTATTGCAACTAAAAAAAGTGTTTTTAAGGGGAGTCGGTGAAATGGTCAACTGTGCATTAGGTCCCATGAGGAACATAAGGACAACATTTAAGACCCGCTATAGCATCACAAAGGGCTTTGGCAGAAACAATGTTTCAACCTTTCAAGAAAATGCATCACAACAGGTGATTTAAACAAGGAGAACTGGTCCGGCAAACGTAGATCCAATAGTTTGGCCTCCAACAGGTCCGTCTGGCGGGTATCACGCCAAGCCACAAACTCATCCCAGTGCCGGGCATACACTAATATCAAGGAAGGGCACATGGCTGCCAGAATGACATCAACAACTTCGGGAGGAAGGTCAAAGGAGATAAACTGTCCCGGCTCAATCTACACACATTAGGGGGAAGAGGGTGGCGGGGAATAGCCGAACTGGTGCTGAAAGGCCAAAAGAGCAAACTTAGGTTCTGCTCTCCTTAAAGCGCTCCAAGACCGAACAGGCAGGTACCGTAGTAGGGCATGCCCCTTATGGCTACCTGGGCATACTCTCAGAAGCCTGTGGATCACATCCATTTGTGATGCCCGAGCACCACTCTTTTCCCAATCGCCTTTCCTAGAAAATCTGTGTTGTCCAGGTCCAAGCGCATGATAACCTTGGTTCATAAACTTGACCGTATCCCGATCATCACTAATGGCTTGGGCCAAGGAAGCACGCAAGTCTTCCAGGACTGTCGGTACTATCTCACCAACCCTGTCCCAAATGGGTGTAGTGTCCAAGAAGGCAGATAGCATTGACTGATACCAATGCAGGGCTGGCCAAGGAGAACATCCTCTTGCCAATAATTTCCATGTTAGGAGGAGATGTCGAATGACATTTGGGTTGACTCTGCTGGTCGATGCCTGCACCACCAATCTCTCAGGGTTGGATGCGGAGATAAAACGCCGGGGTCACTTAGAGTGGTCTGTGGCAGCGGGTGACCTGTTGATTGACAAGAGGGCCAGAACACGGTTTTGCCCAAGTGCCCAATAGTGTGTCCGTTACTGCCTCGTTTGAGGGCAGAAGAGGTTTGGTCAGTGCCTGAAAGAACTGTGTCAAGATATTTGTTTTCACCTCCATAGTGGGGAGGTTCTGCAGCCATCTGAATCACAGTGGCAAAAGATGTACTTTCTTCTGTAGCTAGTTCAAGGGTGGACACCCACTTCGTATCGGGTGAGGTATTCAACACAGAGGCATCTGTAGATCAATGTACCAATTGACTTCATCATAAACGGGGACAAACTCTTTCCCATACCCTCCACTGTTGTCTCCAAATGGCTGGCTCTTGCCAGAATCCGAGCCAAAAAGCTGGGATATTGTCTGTGCACAACTGCTCAATAGACGGATAGTGTCTGAGGGATTGAGTATTGGCTGCGCCACAACGGGATCCAAGTGCCGACTTGGTCAAGATGAATTTGAGTTGGAGACCATGATGGGTTGTGGCCCCTCTTCCAGCAAGCACAACTGGTGTTGGCATCAATGCCGGCAGGACAGGAGCAGAGTTCTGAGCCAAACTCCAAGCCTACACCTATGCCTGAGCGGAACACGAAGCATGTTCAAAGGTCACAGACACTGCCAAGGGCAGACCCGCCGGCGGTGACCCAACTGAAGGCCCCTGTAGATGCTTGGGGCCCCAATGCTCGCTACCGGGAGCCAGAAGCATGCCAAAGAAGTCCTGCATGCCCACAGAAAGGCTTCAACCTGCTGATATGCTTCTGACAGACCCAGGAACTCGGGGGTGCATAGGGACCAAGGACAGAATTGACTCCTCAGTAAAAAGGGAGAAAGACCTGGGGGTATGGTGGGGCCTTTGTGCGTTCTACAGAGGAGGAGAGTGACAGCGAAGGTGCGAGTCGTGCTTGGACTTCTTATGTTTTTTTCCTTGGACTTACCCAAAGACTTCAACCTCAAAGATAAACTAGCACACGAATGACTTCGGGAGTGGGTCCGCCCTCTCGACTTCGACCAAGAGCAGGACCTCCATAGATTTGCATTCTAGGATGGCCTTTGAATTCATCTAGGCACTGCTGTCACAGGTCTTGGCGTTATGCACCAAACACCATAGAAACTTCCTGGTGATCTTTCACAGCCCTCTGTTTGCGACAGTCCCTACAATGCTTAAGCCCTGTAGTCTTAAAAGGGCGATATGTTCCCTTGCACACTGGAAAATTGTGAAAGAAAAAAAACAATCACTTCACAAAGTGTAGAAAAATTGGAGCACTGCTCTGGATCTGCATCTGAAGTCCCAACGTTGGCTGAACCCTGTTGTTTATGGGGTTGACATTCTCGGTCACAATGTGTAAAAGTAAAAAAAAAAAGGGCTCTGGAAAAATCAAGAAGTATCTCTGTATGAGTGTCTGAAGCGCGCAAAGAAAGTAACTGACGTCAGCACGCATGAGTGGCACTTATATGCGGCTCCGCTTGTTGGTTCTGGAATAGAACAGCATCAATGCCGAGTAGGACATCACCACCTATCAGAGCACAGGAGCATTGCTTTGGCGTTTTCTGGATCAAGCCTGGCGATATTCACATGGTGAGGAATCTGCGGTTATAAGTATCCATCAAAAAATATGTTCATATAGCTGCAAGACTCTTTATTTAAGAGTTTGTTATTGTTCGATATATCAACACTGGACACTGTAAATACTGTTGAGGGAGGGGGCTTGTGTGAAGGACGAAGGATTTAAGTGTGCTGACATCCAAGAACCTGGGTAAGTTTCCTTCTCTTGTGCGGAGTGCTGCAGGAGGCAAATCATTTTCTTTTTTGAACAAACGTCAGGTGCCTCATTATGTAAATTAGACAATGAGAACTACAAAGTTCTGAAAACTCCAGGGTGGCCTCAAACAGATTTACATTATAGATATACACCAGTAAGCGCAGTTTAATTCAGTGTTGAAATTCTGGCATGAAGCTCTGCTAATTAAGCATCCGAGGTTCCCAAGTCATACTTTGGAATCATGGCAGTCCAACTCCCAACGTTCCAAGGTAGGTAAACTGAGTATGATTAAATTGCTCACTGTTTCTTACAGCGCTTAGACATGCCAATATTTTGGTAATGCACAAGTTACTAACTTGTGTAACGATATATCTGTAAGAGACAGTAGTTAGTGATAGATTCCTTACCTTAGAATATCCCCAGGCGTCAGGCTGGATCCGGAAAGTTTTGCGTAGCAGTACCCTTGCGCGTCGGTAGGCGGCGTCGTGCGGCTCCGCGTCCGTCGTCGGCGTCGTGATCGCCGGGATGACGTCGCGGGCAGTACTTAGACGCCGCCCCTGCGCGCTGACGTCAGTTCTGTACCACGACTTTCCGCGCCAGGAACGCAGAGCCATGCAAGAAGCTGACACAGGTGTCTGAAAAATACTAGGGCCCTGAAAGGGATGTCCTTAACCCTAGAAATCAGTTCGCAGAACGGGGAGGATGGGTGGGGCGGTAAGGAATCTATCACTAACTACTGTCTCTTACAGATATATCGTTACACAAGTTAGTAACTTGTGCATCTGAAAGAGACACGTTAGTGATAGATTCCTTACCTTAGAATAGATACCCCAGCAATACCAACCCCGGTGGTGGGTCTGCGAACAAAGATCAGACAAGGAAGTCCTGGAGGACAGAACGGCCAAAGAAGCCGTCCCTCCGGACCTGACTGTCAAGGCAGTAATGCTTAGTAAACGTGTGCAGCGAGGCCCACGTAGCTGCCTGACAGATAACCGGCAGCGGAACACCGCGGCCCAAGGCCGTGGTAGCAGCCGTTGCCCTGGTGGAATGGGCACGCAGCCCAATAGGAGGCTCCTTCTTAGCCAAAGAATAGCAGGTCTTGATGCACAAGGTAACCCAGCGGGAGATGGTCCTCTTGTGCACCGCCCGACCTTTTTGGCGCCCACGTAGCCAACAAAGAGCTGGTCATCCACCCGGAAGTGTTTTGTGCGGTCGATATAGAAGGAGAGCGCACGTTTTGGGTCCAGACGGTGGAGCCTCTCTTCCTCTCTGGAAGGATGCGGAGGCGGAAAGAAGGTGGGCAAAGTGATGGTCTGCCCAATGTGGAAAGCAGTAACCACCTTTGGCAAGAAGGACGGACGCGTCCGAAGAACAACCTTGTCTGGATGAACAGACAGAAAGGGAGGTTTGCAAGAAAGAGCCTGGAGCTCACTCACCCGCCGAGCGGAGGTGATGGCCACCAGAAAGGCTGCCTTTAGAGTCAGAAGACGAAGAGGACAGTTATGCAGAGGCTCAAAGGGAGCGCACATTAAAAGGTAAGAACCAAGTTCAAGTCCCACTGAGGCATTACAAACGGAACAGGAGGGAAGAGGTGAGTAATGCCTTTTAAGAACCTGTTAACAACAGGGGACTTGAAAAGGGAGGGCTGATCAGGGAGCCTGAGGAAGGCCGAGATAGCACAAAGATAACCCTTGACGGTACCCAGGGCAGAACCCTGTTGGGCCAGAGAGAGAAGGAACAGAAGGACCTCAGAAAGAGGGGCAGAAAGGGGATCCACAGCCTTTGCTGTGCACCATGCCACAAATTTGTTCCACCTGCAGGCGTATACCACCTTAGTGGAGGGACGCCTGGCTGCCAGAATCACATCACAAACTTCGGGAGGCAAGTCGAAAGGAATCAACTGCCGCCGCTCAATCTCCACGCAAGCAGGTGTAGACTGGACAGGTTCGGGTGGAGGACCGTCCCCTGCTGCTGCGACAGAAGATCCTCCCGAAGAGGCAGACGGATCGGGGGATCTATGCTCATATTGAGTAGCTCGGGATACCAAACTCTTCGAGCCCAGTCCGGAGCCACAAGAATGACTTGGGCCCGGTCGTGCCGAATCTTCTTCAACACTCTGGGTAGAAGTGGTATAGGCGGAAAGGCGTACAACAGACCGCAACTCCACTCGCGACGAAAGCGTCGCCGAGCGAGTGCCGCCTTGGAAATTCCAACGCGCAGAACTGATGACATTGCGCGTTCTCTTCGGTGGCGAATAGATCTAACCAAGGCTCTCCCCACTGTAGAAAGAGTCCTTGCGCCACTTCCGAGTGAAGACGCCATTCGTGATCCATCATGCACCTGCGGCTGAGTTCGTCCGCCCTGGCGTTCAGAGAACCTGCCAGGTGTTGAACCATCAGGAACATGCCCTGATGTTCCAGCCATGTCCAGAGGCGCAGAGCCTCCTGACAAAGGGTCCAAGACCCCACCCCGCCCTGTTTGTTGCAGTACCACATGGCGGTGGTGTTGTCTGTGAACACCTGCACTACCTTCCCTTTGACAGAGGGAAGGAATGCCTTGAGTGCAAGCCGGATCGCCCGGAGCTCCAGAAGGTTGATATGGAGCCGGGACTCCGCCCGGAGACCAGAGGCCTCTGATCTCCGCCTCTCCCAAGTGACCGCCCCATCCCAGAAGGGACGCGTCCGTCACAACTGTATGCTCTGGCTGGGGAAGGGAGAGGGATCTGCCCATGACCCATTGCCGGTTCGAGAGCCACCACTGCAACTGTTTTGCAGTCCCCTCCGAGATCTGGACGTGATCGGACAGGTTGCCCTGGTGCTGCGCCCACTGGAACTTCAGGTCCCACTGCAGAGCCCGCATATGCCATCTGGCATGATTGACCAGCAGGATGCAGGAGGCCATGAGGCCCAGCAGCCTCAGGGTCATCCTTACCGAAACCCAGGATAAAGGCCGAAAGATCGGAATCATAGCCTGAATATCCCGGACTCGCCGTTCGGGAGGATAGGCCCGAAACTGCGTCGTGTCCAGAACTGCTCCGATGAAAAGGAGCTGTGGAGAAGGAATCAGATGCGACTTCGGCACATTGACGGAGAACCCCAGCGAGTGCAGGAGTTCGGCCGTAGTCTGGAGGTGGGAGACGACTGCCTGGGACGAGCCCGCCTTCAGCAGCCAGTCGTCGAGGTAGGGGAAGACTGAAACCCCTGCCCGGCGCAGATGAGCCGCGACCACCGCCATCACTTTCGTGAACACCCGAGGGGCACTTGTAAGGCCAAAGGGGAGCACGGTGAACTGAAAATGCTCGTGGCCTACCGTGAACCGAAGGTAACGCCGGTGGGCCGGCAGGACGGGGATGTGGAAATATGCGTCCTGCAAGTCCAACGCTACCAACCAGTCTCCAGGGTCGAGGGCAGTGAAGACCTGAGCTAGGGTGAGCATCTTGAACTTCTCCTTCCGGAGGAAGCGATTGACGTTCCGGAGGTCCAAGATAGGACGCATGTCCTCCTTGTCCTTTTGGGCACCAGAAAGTAGTGGGAGTAGCAACCACGCCCTACTTCTGGGGTCGGAACATGCTCGATGGCCCTCTTGGTCAAGAGGGCCGTGACTTCCTTCTGTAGAAGCACCAAGTGATCCCCTGACATGCGGTGGAGTTGAGGTGGCATGGCTGGGGGTGGTCTCGAAGGGGAGGGAGTAGCCCCTTCGGACAATGTCCAAGACCCACCTGTCCGAGGTGATGGTGCGCCAGTGGGGAAGGTGATGGCGGACCCTGCCCCCTACTGGCGTGCCGTGCACCTGAAAGGAGGGACTAGGAGGGCTTGGAGGCCGCGGACGGGTTGGAGGTGGTGGCCTGACCCGCACGCTGGTTGCCCGATCCGCCACGGCGGAATCCACGTCCTCGGCCACGCGAAGACGCCTGCTGCGCGGGCCGGTGGCTGGGCTGCTGACGTGAAGGGGCGCCCTACCGTGGCCACGATAGGGGCGAAAAGCAGAAGGCAGCGGAGGGCGTGTAGCAGAAAGGCCCAGGGACTTGGCAGTAGCCCGTGAGTCCTTAAAGCGCTCCAACGCATGGTCTGCTTTGGACCCAAAAGACCGACTCCATCAAAGGGCATGTCCATGAGAGTATTCTGGACATCCCCTGAAAAACCAGTGGTTCTCAGCCAGGCGTGGCGGCGGAGCGCCACCGTCGTTGCAATCGACCTGCCCAGCGAGTCGGCGGTGTCAAGGCCACAACGGATAGTGTATTTGGCCGCATCCCTTCCTTCCGCAATGGCGCGGGAAAGCAGTGCCTGGACCTCCTCAGGGCACTGGGGCAAAACATCCGCCACCGAATCCCACAGAGAGTGGGTATAGCGGCCCAAAAGAAAAGCGGTGTTAACGGACCGCAAGCCAGCACTGGAGGAAGAAAAACCTTTCTTCCCAAACTGATCCAGGCGTTTGGATTCCCTATCCGGAGGAGCGGTAGGGAAGGCGGTTTGGGAAGCGGAGGCTTGGACAACCAAGCTCTCAGGAGTGGGGTGGACAGAAAGAAACAGGGGGTCGCCCGGAGCGGGGCGATGGCGTCGTGACACGTTCCGATCCACAGGAGCCCCTGTGTTGGGCTTGGACCAGGCGCCCAAAAGAACGTCTGTGAGGGCGTCGTTAAACGGCAGCACAGTCTCCGCAGAGGAGGCTGCCGGCTGAAGCACCTCTGTCAAGATGTTAGGCTTGACCGTCAAAGTAGGGAGCTGGAGACGTAAGGCCCCAGCAGCCCTACGCAACACCGTACCAAAATTGGCCCCCTCCTCCGTAGCCACGGGAGGAGACAGCATGCCAGTGTCAGGAGAAGTATCCAGACCACTGGCCTCCCCTAGACTCTCTGTCCAGTCCTCATCATACTGACAGTTGCGAGTCAGAGGGTCATCAGACCCCTCCCAGTCCTCCTGGTCCTCCTCTGGTTCAAAATAAGGAGGAGGAGGGACATTTGGGACCCAAGGGCCCATCGGCGCCGGAGCCGGCGTCGAGCGACGTCGCTCCGGGTCCATGTCCGGAGTCGGAAGGAACTGGGGACGACGCCGCCCGGAGCCCAGGGCGGCGTCGAGAACGGCACCGGAGACATCGGCGCCGGCGGAGGTGTCGTGAGGTCGACCGGCGTCGATGGGGGTTGTGGAGCCGGGATCGAGGCCGGGGCCGAAGCCGGAGCCGGGATCGAGGCTGGAGTCCCGGGCGACGCCGGGGCCGGAGCCGCCGGCGACGCCGGAGCAACCCCATCAGGGCCCGCGGGGCCCGAAGGCGCACCGGAGGGGCCTGAAGGCCCGAAGAGGCGGGCCATGGCCGACAGGAACTCCTGTACCTTGGCCGGATCCGCCCCCGAACCCGGGAAGGGCGGGTATGACGGGGGCGACTCCACAGGCAAGTCCGGGGCCGCGGGGCGGGGACGGTGCCGGGAGGGGCCTCAGCCGAGTCGCGAGACCGGCGAGGCGAAGTCCGAGAGCGACGATGCTTCTTGGACTTCTTGTGCTTAGACTTACCGGACGAAGAAGACTTCGACGCCGACGACCGGTGTGCACTCCGCGAGCGACCCCTGGACCTCTCACGCGACCGGGGCCTCCGTGGAGCCGAATGCCGGGCCTCGAGGAGCTTTCGAGACCGCTCTCGCAAAGCTTTCGGGTTGAGGGCCTGGCATTCGGGACAAGACTCGGTGTCGTGGCCTCGGCCGAGGCAGAAGAGACACTCCCAATGCGGGTCGGTGACGGACATCATCCGCGCACAGGCGCCGCATCGCTTGAAGCCGGGCATCCCTACGACACCTTAAAGATGGAAAAAACAGTGAAAAAATCACCAAAAAGTATGGTCAAAAATTGACCAGGGCACTGCTCTTCCCGGATCTGCGCTTGCTGGCGCGGAAAAAGAAGAACTGACGTCAGCGCGCAGGGGCGGCGTCTAAGTACTGCCCGCGACGTCATCCCGGCGATCACGACGCCGACGACGGACGCGGAGCCGCACGACGCCGCCTACCGACGCGCAAGGGTACTGCTACGCAAAACTTTCCGGATCCAGCCTGACGCCTGGGGATATTCTAAGGTAAGGAATCTATCACTAACGTGTCTCTTTCAGATAAGCAATATTTAAAAAACTTATTAATAATCCATGGACCAAAGGTGGAGAGAGAAGGGTTAGAGTGCAGTGAGCGTAGGCAGCAGACAAAGGACAGGAGCAGGGTGGGAAGACAGCTTAGAGAGGAATTTAGCGCCAGTATTATAATGGGCCACATCAGTTTCGAAAGAAAGCTCCAGCCTTCTTAGAAAAAAATTGGGCACATGCACTTTTTTCACAAATTAAGCAATGGGTGGAATAAGACCAAAGACCCTTAAGAGGGTCCTTTTTCATCAAGGAACAACAGTTTAATGCAGACGACAATCCACTAGGAAAGGTCAGTATTCTTTAATTCTATCAATATACAAAACTAAAAACATACTGTGAATAGGAAGCCTCTCTTCCTATTCAGATGGATGTGGCAGAGAAAAAGACGTAGGGAGCATGATGGAATGCCATACGTGGAATGTGACACCACATTTGAGAAAATACCAGTTTTTCAGAAAAAAAGGTGGCATACAGAGGCTAACCTGACATCGTTTTCACAGTCAAGAGTCTATGAGAACAACTATGAAGGTGATTGAAAGGAGAACACATCAAAAAATCTTGGCCCCAACCTGCAGCATCATGAAGGGAACAGGGGAAACCTATATGAAAACGCATCACAGTGGATGATTTGAACAATGAGGGATGATCAGGCAAACGGAGGAAGGCAGATAGAATCAAAGCCTTACCATGCCAAGGATAACACAAAAGATGTACACAGCAGGATACCCACATTCTGACATAAATGGGGAGCATGCAATATTACCCGAATGGCCCAATACCCCGGGGATGCCGTTTATTTCCAATAGAGGGGCACAATGATCCAGAGGGTTCCTGCCCTCAGATGCTCTAGTGGAGTTGTGATCTATTTTCTACCACCTGTCAATACAGAGTTCAAAACCATCCTGCTGGTTTGTATTGTTCTTGAGTCATTGGAATTTGCACCCATAATTGGGCTCTCGCTATTAATGCCCAGCTTCATTGTAGTAGCTGAGTTCTCCAATGGCCCACTAGGCCCTCCTCTTATCCCACTGGTGTACCACCACAGCTAGACAGAACTGGTCATTTCTGAGATATGTGCCACTAAAGTTAAATACAGCCAGAAAATGACGTAGTGAGTGCTGACTTTCTACAACTTTGCTCCTTCAAGAGTTGTTTAAACTGTTAAAATCTTTGAAGTCCAGTTAAGTTTTAGACTGCACTTTAACATAGTGTGCCCTCCTGGGTCAACTAACTGGGCCCAGTTTCATTAAATGGACCCACAGACTCTTGCTGGCCTATAGTCATCATTGTTTACCTCACTTGAGTGGGGCCCTTGTAGTTTGGGTGGTCTGTTAAGGACTTTTTTCCTATATCAATAAGAAACTCAGTAGCACTGAGGTGTGTAGATGGCATCGAGCCGTGGAAACTAGAGTCTAAAAACAAAATAGCAACTGCGTAGACCTCTGCTCTATCCACTGATGTTTATATATAAACAAAAGCCTACACCCAAGAAGTCCTGAAAATTACAGATGGCACACAAAAAATGCCTCAGGGCTCAACGTTTTCTCAAAACCCACAGCAAAAACTTACTAAAATATCATACCTCTGCCTCGGAAAGTGCTCCAACCTTTTGGAGTGCCCAGTCTATTTTGATTTCAGCTTAGTCATACTATGCTTCAAAATTACAACACTGGAAATTGAGTTTATTGTGAGCTAATTATTGGGTCATAAGCTGCATTTGATTTTTTTAACCCCTACCACAACCTAGAGTAATCATTGGATGTTGAGTTTCACTACTAAGGAGAGTCCAAAGGAAATAGCTTAGTTATTGAATAGGAATGTCTTAGTATTGTGTCCCGGGTACATCAAGAGTGCAAAAGATTACAGGAAAAAATGTACAGTAGGCACTCCTTACCCCAGGACCGCAAGAAGAGTTATCATCATGCGAAAATTCTCTCCTGTACTTGAGTATTGCACTAGACTTAATTGCTCTAATTGTTGTAGGTGCTGTGTGAGTCGTTTTTGTGCCAGTAACTATCTTTCCATGGTCCGGCTTGAAGTGCAGCTGTCACCAGACAATCATGCGAGAATCACCAGGAGAGGGGCTTTAGCTCCTCCCATGTTAGGAGCCAGTAGTACATGTTTTGATTGGGCAGGAGATGTGTGCTTCCCTACACACAACTGTGATAATTTTGTTTGTTTATTTAGCTGCCTGAGACTGAACTGCCAGGGGAACACAATAGCATTGTAATGCTATTAAAGTGTCTTAGATAACAAAATAATTTATGGTGCTTATCTCGAGGTGCATCACAGATGGGAGGAGAGCGGTCATTAACCTATATGCATTTTTAGGCCTAGCTTGACAGTGCACTGTCACCTGACCTTTAAACCTACAACAATATTATTCTACAGTTCTTTGCTTAAAACACACACACATCTATTCCCATGCTATCTACTTACAGTGCTTCACATTATGTACAACATTCCTTTAAAGCCAGACCTATTGGCATTGCCAATGCTTGCTAATCTATTCAATCTACTCTACTAGCAATGGCAGAGAAGCAATGGGGCCTAACTAACACCAATTTTCAATAATGGCCATAATGGAATGAAGCATGGATGAGCAGTACACAAGAGAAATGGTAAGCATACATACAACAATATATATATATATATATATATATATATATATATATATATATATGTATATATGTATATATGTATATATATGAGGAAATATACAATAGAAGGAGAGGAAGGTGGTCGATATAGTTCGGGGTAGCGATGGTAGGATGTAATAGGAGTTGGCGGGGTGAATGAGCAGTTTTTTCTGAGATAGCGATGTATGGGCTCCTCGATAGAAAATGGGGGGGGGTGCATCTGAGGAAGCTGATTCTTTTAAGAGGGATTTGTTGAGAAGGAATAGTTTAAAGTTTTTCCTAAAGTTTACGTATGATGGATTGTTACAAAGTTTTCGTGGTAAAGCGTTCCAAATTTTGGGCGAATTCCCAGAGAAGGAACAGGTGAGTGGTTTTTTTCATCTTAAAATTGGGTGGGATCAGGAGCAGGGTCTTTGAGCTTCGCGGAGGCTTCTTTTGGGCAGCTTTTTAAAGTTTGTTGGCAAGGTAACTTGGATTTCAAGTATAGAGAGCTGTGTGTGTTATGCAAGCAGTTTTGAATATGCTTCTTGCTTCGATTGGTAGCCAGTTGAGTTTTTTAAGTAAGGTTGTGATGTCGTCATATCGCCTCTCCCCAAAAGAAGTCTAGCCATTGTGTTGAGTGTGGATTTCTTGGATATAAGGTGGATTTTAGAGTACCAGTGATCGGTTCGTTGCTGTAGTCTAGCTTGGAGAGGACTAGGGATTGCACTACAGTCTTCAGATCTTCAAGAGGGATGACGGGTTTGATTTTTTTAAAGGAGTTTTAGCGTGTATAAGGCAATTTTTGCCTAAGTATTAATGTGGTCTTTCATGTTCAGGTTATTGTTAAGAGTAATCCCTAGTGACTTAACCAAGTCAGAAACAGATAGTTTACAGTTTAGTGCATTTAGGTTGTCAAGCCAGTTATGGATAAGATAGGACTTTCCTTCTGGTTGGATGAAGAGGAGTTTCATTTTGCTGGGGTTAAACTTTAAGTGGTTGTTGGTTAGCCTGGCTTGTACCAAGGAGAGAGAGTTGTTTAGGTGTTGGATGTATTTTGGAAGATGAGATTTTGATGACGAGTTGGGTGTCATAAGCATAAAGATGGTAAGTATTTCTGGCATGTTTCAGGATCACTGCAAGGGGTTCCATTTAGAGGTTGAGCAGGGCACAAAATTAATCCTAGGGGGACTCCCTGTGGTACTAATGCTGCTGGTGAGGTGGCATTGTTTAATTTGATTAGGTGGGATCTTTGGTTCAGGTATGAGGTGAACCACTGCAGGACAATTTCATCTGTGCCAGCATGCCGTGAGAGGGTGCTAAGGAGAATGTAGCGGTTAACGAAATCAAAGGCCGCTGAGAGGTCTAGGAGGATTAGGAGGCATGCCTCACCATCCTCGAGGGATCTGTGCAAGTCATCAGTGATGCTCAGGATGGCAGTCTCTGTACTGCATCCCTCCCTGAACTGGGATTGGAAAGTGACATGTAGATTTAACTTATCTATGTGGTTGTTGAAAGACACATTTTTCTATAGTTTTGGCAAGGAGAGGGAGGTTGGTAATAGGTCTGTAGTTATTCAGGTAATTCGGGTCGGCATCTGGCTTTTTGATGAGCTGGGTGACTTCGCGGAGTTTAAGAGAGGCTGACATAGAGCCAGTGGATAAGGAAGAGTTAATGATTTTATTCCAAGTTGGGGTGATGATGTGTCTGAGATTTTTGCTTTTTCAGAGGTATTTTCAGACTTGGTTCAGAATGCATTGTTTTTTAGTTGTAGGGGATTGTTGAAGGAGGGCATGTTGTCTGAGGGGGTGGATTTGGGGGGACCAGTGGTTGAAGAGGTAGCATAGATAGGGCACTCATTAGTAGGAAAGCCATCTTTGGTAGTGGGAGAAGAGGTGGTATTATCTAGAGAGAGTTCGAAGTTTGTTATTGTTTCTGAGAAAAAGTTGGAGAACTCTTGACAACGCTTGGTGGAGACATCAGTTGTAGGATAGAAGAGGTTTGGTGATGTTGTAGAGGTCTTTAGATCTGTATTTGGAGTGGTCGATTTGGGCTTGGAAGAAGGAACATTTTTCTTTGTAGAGGTTTGTTATTATTTTAGGCATTCAGCTTGGAGTAGGGAGAGATGGCTCAGTGAGGGTTGTTTTCTCCAGGTTCGTTCAATCAGTCTCAGTTGTCATCTCTCCTTGTTAAGGTCTTTGCTGAATCAGGATCTGGAAGGGATGGTTCTTGATTTCTTGAGTTTTAGGGGGTCGATGGTGTCAAGAAGTTCTGTCATTTTTGTGTTGTAGTGGGAGGTGAGGTCGTCAGTGGTAGTAAGGTTGGGTGGTGGGAGAATTTAGGAACTGATTAGAAATTCAAGCACTAATTGAAGGAGTTGGTGCATGTTCCTTGCCAAGTGCTTAGGGTGAAAGGTTTGAGTTGGGAGCTTAGGTTGGTTGACATTGAGGTCAAATAGAATTAAGTGGTGGTCAGTCCAGTCGATGGGCAGGATGGAATGGAGGGAAATGGTATTATGGTTGGTGATGACTGTCGAGAGTAGAGCCATTATTGTGGGTTTGCTTTTTGCAGTGTTGAGTGAGACCTTTCAATTCAAGGAGGGTGGATAAGGTGTGTACTGTTATATCGCCAGCATAGTTCAAGTGTAATTTTAGGTCTCCTAGATTAATATCAGCAGAATTCTTCATTGAGCTTAGTACTATTAGGTCTGTTAGACCCTCAAAGAATTGTGATTTCTCACCTGTGGGCGATATACGGCACGGAATTTGATGGGGTGACAGCCTTTGGAGGAGAGATTGACTCCTGGATATTCAAAGGTAGTGTATTCAGATGTGGGGAAGGGTTTTAGGCAAAGATCAGTTTTGCCTACGATAGCTAATCCACCAAAGATACTGTCTTTACAGTTGTGACGAATGATTGAGAAGATTACGTATTTAGTCTAAGGTTCCTCTTCATGTCATTGAGAATCACCACCTGATGATGAAATTCTTTATTGTTGATTAATAAAAATCATTACAAACAGAAGTAAAGAAAAAATCCTTTGGATTACGATAAAAGCTTAATTATACCAATTTGATCTAGCTAAAATCATGTCTTTACATATCGTAGCATATATAATGCATTACATTAAAAATAATAAGCTACATTATATTTTGGTTCCATATTTCATGCTGATTACATAAGACATCACTTAATTTTGGGAATAAAAAAATTAAGAAGTGATCTCGATAGAACGACCTACACTTCCCTAAATTTTAAAATTCATATCATAAATAAAGTACAAAAGTTAAAGTGCACTAATGCACAAGTTACTTACCTTCGGTAACGATATATCTGTAAGAAACATTAGTAGTGATAGATTCCTTACCTTAGAATATCCCCAGGCGTCAGACTGGATCCGGAAAGTTTTCGTCAGCAGTACCCCTGCGCGTCGGTAGGGGCGTCGTGCGGCTTCGCGTTCGTCGTTGGCGTCGTGGTCGCCGAGATGATGTCGCGGGCGCTACTTGGACGCCGCCCACGCGCGCTGACGTCAGTTCTGTACAAGACTTTCCGAGCCAGGAACGCAGAGCCATGCAAGATACTGACCACTGGTGCATTGAAACTAGGGCCCTGAAAGGGATGACCTTAACACTAGATATCAGTTCGCAGAACGGGGAGGATGGGTGGGGCGTTAAGGAATCTATCACTACTAATGTTTCTTACAGATATATTGTTACCGAAGGTAAGTAACTTGTGCATCTGAAAGAAACACATAGTGATAGATTCCTTACCTTAGAATAGATACCCCAGCAATACCAACCCCGGTGGTGGGTCTGCGAACAAAGATCACACCAGAAAGTCACGGAGAACAGAACGGCCAAAGAAGCTGTGTCTCCGGACTTGGCTGTCCAGGCAGTAATGTTTGGTAAACGTGTGCAGCGAGGCCCACGTGGCTGCCTGACATATGTCTTGCAGGGGGACACCACGTCCCAATGCAGTAGTGGCTGCAGTAGCTCTGGTGGAATGAGCACGCAGCCTCACCGGAGGTTCTTTTTAGCCAAAGAGTAACAGGCTTTGATACACAAGACAACCCAGCGGGAGATGGTTCTCTTATGGACCGCCCAACCTTTCTTGGTGCCAACGTAGCCAACAAAAAGCTGGTCATCCACCCGGAACTGCTGTGTGCGGTTAAGATAAAAAGAAAGCGCACGTTTTGGGTCCAGACGGTGGAGCCGCTCTTCCTCTCTGGAAGGATGCGGAGGCGGAAAAAAGGTGGGCAAGGTAATAGTCTGCCCAATGTGAAAGGCCGTAACCACTTTTGGCAAAAAGGAAGGACGGGGCCTGAGCACAACCTTGTCCGGATGGACTGAAAGGAAAGGAGGCTTACAGGAAAGAGCCTGGAGCTCACTCACCCGCCTGGCGGAAGTGATGGCCACCAGGAAAGCAGTCTTTAACGTCAAAAGACGAATAGGACAGTTGTGAAGTGGCTCAAAGGGAGCGCACATCAAGTATGTCAGAACCAGATTCAAGTCCCACTGAGGCATCACGAAAGGAATAGGAGGAAGAAGGTGAGTAATGCCTTTAAGAAACCTATTTACAACAGGGGACTTGAAAAGAGAGGGCAGATCAGGGAGCCTGAGAAAGGCCGAAATAGCAGAAAGGTAGCCCTTGATAGTGCCCAGAGCAGAGCCCTGCCGGGCCAAAGAAAGAAGGAACAGTAGAACCTCAGAAAGAGGGGCAGAAAGGGGATCCACAGCCTTTGCTGTGCACCATGCCACAAATTTGTTACACCTGCAGGCGTATACCACTTTAGTAGAGGGACGCCTGGCTGCCAGAATAACGTCACAAACTTCAGGAGGCAAGTCCAAGGGAATCAACTTCCGCCGCTCAATCTCCACGCAAAGAGGTGGAGGCTGGACAGGTTCGGGTGGAGGACCGTCCCCTGCTGCTGCGACAGAAGATCCAACCGAAGAGGCAGTCGGATCGAGGGATCGATGCTCATACTGAGTAGCTCGGGATACCATACTCTTCGAGCCCAGTCCGGAGCCACAAGAATGACTTGGGCCCGGTCGCGCCTGATCTTCTTCAGCACTCTGGGCAGAAGTGGTATAGGCGGAAAGGCGTACAACAGACCGCAACTCCACTCGCGACGAAAAGCGTCGCCGAGCGAGTGCCGCCTTGGAAATTCCAACGCGCAGAACTGATGACATTGCGCGCTCTCTTCGGTGGCGAATAGATCTAACCAAGGCTCTCCCCACTGCTGAAAGAGACCTTGCGCCACCTCCGAGTGAAGACACCATTCGTGATCGAGCATGCACCTGCGGCTGAGTTCGTCCGCCCTGGCGTTCAGAGAACCTGCCAGGTGTTGAACCACCAGAGACATGCCCTGATGTTCCAGCCATGTCCAGAGACGCAGAGCCTCTTGACAGAGGGTCCACGACCCCACCCCGCCTTGTTTGTTGCAGTACCACATGGCGGTGGTGTTGTCCGTGAACACCTGCACTACTCTCCCCTTGACAGAGGGAAGGAATGCTTTCAGTGCAAGCCTGATCTCCCGCAGCTCCAAAAGGTTGATATGGAGCCGGGACTCCGCTGGAGACCAGAGGCCTCTGATCTCCGCCTCTCCCATGTGGCCGCCCCATCCCAGGAGGGACGCATCCGTCACCACTGTGAACTCCGGTTGGGGAAGGGAGAGGGATCTGCCGTCGGCCCAATGCCGGTCCGTGAGCCACAACTGCAACTGTCGTGCAGTGTCCTCCGAGATCTGGACGTGATCGGACAGGTTTCCCTGATGCTGCGCCCACTGGAACTTCAGGTCCCACTGCAGAGCCCGCATACACCACCTGGCATGATTGACCAGCAGGATGCAGGAGGCCATGAGGCCCAGCAGCCTCAGAGTCACTCTGACCGAAACCCAGGACAAGGGCTGGAAGATGGGAATCGGAGCCCGAATGTCCCGGACTCGCTGTTCGGGAGGATAGACCCGAAACTGCGCCGTGTCCAGAACCGCTCCGATAAAGAGGAGCTTCTGGGAGGGAATAAGGTGCGACTTCGGCACATTGATGGAGAACCCCAGCAAGTGCAGGAGGTCGGCCGTAGTCTGGAGGTGGGAGACGACTGTCTGGGGCGAGCCCGCCTTCAACAACCAGTCGTCGAGATAGGGGAAGACTGAGACCCCTGATCTGCGCAGATGAGCTGCGACCACCGCCATCACCTTGGTGAACACCCGAGGGGCGCTGGTAAGGCCAAAGGGGAGCACGGTAAACTGAAAGTGCTCGTGGCCTACCATGAACCGTAGGTAACGCCTGTGGGCTGGCAGGACGGGGATGTGGAAATAGGTGTCCTGCAAGTCCAGCGCCACCATCCAGTCCTGTGGGTCGAGAGCAGACAAGACCTGAGCTAGAGTGAGCATCTTGAACTTCTCTTTGCGGAGGAAGCGATTGACGTTCCGGAGGTCCAAGATAGGACGCAGGCCTTTGTCCTTCTTGGGCACCACAAAGTAGTGGGAATAGCAACCACGACCTCCTTCGTGCGTCAGAACGCGCTCGATGGCCCCCTTGGCCAAGAGGGCCGCAACTTCCTGCTAAAGAAGCAACAAGTGATCCCCCGACATGCGGTGGTATTGAGGTGGCATGGCTGGGGGGGTAGTCTCGAAGGGGAGGGAGTAGCCCCTTCGGACTATCTCTAAAACCCACCTGTCCGAAGTGATGGTGCGCCAGTGGGGGAGGTGATGGCGGAGCCTGCCGCCCACTGGCGTGTGATGGGCCTGAAAGTTCGGACTAGGAAGGTTTGGAGGCAGAGGTGGCGGGGGTAGTGGTCTGACCCGCCCGCTGGCCGCTTTGTCCGCCACGGCGGAAACCGCGTCCGCGCTGGGATGACTGTTGCGCCGGCCTGTGGCTCTGTTGCGAACCCTGTGGGGCGCCCCTTCCTGTGCCACAAAAGGAGCGAAAAGCCCGTGAGTCCTTAAACCGCTCCAAAGCGCTGTCCGCTTTGTCGCCGAAGAGGCGACGGCCATCAAAGGGCATGTCCATAAGGGTGTTTTGGACATCCCCTGAAAATCCAGTGGTTCTCAACTAGGCGTGGCGGCGAACCGCCACCGTCGTTGCAATGGATCTGCCCAGTGAGTCGGCGGTGTCTAGACCACAACGGATCATGAACTTGGCTGCGTCTCTCCCCTCTGCAACAGCCTGGGCGAGAGCAGGCCGGGCCTCCTCCGGACACTGAGACAGCACGTTCGCCACCGTATCCCACAGGCAGTGGGAATAACGGCCCAAGAGGCATGCGGTGTTCACGGACCGCAGCGCAGAGCTGGTGGAAGAGAAAATCTTCTTCCCAAACTGATCCAGCTTCTTGGATTCCCTATCCAGTGGGGCGGAAGGGAAGGCGGTTGGGGAAGCAGAGGCTTGGACAACCAAGCTCTCGGGGGTGGGATGTTGGGAGAGGAAAATGGGGTCACCCGGAGCCGGGCGATGGCGTCGGGCCACGTTCCTGTCCACAGGAGCCCCTGTGGTGGGCCTGGACCAAGTGCCCAAAAGAACGTCCGAAAGGGCTTCATTAAAGGGCAGCAGCGGCTCTGCAGAATTAGCTGCTGGCTGAAGCACCTCTGTCAGGAGGTTAGTCCTGACGGCCACAGTAGGGAGCTGGTGGTGTAGGGCCTCCGCCGCCCTACGCAACACCACTGCGTAACTGGCTCCCTCCTCCGTAGCCACGGTAGGAGGAGACAGCATGCCAAGGTCTGGTGAGGTATTCAGACCACTGGCGTCCCCCAATTCCTCAGCCCAGTCCTGTTCAGACTCGCAGGCTGCAGCTAGAGGGTCGTCCGAACCCTCCCAGTCCTCCCCTTGCTTCTCAGGCTGTTCAACAGGCCGAAAATAAGGAGCAGGGACATGGGGATAGAAATCCCCAAACGGCGTCGAGAACGGCATCGACCGACGCCGGACCGACGCCGCGTCCACTTCGGGGCTGAATCTGAGGTCGACGTCGTCCCGAGGAGCGGGCGGCGTCAGGATCGGTGCCGGTGGGGTCGGTGGAGGCGTAACGAGGCATAACGAGGTCAACCGGCGTCGACCGGGATCCAGGCCTGGATCCAAGGGTGTCCTGCGGTGCCGGGGCCGGAGCCGCCAGCGACGCCGGGGCCGGAGCCGTCAGCGATGAAACGCGAGGACACCCATGCGGGACCCGAAGGCGCACCGGCGGGACCCGACGGCCCAAACAGGCGAGCCATGGCCGACAGGAAGTCCTGAATCTGGGCCGGAGTCGCCGACGACCCCGGGAAGGGCGGGAAGTCGGGGAGTGACTACATGGACTCCGCCGGAGCCGCGGGGGTGGCACCACCGGTACCCTCAGCCGCGTCGCGCGACCGGCGAGGGGAAGTCGGAGAACGATGACGTTTCTTTGACTTCTTGTGCTTCGCCTTACCTGACCCAGAGTGCGAAGACTTCGATCCCGACGATCGCCGATGGTGACTCCGCGCACGGTCCCTCGACCTCCCTCTGGACCGGGACCTGTCACGGCGCGGAGCCGACTGCCGGGCTTCAAGCAGCTTTTGGGACCGCTCTCGCAAAGACTTCGGAGCCATGGACCGGCAGTCGGGGCACGACTTGGGGTCGTGGTCGCGCCCCAGGCAGAAGAGACACGCGGTGCGGGTCCGTCACCGACATCATCCGATGACAGTCCTCGCAGGATTTAAAACCGGGCATCCCTAACTGCACCAGGAGTCGATATCGACTCGAAAAAGGGTGAGAAAAAGATCTCAAAAACGTAGTAAAAAAAGACTAGGGGTACCGCTCTCTCCGGATCTGCGCTTGCTGGCGCAGAAAAAGAAAGAACTGACGTCAGTGCGCGTGGGCGGCGTTCCAAGTAGCGCCTGCTAAGTCATCTCGGCGACCACAATGCCAACGACGGACGCGGAGCCGCACAACGCCCCTACCGACGCGCAGGGTTACTGCTGACGAAAACTTTCCGGATCCAGTCTGACACCTGGGGATATTCTAAGGTAAGGAATCTATCACTATGTGTTTCTTTCAGATACAATAACTTACAATTAGCAGCAATGGTTTCAATCAACTCGATTATACCAATCCAATCCATCTAATGGCGCGTCTTTTTAGATATCAGCTACCCACCTACACTACCCCCTAATTTAAAATCCAGATTTAAAATACCATAATTAAAATGAAAATTGTTACAATGAACATGTACCATGTTTGACATCTAGCAGCAATTACTAAAGTGCACTTGTGCGATTGATTACAGCCAGCAGCAATAATTAAAGTGCACTTGTGCAATTTCTTAGGCAAGCATCTGATATCAAAAGTCACACTCTGAGAAACCATATTTAAAGTACATGAATTAAAGCGAACCTGTGCAATGTTTTACATCTAGCAACAATTGTTAAAGTGCTCTTGAGCGATGAGTAAAGCATATCTATACAGTCTTTTACAACTAGCAGCGATTATTAAAGTGCTCTTGTGCGATGACTTTTTAACATCTTTTAAGATTTCTGTTTCAAAACCATGCACAAAACTTCAAGAACAATTTGTGCGGTTACATTTTCCGTTTAGTGTTTTTGATATCCAATAAAATCATTCATTACTATTTTTTAATTTAGCATTTTTTAAGACTAACAAAATAATCCTGTAAGACCACTCATTAATTCTCTAGGCAAGTATCTAATATCAGATGTCACACTCTGAGAGGAGCTTTTTTTCTGCGACAAGGATGTACTTTACAAACTGTGTAGTCAGGCGAGACGAGTTCCCAGAGAGACAAGTTATAATGGCTTGACGACATGTTCTCACCTCTAATTCATTAGAAATGGACTTTAAAAATGTTTTTCTCTCTTCCAGCAGTAGCGGACAAGTGGATACAATATGCATAAGAGATTCATTATAAAAACCACATAACCGACAACTATTTGTGGGCCAATTTAATTCCCATTTAGGAATTCCATTCTTTGTGGGGTATCTCCCAAATCGTAACTACATAAATCTGTTTCTTAAAGATGGTTTTAAGTGTGTTGTGAGGTACGATTGTGGTTCCAATTTAATAAAGGAGTTAATAACAGACCAAGTGTGTCTTTTTTAGCGAACTCATCCTTATCCGGAAGAATCGATAAGAAATTAGCCGAGCAATTTATTGTCTGTTTAAACACCACTGTACTCCTGGTTTCATCTTCAAAGGGCGGAGACTTAAAATTGTTTAAACTCTCAGTTAAATAAGCTCTCCAACCCTTAGCATACTCGTACCTCATTATCTCCTGCCAACATTGGTTCGCCAAAGAGCCCTTGTCTGAACAGAAAAAGAATAGAATGACTTTAAAAAGGCAGATTGTCTTGTCAGAGTTTGTCTTTTAAGACCAAATTCCAATCTGACATTAGTATGTCCAATATACTTTGGGACCCTAAAAACAGATTTAAAAACTTTCATTTGTAGGTTATCAAGCGATTTTGAGTCTTTACCTCGAAAAATCACTGAGTCATAATCTTAAGTAAATGCTCATGGTTTGGACATGCCAAAGTATCTCTCAGCTTTCTAAAAGCATAGGACAAGGCACTAGCTTTTGCTTTTTGATTGATAAAATGTTGTTTAAAAGACAATCTGTCATTAAATGTAATCCCTAAGTATTTGTAAAATTTCAGTTTCAATATGTAACCTGTTAATCTTCCATGCTCTTGTCTACTTTTGCACCACTAATCGTTATTATTTTTGTCTTCTTAGTATTCATTCGTAAACCGTTAACAGATATATAGTTATTAAATGAATCAACTAATCTTCTAAGACCTATAGCAGTGTGACTTAACAGTATGGTATAGTCTGCATACTGTAAGTATTTAATTTCTTGCCCTGAGAAGATAGGCGAGTGGGCATTGACATCTTTAAGATGTGACGGTAAGTCGGCCATAAAAAGATTAAAAAGACATGGTGCCAAAACGCAACCCTGTTTAAGACCACTACTAGTTTCAAGTCGACGGGTTGTACATCTACCGTCTAGACGGGTTGTCCTCTGACCTGTTCTGTAGCTTTCTAGTTTTAACACTGAAATCTTGGTGGTAAAATAACTGATGGCAAAGTGAAAGAGTGGTATGCCTTTAATAAAAAAAAGTGTCTCAAGTGCTCAATGATAATAGGCTACTGTGAAACAATTTACTTACCTTCGGTAACGCATTATCTAGTAGAGACAATAACTAGCTGCAGATTCCTTACCTTTGAATTCCACAGGCGTCAAGCTGGATCCGGAAACCTTGGCGTGAACAGTACCAATTGCGTGCGCGGTCAGGTGGCTCCATTTGTCTCCGCGTGACGTCGTTAGCGTTGGTTATGATGTCGCAGTCACCTATATAGGTGCCACCCAGGCACGCGGACGTCAGTACTTTTCCCTTTTCCCTGCCAGAAGCGCAGAGGCATGAAGTGACTGACTTAAATGTGCGTCATAACTAGGGCCCTGAAAAAGGGAACAATCCTAGCCCAAACCAATAAGTCCGCAGAGCGGGGAGGCATGGGTGGGTCTGCAAGGAATCTGCAGCTAGATATTGTCTCTACCAGATAATGCGTTACCGAAGGTAAGTAACTTGTTCGTCTGATAGAGACTTCTAGCTGCAGATTCCTTAACATTGAATAGATACCCAAGACATACCATCCTGGCGGTGGGCTGTGGACAAATGGTCTATACTAGGAAGTCCTGCAGCACCAAACAGGAGAATTGCCAGTCCCTGTGGACCTGACTGCCCAGGCAGTAGTGTTTGGCAAATGTGTGCAAAGACGCCCACGTTGCGGTCTGGCAGATGTCCAGGACTGGGACACCCAGAGCCAACGCCGTGGTCGCAGCCTTTCCCCTAGTGGAATCGGCTCTTGATCCCTCAGGGGGCTGCTTCTTAGCCAGGGAATAGCAGATCTTAATGGAGAGAACGACCCAGCGAGAAATGGTCCTTTTCTGCACTGCCCGACCTTTCTTAGCACCCACATACCCCATAGAGATTTGGTTGTCTACCCGGAACTCTTTTGTGCAGACAAGGTAGAACGACAACGCTCTTTTTGGGTCCAGACGGTGGAGACGCTCCTCTTCCTTAGAGGGATACGGGGGAGGAAAAAAGGTGGGCAGCGTGATAGATTGACCAAGATGAAATGGGGTCACCATCTTAGGCAAGAATGAAGCCCGGGTGAGAAGCACCACTTTATCTGCAAAGAGCATCAATTAGGGAGGCTTGGATGGCAATGCCTGCAACTCACTCACTCTCCGGGCAGATGTTGTCACTAGAATGGCTGTCTTGATGGTAAGCAGCCAGAGGGGACAATTATGCAATGTCTCGAAAGGAGCACACATGATAAATGTGAGGACCAAATTAAGGTCCCATTAAGGCATAACAAAGAGCGAAGGTGGAAACATATGTACAAGCCCTTTTAAGAATCTATGTACAACAGTAGATTTAAACAGAGAGGGTTGGTCTGGCAGCTGCAAGAAAGCAGGCAGAGCAGAAAGATAACCCTTGAGCGTACCCAAAGCAGAGCCCTGCTGGGCAAGAGTAAGAATAAAAAGAAGGATAGTAGATAAAGAGACAGAAAGAGGGTCATAGACTGTTCTGTACAATATTTTACAAACTTTTGTCAATGTCAGGTGTATACCATCTTAGTGGAGGGTCGCCTGGCTGCCAAGATAACCTTACATACATAAGGAGGAAGGTCAAAAGCTATTGACTATCGCCGCTCAATCTCCACGCATGGAGGCGGATCGATGCTCATTTTCAGAAGCTCTAGATATCAAACTCTCTGTGCCAAGTCCGGAGCCACAAGAATGAAGTGGGCATGGTCGTTCTTGATCTTCTGGAGAACCCTGGGCAGAAGTGGTATGGGCGCAAAGGCGCACAGTAGGCCTAAGCGCCACTGGCGATGAAAAGCGCAGCCGAGCAATACACGCCTTTGGAAACTCCAGCACGCAAAACTGCTGACATTGTGCGTTCTCTTCGGAGGCGAGCAGATCTAATCAAGGCTCTCCCCACTGCTGAAAGAGACCTTACGCCATCTCCGAATGGAGACACCACTCATGCCCCACTGGTCATCGAAGGCTGAGTTTGTCCGCCCTGGCGTTCAGAGACCCTGCCAGGTGTTGAACCACCAGGGTTATGCCCTGCTGTTCCGCTATGTCCAGAGACGTAGGGCCTCTTGACAAAGGGTCCATGACCCCACCAGCCCTGTTTGTTGCAGTACCACACGGCAGAGGTGTTGTGTGTGAACACCTGCACTAACTTCCCCTTGACAGAGAGAAGAAATGCTGTCAATGCCAACCGGATCGCTCGAAGCTCCAACAAATTTGATGTGGAGCCCCAACTCTGCCAGAAACCAGTGTCCCCTGATCTCCACCTCTCTTACCTCGCCCCATCCCAGGAGAGACACATCTGTAACCACTGTGTGATCTGGTTGGGGAAGGGAGAGGGGTCTGCATCTGACCCAATCACAGTTTGGTTACCACCACTGCAGGTCCTTAGCAGTTCCTTCTGAGATCTGGACCATGTCGGACAGATTCCCCTGATGCTGCACTCACAGGAACTTCAGGTCCCACTACAGTGCCCGCATACACCATCTGGCGTGTTTTACTAACAGGATGCAGGAGGTCATCAGGCCCTGCAGCCTCAGAGTCAGTCTCCCCAAAATCCAGGATAGAGGCTGAAACATTGGTGTAGGAGGCTGGCTTAGTATATGGTGCACACTTATTTAAGTGAAGCACCCTGCACTAATCCATGCAATCCTTATGGTGATTTTAGTGGTCTTAGTCAACCATTCCTCTGCAAGTGGTAGCTGTGGAGAGCAGCCTTCAGGTTAGTCCAGAAGGAGTGTAAAGCAGCTTGTTTTACCAGTACTAATCATTTAGTGTAGGTTAAGTGAAAAAGAACCACACAGTGTAGTTATAAAAATATGTATTTATTATAAACAGTCACGAACACATTGGTACATCTCCTACCCAGAGATATCACAATACTTCAACAGTAGAGCAGGTAAATAGAACGAATACACAGTAGTCGCCAGGGGGAGACTAAACCATATACTAATAAAGTGGAATGCGAACCGTGATCAAAGTCGAGATTGGACCCAGAAGACTTAGAAGAGCCGGGGACCCAAGGAACCACCCGAGGTAAGTACCCAGGAACCCCACGGAGGCCGTGTGCATAGTGTAAACACAACCGCATGCTCAATACAAGTCAATGGGGAAGTCGCGGTTGCAGTTTTGAAGAAGAAGGACCCTTCCCTGAGGACCCTGAAGAAACCCCCTGGAAGATGGAAGGTTGGAGAGTCACCCCACCCGTGGATACCCCAGGAACCAGGATACCTACACCGGAGATGCCGGTTGCATAGGTGTGAACTGACGTCGGAAACCGCCGTAGACCACAATGGAGGACTTCAGTGAAGATGCAGCTGGCAAACAAGGTGAAAGAGTCCGGTGGAATCCAAGGGTGGATTCTTGAAGAGGAGTACCTGCAAGGAGAGGGGACAGAGTCTATGCCACTCGGGAGTGACCAGGAGGCACGGAAGACCAATGACCACCGATGAACGAAGATGCAGGAGAGTTGATGGTGACCTTTTCGCTGCAGCTGTGAGGACCAGGCGACACTGTGGAAGACCAGGAGCCGTTCACGAGCTGTGCCAAGCCGGAAGTCGAGAGCCAGGGGGTCGGTGTCCGGCAGGAGCACCAACAAGCCTTGGCAGCAACAACAGACGAAGAAAGCGAAGAAGCTGCAGTGTCGGGACCAGCAAGGTCCAAGGGATTCACAAAGTGCAGGAGAGTCAGAGCAGGCCCGAGCAAGCAGGAGAGCCCACTGGAGACAAAGAAGACCCTGAAGAGGACCTACAGGCCGAAGGCACAGGAGTCGCAAGAGGACCTCGAGCAGCTCACCAAGAATGCAGGCCCACGGTGCAGAAGATGCGGTGAGGACGAAGATCTTGGTAGGAGGAGATGCTGGAGGCTGGAGCTTCTTTAAGCCCGCAGATCTCTGAAGAAGAGAGTCAACAAGCCTTGTCAACGGCAAATCGACGGGGTGCACAGGGGTGCTGCTCCAGCGGTTCCGACGAGGGATACTGACTTCAAACTTGCCGAGAAGACAGTGCAGGCCTTGAGGGAGTTGCAGAACCACCACCTGTGTTGCCAAGCCTTTCGGAGTCCGTAGGACGTCGGGAACAGCAGACCGGTCAGCTTAGTTGTGGTGCCTGCACATGCAGGGGAGTGACTCTTTCACTCCAAGGAAGATTCCTTCGGGTGTTTTGGACGTCCACAGACCTGGAGAAGAACCTGTATGGAGCACAGATACAGACGACGCTGAAGACTGGGAGGACGACGATGAGACCAGGAGCAGCAGGAGTCTTCCAGATGCAGTATTGGTTGCCAAAGCGAAGTCCAAAGTGCCCAGACGGTTGAAGATGAAGTAGTTTCAGGTCTGAATCTTGTCCCACGATGAATATGAAGAGCCACCCACAGGTAAGCCCTTAAGTACCCAAAGGAAAGGGTTGGGACGATTCAGGGGTCCCTCCCAGAGGATACTCCCATGTCCTTTGACCAGTTTCGCGCCAGAGTGGGAGCCAACGGCTCCCTGAACTGGTTCCAACTGCAAGGAGAGCACCAAATGTGCCTTTCAAAGCAGTCTGGTGGCGCTGGCAAGCGCCCCCACCCCAGCCCAATACACTAGATCCAGTATGGGGGGTGGCTACACCTCCCTGTGACAGGAGACCTATTTGTCCTGTCTGGGAGATTGTTCTACCTTCCCCTGCTCGAGCCTGGCTCAGCAGCAGGAGGGCAGGATCGTGTCTGTGGTCGGCAGCAGCACTAGCTTGCCGTTAGACCCTGAAAGGCTGGTACCAGGAATTCAGGGGGACTCCCTAGGGGAGCCTCCCAATACATGGGATCTTACATCCAACACTGGAATCGGTGTTGGGGTAGGATTCCAACATGTTTGATACCAAACATGACCGGTTTCGGTGCAGCCAATATATAGTTCGACATCTCGTAATTGACTTGATGTCTACTAACTGTCTAAAATGGCTGACCGCACTTACAAAGCCGGGAGAATCGACTCCTAGGTTTATAGGGGTGTCCTGCTCATGCAGGGCAACCTCACACTTATAACCAAGCACCCTGCCTTCAGGATTGAAAGGCTTTCCTTAGGGGTGACATAGGTTTTAAGTGCAGTGACCTCAGATATAAGGAAACGTTTATCTGTGGTGAGTGGTGCTAGCACCAGCTCACACAGGCTGCAATGGCAGGCCTGTAGTCACAGTTTGAGTGGTCTCTCATGGTTGGCATAATACATGCTGCAGCCCATGGGAGACCTCTGGTGTACCTATGCCCTGAGTATCTTAGTACCATATACTAGGGACTTAGAAGGGTACACCAGTAGCCAATTAGGAAGGTACCAAAGTACCCACCATAGTCCAATTTAGGGAGAGAGCACAGTGACTGGGGTCCTGATTAGCAGGATCCCAGTCAGACTAGTCAGAAAAACAGAATGACACCAGCAAAAAGTGGGTGTAACCATGAAAGCAGATCCTACTTTCCTACAATCAGTATCATAACCTGAATATCCTGGACTCGCTGCTCGAGAGGTTAAGGCCAAAACTGCACTACGTCCAGAAGCTCTCCTATGAAAGAGAGCACCTGGGAAGGAGTTAGGTGTGACTTTGGCACATTTATAGAGAACCCCAGCGAATGCAGGAGGTCCGCCGTAGTTTGGAGGTGGGAGACGACAACCTGGGGCAAAGATGCATCCAACAGCCAGTCATCGAGGTAGGGCAAGACTGAAATCCCTAACCTGCGCAGATGAGCTGCAACCACTGCCATCACCTTGGTGAACACTCGAGGGGCGCTGGGAAGGCCAAAAGGTAGAAATGTGAACCGAAAGGGCTTGTGGCCTACCTTGAACCGCAGGTAACGTCTGTAGCCCGGGAAGATGGGAATATGAAAATACGCATCCTGCAGGTCCAACACTACTAGCCAGTCTTGTTGGTCTAGGGCAGACAAGACCTGAACCAATGTGAGCATCTTGAACTTCTCCTTTTTGAGGAAGAGATTGACAGTCCGAAGATCTAAAATGGGCCATAGCCCTTTGTTCTTCATCGGAATCAGAAAGTAGCAGGGAAAAAAAACTGCATACTTCTGAAACCGGGACCCTTTCTATAGCCCCCTTGGCCAGGAGAGCTGTAACTTCCTCTTGGAGTAAAGTTAAATGATCCTCCGCTACCCGTTCTTGAAGTGGCAGAATAGGAGGAGGAAAAGTAAGGAAAGGCATAGAATAGCCCTCCTGAAGGATCTGAAAGACCCACTTGCCCGATGTTATGGAACTCCAGTGGGGGAGATGATGATGGATTCTCCCACCAACTGGAGTAGCCTGGTCTTGCAGAGTCAGACCAGGGGTGCTTGGAGGTTGCGGTTGCCAAGGGCTGGGTGGCAGACAACTTCTGGCTTCCATTCTGAGGACAGAATGAACCGTGCCAACGTCCTCGCACAACTTGGGAAGTCTGTGCAGGAAGGTGGCTGGGATACTGTTGGCCCAGCTGGAAACCCATTCCGTGGCCACAAAAGGAACAAAAGCTAGACTGGCCACGTGATGTCACTGAGAGGGCCAAGGATCTGTCTGTAGCACAAGAATGCTTGAAGTGCTCCAAGGCCGAATCTGCCTTCTGTCCAAAAAGACAAGATCCGTCAAAGGGCATGTCCATCAAATTAGCCTGGACATCGCCCGAGAAGCCAGACGTTCTCAACCAGGCGTGGCGCCATAAGGCCACTGTCAAAGAAAGCGCTCTGCCCAGTGAGTCAGTCATGTCAAGGCCACACTTAATGGTAAATTTTGCTGCATCTCTCCCATCCGTCACTGCTTGGGAGAGGACAGCCCAGGCCTCCTACAGGACCTGTGGCAGCACTTGCGCAACCGTCTCCCAAAGAGAGTGGGAGAAACGGTTCAATAAGCATGCAGTATTCACCGACCGCTGTGCCAGACTGGCGGAAGAAAACATCTTCTTCCCAAGTTTTTCTAGTCTCTTGGATTCCCTATCCACAGAGGCGGAAGGGAATGCGCCATGAGAAGTAGAAGCCTGTACCATCAAGCTCTCAGGGGGAGGGTGTTGGCTGAGTAACTTTGGGTCGCAAGGAGCTAGGCGATGGGGGCGTGCAATTGTCCTATCCACAGTAGCCGCTGAGCTAGGCTTGGACCACGTGCCTAGTAGGATGTCAGTAAGTGCCTCATTGAAGGGCAATAGGGGTTCAGAGGTGGAAGCCCCAGGCTGAAGCACTTCGGTCAGGAGATTAGTCCTGAACTGCACAGAGGGCAACTCCAGTCCAAGGACCTCAGCTGCCCTCCTTACCACCATGGCATAAGAAGCCCTCTCCTCCGTAGCCACAGTTGGAGGAGAAAGCATGCCAGAACCTGGAGATGTGCCGGGTCCACTGGCATCCCCAAGTTCCACATACCAGCCCATCTGTCTTTCCCGAGTGTCCCGAAGACCTCGAGTGGGAGGAAGAGGACTTGGGGCTTCGAGAGCGGTCCCACAACCTCCTCTTCTTTCGAACGGGACCGGGATCTCCTTACAGAGTCTCACTGGCTGGTGTTGACTGCCGGGCAGCAAGGAACCCCAAAGCCCGCTCCCACAAGGCCTTTGGAGCCATGGCCTGACAGTCCGAGCAAGACTTTGAGTCGTTGTCACGCTCGAGACACCAGAGGCAGACGAGGTGGGGGTCGGTAACTGACATGTTGCAGTGACAGGCACCACACAGTTTGAACCCGGTCTTTCTAGAAGACATCCTCAAAAGACTTGATGAAAAAAAGTCAACAAAATGTTGAAAAAACCTGTCAAAAAGCGACAGGGGGTAGCGCTTCCGGGATCGGTGCTTAACTGACGCGAAAAGAACAGGCGTCCGCGTGCCTGGTTGACGCCTATATAGATGACCGCAACATCATAACCGACACTAACGCCGCCGACGTCACGCGGAGCCGAATGGAGCCACCCGACGGCGCTCGCAAGGGGTACTGCTCACGCAAAAGTTTCCAGATCCAGCCTGATGCCTCGGGAATTCAAAGGTAAGGAATTTGCAGCTAGAAGTCTCTATCAGATAGTTCCTCTTAAAGGAGTCAAGCAGCCCACTTAGTAGAAGAAGTAGGATTGGTTTAATATGAAAAGGTGTGACTAACTGGGTATGGCAGACCTTGGTTTATGAGACAATTTGGCACTGAAGGCTTTCGAAGACTAAAATGCTTTGGAACCTGAAAACAAAAATGATTGCTCAAGGAATTTAAGGTTCACCACCACCCCAACTAATGTATGGAGCACTGCAAAAATGTCTTTGGCAAAAGAATATGCTCTAGATTAAAGTCTACTATCCAGAGATGCCTTGCAGCATGTTTGCTAAGTCTTATCAATCTTGGATCTACGGTTGAAGTGTGCAGTCTGGCAAGCTTTTTTGTTTGTGGCAGGGGTAGTATTAAATTCAGGGGGAACATAGCTTTGTCACAACTAGAATAGAGAAATGGCTCCTCTTTGCCTGGGTAAGTCTTCAATAAGGTCAGAGTAAAGCAAAGTTATTTTCAAGGCACAGTATTAGGTGGGAGAAGAATAGGAGGATAAGCTACTTCTTAATTCTAAAGGTGGATCTCAAAAGGTAAGAATCAAAGTGTTGAGAACAGTTTCAGATACAAAAATGTTAATAAAACAAAGTAACTCAGGAATATTTGCAGCCATGTTATTTTGAAGGCAGCAAATTAGACAAGAAAATAAATCAATCTTGGAAATATTTGGGGAGAATGTTTAGAATCGTTAACATCAGTTTGGCAGTGTAATATTTGGCTACAGACTTTGAACAAAGCTAACAACTTTACCAGGCTTTAGAATAACAAATTTGCCCCTTGCATCTCACTTATAAAAAGCTTGAAGGCGACCCACTTAAATTTCTACTTTCTACACCATACACCAACTCAATGAAATTTGCACAAAGAACGATTGTGAGAACACTCTGCCTTTCTGTGCAAGTACAATGTGGTAGGAAATGCTGTTAATTGTATGCTCCGGCATGCATGTTAATCTCAACCACGTTTTTTTTAACACAAACATCATTTTAAGACTTAATTGCAGACAACAAAACACATTAAAAAAGTCAGAATTTAACTCACTTTGACTCATCATAAGGTGTTTTACAGACACAATAAAGCTTTGTGTCTTGTGCATCCTCCTTTGTTTCCTTTGAATCCACTGAGGTAGTAGAAATCATTTTCTTTTTCTTAGATTTCGAGTAAGAAAGATCTTTTTCATCATCTCGTTTCCTCTTATGCGATGACGATGATAATACAGACGTTACTGATGTACTCGATGTCATAACAGTCACATGCTGGGTGGGTGGTGACATTGGTGGAGTTGGGAGTGGTGGTGGAGGGGATGTTTTTGCTGCAGTTGCGGCAGCCGCCACTGCAGCAGCAGCACTTGCCAATGCAGCAGCTGCAGCTTGTGCCTTTTCTTTTTCTTTCTTTATTTTGTTTAGATCTTTCTTTAACTCTTCCTGAAATAAAACAAAATAATGAAGACTTTTAGAGAGTAAGCTCTAGATATTTGTTTTTTAGCACTGAAATGTGTCAAAGCTCTGCACTGGCTTTTTGCACTGATCTAGATCTGCATTTTGTAAATGCCTTAAAGAACTGCTCTAATTTCTGGTGGATACATAATCTTTCTGCAGATTCCTCACGGTATGAACATCCTTTAAGTGCCAGCACTGATCCCAAAACTTTACCTAGCATACGCTCTCCAACTGCTGTAGGTGGCATCAAAAGCTCAAGCTGTGTGTCCTCCCACCCTGGACGAGACAACAGGGTGTAGGTGTTAGTTCCTGGTGCCTTTTCCACACCCGATCTAAGTGTACAGAAAGGACCCGATAGAGAAACAATGACTGCAACAGTATAGCATATGATAATTTTGCATACCCCATTGTCTTATTCTCGGCACTAACTCAACAGGGAGGAAAGTGGGTGTTGAGGAATCTGCAGTAAGATTATGTATCTAGCAGAAGGAAAATGCTACATCTGTTCTTGGCATATACAGCTGTAGATTCATATGCGTTAGCATAGATCGCCATCTGGTGTTGGGCTCGGATGTTTGCACTTTGTTTTTCTTCGAAGAAGTCTTCCTAGTCACGAGGTAGGTGACTCCTCCTTACGATGATAGTGCGCATGGGCATCGACTCCATCCCCAGATTGTTTTCGCCATAAAGGGTGATGATGGAGTTAGTAAGAATAGAAAAGGATGTCCATGTGTGTTGTATCTAAGTAAGATAATACTGCAGCAGATAAAGGTACCCGGGGAGGCGGGTGGGTGCATATGAATCTACAGCTGTATATGCCAAGAACAGATGCATACTGGGTAAGTAGCATTTTCCGTTCGAGGCATATGAGCTGTAGATCATACGCGTTAGCATAGACTATACAGCAGTTATTTTCCCAGCGGTGGCTGACCTGTATCTGTTGCAGTAGTTTGGAAAACTGTTCTTAAGACAGCCTGACCCACACTAGCTTGTTGTTTTGCATGCACATCCACACAGTAGTGTTTTGTGAATGTGTGAGGTGTAGACCAAGTAGCAGCCTTACAGATGTCATCTAAGGGTATGTTCCCTAAGAATGCCATAGAAGCCCCTAGTTTGCGTGTGGAATGCGCTCTAGGGGGAATAGTTAATGTGCGTTTGGCTTTAATGTAGCATATTTGGATGCATTTTACTATCCATCGTGCAATACCAGTTTTTGAAATGGGATTGCCTTTATGCTGCGGTGAAAAAGCAACAAAGAGTTGCTTAGTTTTCCTAAAAGATTTAGTTCGTTCAATGTAATAGAGTATTGCTCGTTTGACATCTAGTGTGTGAAGAGCACGTTCTGCCACTGAGTCTGGTTGAGGGAAAAATACTGGTAGTTCAACAGACTGATTGAGGTGAAAGGCAGAAACAACTTTAGGTAAAATTTTTGGATTAGTCCTAAGAACCACTTTGTTATGATGAATTTGTAAAAATGGTTCTTGTATGGTTAGTGCCTGGAGCTCACCAACTCTTCTAAGAGATGTGATGGCTATAGGAAGGCTACTTTCCAAGTGAGGAACTGTAGTTCACACTTGTGCATAGGTTCAAACGGTGGGCCCATGAGTCTTGTAAGGACAATATTAAGGTTCCAAACTGGAGAGGGTGGAACTCTAGGGGGAATGATTCTTTTGAGTCCTTCAATGAATGCTTTTATAGCGGGCACTCTAAATAAAGACAAGTGTTGTCTGTTTTGTAGATAAGCAGCTATTGCAGCGAGATGCAATCGTATAAACGTGTATGCCAAGTTACAGCGTTGTAGGTGTAAAAGATAGCAAATGATGTTTTGAATAGAAGCATCTAGTGGATTGATGTACGAGTTACTTACCTTCGGTAACGATGTATCTGGTAGAGACGTTGTCTAGCCGCAGATTCCTTAACTTAGAATATCCCCAGGCGTCAGACTGGATCCGGAAAATTGTGCGCAGCAGTACCTCTGCGCGCCGGGGGGCGGAGCCGCCTGGCTCCGCCCTGACGTCGTCCCCGGACAGGACGTCAGTGGAGCCATGTAGGACCCTCCCGGCGCGCTGACGTCAGTTTTCTTCGGAGGAACTTTTCCGCGCCACAACGCGGAGCCCCCAGCAAAAACTGTGAGAGTATGGGAACAGTGTGCGAATAAAAAAGAAAATTGGTGAGAGAGAAAGAACCAAGGGGTGAGACAGCACCATGAACGACAGTGAGAAGCACTGTCGACTGAAAGGTGTTGAAAAGGAAAGAGCAGAGCAATACTCTGAGAAGCTATTTCGCAACAGCGAAGTGAATGACACCCCTGAGGGAAATCGATCTATAAAAAGAAGACCGAGGCAGACGACAGAATGTCTGCACCAAATGAAGCAGAACAGTATACTGAGAAGCAACCCCGCAAAGCGAGAGAAGCCCTCTCCTGAGGCAAGACAGCAATGAAAAGAGCCGAGAGCGACAGGCAAAAAGCTCTAAACTATAGGATTAAAGAAAAGAAAGAAATAGGGAGACTCTGTCCCCCGTGATAGATCTATTGGACTGAGCAACAGGCCAGAAAGACCTCAAAACTAATTGACTGTGGGAGTGTCAACGGAGAAGGTGGGTGGGAGGGTAGAGAACACCAGTAGGCCCCATACTGGAGGAAACCGATGTGGAAAAACGCAGGAAGACACCTGAACTCACCGCCCAAGCATGAGAGTGGTGGGAGCAGAACAAGTAAATCCAAGGAATAAGCCTGACGGGGAGGGAGGCGAAAGATACCGCCCCGTAGAAGGACAAGCCACCCCAAAGGAGGCGAATGCAGAAAACCCCACCTGAAAAGGTCCTCGCAGATTGGGGAGGATGGGTGGGCGTTAAGGAATCTGCGGCTAGACAACGTCTCTACCAGATACATCGTTACCGAAGGTAAGTAACTCGTACATCTGATAGAGTCATCTAGCCGCAGATTCCTTAACTTAGAATAGATACCAAAGCCATACCCCATAGGAGGCGGGTCTGCGACAGAACCCCACTAAGCTCCCAAGGGAACAGAAGTGTGAACCAGTGGACTAAACACAGTGGGGGCACAGCACTGCCAGAGTGGCCAACACCGGACTAGGATACTCCGTATGGAGTGGCCAACAATGAGAGGCAAAGGCATCAAAAGCTGCCAAGGGCGGCAGGAAAGCCCTGTTGGTTAAACAGTGTTGAAAGGGAGCACAGAACCACAAGGTCAGCGCGGAATGAGAGTGGACATCTTCTGTAAAAGAAGAGGAACTAAATGAGGATGTGAGGGATCCGCAGGATCCGATGGCCCTTCAAAAGAGAAAGGTCCAGCTAGGGTACAAGAATGGACCGAGTCCGAGCATGCAGGACGGACATGCATGACAGTGAAAGAAGCACTGTGGAAGTGGGAACAGCAGCGGAAGGATGCTGACGACACCCAGGATGAGTCAGTGTTACTGGAAACACAAGACCTGCCAATGCACCAGATATGTGAAAGGGCAGGCATCAAAAGGCAGAATGGCAGAGAATGATGGCAAGAACCAGTGCTACGCACGTGGGGAACAGAAGTACACAAGAGACACTGTATGTACCGCCAGAATCACACCACGGAAAGGGAAAGGCACCATGATGCGCCATGAGCAAAGCTGAGATTCGAGAGACGCATCACCAGGGTGTATTGCGTGAAAGAGAGCCGGCAAAGCTAACACACGTAGAAGACTTGCGCTCACGAAAGTGAGGAACAAGACCACGGCCACCGTAAGAAGGACCATGCATGCGGGAGGGCTGGGTGTGTGTAGAACGCCGGACAGGAGAATAGAAGACAGGACGCAGCCCGGTGGATGAGTCAAGAAAGAAAAAACACCAAAGCACCAACAACCATGTAGCAGAGGTACCGGACAGAGTAATGCCCAGAGCCAGATGCAACAGCCACAGGCGGTAGGGAAGATACACTGTCTACCGCGAGACAGACAGGGAGGCCGAGCAGTACTGGAAGGAGACAGTACGAAACGTACTGGAGGAACAAGAGTGGAGATACGCACAATAGCCCACCAGACAAACAATGTTCTGAGGAGAACACTCCCGCTGAGAGCAGCAACCGCAGCCCGAAGGAAAGCACGACAAATCCTGCGCGGAATGCAGCAGGGAAATGGGAAGCCCTGGCAGGGGAAGTGGCCAAAAAAGCAAGGCACAAGACAATGAACAGCATCAACGTCTGGGGCCAGAACACCACCATGGAGAGCGAAGTCCAACCATGAAAGGACTACGCAGCATGGATATAGGAGAGTAGAACTAGGCAACGTAAAGTTGCCGGAAAACGCACCAGCCTGTGACAGCGAGCATACTAGGGAGCAGTCATCGTACGCTTATAGAACACACAAGGATAGTGCCGAGCTAGCTGTGCGTGCTCTGGGACAGCGACAGGGCCCTCTAGTAGGCCGGCCACAGATGGAGCGGCCGCAGCGAAAGAACCACGAGACGGGAGGGACCTGTAAAGCCCTCCCGGCCTGAAGAAATGGATCAGTAAGAGGCATGGGAGTACCACAGACCAGCAGCCGACACCATGAGAGATCCCAACAATGGACCGCAAGAAGGTCCCGGAAGGGCCTGCAGCAGCAGTGTTTAAAACATACAGGCACAGCCGCAGGACAACCTAGTGAAAAGGACCCCACAGAAGCGTACAAAGACTACTGTGGGAAGAAGGCAGCTATACAATAGCTAACAAATACCCCACATAGGGTAAGTATCAACCCCAACAAGGGGCACCTCTTGAGCGTGAGCTCATAGGCAGAGGATGTAAAATGGTAACTCAGAAACCACAGGTTCTGAACACACAACCGTTGGAGTAAGAGTCTGCAACCTTAACCACTAGGCCATAGTGACTCCGAAAGATAAGCAGCGGACCTGCTGCAGGAAAGAAAGAAAAGACGGCGAGAAGCCGCCCAGGCCGTACAGGTATTACAGCATGAACCCAGGGCCAACACGAAGCAAAGACAACAGAGCAGAGGGTGAGGACAAGGACTGCAACCGGAACAAAAACTACGGAAGGGTAGACAGAAGGCGGTGAACCGTAGAGTCCGCATGTGCGTTAAACAGGGACACACCATCAAATGGCAAATCCCGGAGACTGTCACGGACAATCTCGGGGAAACCCCCGTCGCGCAGCCAAGCATGGCGGCGCAGAGCAACGGACCTCGCCATTGCCCGACTCACCGAATCGGTAGAGTCAACGGCGGACCGAATGGTAAAGCGCGCCATCTCTCGGCCTTCGTGAAGGAGACGAGCCATGTCAGCCCGAGTACTCTCAGGGAGGGTAGGCAAAAGACACTCCACAGAGTCCCAAAGGGCACAAGAAGCGCGGGCAAAGACGCAAGCCGTGTTCAGAGCACGTAAGGCTGAACTAGCGGACACAAAAATGCCGCGTCCACATGTATCCAACCAACGAGACTCCCTAGTAGGAGGCTGCGTGGCCTAAGACACCTGAACTACGAGGCCCTGAGCCCCAGGCTGAAGTGACAAACAGGCTGGGCTCCCAGGGGCCGGACGATGCCTATGCGCAATGGCCCGGTCAACAGCATCTCCTTTAGAGGGCCGTGCCCACGTCCCGAGAAGGACGTCGAACAACAAGCCGCTAAAAGGCAGCAAGGGCTCAATATCCACCGCACCCTGGTGGAGGAGATCCAATAAAGGATCGGAGGACAAAGAGACAGAAGGAGGGTGCAAGTGTAAAACAGCTGCAGCCCTGCGAACACCCCGTAAAAACAAAGCACCAGCTTCAGTGGGCGTTCTGGGGGGCGACAATAGCCCATCTGTAGGGGACGCCTGCAAGCTGACACGTCCCACAGCAGGAGGAACAAGGGGCCACTGCCCCCATGGCATTGGAGCCAACCGGCGTGGAGACAAGTCCGGGCACACCGGGTCTGTGTCTTCTGGAAGCGGAGAACCAACAGGTGCCGGCGACCGCTCCGGCGTCGAACCAACTTCGACCTCCACGAGGGGCGACCCGGCTGGACGAGCCGACGGCGACGTACCCACCACTGAGAGGTGCGGAGAAGGAGCCTGAGGACCAGGAGGCGACAGGCATGGCGCCGATGATGCCGATGTCGATGCAGGGAGCCGCCAGGGGCTATGCGGAGACAAGGCAGAATGACACGGCGTGGGGCTGGAACGCCCATCGGGGTTGAGACCCGACGCCGGCACGACTCCGGAGTCGAGGCACTCGGCCGGCGCCGAGGACGAACCCGCCGGCGGAGATCCGACCTGAATGCCTACCTCCACTGTGGGACCCGAAGGCGCGCCAGGGAGAGGAGGTGACCAGAAGATGGAGTGCAGAGACTTGTAGTAGGCTTCCATCTGGGGCCGAGTCGCACCAATACCCGGAAAGGGCGGGTAAATGGAGGCCGACTCCGGGGGGCACGGCTCCGTGAGGGAACGGGAACCACGGCCCCCATCGTCACGTGGAAGCGAGGACTTCGACTTCCGTGACTTGTGTTTCGACTTACCTGTAGACGAGCGACGTTCGCGGGAACGACTCCGGGAGCGGACGCGGAGAGAAGAACCAACCGGAGAACGTCGGGGAGACGCTGTGGGGGATATCTGGGCGGCCAAGAGCTTCATCCGGCGCTCCCGTAGGGACTTCGGGTGCATCTGCCGGCAGGCGGCACACTCCACGGAGTCGTGGTGCGATCCAAGACACCACATACAAATGGCGTGCGGGTCCGACGCCGACATCTGCCGCGATTAAGTCTTGCACACTTTAAAGCCCGAAGGCATCGCACACTGTTCCCCGATGCCAGAGGACGTCGAAAAAGGGCCTGAAGAAAAACAGGCCAGAGGAACAGCTGAATCCCGGATCCGCGTTGGAACGCGGAAAAGAAGGAAACTGACGTCAGCGCGCCGAGAGGGTCCTATATGGCTCCACTGACGTCATGTCCGGGGACGACGTCAGGGCGGAGCCAGGCGGCGCCGCCCCCCGGCGCGCAGAGGTACTGCTGCGTAAAATTTTCCGGATCCAGTCTGACGCCTGGGGATATTCTAAGTTAAGGAATCTGCGGCTAGATGTCTCTATCAGATTTGATTGTTTGTACAGTAAATTACAAATCGTTTCCACTTTGCTGCGTAGCATGCTCTTGTGGTAGGACGTCTAACCTCTTTACTGAAGTTCATACAGTCTGGTGGGAGATTAAGGTAGCCAAACTCTATGATCTCAGGTGCCAGATCGCAAGGTTGAGTTGATTGGGATCTGGATGTCTTATGTCTCCATGGTTCTGAGTGAGAAGCTTGGGTGAGAGGTGTAGTTTTTGATGAGGAACTACAGATAGTTTCAACAGGGTTGGGAACCATGGTTGTTGAGCCCATGTGGGAGCAATCAGGATCATTTTGAGTGAATGCTGTTGGAGCTTCCGAACCACTAATGGAATGAGTGGGAGAGGCGGAAAAGCGTAAGCAAATGTTCCGGACCAGTTCATCCATAGCGCATTGCCTTTGGACAATGGGTGTGGATACCTGGACGCGAAGTTTGGGCATTTTGCGTTTAGGTGTGTGGCGAACAGATCTATTTCTGGGTAGCCCCATATCTGAAAGAATTGAAGGAGAACTTGAGGATGTAACTCCCATTCGTGGATCTGTTGTCGCTGACGACTGAGCAGATCTGCAATCTGATTGTCTAGTCCTGGAAGGTGTTCTGCAAGGAGATATATGTTTTGAGGAATGGCCCATCTCCATATGCTTTGAGCTAGACGCGAGAGCTGTAGGGAGTGTGTACCTCCTTGCTTTTGTATATAGTACATTGCTGTCATGTCTGTACGGACTAGGACAGTTTTGTGTAGTAGATGGATTTGAAAGGTTTTCAATGCTAGAAAAATTGCCAGAAGTTCCAGGTGGTTTATGTGGAACTGCTTTTGTTGTGGAGTCCACAGGCCCTGAATGGTATGGTTTTGTAGATGAGCTCCCCAGCCGGTGAGTGATGCGTTTGTTGTTAGCACTATTTGTGGTACCGGGTCGAGGAACGGCCGCCCTTTGGAAAGGTTTTGTGTGTTCCACCAGTGCAGAGAGCGATGGGTGCGGCTGTCTACCAACACCAGATCTGTCAACTGGCCTCGAGTCTGGTTCCACTGACTTGCTAAGCATTCCTGCACAGGACGCATGTGGAGTCTTGCATAAGGGACTTTAGAATGCAAGAGGCCATCATTCCTATTAATTGCATGAACACTCGAGCTGGTAATGAGTGTTGAGGTTGAAATTGTGATATTAGAGCCTGTATGTTGCGTATCCTGACTTGGTTGGGGTAAGCTAGGGCTTTGCAAGTATCTATTGTAGCTCCTAGATATACTTGTGTGTTGGACGGTTGGAGGTGGGATTTGGTGAGGTTTACAGTGAATCCCAAGTGGTGAAGCAACTGAATTGTTTTGTGGGTGTGCTGAATACAGCTTTGTTGTGATTTGGCTTTTATGAGCCAATCGTCCAGATAAGGAAACACATGAATGTGTTGTCTTCTTAAGTGAGCTGCAACTACTGCTAGACACTTGGTGAAAACTCTGGGTGCTGTGGTTACCCTGAATGGGAGCACTTTGAACTGGTAGTGTTGACCGTCTACCACAAACCTGAGATATTTCCTGTGAGCGGGGTGAATGGGAATGTGGAAATAGGCGTCCTTTAGATCCAAAGTGGAAAGAAAGTCGTCTTGCTGAATTAATGGGAGCACCTGTTAGAGGGTGACCATGTGGAAATGATTGGATTGAATGTAGAGATTTAGCTGTATGAGATCCAGGATTGGTCTGAGAAAGCAGTCCTTTTTTGGAATTAGAAAATAGAGTGACTAAACCCCTATGCCCTGTTGAGCTAAGGCGACTGGTTCTATTGCATGTTTTTGTAACAGGGAGAGAACTTCTTGTTTTAGGAGGGTGAGATGTTCTGAGGACACTGCACGATGTTTGGGAGGAATGTTTGGTGGAGTAGAGGTAAGTTCCAGGCAATAACCATAATGGATAATTTGTCTTACCCACTTGTCTGTTGTGATGGAATTCCAGACAGGTAGGAACTGTGAGAGACATCCCCCGACAGGAGTGGAATAATCGGGGGGGAAGTCACTGTTTGGTGGTAGGGGAAGTGCGGGTGGAGTTTCCACCGGCCTCTTCCTCTATTGTTATTCCCTCTGTATCCTCCCCGAAAATATCCTCTGGATGAGAATTGATTGGGGCTTTTAAAAGACGTGGAGGTGTTTTCTGATGCAGTTGTCTTTGAGCCACCCCTATAAAAGGAGCGACGAAAAAAGCCTCTATTAGAAGGTAGTTGTAATGCCCCCATGGATTTAGCAGTCTCGGTGTCTTTCTTCATTTTCTCTAATGAAGAATCAATTGTGGGACCAAAAAGATGTTCCTGATCAAATGGCTGATTAAGTAGTGCTGATTGTACTTCTTGTTTGAATCCTGAGATTCGAAGCCAAGTGTGTCGGCGTAGCAAAACGCTGGTGTTAATGGCACGCGAGGCTGTATCAGCTGCATCGAGGGCACATTTGATGGAAGTGTTTGTAATGAGCTTACTCTCTTGAATGAGGTCGTGAGCTTTTGCTTTGTATTGGTCTGGTAAGTGTTGCATCAGTTTTTCTAGCTCGTCATAGTGAGCTCTATCATAACGCGCCAGAAGAGCTTGTGCATTGGCAATACGCCAATGACTGTCAGCTTGAGATGCGATTCTCTTGCCTGATGCATCTATAAGTTTCGACTCCTTGTCAGGAGGAGGGGCGTCACCTGTTGTCTGAGAATTTGCCCTTTTCCGTGCATTTGAAACAACAAGAGAATATAAAGGTACCTGACCCCTGATGTAAATTGGGTCTGTAGGAGCAGCTTTATATTTTTTGTCTACCCTTGGTGTAAGTATTCTAGCTCTAACGGGGTCTTTGAATACCTCGCTGGTGTGTTTTAGCATACCTTTGAGCATGGGCAAAGTATTTGTGGTTTTTTGTGAGGGAGCAAATGTTTCCACTAAAAAATCCTCGTCCAAGGAATCAGTATGTAATTCCACCCCATGGTATTGAGCAGCTCTATTAAAGAGCTGTGCGAAACCAATATTATCATCGGGTGGTGATGGTCTGGAAGGATATAGATCAGGGTCATTAGTATGATCTGGGTCTTTATCATAGTCATCCCAGGGGTCTGAGTCCTGTGGAATGTTGTCCTGATTATCATCCCCATCCCCGTCCCCATCATTATCATCCTGTGGCCCAGGTGAAAAACGTGGTGGTGGTGAGTTTGATGGTGAAATTAGTATATTTGGGTTAAAAGGTGGAGGAGAGGGAGGTATGTAAGGGGGAGAGGGGTTAGTACCCATGTCTTTTTTCTTAAGAGGTATGCGGTAATCTTCAGGGAGGTTCAGCTTCCGTTTTTTAGGAAGTGTTGCTCGAAGTTTTCCAGTTTTTGGGTCAATATGCAATTGTTTTTGTTTTGGATCCAAATATTCTTGTTGAGGAATATCTTTGGATGGAGTCTGTTTATGCTCGGAAGGTTTATGAGGGCTTCCGTGCTTTTTAGGTTAGGTGCGGGATGTTTTGGCTCCGAAGGCTTGCCTTTTCCCTGTTTCGGATCCGAAGGCTTTTCTTTAGCTGGTTTCGGTTCCGAAGGTTTTCCTTTAACTGGTTTCGGCTGCGATGCTTTCGGTTTAGCCGGCGTCGGTTCCGAAGCTTTTGATTTTGGTGGTATCGGCTCCGAAGCCTTCTGTTTATGGGAATCTTTCGGTGCCGAAGAGATCTTCGGTGCCGACAGCGGAGCATCATGCTTAGCCTTGTGTTTCGGTGCCGAAGATGTGGGTTCGGCACCTGCATGGGGTCGGCTCGATCCAGAGCCGGGAGACTTGTCCTTATTTTTCATAGCCGGGCTCGAAGGCGGGGCGTCTGAAATGGTATCACGGTGTCGACCAGAGCCCGAAGGTGTAACCGGAGTCTTTGGTGTTTTTGTGGGTAGTGGGGGCTCGTTACTCACAGTTCATTGAGCCGGAGTGATGTTCGATTCCTCTTCCATGTCGGAGTCGTCAGCTTGAGACACGGAAATGTCTTCTTCGGCGCTGGGTTGGAATTCCGACTCTTCGCCGAAGATATCTGGCACCGGACTAGTGCTGCGTCTCATCTCGTGACATCGAGCCCGACGGTCAAAAATGGTTTTCTTGGATCGGAATGATCGACAGGCCTCGCAGTTGGTTTCTTCGTGCTCCCGGGAGAGGCAGAGGTTACAGACCTCGTGCAGGTCCGTGTGTGGGAACTTAGCACCACAATCGGGGCATTTCTTAAATGGAGTCCGTTCCATGGACTGCTGGCGTGGTCGGCGCGGGTAGGCCTCACGGCCCGCGTCGAATGAAGTAGTTGGATATTACGATGCGCGTCGAAAGGGAAACCGCGATCGAAAACAATACCGTCGAGTGGTAAGGACTGCGCGTCGAAAAGGTCTGAAGACGATCCCGAATCGGCGCAATACACATCCGAACCCGATGGCGAAAAAAAACAATCTGGGGATGAGTCGATGCCCATGCGCACTATCATCGTAAGGAGGAGTCACCTACCTCGTGACTAGGAAGACTTCTTCGAAGAAAAACAAAGTGCAAACATCCGAGCCCAACACCAGATGGCGATCTATGCTAACGCATATTATCTACAGCTCATATGCCTCGAACACTGTGTTACCAAAGGCAAGTAACTTTTTTTCTGATCACACATTGCTCACCTAATAAGGATTACAGCAATACTCTCTGGGAGGCGAACTCAGTAGTACCAGATAACCCAAGGAAATCAAGTAGCTAAGTCCTGGCAAGGTATCCGTCACAGCGTGACAGACATCAGTAATGCCAGCTCAGTAATGTTTAGCAAAAGTATGCAAGGATGACCACACAACCACCTGACAAATGTCAGAATCTCGAATACTTCTGGTGAGCACCATCGAAACAGCCATGGCCTAAGTGGAGTGGGCACAAATACCCTAGAGAGAGTCTTGCTAGGCCAAGGGAAGACAGATCTTGGTTTGGCGGGTAAACAAACATGAAGTACGAGTTACTTACCTTCGGTAACGATGTAACTGGTAGAGACGTTGTCTAGCCGCAGATTCCTTAACTTAGAATATCCCCAGGCGTCAGACTGGATCCGGAAAATTTTGCGCAGCAGTACCTCTGCGCGCCGGGGGGCGGCGCCGCCTGGCTCCGCCCTGACGTCGTCCCCGGACATGACGTCAGTGGAGCCATATAGGACCCTCCCGGCGCGCTGACGTCAGTTTTCTTCGGAGGAACTTTTCCGCGCTACAACGCGGAGCCCCCAGCAAAACTGTGAGAGTATGGGAACAGTGTGCGAATAAAAAAGAGAATTGGTGAGAAAGCACCATGAACGACAGTGAGAAGCACTGTCGACTGAAAGGTGTCGAAAAGGAAAGAGCAGAGCAATACTCTGAGAAGCCAATTCGCAAGAGCGAAGTGAATGTCACCCCTGAGGGAAATCGACCTACAAAAAGAAGACCGAGGCAGACGACAGAAAGTCTGCACCGGATGAAAGGAAATGAAGAGGGCAGAACAGTAAACTGAGAAGCAACCCCGCAAAAGCGAGAGAGTGCCCAATCCTGAGGCAAGACGGCAAGAATGAGCCGAGAGCGACAGGCAAAAAAACACCCACCAATAGGATTAAGAAAAGAAGAAAGAAATAGGGAGACCGTGTCCCCTGTGAGAGAATTATCGGTCGTAGGAACAGGCCCAAAAGAGACCGGAACACTAATTGACTGCAGGAGCGTCAACAGAGAAGGCGGGTGGGAGGGTAGAGAACACCAGTAGGCACCATACTGGAAGAAACTGATGCGTAAAAATGCAGGAGGACACCTGAATCCACCGCCCCAGCATGAAAATGGGGGGGGGGGGGGATTTGGAGGGGGGGGATGGAACAAGTAAACCAAAGGAAGAGGCCAACGAGGAGCAAGGCGAAAAAACGCCGCCCCGTAGAAGGACAAGCCACCCCAAAGGAGGCGAAAGCCGAAAACTCCACCTGAAAAGGTCCTCGCAGATCGGGGAGGATGGGTGGGCGTTAAGGAATCTGCGGCTAGACAACGTTTCTACCAGATACATCGTTACCGAAGGTAAGTAACTCGTACATCTGATAGAGACATCTAGCCGCAGATTCCTTAACTTAGAATAGACACCAAAGCCATACCCCATAGGAGGCGGGTCTGCGACAGAACCCCACTAAGTTCCCAAGGGAACAGAAGTGTCAACCAGCTGACTAAACACAGTGGGGGCAGCGCTGCCAGAAAGGCCAACATCGGACCAGGATACTCCGGAGTAAGTGGCCAACAATGAGAGGCAAAAGGCATCAAAGACTGCCGAGGGCGGCAGGAAATCCCTGTTGGTCAACAGCTGAGAAAATGAGCACAAACCCAAAAGGGGGGGATGTGAAATAGAGTGGACACCTGCCGTAGCCGGAGAGGCACGAATGCAGGATGTGAGGAACCCCCAGGATCCGATGGACCGTTGAAAGAGGAAGGTTTAACTAGGGCACAAGGACGAACCGAGTCCGAGGGCCATGCACGACAGTGAAAGAAACACTGTGAGAGTGGGAACAGCAGCGGGAAGATGCTGACTACGCCCAAGATGAGTTAGTGTTACAAGAAACACAAGACCTGCCAATGCACCCGTTACGCAAAAGGGCGGAAAGCCCAAGGCAGAAAAGAACGGTAACAACCAGTGCCACGCACGTGGGTAACAGAAGTACACCAAGAAACCTGGATGTACCGCCAGAACCACACCATGGAAGGAGAAGGCCCCATGAAGCGCCACGAGCAAGCTGAGACACAAGAGGCGCAAGACCAGGCGCATTGTGTGAACGGCGCTCACGAAAGTGAGGGACCAGACCTCGGCGACTACCCGGAGTAGTAAGCATGTGGGAGGCGTATGTGTGGGTAGCACACTGGTGAGAAAGAAAAAACACCAGAGTCGCAACAGCCACGTAGCAGCGGCACTGGGCAGAACAATGCCCAGAGTGAGAGCAACAGCCACCGACGGTGGAGCAGACCCATTGGCTATCGTGAGAGAGGCAAGGAGGCCAGGCCAGCCGTGATGTGTCCAGAATCACAGGATGTATTGTCGACCCCGAGACCGGAACCTCGGGCTCCAGCTCGAAAGTCGGCATCTAGCCAGGAGACCACATCAGCTCCCTCAACACGCCCCATGAGAGAACAATGCTCTGAGGAGACCGCCCCCGCTGAGAGCAGCAACCGCAGCCCGAAGGAAAGCACGCCAACCCTGCGCGGAATGCAACAGGGGCATGAGAAACGGTGGCAGAGGAAGTGCCAAAGGCACGGCACAAGACAAGGAACATCAACCACGTCTGGAGCCAGAACGCCACCATGGAGAGCGAAGTCCACCAGGAAAGGGCTACGCAGCATGGATATAGCAGAGTAGAACGAGGCAACAGAAGGCACCAGAGAAGAACGTACCAGCCGGAGACACTAAGGAGCAGGCATGGTACGCCGATAGAACACAGAGGGAGAGTGCCGAGATAAGTAGGAGTGCTCGGGGACAACGACAGGGCCTTCCGACAGGGCGGCCACAGATGGAACAGCCGCAGCGAAGAACCATGAGGGGACGGGAAGGAGCAGAAAGCCCTTCCGTCCTGAAGAAAGGTATTGGGAAAATGCAGGCCAGCAGCCGACACCCCACCAATGGCACGCAAGAAGGCCCCTGAAGGGCCCGCAGCAGCAGCGTGCAAAACACACAGGCACAGCCGCAGGAGGACCGAGTGAAAAGGACCCCACGGAAGCGAACAAGGCAACTGTCGAAGGAAGGCAGCTATACAATAGCAAACAAATACCCCACATAGGGTAAGTATCAACCCCAACCAGGGGCTCCTCTGGAGCGGAAGCTGAAGACAGAGGACGTAAAAGTGGAACTTAGAAACCACAGGCTCCGAACACATAACCCGTGGAGGAAGGGTGCAACCTGAACCACCAGGCTATAGGAATTGAGAAGGATAAGCAGCAAAACTGCTGCATAAATTAAAGAAAATACGGCGAGGAGCCGCCCAGGCCGTTCAGGCAGTACAGCATGAACCCGGCCCAACATGAGTCAAGACAACAGAGCAGGGTGAGGACAAGGACCTCAACCGGAACAAAAACTACGAAAGGTGAGACAGAAGGCGGCGAACCGCAGAGTCCGCATGTGCGTCAAACAGGGACACACCATCAAAAGGCAAATCCCGGAGACTGTCACGGACATTGTCGGGGAAACCCCCGTCGCGCAGACAGGCATGGCGGCGCAAGGCAACGGACCGCGCCATTGTCCTACCCACCGAATCGGTAGAATCAACGGCGGACCGAATCGTAAACCGCGCCATCTCTCTGCCTTCGTGAATGAGACGAGCCATATCAGCTCGAGGACACTCAGGGAGGGCAGGCAAAAGACACTCCACGGAGTCCCAAAGGGCAGAAGAAGCCCTGGCAAAAACGCAAACTGTGTTGAGAGCACGTAATGCCGAACTAGCGGACGCAAAAATGCCGCGTCCACATGTCTCCAGCCAACGAGACTCCCTAGTAGGAGGCTGCAGTAGAGGCGGAGAAGAAGGCTGCATGGCGAAAGACACCTGCACCACGAGACCGTGAGCAGTAGGCTGAAGGGACAAACAGGATGGGCCCCCAGGGGCCGGACGATGGCGATGCGCAACGGCCCTGTCGACAGCATCTCCTGAAGAGGGACGCGCCCAAGTCCCGAGAAGGGCGTCGAACAACAAGCCGCTAAAGGGCAGCAAGTGCTCAAGATCCACCGCACCTTGGTGGAGGAGATCCAACAACGGATCAGAGGACAAGAGGACAGAAGGAGGGTGCAAGTGCAAAACAGCTGCCGCCCTGCGAACACCCCGTAAAAATAAAGCACCAGCTTCAGTGGGCGTCCGGGGGACGACAAGAGCCCATCTGTAGGGGACGGTTGCAACTAACCCGTCCCCCAGCAGGAGGAAGAAGGGGCCACTGCCTCCATGGCGGCGGAGCCAACGGGCGTGGAGACAAGCCCAAGCACAGCGGTTCCTTGTCCTCTGGAAGCGGAGAGCCAAGAGGTACGGGCGACCCTTCCTGCGTCGACCGACGCCGATCCGGCGTTGAACAACGCCGATCCGGCGCCGAAGCGACGTCCAGCCCCATGAGGGACGAATCGGCTGGACGAGTGGGCGGCAACGTCTCCACCACCGAGAGGTGCGGAGAAAGTGCCTGAGGTCCAGGAGACGACAGGCAGAGTGCCGCCGGAGCCGATGTCGACGCAGGGAGCCGCCAGGGGCTATGCGGGGACAAGGCAGAATGGCTCGGCGTGGGGCTGGAACGCCCATCGGTCGGAACCGACGCCGGCACGTCTCCGGAACCGGAGTCGAGGCATTCGGCCGGCGCCGAGGGCGAACCCGCCGGCGGAGACCCGACCTGAATGCCTATGCCTACCTCCACTGTGGGACCCGAAGGCGCACCAGGGAGTGGAGGTGACCCAAAGATGGAGTGCAAAGCCTGGTAATAGGCTTCCATCTGGGGCAGAGTCGCACCAGTACCCGGAAAGGGAGGGTAAAAGGAGGCCGACTCCGGGGGGCACGGCTCCGCGAAGGAGCGGGAACCATGGCCCCCACCGTCACGTGGAAGCGAGGACTTCGACTTCCGTGACATGTGCTTACCTGCAGATCGACGTTCGCAGGATCGACTCCGGGAGCGGGCGCGGAGAGACGAACCCACTGGAGAACGTCGGGGAGACGCCGGGCGGGTCAACCGGGCGGCCAAGAGCTTCATCCACCGCTCCCGTAGGGACTCCGGACGCATCTGCCGGCAGGTGTCACACTCCTCGGAGTCGTGGTGCGACCCAAGACACCACATGCAAATGGCGTGCGGGTCCGACGCCGACATCTGACGCGAACAAGTCCCGCACAATTTAAAGCCCGAAGGCATCGCACACTGTTCCCCGACGCCAACGACGTCGAAAAAAGGGCCTGAATAAAAACAGGCCAGAGGAACAGCTGAATCCCGGATCCGCGTTGTAACGCGGAAAAGAAGAAAACTGACGTCAGCGCGCCGGGAGGGTCCTATATGGCTCCACTGACGTCATGTCCGGGGACGACGTCAGGGCGGAGCCAGGCGGCGCCGCCCCCCGGCACGCAGAGGTACTGCTGCGCAAAATTTTCCGGATCCAGTCTGACGCCTGGGGATATTCTAAGTTAAGGAATCTGCGGCTAGATGTCTCTATCAGATATGGTGCATTAGGAACCGCTTTGCCCGGCCTGGCTACAGCACAAAGATCTGATGATAATCCACTCTGTTCTGTTGTGTGTGGCCGATGTAGCAGGACTTTGCATGCCTGGGGTTTACACTAGATCACTCTTTGGTGGGATAAGGAGGGGAAAATGATAGAAGAGAGATGGATAAAACCATGTGAAAGGAGATGCCATGTTTGGTAGAAAAGATGGGCAGAGCCTGTGTCTGTGTAAAATACCATCAGAGTGGTCAGTGAGATGGCATTTAGCTCATTGACACTATGAGCTGAAGTCCGTCAGAGTGAGAAGTAGAACAAGGCAACAGTGCATAGGCCCAAATGGAGATTCAATGAGAAAAGTCACCATAACATTTTATTCTCACTGAGGAACGAGGAATGGAGTGGGAGGGAACAAATACATTAATTCCTTCAGAAAGTAAACAGGCACAAAACTCGAAGTACGAACAGCACCCCGAAAGAAATGACTGTTCAGACAAATACTTTGTGATGAAAGTAGCATTTAATATAAGCACACAAATATATATAAGCAAACTAAATGCTATCCACAGTCTCTTAAGATCGGAGCGCTATAATCATCCTGGGCAATGTTCTAGCGTTCCTCCTTCCCTTCTAATGGAGTGGGTTATTCCCCATTCAATAATGGAGGTGACTTTCAGGAGTGGGCCACACTAGTCAACACGCAGCAAAGTCTTGATCTGGTTTTAAGAGCCAGTTAAGCAGCGTCAAGTGCGAAGATACCCTTCTGAGTGAAAGCGCGCTTTACAAATACACGTTATGTTATGTAAGTTTGCACAACTCCCAGGGAGGACTGGCCCCCGCAGTCTCTAGATTGCCCATGGTGATGCCGGAAGTCTCCTTTGCTTTCTGTAAATATTACCACAAGTGGAGGTCTCTAGGGCAGGTCTTTCCTTGTAGACTCACACCTGGAATGTGGGGGGGTCGCAGGGTTGCAGCACCTCAAGGGCGACAGACCTTACTTAAAGATGGCCCCCATTTGGCATACGGGTGGTCGCCGACTTAATGAGAGGGGCATACAGCCCTGACTGGATCGGGCGTTGCTCACCAGGATACAATTTGACAGGAGCCTGCTGGGTCACACTCCCTCCAGACGCTCCTCCTCCTCCTCACAGAGTCCAATGGTCTTGTGTTGTGATCTTTCCTCGTGCTGGCTCGTGCGCCAGCATCATGTAGTTTAGGAGTGTTGGGTTGCATGGATTCCACTGCGGGCAGTTGGATGTTGGCTGGCTGGAGGGAAGCCACGCAATGACAGGCCGTAAATAAAGCTTACCTGTTGAAGAATACCATGTGTGCTTTCTTCATCACCACATCTTCGCAAGCAGAAGGCTGGTGCTTCAGGCTCAGGGCAAGTGGTGGTGATTTCCTGGGTGATAGTCCCTCACCCAACAGGAAGACTAACAGGCCTTGGTCTCAGTCTTGGTTGCAGAAGCTTGAAGTCTTGGTGATCTTTTCATGCTGATGAACAGCTTGTGGGTCTCATGCTCCCACTTTTTGCATATGGCCATGTCTGAACTGGGGTGGTGGAGTGAGCTAAAGAATGATGATGGATTAAACCCAGATCAGTTGACTGGGGGTGAGTGTTTGATTTGCTCAAACGTTCCGTCCATCATCCCCTTTTGTATCGCTTTGTTCGCCCTAAGTTGGCGGGGGTATGCCCAGACGTGGGTCCCTTGCTCACTTTGCCACTGGATTCAAGCAAGCCTGGCTGATGACGGCTGGAATGCCAGAAACCGGTCCTAGGATGCTTGTTTCCGGTCCAGGGAAGACATGGCTTGGCAGTTCGGGCTGGACTGTTCCCATGAGGCACAGGGTCAGACTGATTTGCATATGGCCATGTCTGAACTGGGGTGGTGGAGTGAGCTAAAGAATGATGATGGATTAAACCCAGATCAGTTGACTGGGGGTGAGTGTTTGATTGGCTCAAACGTTCCGTCCATCATCCCCTTTTGTATCGCTTTGTTCGCCCTAAGTTGGCGGGGGTATGCCCAGACGTGGGTCCCTTGCTCACTTTGGCACTGGATTCAAGCAAGCCTGGCTGATGACGGCTGGAATGCCAGAAACCGGTCCTAGGATGCTTGTTTCCGGTCCAGGGAAGACATGGCTTGGCAGTTCGGGCTGGACTGTTCCCATGAGGCACAGGGTCAGACTGATTTGCATATGGCCATGTCTGAACTGGGGTGGTGGAGTGAGCTAAAGAATGATGATGGATTAAACCCAGATCAGTTGACTGGGGGTGAGTGTTTGATTGGCTCAAACGTTCCGTCCATCATCCCCTTTTGTATCGCTTTGTTCGCCCTAAGTTGGCGGGGGTATGCCCAGACGTGGGTCCCTTGCTCACTTTGCCACTGGATTCAAGCAAGCCTGGCTGATGACGGCTGGAATGCCAGAAACCGGTCCTAGGATGCTTGTTTCCGGTCCAGGGAAGACATGGCTTGGCAGTTCGGGCTGGACTGTTCCCATGAGGCACAGGGTCAGACTGATTTGCATATGGCCATGTCTGAACTGGGGTGGTGGAGTGAGCTAAAGAATGATGATGGATTAAACCCAGATCAGTTGACTGGGGGTGAGTGTTTGATTGGCTCAAACGTTCCGTCCATCATCCCCTTTTGTATCGCTTTGTTCGCCCTAAGTTGGCGGGGGTATGCCCAGACGTGGGTCCCTTGCTCACTTTGCCACTGGATTCAAGCAAGCCTGGCTGATGACGGCTGGAATGCCAGAAACCGGTCCTAGGATGCTTGTTTCCGGTCCAGGGAAGACATGGCTTGGCAGTTCGGGCTGGACTGTTCCCATGAGGCACAGGGTCAGACTGATTTGCATATGGCCATGTCTGAACTGGGGTGGTGGAGTGAGCTAAAGAATGATGATGGATTAAACCCAAATCAGTTGACTGGGGTGAGTGTTTGATTGGCTCAAACGTTCCGTCCATCATCCCCTTTGTATCGCTTTGTTCGCCCTAAGTTGGCGGGGGTATGCCCAGACGTGGGTCCCTTGCTCACTTTGCCACTGGATTCAAGCAAGCCTGGCTGATGACGGCTGGAATGCCAGAAACCGGTCCTAGGATGCTTGTTTCCGGTCCAGGGAAGACATGGCTTGGCAGTTCGGGCTGGACTGTTCCCATGAGGCACAGGGTCAGACTGATTTGCATATGGCCATGTCTGAACTGGGGTGGTGGAGTGAGCTAAAGAATGATGATGGATTAAACCCAGATCAGTTGACTGGGGGTGAGTGTTTGATTGGCTCAAACGTTCCGTCCATCATCCCCTTTTGTACCCCCCGCCACTTTTATAGTGCACACCCAGAGATGTGATTTTGTGTCTGGTTCTTTGAAATTCATGTTGTGGGTGTTGAGTGCTTCGAAGCTAAGTTATGTTAATAGTTCTTGTATAGTGCACATTCGTCAATGGTTTCTTGGCGCTTTTACTAAGACATAAATACTGAGGCAGAGTTTCGATCAGGGAGGGAAGGCTAAAATTAATAGGCTAGGCTTGCTAAGAAACCAAGTCTTTAAATTTTTCAGAAATAACTTAAAGTCAGCATCGAAGTGGATTGTGTTAGGCAAAGAGCTCCAAACTGCCATGACTAGTGTTGCAAAGCAACATCCGCCAGACCTACTCTTGCAAAACTTTGGGACACTAAGTTGGTCAGCATATGTAGATCTTAGATTGTGAGTTGGAATGGAAAATGCTACTTACCAGTATGCATCTGTTCTTGGCATGTAGAGCTGTAGAGTTGTATACTTTAGCATAGATCGCCATCTGGTGTTGGGCTCGGATGTTTGCACTTTGTTTTTGTCGAAGAAGTCTTTGTAGTCACAGGATAGGTGACTCCTCCTTATGGTGATAGTGCGCATGGGAATCGACTCCATCTTCAGATTGTTTTTCGCCATAAAGGGTGATGATGGAGTTAGTAAGAGAATAGAAAAGGATGTCCATGTGATGTATCTAAATAAGATAATACTGCAACGGATAAAGGTATTCGGGGAGGTGGGTGGGCGTATACAACTCTACAGCTCTACATGCCAAGAACAGATGCATACTGGTAAGTAGCATTTTCCGTTCGAGGCATATGAGCTGTAGATTGAATACTTTAGCATAGACTATATAGCAGTTTCCCTCCTTAGCGGTGGCAATCTGTATCTGTTGCAGTAGTCTGAAAAAGTGTTCTTAATACAGCCTGGCCCACACTAGCTTGTTGTTTTGCTTGCACATCTATACAATAGTGTTTAGTGAAAGTATGCGGTGTAGACCAAGTTGCTGCTTTGCAGATGTCATCTAGGGGAATGTTCCCTAAGAATGCCATAGAAGCCCCTAGTTTGCGTGTGGAATGAGCTCTAGGGGGAATGGTTAGCGTGCGTTTAGCTTTGAGATAGCAGATTTGTATGCACTTGACAATCCATCTTGCAATTCCTGTTTTTGAAATGGGATTGCCCTTGTGAGGTGGGGAGAAAGATACAAAGAGTTGTTTAGTGTTTCTAAAACGTTTAGTTCTTTCTATGTAGTATAGTAACGCCCTTTTGACGTCTAGCGTGTGAAGAGCGCGTTCTGCCACTGAGTCTGGTTGAGGGAAAAAAACTGGGAGTTCAACCGACTGATTAAGGTGGAAGGCAGAAACTACCTTGGGTAGAAATTTTGGGTTAGGCCTAAGAACCACTTTGCTATGATGCATTTACAAAAATGGTTCTTGTATGGTTAATAAGTCAGCAAGAAATTCTCTTTGGACTTTCTATGAGCATACCATCATCAACACATTCCACATATGCATACAGTCACCCATTCACCAACATAAATAGCAGATACCAAAAACCAATATACAATTACCTATTTATTAAGTATTGTTCATAAATTAAAAAGTTTTATAACAATAAAAAAATCCACAGTAAATCACATGATTTTTCAACATATGCAGTAAATCACAAATATAAACAGGGAGAATACAAAAATTAAAAAGTGCAAAATTTGAAAGGCACAAACACTTAACCCAGAGAGTCATTCAGATTCTACAACAAGATGTGTACTTCTATATATTTGTCGAATGAGAGCCCGTAGGGTTAAGTGATCATAAAATCCAGGAAGCGACGCGTTTCGGTGGTATTTAAACGATCCAACCACCTTCTTCAGGCTTAATCATAAAATATCTCCCAACACCTTCATATATTCACTTGTGGTGATATATTGCATCACCACAAGTGGCTTATGGTTTTACGGTGGTAACGATTGGTGCAATTAAGATTGTGGTTTCGCCATTGAAAATCAGTCCACCTTTTGATTTTATGACGGAGCAACCTATACCTGTGTGGTGCTACATGTCCTGAAAAGGGTGATTTTTATCAAAGAGAGTGGATATTTGGTCCGGAAAAAGGTGTGGACTACTTATAATAGGAAAACCGGCATTTCGGAGGATACTTATTCCCTTCTACATAAAATATTTTCTCATTTTTTAGGGTTGAGAGTGTTTCCGCCCGAAGTTTTAACCACCACGGAGAAATGGGTGTCTTGGAGGAAGCAGCCCCTTTGGTTAATGTATTGCATCACCACAAGTGGCATATGGTTTTACGGTGGTAACGATTGGTGCAATTAAGATTGTGGTTTTGCCATTGAAAATCGGTCCACCTTTTGATTTTATGACGGAGCAACCTATACCTGTGGGGTGCTACAGGTCCTGAAAAGGGTGATTTTTATCAAAAAGAGTGGATATTTGGTCCGGAAAAAGGTGTGGACTACTTATAATAGTAAAACCGGCATTTCGGAGGAGAGACTTATTCCCTTCTACATATAATATTTTCTCATTTTTTAGAGCAGGGTTGAGAGTGTTTCCGCCCGAAGTTTTAACCACCACGGAGAAATAGGTGTCTTGGAGGAAGCAGCCCCTTTGGTTAATGTATTGCATCACCACAAGTGAATATATGAAGGTGTTGGGAGATATTTTATGATTAAGCCTGAAGAAGGTGGTTGGATCGTTTAAATACCACCGAAACGCGTCGCTTCCTGGATTTTATGATCACTTAACCCTACTGGCTCTCATTAGACAAATATATAGAAGTACACATCTTGTTGTAGAATCTGAATGACTCTCTGGGTTTAGTGTTTGTGCGTTTCAAATTTTGCACTTTTTAATTTTTGTATTCTCCCAGTTTATATTTGTGATTTACTGCATATGTTGAAAAATCATGTGATTTACTGTGGATTTTTTTATTGTTATAAAACTTTTTAATTCATGAACAATACTTAATAAATAGGTAATCGTATATTGGTTTTTTGGTATCTGCTATTTATGTTGGTGAATGGGTGACTGTATGCATATGTGGAATGTGTTGATGATGGTATGCTCATAGAAAGTCCAAAGGGAATTTCTTGCTGACTTGTTGTCATTTTGGTGTCCTGTCCCTTTGGTTAGTAGGACCCCTCTCCTTTTATTGAGAATCTTGTTTGGTTAATGCCTGGAGTTCACTAACTCTCCTGAGGGATGTGATAGCTACCAGGAAGGCTACTTTCCAAGTGAGGAACTGTAACTCAAATTTTGTAGAGGTTCAAATGGGGGACCCATGAGCCTGGTAAGGACAATATTGAGGTTCCAGACTGGGGAAGGTGGAACTCTAGGTGGAATTATTCTTTTAAGTCCTTCCATAAATGCTTTGATAGCAGGAACTCGAAATAAAGACAGGTATTGTCTGTTTTGGAGGTAAGCGGCTATTGCAGCTAGATGTAGCCGTATAGATGTATATGCCAAATGACATTGTTGTAGATGCAAGAGGAAACAGATAATGTTCTGAATGGAAGCATCTAGTGGGTTGATTTTGTTATTTGTACAATAAACAACAAATCGTTTCCACTTTGCTGCATAGCATGCTCTTGTGGTAGGACATCTAGCCTCTTTGATGATGTTCATGCAATCTGGTGGGAGATTGAGGTAGCCAAACTCTATGACCTCAGGAGCCAGATCGCAAGGTTGAGTTGATTGGGATCTGGATGTCTTATGTCTCCATGGTTCTGGGTGAGAGGTGTAGCTTTTGATGCGGAACTACTGATAGTTCCAAGAGGGTTGTGAACCATGGTTGTCGGGCCCATGTTGGAGCAACTAGGATCATTGTGAGGGAATGCTGTTTGAGTTTCCGAACCACTAACGGAATGAGTGGGAGAGGCGGAAAAGCGTAAGCAAATTTGCCTGACCAGTTCATCCATAGCGCATTGCCTTTGGATAATGGGTGTGGATACCTGGACGTGAAGTTTGGGTATTTTGCGTTGTGATTTGTGGTGAACAGATCTATGTCTGGGTGCCCCCACATTTGAAAAAATGGAAGAACTTGATGATGAAGTTCCCATTCGTGAATGTGTTGTGTTTGTCGACTGAGCAGATCCGCGATCTGATGGTGTACTCCTGGGAGATGTTGTGTGAGGAGGTATATCCTTTGGGGAATAGCCCATCTCCACATACTTTGCGCTAGGCGTGAGAGTTGGAGGGAGTGTGTTCCTCCCTGTTTTTGAATGTAATACATTGCTGTCATGTTGTCTGTACGCATTAGGACAGCTTTGCCTATTAGCAAGAGTTGAAAAGATTTTAGTGCAAAAAATATTGCTAGTAACTCCAAGTGATTTATGTGGAGTTGTTTTTGTTGAGGGGTCCATAGTCCCTGTACAGTGTGATTTTGTAGATGAGCTCCCCAGCCGGTGAGCGATGCGTCTGTTGTTAGTACTATCTGAGGAACCGGGTCGAGGAACGGCCGCCCTTTGGAAAGGTTTTGTGTATTCCCCCACTGTAGAGAGCGATGTGTGCGGCTGTCCACCAACACCAGATCTGTCAACTGACCTTGAGCCTGGTTCCACTGATGTGCTAAGCATTCCTGCAAGGGACGCATCTGGAGTCCTGCATAAGGGACGATGAGGATGCAAGAAGCCATCATCCCGATTAACTGCATAAACACTCGAGCTGGCAACGAGTGTTGAGGCCGAAATTGTAGTATTAGAGTCTGCATGGAGTGAATCCTGCCTGGATTGGGGTATGCTAGAGCTTTTGCGGTGTCTAGAGTAGCCCCTAGATACTGTTGTATGTTGGATGGTTGAAGGTGAGACTTGGCGAGGTTTAATGTGAAACCTAAGTCGTGAAGTAGATGGATAGTTCTGTGTGTGTGCTGCACACAACTGTTGTGAGATTTGGCTTTTATGAGCCAATCGTCCAGATAAGGGAACACGTGGATGTGCTGTCTTCTTAAATGAGCTGCTACCACTGCGAGGCATTTGGTGAAGACTCTGGGTGCTGTGGTTACCCCGAATGGTAGGACTTTGAACTGATAATGTTGTCCTTCCACTATGACCTGAGATATTTTCTGTGAGAGGGGTGAATAGGAATATGAAAGTAGGCGTCCTTTAGATCCAGAGTGGAGAGGAAGTCGCCTTGTTGAAGTAGTGGGAGCACCTGTTGTAGAGTGACCATATGGAAGTGGTCTGATTGGATGTAGAAGTTTAGGGGTCTAAGGTCTAGTATTGGCCTGAGAGAGCCGTCCTTTTTTGGAATCAGAAAGTAGAGTGAGTAAACCCCTGTGCCCTGATGGGGTAAGGGGACTGGTTCTAATGCATTTTTTTGTAGAAGAGAGAGAACCTCTTGTTTGAGGAGAGTCAAATGTTCTGTAGACATTGGACGGTGTTTGGGAGGAATGTGCGTGGGACTGGATGTGAGTTCCAGGCAGTAACCATACTGGATAATTTGTCTTACCCACTTGTCTGTAGTGATGGAATTCCAGACAGGTAGGAACTGTGAAAGGCGTCCCCCGACAGGTGTGGAATGGTCGGGGGGAAGCGCATGGAAGTCACTGCTTGGTGGTAGGGGAGCTGCGGGTGTAATTACCCCGGCCTCTGCCCTTGTTGTTGTTACCCCTGTAACCTCCCCTAAAGTATCCTTTGGAAAAGGAGCTCTGATTGGGGCTTTTGTAGGATGAGGATGGGTGCTCTGGTGTGTTGGCTTTAGAGCCACCCCTATAAAAGGAGCGTCGAAAGGAGCCTCTAGGAGAAGATAACTGCAAGGCTCCCATAGACTTAGCAGTTTCCGTGTACTTTTTAATCTTTTCTAAAGATGTGTCCACTGCAGGTCCAAAGAGGTGCTCTTGGCCAAAGGGCTGATTAAGGATACTGGTTTGTACTTCTTGTTTAAATCCAGATATCCTGAGCCAGGCATGCCTGCGTAACAATATGCTAGTATTGACTGCGCGAGACGCGGTGTCTGCTGCGTCTAGAGCACATTTGATTGATGTATTTGTGATCAATTTGCCTTCCTGTTTGAGGTCATTGGCCTTATCTTTGTATTCCTCAGGTAGATGTTGAATGAGCTTCTCCAGCTCATCATAGTGGGCCCTATCATACCTTGCCAAGAGAGCTTGTGTGTTGGCTATTTTCCAATAGTTTGCAGCTTGAGACGCCATACGTTTGCCTGATGCGTCTAATAGTTTGGATTCCTTATCCGGAGATGGGGTGTCACCTGAACCCTGAGAGTTGGCCCTTTTGCGTGCATTGGCTACTACCAGGGAATCTAAAGGAAGCGGACCCTTAATATATGTGGGGTCACTGGGAGCTGCTTTGTATTTCTTGTCTATCCTAGGGTTAAGAACCCTAGCCCTAACAGGGTCCTTAAACACTTCTGGTGCGTGTTTAATTAGGCCTTTTAACATTGGTAGGACGTGGGAAGATCTTTGTGGCTGAGCAAAAGTTTCTAAGAGAAAATCCTCCTCTACAGGATCTGAATGTAGATTTACCCCGTGATATGTTGCGGCCCTATTGATTAGTTGACCCTGTGGGGGGCACTCAAGGTAGAGGTTAAGAACTTAATTCTTAAATGAGAGCGGTAAGCAACATAAGCAGGGACATGTAGGTCAGTATATGACAGGTTTTTATTCCACAACAATAGTATTCAGGTGCTCACACTTTAAGTGACAGTAGGCGTGACGTGATAAGTGAGGGTGAAGTTAAAATAAAAACATTGCATTGACAACAATGACAGAGGCTCCTTTAGAAAATTTTAACAGAGTTAAAGGAGTTCATGTTGTAGGGGGTCGACGGCGTTTCGAACTCAGTTATTGGAGTTCATCTTCAGGACATAAACTCAAATAACTGAGTTTGAAACGCTGTCCCTGCTTATATTGCTTGCCGCTCTCATTTAAGAATTAAGTTCTTAACCTCTACCTTGAGTGCCCCCCACAGGGTCACTTCGACTTGGACCTTTAGGCCACATCAGAGCCATTGTTTCCCTACACAGTTTACTACCCCCGGTTCACATATTGGGGTACCCTTGTCCTCCTTACTACCTATCGATTAGTTGGGCAAAACCTGCATTATCGTCTGGTGGGGATGGCTTAGAGGGATAAAGATCTGGGTCGTTGTTTAAGTCCGGATCTGTATTATAGTCCTTCCATGGATCTGGGTCCTGTGGGGGATCATCATTATCATCCATATCTTGTGGAATTATATTATCATCCCCTTGTCCGTCCCATCTCCATTATCAGTATCCTCTGGTTGTGAGAGTGGAAAAGTATGTTCTGGAGAGTGTACTGGAGAGATAAGTAAATTGGGATTAATAGGTGGAGGAGGAGGTGTAGGGGGTGGAGAGGTGTTAGTGCCCATGTCTATTCTTGTAGCCGGAACCAGTGCATCTTGCAAATGGTCCGGTTTCCTTTTTGTAGGTTGTTTGGAGAGAATATGACCAGTCTTTGGATGGAGATAAATTGTTTTCTGGTTTGGATCTGGGACAAAAAGTTGTTCGGAGCCGGTGTTGTTTTTCGGTGCCGAAGTTTTCTCCCTATGAGGGGTCTTAGACTGTTTAGGCATAGGGATAGTGTCTGGTTCAGAAGCCTTTCCAGGCTCTGAAGACTTCGGTGTCGGTTGTTTCGGCTCCAGAGTCTTTTGCTTCGGGGGTTTAGACAACGAAGGTTTTTCCCTGGATTGTTTCGGCTCCGACGTTTTCGGTATCGATATTTTCCCCTTTTGCTTCGGCTCCGAGGGTTTGTCCTTCGGCTGTTTCAGCGCCGAAGGGTTTTCCGGTGGCAATGGAGGAGGGCGTGGCATATCAGCGGCCTTGGACTTCGGTGCCGAAGGTGGTTTTTCGGTACCGGAGTGTGGTTGGCTCGAGCCCGAGCCGGAAGGCTTGTCTTTGCTTTTCATAGCCGGGCCCGAGGGCGGGGCATCTGAAATGTTTGACCGGTGTGGACCTGGGCCCTGTGGCGAAGGTGTTACCGGAGCCTTTGGTATGGGCTTGGGTGGGGCAGGGGTCTCTGTACTCATGGTCCGCTGAGCTGGGGTGACTGCGTCTTCAACGTCAGAGTCATCTGCTTCGGAGACTGAGTCCTGTTCCTCCTGGGCTTGTTCCTGAAGGCTGTCGGGGCCTGGATGGAAGATGTCCGGAATGGAGCCGCTTCCTCTGGACATTTCGTGGCGTCGAGCCCGACTATCACGAATGGTCTTCTTAGACTTGAAAGATAGACAAGCCTCACAGGTATCCTTCTCGATGTTCTGGAGAGAGGCAAAGATTACACACTGGGTGTAGGTCAGAGTGTGGGAATTTAGCACCACACTGGGGACATTTCTTGAAGGGAGTCCGTTCCATTGACTTCCGTCGGGATCGGCGCGGGTAGGCCCAACGTCCTGCGTCGAAGTTTATCAAAGTTTTTTTCGATTGTAGAAGATGCGCGTCGAGAAAGGGAAACACGATCGAGACAATACCGTCGAGTGGTAGGTGATTGCGTGTCGAAGGGGGTTTCGATAACGACACCGACCCGGAACGCAGCAAGTCACATCCGAACCCTATGGCGGAAAAAAATAATCTGAAGATGGAGTCGATGCCCATGCGCACTATCACCATAAGGAGGAGTCACCTATTCCGTGACTACAAAGACTTCTTCGACAAAAACAAAGTGCAAACATCCGAGCCCAACACCAGATGGCGGCTAAAGTATACAATCTACAGCTCATATGCCTCGAACATACCTTTCCACTTTCTTGGTCACAAATAATGGTGCTAGTCCTTTCAGGCGTTTAAAACCAAAGCAGCAGATTTTGAACTACAGGTGTTGCTTCACCGTGAACCAGTGAAGCTTTTTCAGCAATGGAGTGGCATGTGCGTTTCTAAGGATTCGAAATATAAATCTTGCAGCCTCATTTTGAATTACATGGAGCCTATGTAGGGTAGTACTGGGCAAGCTCTTTTAAACATAATTGGCATGTTCAAGTCTAGAAATGATGACCTCCATCACTATCAGATCCGTGCCTCGCTTGGAAGGAGTGGCGCAATATTCCTCAAGAGAATGAGCAATTAAATACTACTGATGTTACTTGTGGTTTCATCGGAAATTTGAAGTCATATACAACACTTAGGCTTTTTTAATGGAGATGTTGGTTTGGGCACTGTGCCCAATTCGCTGGGCCAATAAAGTTGGTCCCAAAGACTAGTCCTTTTGTTTAGAACGAGAGTCCTTGGTTTGGAAATGGAAAGAGCATCCTCTCTCGGAAATGGGTACGAGGAAAGTGAATACAACAAAAGCGGGGGAGGAAAGGTCAAGGATATCAACGACCTCCATTACCAATTACCTCATGAGCGCTATGGGAGTGACTGATAAGATAGGGCTTGTGAAGGAAAGGCTCTCTGTAGCACTACAAGAGGTTTCTAGTGATTTGAATGGAACTCCACTGTCAGCTCAAGTGTCGAAGGGGTTGAGGGCTCCTGAAGCAAGCAACAAGCCCACTAACAAAGAGCGGGCTCCCTCAGTCTCTACTTCTTGCATCCATAACTAGTCTTTAAGTTTCATTTCTGACCCTCCCAAATTTATTAAGCCTCCACCAGCTAAAAAGAAAAAAAGGAGATCATTCAGCAAGGATAAGGACTGTAACAAAGAAGCTAACTGATAATATAGTCATTGTTCACACCAAAAGCCCCCTTGAGGATCAAACAGCAAGCCCCATTAGCTGGAATTTGAAGGATTTGAAATAACTGGAGTTAAATGTAATTACCCATTTTTCCAGTTCTTTATCAAAACTAGAAGACTCATTTAAGGGGGTTTCTGTATCTCTGTGCTTGATAAATTAGAAGTTCTAGAAGATAACATTTCATTTTTACCACTCTAGATGACCAAGAAGAATCAGAAAACACTCATGATCATTCGAAGTCATTAACAACATCAACAGCAGTGGATAATGTAGCAAATACTGTGGCACAAAGCAAACAGTCGAACCATGCAAATAAAATTAATGATGAGTCAATAAATAGCATGCATCTCATGGGAAAATACGGGGAGGAATAGAAGAGAGGGAGACCAATATTATGAATACCCCCAAACGCACAAGTTACTAACTTGTGTAACGATATATCTGTAAGAGACAGTAGTTAGTGACAGATTCCTTACCTTAGAATATCCCCAGGCGTCAGGCTTGATCCGGAAAGTTTTTGCGTAGCAGTACCCTTGCACGTCGGTAGGCGGCGTCGTGCGGCTCCGCGTCCGTCGTCGTGATCGCCGGGTTGACGTCGCGGGCAGTACTTAGACGCCGCCCCTGCGCGCTGACGTCAGTTCTGTACACGACTTTCCGCGCCAGGAACGCAGAGCCATGCAAGAAGCTGACATAGGTGTCTGAAAAAAACTAGGGCCCTGAAAGGGATGTCCTTAACCTTAGAAATCAGTTCGCAGAACGGGGAGGATGGGTGGGGCGGTAAGGAATCTGTCACTAACTACTGTCTCTTACAGATATATCGTTACACAAGTTAGTAACTTGTGCATCTGAAAGAGACACGTTAGTGACAGATTCCTTACCTTAGAATAGATACCCCAGCAATACCAACCCCGGTGGTGGGTCTGCGAACAAAGATCAGACAAGGAAGTCCAGGAGGACAGAACGGCCAAAGAAGCCGTCCCTCCGGACCTGACTGTCAAGGCAGTAATGCTTTGTAAACGTGTGCAGCGAGGCCCACGTAGCTGCCTGACAGATATCCTGCAGCGGAACACCGCGGCCCAAAGCCGTGGTAGCAGCCGTTGCCCTGGTGGAATGGGCACGCAGCCCAACAGGAGGCTCCTTCTTAGCCAAAGAATAGCAGGCTTTGATACACAAGGTTACCCAGCGGGAGATGGTTCTCTTGTGCACCGCCCGACCTTGTTTGGCGCCCACGTAGCCAACAAAGAGCTGGTCATCCACCCGGAAGTGTTGTGTGCGGTTGAGGTAAAAGGAAAGCGCACGTTTTGGGTCCAGACGGTGGAGCCTCTCTTCCTCTCTGGAAGGATGCGGAGGCGGAAAGAAGGTGGGTAAAGTGATGGTCTGCCCAATGTGGAAGGCAGTAACCACCTTTGGCAAGAAGGACGGACGCGTCCTAAGAACAACCTTGTCTGGATGGACAGACAGAAAGGGAGGTTTGCATGATAGAGCCTGGAGCTCACTCACCCGCCAAGCGGAGGTGATGGCCACCAGAAAGGCGGTCTTCAGAGTCAGAAGACGAAGAGGACAGTTATGTAGAGGCTCAAAGGGAGCGCACATGAGAAAGGTAAGAACCAAGTTCAAGTCCCACTGAGGCATCACAAACGGAACAGGAGGGAAGAGGTGTGTAATGCCTTTAAGGAATATGTTAACAACAGGGGACTTGAAAAGGGAGGGCTGATCAGGAAGCCTGAGGAAGGCCGAAATAGCACAAAGATAGCCCTTGATGGTACCCAGGGCAGAACCCTGTTGGGCCAGTGAAAGAAGGAACAGAAGAAACTCAGAAAGAGGGGCAGAGAGGGGATTCACAGCCTTTGCTGTGCACCATGCCACAAACTTGTTCCACCTGCAGGCATATACCACCTTAGTGGAGGGACGCCTGGCTGCCAGAATCACATCACAAACTTCGGGAGGCAAGTCGAAAGGAATCAACTGCCGCCGCTCAATCTCCACGCAAGCAGGTGGAGGCTGGACAGGTTCGGGTGGAGGACCGTCCCTGCTGCTGCGACAGAAATTCCTCCCGAAGAGGCAGACGGATCGGGGATCGACGCTCATACTGAGTAGCTCGGGATACCAAACTCTTCGAGCCCAGTCCGGAGCCACAAGGATGACTTGGGCCCGGTCGCGCCGAATCTTCTTCAACACTCTGGGTAGAAGTGGTATAGGCGGAAAGGCGTACAACAGACCGCAACTCCACTCGCGACGAAAAGCGTCGCCGAGCGAGTGCCGCCTTGGAAATTCCAACGCGCAGAACTGATGACATTGCGCGTTCTCTTCGGTGGCGAATAGATCTAACCAAGGCTCTCCCCACTGCAGAAAGAGACCTTGCGCCACTTCCGAGTGAAGACGCCATTCGTGATCCATCATGCACCTGCGGCTGAGTTCGTCCGCCCTGGCGTTCAGGGAACCTGCCAGGTGTTGAACCATCAGGAACATGCCCTGATGTTCCAGCCATGTCCAGAGGCACAGAGCCTCCTGACAGAGGGTCCACGACCCGACCCCACCCCGCCTTGTTTGTTGCAGTACCACATGGCGGTGGTGTTGTCTGTGAACACCTGCACTACCTTCCCTTTGACAGAGGGAAGGAATGCCATGAGTGCAAGTCGGATCGCCCGGAGCTCCAGAAGGTTGATATGGAGCCGGGACTCCGCCGGAGACCAGAGGCCTCTGATCTCCGCCTCTCCCATGTGACCGCCCCATCCCAGAAGGGACGCGTCCGTCACAACTGTGTGCTCTGGCTGGGGAAGAGAGAGGGATCTGCCCATGACCCATTGCCGGTTCGAGAGCCACCACTGCAACTGTTTTGCAGCCCCTCCGAGATCTGGACGTGATCGGACAGGTTGCCCTGGTGCTGCGCCCACTGGAACTTCAGGTCCCACTGCAGAGCCCGCATATGCCATCTGGCATGATCGACCAGCAGGATGCAGGAGGCCATGAGGCCCAGCAGCCTCAGGGTCATCCGTACCGAAACCCAGGATAAAGGCTGAAAGATGGGAATCATAGCCTGAATATCCCGGACTCGCCGTTCGGGAGGATAGGCCCGAAACTGCGTCGTGGTCAAGAACTGCTCCGATGAAAAGGAGCTGTGGAGAAGGAATCAGATGCGACTTCGGCACATTGATGGAGAACCCCAGCGAGTGCAGGAGTTCGGCCGTAGTCTGCAGGTGGGAGACGACTGCCTGGGACGAGCCCGCCTTCAGCAGCCAGTCGTCGAGGTAGGGGAAGACTGGAACCCCTGCCCGGCGCAGATGAGCTGCGACCACCGCCATCACTTTCGTGAACACCCGAGGGGCACTTGTAAGGCCAAAGGGGAGCACGGTGAACTGAAAATGCTCGAGGCCTACCGTGAACCGTAGGTAACGCCGGTGGGCCGGCAGGACGGGGATGTGAAAGTAAGCGTCCTGCAAGTCCAACGCTACCAACCAGTCTCCAGGGTCGAGGGCAGTCAAGACCTGAGCTAGGGTGAGCATCTTGAACTTCTCCTTCCGGAGGAAGCGATTGACGTTCCGGAGGTCCAAGATAGGACGCATGTCCTCCTTGTCCTTTTTGGGCACCAGAAAGTAGTGGGAGTAGCAACCACGTCCTACTGCTGGGGTCGGAACATGCTCGATGGCCCTCTTGGCCAAGAGGGCCGTGACTTCCTTCTGCAGAAGCACCAAGTGATCCCCTGACATGCGATGGAATTGAGGTGGCATGGCTGGGGGGGTGGTCTCGAAGGGGAGGGAGTAGCCCCTTCGGACAATGTCCAAGACCCACCTGTCCGAGGTGATGGCACGCCAGTGGTGAAGGTGATGGCGTGCTGTGCACCTGAAAGGAAGGACTAGGAAGGCTTGGAGGCCGCGGACGGGGCGGAGTTGGTGGCCTGACCCGCACGCTGGTTGCCCGAACCGCCACGGCGGTAGCCACGTCCTCGGCCACGCGAAGACGCTTGCTGCGCGGGCCGGTGGCTGGGCAGCGGACGTGACTGGGCGCCCCTTCCGTGGTCACGAAAGGGGCGAAAAGCAGAGGTTAGCGGAGGGCGCACAACAGAAAGGCCCAGGGACTTGGCAGTAGCCCGTGAGTCCTTAAAACGCTCCAGCGCATGGTCTGCTTTGGAACCAAAAAGACCGACTCCATCAAAGGGCATGTCCATGAGTGTATTCTGGACATCACCCGAGAAACCAGTTGTTCTCAGTCAGGCGTGGTGACGCAGCGCCACCGTCGTTGCAAGCGATCTGCCCAGCGAGTCGGCGGTATCAAGGCCACAACGTATGGTGAACTTTGCCGCATCCCTACCTTCCGCAATGGTGCGGGTAAGCAGTGTCTGGACCTCCTCAGAACACTGGGGCAAAACAGCCGCCACCGAATCCCACAGGGAGTGGGTATATCGGCCCAAAAGGCAAGCGGTGTTGACGGACCGCAAGCCAGCACTGGAGGAAGAAAAAGCCTTCTTCCCAAACTGGTCCAGGCGTTTGGATTCCCTATCCGGAGGGGCGGTAGGGAAGGCGGTTTGGGAGGCAGAGGCTTGGACAACCAAGCTCTCGGGGGTGGGATGTTGAGAGAGAAACAAGGGGTCGCCCGGAGCAGGGTGCTGGCGTCGGGCCACGTTCCTATCCAGTGCAGCCCCTGTGGTGGGCTTGGACCAGGTGCCCAAAAGAACGTCAGATAGTGCATCATTAAACGGCAGCACAGTCTCCGTGGAGGAAGCTGCCGGCTGAAGCACTTCCGTCAGGAGATTAGTCCTGACAGCCACAGTAGGCAATTGGAGGTGCAAGGCTCCAGCTGCTAAACGCAACACCGTTGCGAAATTTGCTCCCTCCTCCGTAGCCACGGGAGGAGACAGCATGCCAGTGTCAGGGGAAGTGTCTAGACCACTGGCATCCCCAAGTTCCTCTGCCCAGTCCTGATCCTACTCACACTGCTGTGTGAGAGGGTCTTCCGACCCCTCCCAGCTCTCCTGGTCCTCCTCTGGTTCAAAATATGGAGGAGGAGGGACATCTGGGACCCAAGGTCTCATCGGCGCCGGAGCCGGCGTCGAGCGACGTCGGTCCGGCTCCATGTCCGGAACCGGAGAGAACCGGGGAACGATCCGGGCGGCGTCAGGAACGGCACCGGGGACATCGGCGCCGGCGTGGTTAGGTCAACCGGCGTCGATCGGGGTTGCGGTACCACCGGAGCCGGGATCGAGGCCGGGGCCGGAGCCGAGGCCGGGATCAAGGCTGGCGGGACAGGCGACGCCGGGACCGGAGTCGTCGGCGACGCCGGAGCAACCCCATCAGGGCCCGCGGGGCCCGAAGGCGCACCGGAGGGACCTTGAGGCCCGAAGAGGCGGGCCATGGCTGACAGGAATTCCTGCATTTGGGCCGGAGTCGCCCCCGAACCCGGAAAGGACGGGTAATGCGGGGGCGGCTCCACAGGCACGTCCGGGGCCGCAGGGGCGGGGACGGTGCTGACAGGGGCCTCAGCCGAGTCGCGAGACCGGCGAGGCGAAGTCTTAGAGCGATGATGCTTCTTAGACTTTTTGTGCTTCGACTTACCCGAGGAGTGCGAAGACTTGGACTTCGACGACCGGCGGGGGCTCCGCGACCGGCCCCTCGACCTCTCACGGGACCGGGGCTTGGTGCGGCGCGGAGCCGACTGCCGGACCTCGAGGAGCTTTCGAGACCGCTCTCGCAAAGCCTTCGGGTGTAATTTCCGGCAGTCAGGGCACGACTTTGTGTCGTGGTCTCGGCCGAGACAGTAGAGACACTCTAAGTGCGGGTCTGTGATCGACATCATTCGACCACAGACGTCGCATGGCTTGAAGCCGGGCATCCCTACCGACACCTAGGAGTCGAGAAGACTCGAAAAGAAACAGTGAAAAAATTCACAAAAAAGGGTAGTCAAAAAGTGACTAGGGCACTGCTCTTCCCGGATCTGCGCTTACTAGCGCGGAAAAAGAAGAACTGACGTCAGCGCGCAGGGGCGGCGTCTAAGTACTGCCCGCGACGTCATCCCGGCGATCACGACGCCGACGACGGACGCGGACCCGCACGACGCCGCCTACCGACGCGCAAGGGTACTGCTACGCAAAAACTTTCCGGATCCAGCCTGACGCCTGGGGATATTCTAAGGTAAGGAATCTGTCACTAACGTGTCTCTTTCAGATGACGGACGCGGAGCCGCACGACGCCGCCTACCGACGCGCAAGGGTACTGCTACGCAAAAACTTTCCGGATCCAGCCTGACGCCTGGGGATATTCTAAGGTAAGGAATCTGTCACTAACGTGTCTCTTTCAGATAGCCCCAATTGGCGTGGAGGATGAAGAAGGAACAATGTTGGGACCAGCAAGGTCCAAGGGACTTACCTACAACAGGAGAGTCAGAGCAGGCCCCAAGCAGGCAGGGGAGCCACTGAAGCAAGAGAAGACCCTCATGAGGATCCACAGGCTGAAGGCACAGGAGTAGTAAGAGAACCTTGAGCAGCTCACCAAAGATGAAGGCCCACAGTGCAGAGGATACGGTGAGGACGCTGATCTTGGAAGGAAGAGATGCTAGAGGCTGGAGCTTCTTGTGGCCTGAAGATATCTGGAGTGCAGAGCCATCAAGCCTTGGCAACAGCAAGTCGACGCAGTGCACAGGGGTTTGGTTCCAGCGGTTCAGACGAGGGATACTGGCCTCAAAGTTTCAGAGTTGACAGGTAAGGCCTCGAGGGAGTTGCAGAACCACTACCTGTGTTGCTGAGCCTCGGGAACGCTGCAGGACAACAGGAGCAGCAGACCGGTCAGTTTCGTTGCAGTGCCTGCAGATGGAGGGGAGTGACTCCTTCACTCCAAGGGAGATTTCTTCGGGTGACCTTGATGCCCACAGGTCTGTTGAAGAACCTGGAAGCAGCACAGACAAAGACGATGAAGAACAACAGCGAGACCAGGAGCAGCAGGAATCTTTCTTGGTGCAATCTCGGTTCAAGTCGAAGGCCAAAGAATTCCAAATGTCCACACAAGTGAAGAGTGACGTAGTTTCAGGGTTGAGTCTTGCCCCACGATGAATCTAAGGACCCCATCCATAGGTGAACCTTTAAGTATGCTAAGGAAAGGGTTGGAACAACTCGGGGGTCACTCCCAGAGGAGGGGCTGGACAGAGGATACTCCCATGTCCTTTGTCCAGTTTCGCGATAGAGCGCAAGCCAAGGGCTCGCTGAACTGGTTCAAACTGGAGTATGCAAGGAGGGCACCAAATGTGCCCTTCAAAGCAGTCTGGTGGCGCTGGCAAGTACCCCCACCCCGGCCCAATACACTAAGCCCTGTCTGGGAGGTAGTCACACCTCCCTGTGACAGGGAACCTAATGTCCTACCTTCCCCTGCTTGAGCATGGCTCAGCAGCAGGAGGGCAGAATTGTGTCTGTGGCCGGCAGCAGCACGAGCTTGCTTGCAGACCCTGAAAGGTTGTTACCGGGAGTACAGGGGGGGTCCCCTAAGGAGCCCACGAGTACATGAGATCATACTTCCAACACTGGAATCGGTGTTGGGGTATGATTTCAACATGTTTGATACCAAACATGACTGGGTTCGGTGCAGCCACTATACAGTTGGGCATCTCGTAATGACTAATGCCCACTATAGGTCTAAAAATGGCTGCCCACACTTACAAAGCCTGGAGAATCAACTCCGGGGTTTGTGGGGAGTCCTGCTCATGCAGGGGCACCCTCACACTTATAAACAAGCACCCTGCCCTCAGGACCGAAGAGCCTACTATAGGGGTGACTTATAGGTTTTAAGTGCAGTGACCTCAGCTATAAGAAAACGTACATTTGTTGTGGGAGGAGCAAGCACCAGCTCACACAGGCTGCAATGGCAGGCCTGTAGTCATAGTTTAAGTGGGCTCCCATGGGTGGCACAATACATGCTGCAGCCCATGGGAGACCCCTGGTGTACCTATGCCCTGAGTACCTTACTACCATAATCCTAGGGACTTACAAGGGTACACCAGTAGCCAATTGTGGAGGTACCAAAGTACTTACCATGTCAATTTAGGGGAGAAAGCACAGTTGCTGGGTCCTGATTAGCAGAATCCCAGCAGACTAGGTCAAAAACACACTGACACCAAGCAAAACGTCGGGGTAACCATAAAAGCAGATCCTACTTTCCTACAGTTTTAAATAGTATCTAATTTTAAAGATGTTTTAAACGATTTTCATTATTTTTATGAGATGTATGTTTTGAGATGTTTCACTTTTATGGCTAATTTTTAGCCACATAAACTTTCTTAACTGAACTGACTACCTCGGTCTTATCTGTGCTTAGTTTTAAATGATTGGGGCTCATCCAGCACAGACAGCAATAAATCTCATTATGTTTTGGAATTCATGTTGCAATGCCGATGTTCCATCAAGGAGGAGTTGCAAATGAATCATTGGTGTAATTATAAACTCTGTAACCTCTGGAAACGAATTCTGTGATTAAAGGTTTAGCATATAGATTAAATAGATGAGGTGAAAGTGAGGGGCCATGTGAGAACCCTCACTATAGTGTTGCTGCCTTAGCTGAGAAGTTCCCTAGCTTCACTGCATGGTTGCGCTCTGCTAGAAAGCATTTAATACAGTTCAAGGAAGTTCCTTGAAGTCTCGATTCATTCACACGGTCGCCCAGTATCTTATGGTCGACCGTGTCAAAGGCAACAGACAGGTCTAGTAGTACCAGTACAGATACCCATCCTTGATCATCATCATCATCCCATTTTGATCATCTAGAACAGACATCATTACAGATTATGTACTGTGCATAGGTCAAAAATCCTGCTTGAAAAGATGGGGGAAATCAGTAATCTGTAAATGCTATCAGATTTTCTGGGCTACATGAGCCTCTAAGGTTTTTGCACAAAATAGGCGTAAAGATATAGGTCTATAATTTTTCAGTAACTTAGGATTCTGGCCCTATTTTTCATTAAGGGAATAACTTCCTGGTCTGCTCATTTATTATAAACCCCAACAATGTTAGGAGTTCCGTCGTCATCCAGACGTGGTCTACGACTGCGGTGAGTCCGACTTCAGCAGCCAGTTTCTAAGATACAGGAATCCAGGAACTCCTGACCTCTGAAGAAGGGCAGTGACCATCACCATCATTTTCCTGAACACCCCAAGGGCACAGGAAAGGCCTTAGGGAAGCACGACAAACTGAAAATGCTGCAGTACCACCGTGAAACGCAGCTAATGCCTGTGGAACTGCAGGACAGTTATATAAAGAACAAGTTATTTACCTCTGGTAACGCCTTATCTGGTAGAGACTCTATCTAGCTGTAGATTCCTTACCGTAGAATTTTCCCGGAAACTTTTCGTAAGCAGTACACCTGTGTGCTAGGAGGTGGCATCATCGGCGTCCTACGCGCTGGAAGTGCGCGGTACATATGTAGGCACCACACAAGCGTGCTGACGTCAGTTTCTCTTCGTGACTTTCCATGCCAGGAGCGTGACCACTGGTGTGGAAAACTAGGAGCCTAAAAGGGGAAAGCCCTGTCCCCAGAAATCTATTCGCAGAGTGGGGAGGACTGGTGGGTCGGTACGGAATCCTATGGGATTTATATTTTGGCGGACGGCATATCTGTCACAGTTGTGACGGAGTAACCCGTCCGCCAAGATCTAAATCAGGCCCAGACTCTACCAGATAAGGTGTTACGGAAGGTAAGTGACTTGTTCAAGAGTTCTAGCCGCAAATTTCTTACCTTAGAATAGATACCCAAGCAATACCGCCCGGAGGTGGGTCTGCAAAATAATTTCATACCAAAAAGTCCAGCAGGTCAGAACGGGCAAAGTGTCCGTCCCGACGGAACTGACTGTCCGGGCAGTAGTGTTTTGTGAACATGTGCAGAGAGACCCACGTTGCTGCCTGGCAGATGTCCAGGACTGAGATTCTGCATGTTAACGCAGTGGTCGCAGCCTTGGCTCAGGTGTAATGAGCACGCGAGCGCTCAGGGGGTTGCTTCTTGGCCAATGCATAGCAGATTTAAGGCAGAGCATGCTTCACTGGGAAAAGGTCCACTTCTGCATGGCCTTTCCCTTCTTCGTTCCAACATTCCCCACTAAGAGTCGGTCATCCACCAGGAACTCTCTCTTGCTGTCAATGTAGAAGGACAACGCTATATTTGGGTCCAGTCTGTAAAGTCGCTCCTCTTCTTTAGAGGGATGTGGTGCAGCGTAAAAAGTAGGCAGGGTGATGGCCTGGCCCACATGAAAGGGAGTGTCAACTCTTGTTAGAAAGGAAACTCTAATCCGCAGAACCAGCTTGTTTGGGTAGATGTTCAGGTACGGAGGGCTTGGATGACAAAGCCTGAAGCTCACTAACCACCAGGAAGGCTGTCTTGATGGCAATGAACCTGAGGAAATTTGTGCAAGGGCTCAACGGGAGCGCACATCAGAAACGTTAGGACGAGATTAAGGACCCACTGAGGTATGATAAAGGGGGAAAGAGGAAACCTATGTGGCAAACCTTTCAAGAACCTATGTACAATAGGGGATTTAAAGAGGAATGGCTGGTTAGGCAATTCAGAAAGATAACCCTTTAGGGTGCCCAGAGCAGAGCCCTGCTTGGCAACGGAAAAGAATAAAGACGAGAACCTGAGAAAGGGGAGCAAAAAGGGGGCAATTTGCTTTTCTGCACATCATGCCACAAACTTGCGCCAACAACAGGCGTATACCATTTTGGTGGAGAGATGCCTGGCTGCCAAAATAACATTGCAGACTTTGGGCAGAAGGTCGAAAGCCGTCAACTGTCACCGCTCAATCTCCACTCAAGAAGGCAGAGCGTTGACAGGTTAGGGTGGAGAACCCTCCTCTGCTGCTGCGACAGAAGATCCTTCCGAAGGGGCAGCCTGATCGGAGGAACAATGGCCATGGTCAACAGCTCAGGATACCAAATACTCAGAGCCCAGTCTGGAGCCACAAGGATGACCTGGGCCCGGTCATTATTGATCTTCTTGAGAACTCTGGGCAGGAGTGGTATGGGCGGGTAAGGCATACAGGAGGCCTGAGCTCTACTCAAGATGAAAAGCGTCTCCAAGTTAGAGCCTCCTTGGAAACTCCAGCGCACAGAACTGCTGACATTGAGCGTTCTTGGCGGTGGCGAACAGATCTAACCAAGGCTCTACCCACTGCTGAAAGAGACCTTGCACCACCTCCGGATGGAGACGCCATTCATGATCCGCTAGGCATTTTCGGCTGAATTTGTCCACCCTCGTATTCAGAGAGTCCGCCAGGTGTCGAACCACCAGGGAAATGTCCTGACATTCCAGCCATGCCAAGAAATGCACGGCCTCTTGACAAAGGGTACACAACCCCACCCTGCCCTGACACATCTGTTACCATTGTCAGATCTGGTTGGGGAAGGGAAAGGGGTCTACTGTTGACCCAATCGCGGTTCAATAACCACCACTGCAGGTCTTTTGCAGTTCCCGCCGAGATCTCGACCATGTTGGAGAGATTTCCCTGATGCTGAACCCACTGGAACTTCAGTTCCCACTGCAGAGCCTGCATATGCCAGGGTGCATGTTTCACAAGCAGGGTGCAGGAGGCCATGAGGCCTAGCAGTGTCAGTTTAATCAAAATCCAGGATAGAGGATGAAAGATCTGAATCATAGCCTGAATATCCTTGAGTCACCATTCGTGGGAGGGGGGTGGGGGGGGAGGGACAGGTTCAAAATGGTATCCTGTCCAGAACAGCTTCGATGAAAGGGAGCGTCTGAGGTGGAGTCAGGTTTGACTTTGGCATGTTGATAGTGAACCTCAGCGAATGCAGGAGGTTTGCTGTAGTCAACTTCTGACTTTTTTTCTTTTTGTGGGACTTACCCGAGTGGCCATACGACTTGGAATACGACCAGGATCTCGGACTCCGTCACCGATTCCGGGACCTTCCACTCCAAAGTGATCGAGAGCGTCATGGCATCACTCGTCGGACAGTAAGGAGCTTGAGGAACTGCTCCCTCAAGGCCTCGGGCTGCATGGCGTGGCAATGGGCGCATGTCTTCGCATCGTGGTCGTGTTCCAGGCACCAGAGGCAAACAAGATGCGGGTCTGTCACCGACATCCGTCTATGACAGGTGATGCAGGGCTTGAAGTCGGTCTTCCTAGTGGACATTCCTGCTACACCAGGAGCTGAACTCTCAAACTTCGACAAATGATCAACAAAATCTTAGTCAAAATGAGACAGCTGGCGTAGCTTTCTGTGGATCTGTGCTAACTGGCGCAGGAAGAAAGGAACTAACGTCAGTTGGCGCCTATATAGGCACCACGCACGTCAGTTCAGGCATGGACGACACCACATGGAGCTGATCGACGCTACCTACCGGCACGCAGGGGTACTAACCGCGAAACATTTCAGGATCCAGTCGAACGCCTGGGGACAATTCTAAGGTAAGGAATCTGCAGTTAGAAGTCTCTATCAGATAATATGCGTTCTGCAAGTCCAAAGACACCGTCCATACTCTCACATCCAGGGCAGAAAGGATCTGAGCCAATCAGAGCATTCTGAATTTGTCCTTTCACATTATGATGTACAGGAATCAGAAGACCAAGACAAAGCTGAGGCAGTCATTTCTCGGGGTGAGGAAGTAGCAGGAATAAAAAACACCCACCTGTACTTTTTCTATGGTACTCTTGCCAAGTAAGAAGAATACCCTTTTGTAACAGGATGGACAGGTACTCTTCCAAAATGTGTTCTGGTGTGGGAGAGAGATAAAGGTAGGGTGTATGCGTTTTTAACAATTTGCAAAATCCATCTGTCAGACCTGATGCATCGCCAACCCGAGAGGAAATTCAGGATCCTGCTTCCCAGCCGAGGGAAAAACTTAGCAGTTTGTTGATGTTGGCCTTGTAGCAGGGAAAGAGGAGTTTGAAGACTCTTTCCCCGCCTGGCCTGGGCATTGTCTGTCCCCTAAAACATTGGGTTGTATGCTGCATCACTGACTAAGAAGGTGATCTCAGCTTATATACCAGAGCCCCTAGAATAGTCCCTACATTTTCAGAAGTGGCGCAGAAAGTGTTTTGAAAGGGTCAACAGCCTCACAGAACACACAGAGTCTCCCTTCGCTCTGAAGAGGCAAGATACAGTGAAAGAGTATATCCATTAGTGATGCCTGTAAATAGCAAAAAAAAAATGTATGTTGTTAATAGCAACGTTGGCTAGTAAGGCAAGTGTTGTCCCCTTTATCCTAGTGGAGGGAGCCCTAAGGATATCCTTTAGTGTCACTCCTGCTTGCCTGTAACAAACAAGTTAATTACCTTCGGTAACGCCTTATCTGGTAGAGACACGATCTAACCGCAGATTCCTTATCTTAGAATCCTCTCCAGGGGCCAGACTGGATACTGGAATTTTTTCAGCAGAACCTCTGCGCGTCGGTAGAGGGCGTTGAGCGACTCCGTAGCCATGTCATCTCATGAATGTGACGTCAACGTAGTCCATATAAGCCCTCCCCCAACGCGCTGACTTTAGTTTCTTTTGTTACTATTTCTGCCCCACCAACGCGGAGCCACTTAGAAAAACAGTCTCTGGAAACAGTGTGCCAAAAGGGAAAGAACTGTAGGAGTATGCAAAGAGGGGATCTTGGAGACAACAGGGCCCTCAGTTCGCAGAGCAGGGAGGATGGGTGGATCGATAAGGAATCTGCAGCTAGATCCAGTCTCTACCAGATAAGGCGTTACCAACGGTAAGTAGCTTGTTCACCTGATAAAGGCATCTAGCCGCAGATTCCTTATCAGATACTCAGAGAATCAGATACTCAAGCAATACCATCCTTGGAAGAGGGGCTGCAAACTGACCTCACAAAACATCCCCAATAGAAAGGAACTGAAAACATGGTAATTTCAAATCTAGGGCCCGTTGATGGATTGTTTTGCTGAGCTCGCGCCGGAACACCTCCGGGTAGCCGAACACTTTACAAATTTACTTAACAGAACGTAACACAACACATAACAGGAGAAGTCGGTCCAAAGATAGAAGGGATCAGACTATCCCCAAAAAAATGAAAGGTGAAATAAGATGCTCACCGAAAGAACTGATCTTCAAGAAGGGCTATGGGCAGCCCGGAGGGAGTAGAAAGCTTTAAGACTGTGAGAAACAGTAGAGAATCAGTAAAATAGACAACTCCAAAAAGGGATGCAACCTAAGACGGGGTAATGCAAAGGGACCAAGGACAATAGTTCATAGAGTCCAGGCTCAAAATCAATTGGAAAGAGCATACACTGCATGCTCAGCCACAACGTAAACATAAAACAAATAAAGAGCTACCACCAATCGTCGAGGAAACTATCCTGAGAAACCGATTTGAAAAAAGGGGCCTCCAATCATAGAATGATGGAGAAAAGAGAAAGAGAGAACAATAAATGCTGCAGAGAATGGCGAGAAAAACAACAAGAACGTTAAGAAACCGCTCTTATAGTGAGAACCTTGACAGATATCCAAGTCATCCTCCGGAAATATGTAACAGACGCTCATTTAAGAGAAGGAAGGAAACAGAGAAGTACAACCAAGAAGGTTGAACCAGGTCAACAATAATGGTGGAGGTTAAATGCAGCGACGTACACCGTATAGAAGGCAAAACACACAAATATACATCTGAAGTAAAAGACATCTTCAAGAGATCCATTCGAGAGAGAGAGAGGTGTATACATGCAAAGACACATACATCCAAGATAAATGTACAGAAGGATAAATAAGCATATAAAAACATATTCCCATAGACACACAAGTCAAGTCATACAGGGTACAGCAAAAGTATATCCACTTCTCCGAAGGTAAACCACGCTCTCTGCTAGTGAGCTGGAGGACGAGAAGTGGAGGAAGAAAGGACACTCCAAAAACAGAGGTAACCAAGGAAGCACAGAGATAATACATCCTACCGTTGTAAAAGAAGAAGTTACGTCAGTAACTGAGGTGGAGACAGAAGAAAAACAAGCTAGAAAACAGCAACACAATGCCACATAAGAGTAGAAAGTGGAAGGCATCGCCCACTACAGGAAAACAAGGGCAACCGTCAAAGAACCAATGCCACCGACTGAGGAAGGATGCCAGCAGGTGGCCACTGGTTAAACAAAGAATAAACAACATGTGAAAAGACCACCATGAAGAAGAATACTGCTAGAGCGAAACAAAGAGCTGGTGGAAACTAAGGCAACACAGTCGATTTTGACAATCGCAACTTGTCCAACCCATGGAAGCATGAGAAACATGTAAGAAACTTGACCAATGCCTCATGGAAACTTGAGAAACCGGTAATAAGCATAACCAAAGCTGTAGACGAAAAACTGGGAGTACAGAGTATGAGGGGAACAAACCACAGGAAGGGGAAGAATAGCCACCAACATTGCAATGACAGTGCAGAAGCAGCAGAAATACATAGTTGGACAGAAGATAGGATATGTCCAAAGAAAAAGTAATGAAATACCCCCACCAAGAAAGGGAGGTAAACAGAACCTCTCCCCCCCCCAAAAAAAAACGACGCCACAAAAGGCAGGAGTGACACACACAGCTGTGAGGGAGCGAACAGTATCTCCACCTACAGGGAGGGAGGAAAGATACAGGAAAGAAAGGGAAACCTAGCCTCTCTGAAATAAGGATACTAAGACATTGATCCAAACAATCAAGGGGACTGGTGTCCGAGGGGAACAGAACTGAAAAGAACGGCAGACATAACAGCTACCCCACGGGTGCGATGGCAGGCATGTATAAACCCCCCCAAGCCACCCCAGGAAGCAGCAGCAGTGGCTGTAACTCAATTAGGTAGCTAAGAACACCTAAAGGGTAAACACCGATACAAGAATGACAAACTACAGAAGATAAACAGCATCAGGAAGACAATGAAGTTGCAAAAGGCTTACACAAGAAAGCGGTACCCAGACGCAAGGCGAACTAATACGCCAAAAAGATGCTGATACCTTAAGTGCATTAGAGAAAATGAATACACCGCAAGGGAGAGGTGGATTCGGAACCCAGGCCCGATCCAATAGGAACACAAAGATGAGTAGGAGAAAATGTGTGTATCCCACAGAGTAAAACAGAACAAAAAGAAGGTCCACACCGAAGAAGGTCGTAGACCCGAAGTACAAGTTACTAACTTGTGTAACGATATATCTGTAAGAGACAGTAGTTAGTGACAGATTCCTTACCTTAGAATATCCCCAGGCGTCAGGCTGGATCCGGAAAAGTTTTGCGTAGCAGTACCCCTGCGCGTCGGTAGGCGGCGTCGTGCGGCTCCGCGTCCGTCGTCGTGATTGCCGGGATGACGTCGCAGCCAGTACTTAGACGCCGCCCATGCGCGCTGGCGTCAGTTCTGTACACGACTTTCCGCGCCAGAAACGCAGAGCCATGCAAGAAACTGACACTGGTGTCTGAAAACTAGGGCCCTGAAAGGGATGACCTTAACCCTAGAAATCAGTTCGCGGGAACGGGGAGGATGGGTGGGGCGGTAAGGAATCTGTCACTAACTACTGTCTCTTACAGATATATCGTTACACAAGTTAGTAACTTGTGCATCTGAAAGAGACACGTTAGTGACAGATTCCTTACCTTAGAATAGATACCCCAGCAATACCAACCCCGGTGGTGGGTCTGCGAACAAAGATCAGACGAGGAAGTCTCGGAGAACAGAACGGCCAAAGAAGCGGTCTCTCCGGACTTGGCTGTCAAGGCAGTAATGCTTGGTAAACGTGTGCAGCGAGGCCCACGTAGCTGCCTGACAAATGTCCTGCAATGGGACACCACGTCCCAAAGCCGTGGTGGCGGCTGTCGCCCTGGTGGAATGGGCACGTAGCCCAACAGGGGGCTCCTTCTTAGCCAAAGAATAGCAGGCTTTGATACACAAGACAACCCAGCGGGAGATGGTCCGCTTGTGTACCGCCCGACCTTTTTTGGCGCCAACGTAGCCAACAAAGAGCTGGTCGTCCACCCGGAACTGTTGTGTGCGGTTCAGATAGAAAGAAATCGCACGTTCTGGGTCCAGACGGTGGAGCCTCTCTTCCTCTCTAGAAGGAGGCGGAAAGAAGGTGGGCAAAGTGATGGTCTGCCCAATGTGGAAGGCAGTAACCTCCTTTGGCAAGAAGGACGGACGCGTCCTAAGAACAACCTTGTCTGGATGGACAGACAGAAAGGGGGGCTTGCAAGAAAGAGCCTGGAGCTCACTCACCCGCCAGGCGGAGGTGATAGCCACCAGAAAGGCTGTCTTCAGAGTGAGAAGACGAAGAGGACAGTTATGGAGAGGCTCGAAGGGAGCGCACATTAAAAAGGTAAGAACCAAGTTCAAGTCCCACTGAGGCATTACAAACGGAACATGAGGGAAAAGGTGTGTAATGCCTTTAAGAAACCTGTTAACAACAGGGGACTTGAAAAGGGAGGGCTGACCAGGAAGCCTGAGAAAGACCGAGATAGCACAAATATAGCCCTTGATGGTACCCAGGGCAGAACCCTGTTGGGCCAGAGAAAGAAGGAACAGTAGAACCTCAGAAAGAGGGGAAGAAAGGGGATTCACAGCCTTTGCTGTGCACCATGCCACAAACTTGTTCCACCTGCAGGCATATACCACCTTAGTGGAGGGACGCCTGGCTGCCAGAATCACATCACAAACTTCGGGAGGCAAGTCGAAAGGAATCAACTGCCGCCGCTCAATCTCCATGCAAGGAGGTGGAGACTGGACAGGTTCGGGTGGAGGACCGTCCCCTGCTGCTGCGACAGAAGATCCTCCCGAAGAGGCAGACGGATCGGGGGATCGATGCTCATACTGAGTAGCTCGGGATACCAAACTCTTCGAGCCCAGTCCGGAGCCACAAGAATGACTTGGGCCCGGTCGCGCCGAATCTTCTTCAACACTCTGGGTAGAAGTGGTATAGGCGGAAATGCGTACAACAGACCGCAACTCCACTCGCGACGAAAAGCGTCGCCGAGCGAGTGCCGCCTTGGAAATTCCAACGCGCAGAACTGACGACATTGCGCATTCTCTTCGGTGGCGAATAGATCTAACCAAGGCTCTCCCCACTGTAGAAAGAGTCCTTGCGCCACTTACGAGTGAAGACGCCATTCGTGATCCATCATGCACCTGCGGATGAGTTCGTCCGCCCTGGCGTTCAGGGAACCTGCCAGGTGTTGAACCATCAGGAAAATGCCCTGATGTTCCAGCCATGTCCAGAGACGCAGAGCCTCCTGACATAGGGTCCACGACCCCACCCGGCCTTGTTTGTTGCAGTACCACATGGCGGTGGTGTTGTCTGTGAACACCTGCACTACCTTCCCCTTGACAGAGGGAAGGAATGCCTTTAGTGCAAGTCGGATCGCCCGGAGCTCCAGAAGGTTGATATGGAGCCGGGACTCCGCCGGAGACCAGAGGCCTCTGATCTCCGCCTCTCCCATGTGACCGCCCCATCCCAGAAGGGACGCATCCGTCACAACTGTGTGCTCTGGCTGGGGAAGGGAGAGGGATCTGCCCGTGACCCATTGCCGGTTCGAAAGCCACCACTGCAACTGTCGTGCAGTCCCCTCCGAGATCTGGACGTAATCGGACAGGTTCCCCTGATGCTGCGCCCACTGGAACTTCAGGTCCCACTGCAGAGCCCGCATATGCGCAGCAGGATGCAGGAGGCCATGAGGCCCAGCAGCCTCAGGGTCATCCGTACCGAAACCCAGGATAGAGGCTGAAAGATCGGAATCATAGCCTGAATATCCTGGACTCGCCCTTCGGGAGGATAGGCCCGAAACTGCGTTGTGTCCAGAACTGCTCTGATGAAAAGGAGCTGTGGAGAAGGAATCAGGTGCGACTACGGCACGTTGATGGAGAACCCCAGCGAGTGCAGGAGTCCGGCCGTAGTCTGGAGGTGGGAGGCGACTGCCTGGGACGAGCCCGCCTTCAGCAACCAGTCATCGAGGTAGGGGAAGACTGGAACCCCTGCCCGGCGCAGATGAGCTGCGACCACCGCCATCACTTTCGTGAACACCCGAGGGGCGCTGGTAAGGCCAAAGGGAAGCACGTTGAACTGAAAGTGCTCGAGGCCTACCGTGAACCGTAGGTAACGCCGGTGGGCCGGCAGGACGGGGATGTGAAAATATGCGTCCTGCAAGTCCAACGCTACCATCCAGTCTCCAGGGTCGAGGGCAGTCAAGACCTGAGCTAGGGTGAGCATCTTGAACTTCTCCTTCCGGAGGAAGCGATTGGCGTTCGGGAGGTCCAAGATAGGACGCATGTCCTCCTTGTCCTTTTTGGGCACCAGAAAGTAGTGGGAATAACAACCACGCCCTACTTCTGGGGTCGGAACGTGCTCGATGGCCCTCTTGGCCAAGAGGGCCGCGACTTCCTTTTGAAGAAGTACCAAATGGTCCCCCGACATGCGGTGGTGCTGAGGTGGCATGGCTGGGGGGGGGTAGTCTCGAAGGGGAGGGAGTAGCCCCTTCGGACAATGTCCAAAACCCACCGGTCCGATGTGATGGTGCGCCAGTGGGGAAGGTGATGGCGGACCCTGCCCCCCACTGGCGTGCTGTGGACCTGAAAGGATGGACTAGGAGGGTTTGGAGGCCGCGGACGGGGCGGAGGTGGTGGCCTGACCCGCACGCTGGTTACCCGACCCGCCTCGGCGGGAGCCACGTCCTCGGCCACGCGCAGGCGCTTGCTGCGCGGGCCGGTGGCTGGGCAATGGACTTGACTGGGCGCCCCTTCCGTGGCCACGAAAGGGGCGAAAAGCAGACTGCTGCGGAGGGCGCGAGGCGGAGAGGCCCAAGGACTTGGCCGTAGCCCGCGAGTCCTTAAAGCGATCCAGCGCGCTGTCTGCCTTATTGCCAAAAAGGCGGATACCATCAAAGGGCATGTCCATAAGGGTGTTTTGGACATCACCCGAGAAACCAGTGGTCCTCAGCCAGGCGTGACGGCGCAGTGCCACTGTCGTAGCAAGCGATCTGCCCAGCGAGTCAGCGGTGTCAAGGCCACATCGGATTGTGAACTTCGCCGCGTCCCTCCCGTCTGCAATAACACGGGAGAGCAGTGTCTGGACCTCCTCAGGACACTTAGGCAGCACCTACGCCACCAAATCCCACAGAGTGGGAATAACGGCCCAAAAGGCAAGCGGTGTTCACGGACCGCAAGCCAGCATTGGAGGAAGAGAAAATCTTCTTCCCAAATTGTTCCAGTTTTTTGGATTCCCTGTCCGGCGGAGCCGTAGGGAAGGCGCTCTGAGAGGTAGAGGCTTGGACAACCAAGCTCTCGGGTGTGGGGTGTTGGGAGAGGAACAAGGGGTCGCCCGGGGCCGGGCGATGGCGTCGGGCTACGTTCCTGTCCACAGGAGCCCCTGTGGTGGGCCTGGACCAGGTGCCCAAAAGAACGTCAGAAAGTGCGTCGTTGAACGGCAGCAGTGGCTCCGAAGAGGTAGCTGCCGGCTGAAGCACTTCCGTCAGGAGGTTAGTCCTGACAGCCACTGTAGGGAGCTCAAGGCGCAAGGCCGCGGCCGCCCTACGCAACACCGTTGCATAACTTGCTCCCTCCTCCGTAGCCACGGAAGGAGGAGACAGCATGCCACGGTCTGGAGAGGTGTCCAGGCCACTGGCATCACCCAGTTCCTCAGCCCAGTCCTGATAAGGCTCACATTGAGCTGTGAGAGGGTCTTCCGACCCCTCCCAGTCCTCCTCGTCCTCCAAAACAGGTGAAAAGTATGGAGGGCGGACATGAGGGAAGAAAAGTCCCATCGGCGTCGGAATCGGCGTCGGGCGACGTCGATCCGGCTACGTGTCCGGTTCCGGGGAGAACCTGGGGATGGCGCCGCCCGGGGCCTCGGACGGCGCCGTGAATGGTACCGGGGAGGACGGCGCCGGTGGAGGTGTTATTAGGTCAACCGGCGTCGACCGGGATCCAGGCCTGGATCCGTGGGGGTCCTGCGGCGCCGGAGACACCGGGGTCGGAGCCGCCGGAGCCACCGGTGGTGCCGAAGTAGAACTCCCACTGGGGCCCGAAGGCGCACCGGGGTAACCCTTAGGCCCGAAGATGCGAGCCATGGCCGACAAGAAGTCTTGGATGTCGGCCGGAGTCGACGTCGGACCCGTAACAGGCGGGTAGGCCGGCGTCGACTGTTCGGGAACCCCCGGAGCCGCGGGGGCGGTACCAACTTGACCCTCAGCCGAGTCGAGAGACCGGCGAGGGGAGGCCTTCGAGCGACGCTTCTTAGACCTCTTGTGCTTCGCCTTACCTGAAGACGAAGACTTCGACCCCGACGAATGACGACGGCTCCGCGACCGGCCCCTCGATCTCTCCCGGGACCTTGATCGGCGCGGAGCCGAGTGCCGGGCCTCGAGAAGCTTTCGAGACCGCTCTCGCAAAGCCTTTGGAGCGAGGGACCGACACTCGGGGCACGACTTGGGGTCGTGGCCGCGCCCCAGGCAGAAGAGACACTCTCGGTGCGGATCCGCAATCGACATCGTGCGATTACAGACCTCGCATGGCTTGAAGCCGGGCATCCCTACTGACACCTTGGAGTCGAAACGACTCGAAAACTTGGACAAAACGTCTCAAAAAATACTCAGTCAAAAAATGACTGGGGCACTGCTCAATCCGGATCTGTGCTTACTGGCGCGGAAAAAGAAAGAACTGACGCCAGCGCGCATGGGCGGCGTCTAAGTACTGGCCGCGACGTCATCCCGGCGATCACGACGCCGGACGCGGAGCCGCACGACGCCGCCTACCGACGCGCAGGGGTACTGCTACGCAAAACTTTCCGGATCCAGCCTGACGCCTGGGGATATTCTAAGGTAAGGAATCTGTCACTAACGTGTCTCTTTCAGATTTAAAGTTACCCAGGCCAAAGAGTCTGCCTGCCTGTGGTACCATTATCGCCCATATGGACATAAGGAGCAGAGAAAAGATGAAATTGAAGTCCCTATAAGGGATACGAAGTGCATAGGTAGCTCACAAAATGCCCCTAAGACATACAAAATAAGGTCCCCGAAGAACGGGGTACAAGGCTATAGTGCATCCGCACAACATAAATAGACTACCGGCCATAAGGTACTAGGGTAGAAAAAAAATCAAGAAGCTGTAAGAACAGGCTCTCACGAGGCCGCAAAGTAAGATATGTTCCAGATGGCTGGAACCTAAACCCGTCACTGACAGCATAAATTAGAAGAAAAGTACCTGCAGCAAGCAGAAACGCCACACCAGGTGTAATCCTGGAAGAGAAAGAAGTATTCCGCCCTATGAAGGCTGATAAGAGCCTAAACAAGAGGAAACAAATTGTCCCCGACAAACCTAGTACAACAACAGAGTTAAGACTCAGTACCACCATGACTATTTCTGAACCGGCGTAAAGCCGAGTCAGCATGCGCGCCAAAAAGGGATTAGCCATCAAAAGGCATGTCAATCAAAGTAGTTTGCACGGCCTCCAAAAACCTGAAAGTACACAACCATGCACCACAGTGGATGCAAAGGTTAGCAGCTTGCTGCCCATCTCATACCAGAGGAACAAGAGCATTCCAGGCTTCCTCCAGAAGGAGGGGGGTGGGGGGGGGGGGCAAAAGGTGCTCCACTGAGTCCCACAAGGCGTAGGAGAAGTGGGCGAGGACACGAAGTGTTCAGAGATCGCAGGGCAGAGCTAGAAGAGAAAATATGCCTACCACAAGCATCAAGTTTTCTGGCCTTTCTTTCCGGAGGAACAGGAGGGATAAAATCAATATTTTAGGTGGCTAAAGCAGCCACAAAGCTCTGATTAGATGAATGTCTAAGGAGTCAGGATGGATCCTCCGTGGCCGGAAGATGCCTGTGAGAAATACAGCGATCCACCGGGAGCCCTGTTTCAGGCTTAGCCCAAGCACCCAACAGGATAGCAAAAAGACATTCACTATAAGGAAGGATAGGCTCTACGTTAGACTGGTCAGGATGTAGAATGCCAAGTAAAGGGTCTGTGGACAATTCCACAGAAAGATGTTGCAAATCCAGTACAACCGAAACTCGATTGAGCATGTCCGCCAGTACGGAACTCGCCTCCGAAGTAAAACCAGGAGACGACAGGAGGCTGGAAAAGATTCTAAGCCACTGGCGTCACCCAAGTCAAGTAACCAGCTACACTGCATAGGGGGTGGAACCAAGTCCAAAATGGGATAGGGGCACACCCCACCTTCCGTAGTACCTCCACAACCATGGTCCTCAGAAGGATGAACCAGAGGCAGGGCTCCAGAGAGCGGAGGAAGAGAGTCTGGGGCGGCCGGCTCCATCCGCACAGCATCCAATGCCATAACCGAAGGCAGTCGACATCGAGAAGGCCACGCCTCGCCATCGGATTGAGTGTCGATCAGCGTTGACGGCACCACCATCAGAGCCGTCAGACAAGAGCCCGATGCCGAAATCACAGTTGGCAGCCCAGAAGCATGAGCCATAGGTGGTAGCCTCGATGGGCTGTGCACCGGCGTCGCTATGTTGTCAGAAGCAGGAAGCCGACCAGAAGCTGAGGGAGAACTCACCGGTGGGGACACCTCTGTGGGGCCCAATGGTGCTCCAGAGGAAGGTGACAAACCAAAAATAGAATGAAGAGATTGATAATATTTTCTCATCTGGGTCAAAGACGCTGCAGAATAGGTGGGGAGATGCGGGGTGGACTCATGCCCTGACACTTCAACCGAAGAACGGGGACCAGCAGTAGGCGACAAAGGCGGGAGCCGCCGCGACCGCCTTCGCCGAGACTTACCTCGAAGGAGAATGACAGGAACAGCTCCTGTGGAGCGCAGAGGGGACCAAGGATGACGAGAAGACTTTGATGACTAACATCCATGCCACAAGGAGCTTCATGTGAAGCTCTCTTCGTGCCTTTGGTCGGAGCGGACGACAAGAGTCGCACTCGTCGGAGTCATGGTGCTCACCCAGACACCACATGCAAACCAAGTGAGGGCGGACATTTGTCGTCCACAGGACTCACAAGGCTTTAACCCAGAGGACACTGAAAAAGAGTAGAAAAGGGCACACTGCTCCGTTGATGCAAAAACATCAAGGTCGAAAAATGGCCAGAGGAAAAGCAGTGCGGATCCGCATTGTTAGAGCGGAAAAGAAGGAACGGACGTCAGCGCGAGGGCTTATATAAACTCCATTGACATCACATTCGGGAGACGAGGTTGCTACGGAGGTGCTCGACACCCTCTATAGACACGCAGAGGTACTGCTGAAAAAATTCCGGAACTAGTCTGGCGCCTGGGGAGGATTCTAAGATAAGAAATCTGCGGCTAGATGTCTCTATCAGATGTGTGTGTACTGTCCATCTTGCTATGGTCCCTTGGACACAGGTGAAACTCTGTTCGCTGGGACAAAAGTCATAAAGACATGGCTTTCTATCCTGATGGCTTTAGTTTCTTGCAGGTAATACAGGACTGCATTCCACACATCCGATGTGCGCAATGCCCTTTCTGTATGCGTCTTCTGTAAGAACCCTGGCCCCTGAAGAACAAGATACTTACCTTAGGTTTCGCTCTTTCTGGTAGATACTCTAACTGCAGATTCCACACCATTAGAATATCTGCAGAAGTCAGACTGGATTCAGAAGATTTTTCAGCAAGCTCCAAGCAGTCAAAAGCGCTGATGTCAGTTTCTTTTTTTGACCTAGCCGCATCCCCAGATGCAGAGCCAATTATCTGTGCCAGTGTTCAGATCTTTAATTTGGAACTTTTTAGATGGAAAAGAGGCCAATCCACAGAACTGAGAAGAGGGAGGGTGTGAGGAATCAGCAGTTAGATTCACCAGAAAGAACGTTAACTAGTTCTTCTAATGGATACTTCAAACTGAAGATTCTACACCTGTAGAATAGATATTGAAGCAGTACCTTCCAAGCCGGTGGGTCTGTGAAATGGCTCAGACCAAAAAGTCCTGCAGGACCTAACGGCCAAAATGCCCTTCCTGCTAGAACTAGATGTCAAGGAAGTAGGGCTTCATAAATATGTGCACTGATGCCCATGTTGCAGCCTGACAAATATTCAGGACAGGTACTCCATGTTTCAACACAATGGTAACAGCCTTGGTGGAATGGGCTTCAATCTTTCTGGAGGCTGCTTCTTGGCCAGCATGTAGCAGCTCTTAATGCGGAGTACTATTCACCTGGACAAAGTCCTTTTCTGCACTGCCTTGCCTTTCTTTGCCCCACACAAAGAGCTGATCGTCCACACGATGGTCTCCGACTGATGTAAAAATTCAGTGCTCTTTTGGGGTTCAAAAGATCGAGTCTCACCTCCTCTTTTGAGGGGTGAAGTGGAGCAAAGAACGTTGGAAGTATGATGGACTTTTCAACATGAAATGGAGTTACAATTATTGGTAAAAAGGCCACTTTATTCCTCAGCACCAGTTTATTCTGAAAGGTGGTATTGTAGAGCGGCTGGACTGGAAGAGCCCAAAGCACACTCGTACAACGAGCTATAGTTACAGCAACGATAAAGACTGTCTTCAGGGTGAGGAGATATAGAGGGCAGCAGTGCATTGGCTCAAAAGAGTTGCACATAAGAAAAGAAGGACCAAATTAAGACCCCACTTTGGCATCACACAGGGTTTAGAAGGAATTAATCTTTAAATAAACTGCATCACAACAGGCAATTTAAGCAAGGATGGGTGGTTTGGGTAAGGTAAAAAGACCGAAAGGACTGACAAATAACCTTTAATAGTACCTGCTCGAAGTTCTTGCAGGAACAAAACAAATAACTAACATTTTGCCCTGCAACAGGTCTGTAATTAAGAGTGCCACACTAAATCAAAAACATCCCAGTGCCAGTCTTAAACAGACTTTGTAGAAGGACACCTGGCTGCAAAGATGACATCTTCAGGAGGGCGATTGAAAGCAGTCAAGTGATGTACAGCCTAGCTTCGCAGTCCCGGATCGCCTAAGGGAGCATCAAAGCAAACTAATTGCACGACTTGGAGTCATGGCCCAGACACACCTCAACGATATCAGTCACCGACATTTGTTTGAGACATGCCTACAAGGCTTAAACCCAGAATTTTTAGAAGGGGATATGTTCCCTTGCACAATAAAAGAAATGTTGTGGAGAAAAAACTGAAAGGAAAAATGTAGGAGTTAACTCTGGTTTGGCGCAGAAAGTCACAGGAAAAAAAGAATCTGATATCAGTGCATCTGGGTGGTGCCTATATATGGCTCCAACTGTCACTTCTGCGGCAGAGTAATGAAGCCGGTGTGGGGCCGCATGACTCCACCTACTGGTATATAGTTCTTTCGCTGAAAAATCTTCTGGCTTCAATCTGACACCCGAGATATTCTACAGCACAACTACATTTTTAGCACTTTCCTGAACTTTGGGGGGGCCTAATATCAAAAGGAATATAATTCCAAAGCTGAAAGCTCTACCACCTCACTTAGCAAGTTCAGAAAGTGTAACTGATATGTTTTTTTGCAGCTTTGTAAAATACGGCCCAGTTTTAGACACCCTTGACCCTCTGGCTAAAACAAAGTCTTTGAGCCAATTTATCAACTTGAGACAGGAAATCTAATGGACTGTAACCCATGAACCACCTGCACTTCACATGGGAATGGTGCATTCTGCGCAACAATCAGCCCTGATACTACTGGATTATAGGTTTATTAGTTAACTCCGAAACTCTTTTCGCCATCGATGGGCACATGCAAGAAGTCCATACTATATTTTTTATAGACTTTATTAAAATTATTGTCCTAATCTAGAGCAGATAATATGCACAGATGTAACTATAAAAACAAACAGTGACAATGAGAGCAATTAAAAAACAAAATAATAAAAAATAACTGCATCAGTGTGATAGTGTTTCAGCAATTTGTTGTATTGAAAGATGGAACTAGTCTTTGTTATCTACCTATCCTTTCCAGCCTCTATCTAACCTGTCCTTGCACCAAAGGTGCCTGTATGAATTTCTTCCGGTGGCCTCGATTCTGCATACCTTAGCTGAACAACAAGCTTGTTAAGTCGATGTCCGTATTAGTTTTGGTGTTCCCTGAGCTGATGAGTCTGAGCTGGCTCAGAGGAGCCAGTGGCCTTCACTATGGATGTCTGCAGCTCAGCTTGCACATTCTTCCAATCTCCCAGGAAGCTGATGATTCTTCTCTGCATATAACTTGTCTACACAAGGTTTAAATACACATTTCTGATTATTTTAAAAAGGGCAGGCTTGTGATAAATGATGTAAAATGCAAGAATTAGCATATTAATTCTGTTGCACCTTCACTAAATCCAATCACATATTATAAATTATATACAGCGCCCAATTTTACGAACTTCCCAATGCCTCGAATGCCACACAGTGTACAGAATGCCCACTTGCCACCAGCAGGAAAGTAATTTAAGCTTGCACATGTTTTATTGAGGGAATGCCGTTTCATAGATTACTGCCGGGATTGTATATAATTAGAGCATGTCTGAGGTTCACAGCTAACGGCAATTGGGAAAATGCACAGAGTGGTATGAGCTCATAGTCACCTATGTAACTATGCCCACATGGGCTAGATTGGTAAACGTTTCATGGGGCTAATCCTATCACCAGTGCATTCATCTGAATTATATTTAGTTGGCTTGTTTTGACAATGCAACTTGCTTATTACTTATGTGCCACAATTTGATATTTATACACTGGCAATACATTTATTTGCCAAAAGGTTATAAGCTTTGTATTACTTATATGATATATTTCATATGCGGGAGGGACGCGCTTCCTTAGGTATTTGTTTTGATCTTAGTTGTGTATATCGTGCAACATATGTCAAAATGGCTGACATTTATGGGTCAATGTGGATACATGTAATGCCCGTTTTCTATGTTGTTGCAATCTTTTGCACCTTAAATGTAAGTCGAGAACAAACATTTCCCAACTGTAAGCAAGACGTAGAATACACCGAAACGCGTTGGGTATATCAGCTTTGAGTAATAAACTTGGTATGAAGCAAATCGGAGCTTAAATTACTTCCATGCTGGTGGTGAGTGCGCGTTCCATACACTGTGTGTGGCATTCGGAAGTGTTTCCCATGACAGGGTCCCTTAATCCTAACGCGCACCGGTGCCATTCCTATACAGATATATATATATATTCATATTAACTGGTAAAACCAAAGGTTAGAGGGACGTTATAGTTCGGAATTAGCTTTTAAAAAACCTTACAAATTCATTCACTGAAAAAACCAAAGGTTACAGGGACGTTATAGTTAGCAAATAGAATTTAAAAAAAACCTTAGAAATTCACTGAAAAAAGCAAAGGTTACAGGGATGTTACAGTTAGGGTCAAATTTCTCTCATACAAAACTAGAGAAATTCAGCAGTTATAGTTAGCTGAGCTAACTATAACTCAAGCCCATGCAATGCACCGCTTATGATCTCACATAGTACATCACTCATGAGATGGTCAGTGACATCACTGATGACATCATCCACAGAACCACTCACACACCTACTCACACCCCCATAAAACCTCTTGTACGCCCACTCACACACCCATACAACCACTGAAGGGATAACCCACCAACATCTTGGAGGGATACATCCACCAGTTCAGGTTTGGATGTACTGCAAAGATTTGCACTGAGCCAAGAGGTTCCCCTGATGTTGAGGTTACTGCTTTTTTAAGGCACCACTGAAAGACTCTAATTCTCCATCTGCCATGAGGCACCATCAGGATGCACACGGGCATCAGATCCAGACATAGGACTTACAAAACTGGGATTTGCGTCAGTCAAAAACAAACACTGGACTAATTTCCCGAATATCTGCAAATCTTTGACAAAAAAAAGCCTTCATGCATGTTGTGCCCAATATAGCTCCGGTTAAGGTCCACTTCTTTTGGGTATAAGATGAGATTTCTGAGCATTAAAGCCCACATCATGGAGACGGGTCACAGAGCAATAAAGATGCTCCTTGACGAGTACTGGGGACCCCACTTATCCTAGCCAGTTGTCCATATAAAGAAAGTCATGGATCCTGACTACCACAGTGAAGTTGCCACAACTGCCAGCACTTTTCTGAAAGCACTTGATGTGGTCATCAGAACAAATGACAGGTCCAGGAATGCCAGCCAATCCCCTGCATTGAGAGCTTGTAGGACTTGGCTCCAGGACAACTTCTTGAATTTGTTCTGTCAATGAAAATGTTCAAGAGGTGAAAGTAGAGGATGGATTTCAGACCTTTGTCCTTCTTGGGAAGCAAGAAATAAAGTAGATAGAATCTCATGCCCCTTTCCCCCAGAGGCATCACCTCTATGGACCTTTTGCTCTGCGGAGTAAGAACTAGTGCCTCCAAAATTGAGAGCTGGGGAGCAAGTACTGGTAGAAGGACAGTGGTCTAGTGGTAAGGACAGGAAAATTAGTGCACAGGCTTGCTGGGTCGGATAGGCTCAGTGAGCAGGCCGTAACTATGCTCTTTTTGAAGTATACTCGAGAAAAGTCTACCTACTTGCACATTAGCAGCTCACCACCGAAGGGCACATGCATGAGTGTGATTTGGACATTCTCAGAGAAGCCCTAGAAATGCATCCAAGTGTGATGGTGAAGAGGGCCTGCCAGGCCCATGGATCAAGTCAACATGTCTGTAGAATCTAAACCGTACTTCAGGATTTGTTTGGAAGCGTTCAAACCACTGTTAATTAGTTCGAAGAAAAGTATATTATTGTGGTCAGGGAGCTATCCAATCTCAATATCAACCTACAATGTTGGGTGTTTTTTCCATCCAGTTTCTAAAAAATGTGTATGGTTTTACCGTCAAAATGTTGGAACTCTTTCTCCTGCTTCTAAATCTACAAGCAGAAAGAGGATCTAAAACAGTGGTCACTACTGGGGCACTGTGGTCTTTCAGTTGTAATCGTGGCTCTGCCTATGATGAATGCTTAAAGTAAAAACGTTGGCAAAGAACAAGTTACTTACCTTCGGTAACGATATATCTGTAAGAAACATAGGTTAGTTATAGATTCCTTACCTTAGAATCACCCCCAGGCGTCAGACTGGATCCGGAGGAATTTTTCGTCAGCAGTACCTCTGCGCGTCGAAAGGTGGTGTCGGTCGGCTCCTCGTTCGTCGTTGGCGTCGTGGTCACCGGGATGACGTGGCAGTAGCTACTGAGACGCCACCCTCACGCGCTGACGTCAGTTCTTTTACACGACATTCCACGCCAGAAGCGCAGAGCCATACAAGACACTGACCACTGGTGCACAAAAATAGGGCCCTGAAAGGGATTCCCTGACCCTAGAAATCAGTTCACAGAACGGGGAAGATGGGTGGGGCGGTAAGGAATCTATAACTAACCTATGTTTCTTACAGATATATCGTTACCGAAGGTAAGTAACTTGCTCATCTGAAAGAAACAGTTAGCTATAGATTCCTTACCTTAGAATAGATACCCCAGCAATACCAACCCCGGAGGTGGGTCTGCGAACCAAGTTCACACCAGAAAGTCCTGGAGAACAGAACGGCCAAAAAAGCTGTCTCTCCGGACTTGGCTGTCCAGGTAGTAGTGTCTAGTGAACGTGTGCAGAGATACCCACGTAGCTGCTTGACAGATGTCATTAAGGGGGACTCCACGTCCCAAAACAGTAGTAGCTGCCGTCGCCCTGGTGGAATGGGTGCGCATACCCACTGGAGGATCCTTCTTTGCCAAGGAATAACGAGCCTTAATGCACAAAACGACCCACCTAGAGATGGTCCGTTTGTGCACGGCCCGAACTTTCTTAGCGCCCACGTAGCCCACAAAGCTGGTCAACCACCCGGAATTGTTTGGTGCAATCCAAATAAAAGGAAAGCGCCCGTTTTGGATCCAGACGGTGGAGCCTCTCTTCTTCTTTTGAAGGATGTGGAGGCGGAAAGAAGGTGGGCAAAGTGATGGTTTGGCCAACGTGGAAAGAAGTAACCACCTTGGGAAGAAAGGAAGGTCTGGTTCTTAGTACAACCTTGTCCGGATGAACAGCCAGGAAAGGAGGTTTTGAAGAAAGAGCCTGTAGCTCACTCACCCTGCGAGCAGAGGTGATGGCAACCAGAAAAGCAGTCTTTAAGGTAAGACGACGAAGAGGACAGCTATAAGTGGCTCAAAGGGAGCGCACATAAGGTAAGTCAGAACCAAGTTCAAGTCCCACTGAGGCATTATGAAGGGAATAGGAGGAAAAAGATGAGTAATGCCCTTTAGGAAGCGATTTACAACAGGGGACTTGAAAAGAGAAGGCTGATCATGAAGGCTAAGAAAGGCTGAAATGGCCGAGAGGTAGCCCTTAAGAGTGCCCAGAGCAGAGCCCTGCTGGGCCAAAGAAAGAAGGAACAAGAGAACCTCAGAAAGAGGGGCAGAAAGGGGATCCACAGCCTTTGCTGCGCACCATGCCACAAATTTTTTCCATCTACAGGCGTATACCGTCTTAGTGGAGGGACGCCTGGCTGCCAAGATAACATCACAGACTTCGGGAGGCAGGTCAAACGACGGCAACTGTCGCCGCTCAATCTCCACGTAAGTAGGTGGAGGTTGGAGGGGAGGACAGTCCCCTGCTGCTGCGACAGAAGATCCTCCTGAAGAGGCAGTCTGATCGGAGGATCGATGGCCATGTGTAGTAGCTCGGGATACCAGACTCTTCGTGCTCAATCCAGAGCCACAAGAATGACTTGGGCCCGGTTGCGCTTGATCTTCTTCAGCACTCTGGGCAGAAGTGGTATAGGGTGAAAGGCGTATAGAAGACCGCAACTCCACTCCCGACAAAAAGCGTTGCCTAGCGAGTGCCGCATTGGAAATTCCAACGCGCAGAAATGCTGACATTGCGCGTTCTCTTTGGTGGCGAATAGATCTAACCAAGGTTCTTCCCACTGCTCAAAGAGACCTTGCGCCACCTCCGAGTGAAGACGCCATTCGTGATCCATCATGCATCTGCGGCCGAGTTCGTCCGCCCTGGCGTTCAGTGAACCTGCCAGGTGTTGAACCACCAGGGATATGCCCTGATGTTCCAGCCATGTCCAGAGACGGAGAGCCTCTTGACATAGGGTCCACGACCCCACCCCGCCCTGTTTGTTGCAGTACCACATGGCGGTGGTGTTGTCTGTGAACACCTGCACTACTCTTCCCCGGACAGAGGGAAGGAATGCTTTCAGTGCAAGACGGATCGCCCGAAGCTCCAGAAGGTTGATGTGGAGCTGGGACTCCGCCGGAGACCAGAGGCCTCTGATCTCCGCCTCCCCCATGTGACCGCCCCATCCCAGAAGTGATGCATCGGTCACCACTGTGAACTCTGGTTTGGGAAGGGAGAGGGACCTGCCGTCGACCCAATCCTGGTTCGTTAGCCACCACTGCAATTGCTGTGCAGTGCCCTCCGAGATCTGGACGCAATCGGACATGTTTCCCTGATGTTGAGCCCACTGGAACTTCAGGTCCCACTGCAGAGCCCGCATATGCCATCTGGCATGGACCACCAGCAGGATGCAAGAGGCCATCAGGACCAGTAGCCTGAGGGTCATCCTGACCGAAAACCGGGACAGAGGCTGAAAGATCGGAATCATAGCCCGAATATCCCGGACTCGCTGTTCGGGGGGATAGACCCGAAACTGCGTCGTGTCCAGTACCGCTCCGATGAAGAGGAGCTTCTGAGAGGGAGTCAGGTGCGACTTCGGCACGTTGATGGAGAACCCCAGCGAATGCAGGAGGTCGGCCGTAGTCTGGAGGTGGGAGACGACAGCCTGGGGCAAGCCCGCCTTCAACAGCCAGTCGTCGAGATAGGGGAAGACTGAAACCCCTGATCGGCGCAGATGAGCTGCGACCACCGCCATCACTTTCTTGAACACCCGAGGGGCGCTGGTAAGGCCAAAGGGAAACACGGTAAACTGAAAGTGCTCGTGGCCTACCGTGAACCGCCGGTAACGCCGGTGGGCCGGCAGGACAGGGATGTGAAAATAAGCGTCCTGCAAGTCCAACGCTACTATCCAGTCTCCAGGGCAGACAGGACCTAAGCTGGCGTCAACATTTTAACTTCTCCTTCCGGAGGAAGCGGTTGACGCTCCTGAGATCCAAGATAGAACGCAGGCCTTTGTCCTTCTTGGGCACCAGAAAGTAGTGGGAATAGCAACCACGACCTACTTCTGGGACAGGAACTCACTCAATGGCTCCCTTGGTCAAGAGTGCCGAAACTTCCTGTTGGAGAAGGGCCAGATGATCCTCCGACATGCGATGGTACTGAGGCGGCATGGATGGAGGGGTAGTCTCGAAGGGGAGGGAGTAGCCCCTTCGGACTATTAGCAAAACCCACCTGTCCGACGTGATGGTGCGCCAGTGGGGGAGGTGATGGCGAATCCTGCCGCCCACTGGCGATTGGTGGCCCTTAAAGGTCGGACTAGGAGGGTTTGGATGCTGCTGCAGGGGGGGCTGTGGTGGACTGGCCCACCCGATGGCCCCCAGAACCACGGCGGTGGTTCCCACGTCCCCGGCCGCGCAGGGGCTATACAGCTTGCGCTGGCCTGTGGCTCTGGGCGGGACGTGGCGGGGCACCCCTTCCGTATCCACGAAAGGGTCGAAAGGCAGACTGCGCAGGGCGGGTGGTGGAGAGGCCCAAGGACCTGGCCGTAGCCCGAGAGTCCTTAAAGCGCTCCAGCGCGTTGTCTGCCTTGTCGCCGAAAAGGCGACAGCCATCAAAGGGCATGTCCATAAGGGTGGATTGGACATCCCCTGAAAAACCAGTCGACCTCAACCAGGCGTAGCGTCGAAGTGCTACCGACGTGGAAATCGTCCTGCCTAGTGAGTCGGCGGTATCCAGCACACAGCGGATGGTAAACTTTGACAACTGCACGGGAGAGTACGGCCCGGGCCTCCTCCGGGCACTGAGGCAGCACTTGCGCCACCGTATCCCACACGGAGTGGGTGTAACGGCCCAACAGACATGCAGTGTTTACCGACCACAGTCCCAAGCAGGAGGAAGAAAACATCTTCTTCCCAAGATGGTCCAGCTTTTTGGATTCCCTATCAGGTGGTGCGTTAGGGAATGCACCTTTGGAGGTGGAGGCTTGGACCAACATGCTCTCAGGGGTGGGGTGTTGGGAGAGGAAAGTGGGGTCGCCCGGGGCCGGGCGGTGGCATCGGGCAATCATCCTATCCACAGGAGCCCCTGTGTTGGGCCTGGACCAGGTGCCCAAAAGGATGTCAGTGAGGGCTTCATTAAACGGTAGCAGGGGCTCCGAAGAGCTCGCTGCCGGTTGAAGCACCTCTGTCAGGAGGTTAGTCCTGACTGCCACCGTAGGTAGCTTGAGATTAAGAGCCTCGGCCGCCCTACGCAACACCACGGCGTAAGACGCTCCCTCCTCCGTAGCCACGGTAGGAGGAGACAACATGCCAAGGTCTGGTGAGGTATCCAGACCACTTGCTCCCCCAGTTCCTCTCTCCAGTCCGGCACGTAACCCAACTGGTCAGTTAAAGGGTCACCAGACCCCTCCCAGTCCTCACTCTCTTCTGGCTGCCAATCTGGTCTAAAAGAGCCAGGGTAGAACAAGGACACAAAAGTACCCGTCGGCGCCGAATCCGGCGTCGGCCGACGCCGTGTCTGCATCGAGGTGGAGGCCGGGGTCGAAGCGGGCTGGGGACACAACCGGCGTCGGCTGCAGACGTGGTGCCGGTGGATTCGGCGCCGGGGGAGGTTTAATTAGGTCAACCGGCGCCGAACCGGATCCAGGCCTGGATCCAAGGGGACCCTGCGGCGCCAGGGCCGCCGGTGTCGAAACCACAGGGCCCCCAGCCGAGTCCGCGGGGCCCGAAGGCGCGCCGGCGGAGTCGGGCTGCCCAGAGATGGCATGCATTGCTTCGTAAAATTGGCAAAGCTGGGCAGGGGTCGCAACTCGGAGTCGACCCTTCGGGCTCCGCACGCGGAGCCACGGGAGGGGCACCACCCGCATCCCTCGTCGCGTCGGCCGACCGACGGGGAGAAGTCGAAGAGCGACGATCCTTCTTCAACTTCTTCTTGTGCTTCGACTTACCCGAAGAGTGCGAAGACTTGGAAGAAGACTGGTGGTGGTGGCTCAGGGACCGGTCCCTCAACCTCCCACGCGACCGGGACCTCGAACGGAGCTGACTGCCGGGCCTCGAGAAGCTTTCGGGACCGCTCCCGCAAAGACTTCGGATTCATGGTCCGGCAGTTGGAGCACGACTTGGGGTCGTGGTCGCGCTCCAGGCAAAACAGACACACGAGGTGCGGATCCGTCACCGACATCATTCGGCTACAGGAACCGCAGGCCTTGAAACCAGGCATCCCTCGTGCACCAGGAGTCGAAGACTCGAAAACGGTGTCGACAAAAGTCGGCAAACTGTCAGTCAAAAAGTGACAGGAGGTACCGCTCTCTCCGGATCTGCGCTGGCTGGCGCGGAAAAAGAGAACGGACGTCAGCACGCGAGGGCGTCGTCTAAGTAGCTACCGCGACGTCATCCCAGCGACCATGACGCCAACGACGAACGCGGAGCCGACCGACGCCACCTTTTGACGCGCAGGGGTACTGCTGACAAAAAATTCTCCGGATCCAGTCTGACGCCTGGGAGTAATTCTAAGCTAAGGAATCTATAACTAACTGTTTCTTTCCGATACAAGATACAATTCTGGACCCAACCGCTCGTTGGTGGAATAATGCAGAGAATATGAACCTAGAAGAGGTGCACGATGCAAAGCAGTCACTTATATCCCCTACCACAAGCTCTTGGCATAGCAGCCTAGAATACAGGTGACGTTTTAAGTGTAAAGTGCGAGGCTACCAGAAGCAAAGATTTTCCGTTCCATGGAGTTTAGCTTTTAAGAAAGACAGTCTGCAGGGGCTGTGGAAAATGTATCTGGGTTCAATACTTCGTAGGAGACTTGGATGAACAGACTTTCCACAGAGGGTTTGACAACAAGAATTTCAGATGACATGCAGTCTCCTGGGTCTTAGAAAGGTTTTTTCATAATCAGTCAGTACAGGCTTTAATAATGCTTGCTGAAAAGCAAAAGGAGCGCTGAAACTTTAGATTAAGGATGCAAGATCAAAATGTTAGATTTTGCTTCCGGAGTGCGTAAAGTCAACTCCAATGCTTCTGCTGTTATTTAGATCACCTTTGTGAAGAAAGAGAGTGCCTCCGAAAAAGGCCCACAGGGGTAAGGGATATTCTATTCTGGAGAGGAATCCAAAGCAGTGCATTTTAGAAGTCTATGTAGAGGCCAGTGCCATTGTTGTAAGAGGAGAAGAGATTATTAACCTCAAAGTTATTATATTCCAGAGAGACATTAATCCCGGTGAGTCATGACAAGCATCAGACCCAATGAGTTCTTCCATCTGGTCAAATCTCTAGTACCTTGAAAGGGGCAACATCAGGGCCTCATCATCTAAGTAGGCTGTAACTTACTATTTTGACACTATGATGATTTCAGGAGACATTGAGAGCTTCACCGATTGTGGTTACAATGGCAACACAAATGTCTTAGTTGGCCCTGAAGGCATGGGGAACGGTGTCTTAGAGGGCACTGACTTATTTCTCTGCCCCACGGTCCGAGCCTGTAGAGGCATGGAGTTGGAGTCACCAAATATGCAGTATCGGTCCTCCCAAGAGGAGTGGCCCAAGGGTAACAGGGCTCTCAGGAAGAGAGCCAGATAAGTTAGCTGGAAGGCCTTGGCCTGTGTAGAATCAGCCAATGAAACAGGAATTCTGACTTCAACTTTTTCAATGTTAGAATTTGCTCAGATGATGAGGAAGAGGCCGGCATCAAAACTCTGCTATGTCCAAGTAGAAGTGGGACTATTTCCTCAAGGAAGAACAGAAATCCTCCTTCCTGTGGCACTTTATATTTTCACTTCTTGTGGAAGGATTTAGTGAGAGAATATTCCCTACCTGGGGGCTTACCTCAAGGAAAATGGGAACACTTTAGTGTATATTTGCAAGCACTGGCCAAAAAATTCTTGACCTCCCACTATTGGGCGTATTAAGGGACAGGAGTCACAGGCTGTGGGACTGTGACTGGATTCAAGACACCAAATGCAGAGAATATGTAGGTCCAATAAGGACATCTTACAGCATCTGCAGCAAGGTTTAAACCCTGAAATCTAAGTAGACATTTGACCGAGTCACTGCTGAAATGGGAAAGAATATCATAGGTGGAGCACAGAGAGGAGCTAGAGACCCAAGTTGAAGAGGTGATAAAAAGGGAACTGACACAAGAGAGCTGGCTGATGCCTTATACACACTGGATCATGTCACATCTGATTTGGGAGGAGTCGTGTCTAAGGCCACATGGTGCTATCTGGTGACACTAAAGAGCTATTACTGAAGTGGTCTCAGGAACCAGTATGACGTCGAGGATATTCATAAGGTGGGGGGATCTATGAGAAATGTATACATTAGTATGACATCCCAGAAAATGAATCTTGATGCAAGTTCGAGGTCTTGCTAGACAGGTAGGGACAACCAAAGTGAGGGCAACAGCACGAAAGGGCATACAATGGGGAATAGATTAAGAAGCATGATCCTATGACAAAATATTAAATTTTAAAAAGGCAATGCATGAAAATTGACATAATTTGGGAACATTGACAAACAGGATATGAGTACCTTTCGCCAAAGATGTTTTTCACTGCTTCGGTTGTTCAAAGACTCAAAAGCACTTTCTTTGAGTGCATGGATGTCTACAGCACCTAAAATTACCCCCCACCCCCACCCCCCACTCACTTTCTTTGTGAAGCAAAGTAAGTAGTATTGTGAGCTTCAGCAGTTACGTACTATACACAAAGAATATCACATTCAAAGGATCTTATCTGTTTTAGCATTGTGGGACTTAGTATAACTGGGAGAGTGCAACTAATTAAGGGAGAAGGAAACGAATAAAGAAAAAAAAAATAACTGGCTCACCTGCACTTCTATCTGTAGATCTTTGTCTAAAAGCGCTCTTTTCTTTAGTATCTCAGCTTTGAGTTGCTCTTTGTGCTTGAAGAGCAGAGCAGACAGTTTGGTAGCATTCTGTTTGCACCTTTTTTGTTCAACATTTTCTTCTCGTTTCCTTTTTTTGCAGCCTGTTTTTCTTCTTTGTCAATCTTGTCCAAAATATACTTCATCACCTGGTTGCACACAATCATTCTGGTGAAAAACAAGGTAGAACAAGGAAAGTCTTAGTGATCATTGTAAATTCTACTATGGCATATAGTGATGCTCAACTGAATACATCTGAATTCCTTAAACCTCTGCAAAAAACATGCATCTGTACAGTAAGGGAAACAGCAATTACAACGCAGTCTGAACCACGCATGTCATTACTACAAAAACTTAACAACGCATGTGTCTTTACCATGCATGCCTTTACCATGCAGTTTTTTACAAGAACCTGCCTTTACAACACAGGCCATTACCACACAAAATGTAAGTATAAAGGTAGGTGTATTATATGTATATATGCATGTGTAAATATATATATGTGTGAGTGTTAGGGGAAGGGCGTTTTTAGGATTTAGGGTGGGTATGGGTTTTTGGGTGGCGTTGGCATTTTTAGGGTGGGTATGGGTTGAGTGGCAAGGGCATGTTAAGGGTGGGTATTGGTTTTTGGGTGGCAAGGGCATTTTTAGGGTGGATATGGGTTTTTGGGTGGCAAAGGAATTGTTAGGGTTTAGGGTGGGCATGGGTTTTTGGGTGGCAAAGGATATTTAGGGTGGGTATGGGTTTTTGGGAGCCAAGGGCATCTTTCTTTAGGGTATAGGATGGGCATAGGTTTTTGGGTGGAAAGGGGATTTTTAGGGTTTAGGGTGGGTATGGTTTTTGGGTGGCAAGGGAATTTTTAGGGTTTAGGGTGGTTAAGGGTTTTTGGGTGGCAAGGGTATTTTAGGGTGGGTACAGGTCTTTGAGTGGTAAAGGATTTTTTAGGGTTTAGGGTGGGCATGGGTTTTTGGGTGGAATTTTAGGGTTTAAGGTGGGCGTGGATTTTTGGGTGGCAAGAGAATTTTTAGGGTTTAGGGTGGGTATGTGTTTTTGGGTGGCAAAATAATTTTTAGCGTTTATGGCAGGTATGGGTTTTTGGGCAGCAAGGGAATTTTTAGGGTTTAGGGTGGGTATGGGATTTTGGGTGGCAAAGGATTTTTAGTGCTTAAGATGGATATGGGTTTATGGATGGCAAGGGCATTTTTAGGGTTTAGTGGGGGATGGGTTTTTGGGTGGCAAGAGAATTTTTCACAGCGGGCAGGGAAACAGACATTTGCTCTGCTTTCAGCAAGCAAGTGCTTAAAGCAGAGAATTAGCTATGGCTTGGCAGTTTGCTACTCCATAGCAAACTGCAATGTCCCGGGGTGCCCACCCCCGGGGACATTGCTGGAGCCGGCCCTGGGGGGTGGCGGTCCTTAGGGCCATGCAGGGCTCCTGGAGGAGGGCTGCACGGCCCACCCTCCTTTGTGAATTAAGCTCCGGGGAGGCGGTGGTCCCCGTAACCAGGGGTCCACAATGGACCCCCTTAATTATTGTATTTGTGCCCCTGGAAGGTGGCGGTCCCAGGAGCGGCGGTGGAGGCCTTAGAGCAACTTATTATAAAAAACAGTGTGCCCCGGGGAGGTAGCGGTCCCCAAGAAAGGGTGGGGGGGCCATGTGGCCCCCAGCATTTCTCTCGTCTCTAGCCCCGTGGAGGTGGCGGTCCCCGAGGCTGCAGGGGACCCTCTCGGGCCCTCGCATCTTTATTTCCATATGTCCCCGGGACCTTCCCACCTAGGGGCCTATATAAAACGAAGCGCAGGAGTCCACGCTTCAATTTAAAAAAAAAAAAAAAAAATGGCGGGAGTCACGGATCCAATGCTTTTCCTATGCAAAACTAGGTCCTAACTATAACTACCTACTTACCTGCTAAATACTTTTACGTGGTAAAGGCATGCGTTGTAAAGGCGCGGTGGTTGTAATGACCGCGTTTTCAAGGCATGCGTTGTAACGCCATGTGTGGTTCCGTTATACAATGAAATGTGCATAGCATCCTTTGTGAGTAACAGGGCACCAAAAAAAAAATAAGGAACATAAATAACTAGAGAAACAATCCCCAGCACAATAAGTGTAGGAAGCTGGACTTCTTTGCAGCTTTCCCCCAGTTATTTGCCCCCATTTGAAGTACTAGATGCTGGTGTTTTGACTCACAGTACACTGAAGCCTGCTATCCAGGCTCCAGTGCCGGTGTTCTTCCCCCTGAACTGACATGTTCCATTATAATTCAACTGCAAGGCCTTTAGCACCCTTTTAAGTCCCTGGTAAGTGGTACCTATGTTACTGAGGGCATGTGTACTAAAGAGGGTCCCTAAGGACTGCAGCATGTATTGTGCCACCCTAAGGGACCCACGCAAAAACTGCATGCAGCCTCAATTGAGGGATGCATGAAATGGTGCAAACCATTTTGAAAACACGACATGGCACACTCCTTGTGTGCCATGCACACTGAATATACTATATGTAAGTCACCCCTACAGCAAGCCTTAGAGCCCGAAGGCAGGGTGTATTATACTATATGTGAGGACATATCTGCATGAGCAGATGCGCCCCTGTGATGTCTGCTTCCATTGCCACAACATTGCAAGTGATCAGGAAGCCATCTTAAGCATGTGTGCTGGGTCATCACGAGTTACCCAGCTACATAATGGATTCACTGAAAATAACGGTGTTTGGTATCAAACACCACGTCTTAATAAATCCAGCACTAGAGGGCACCTTAGAGGTACCCATTGAAACCTACCAGTCTTCTAGTGTGCTGGCTGACTGGAATCTTCCAGCCTGCCACCACAGACAAGCTTCTGACCCCCTGCTTGGGAGAGGTAACTATCTCAGAGGTCAGGAACAAATCCTGCTCTGGAGGAAGGGGATTACACATCCTCCAGCAGGATGGCTACTGAATTAGCATACCAAGGCCAGAGACTTCAAATCCTCTGCTGCTTTTGATATGCGACCCTGGCTTCCTCCAGACCTGGAGTTTGCCACCCCCTGCGGCCCATTTGGCACCAGAGCAGGTGGGAGAATTAACTAGTCAGTAGGCGTGTTGTACTATCAGCTAGGCACACCCCTAAGGTGAGCCTCCGGAAGTGGACACTCAAAGAAGGGTTTCAGCATCTTGTTTTTAGTGAATCTAGGAACTCTGGGTCAGGTTTATGCCGACTCTTCTTAGGAAGTGGTCATATAGGGGGTGTATTCACCCCAGGGGTGAGTAGCCCTTTGGCTACTACTTAACTCCCCTTAACGCCCATAATTTCAGTATTTAGGTGGCCCCCTGACACCAGGAACCCAGATTCGACTACCTGGGAACCGAAGAAGAACAGAAGAGAGCAGTCACCGTGATAAGTGAGGACCAAATCCTGCCATGCTGCTGGTGCCTCGACAACTGCACCGACCAAGCTCATCCAAAAGCTGTGCATCCGCCCAAGCACATGGAGGACTATCCAGTGCTTCAACAACCTAGCAGCATCTCCCTTGGGGTGGAGGAGCCATCCCCCTGTAGCTGCAGCCACCAACTGCACTTGCTCTGTTCCTTGACTTGCCAACCAACTGATCCACCGAAAGAGCATCTCTCCTGTAAGAATTATTTCATGCTCCAGGAGATCAGATCCGTCTCCCTGCCGAGTTTGGAGACGCCAGGCCGTCAAGGTGTCGCCAAGCACCAATACCCTGGGTACCGGAGCATTTGCAGCAACTAAGGCTTGTGTGTCTAGTCCGGACACCACTGAAGCTAAAACCGACCCTCTGACGAGTGACCCTAGCAACACCAAGGCCAACACCTAGAGTGTCCCTGCTGTCTTTCCCTCTCCAGGTCACCAAAGCCAAGTGAGAGCCTCCAACCATAGCGACCCACTGGCCAAAACACCTCTGCACCAAAGCCCGGGTTGAAGGAAACCGACTGTGCCCCAGAGACCCTCTAGAGCAGAGCTCACCTTTGGGTTCTGCCGATCTTGTTCCTCAGTCCCCACTTGCAGCCTTTCTTTTGCAGGTACCTCTGCCATTCACTTCACTGCGTAGCGCTCAAGACTACCAACGTTACCAGCACCTCTGCACCCGGACTCGCTAGGGGAGGTAAACCCGAACTGCTGGTGGTTTCTTGGACCTTGGCCCCCTAAGCACCTTAAGCCCTATAGTTATCTCCCACATCCGTTCGCAAGTGTACCTATGCAGTGTATGTTTCTCTCATAGGATGACATTATCGCTTTTGAGGCTCATATCTCAAAACCGTTATTCAACTATAATTTCAATTTCTATAAAAATTACTATCCCCGAAAGCACTTACCTGATTACGATGATCTTGATATCTAAAATTAAATAAAAATCTGTGATATTTTTCTAAATTGGTCTTGAGTCTCTTCTTGAGTGTGTCTCATTTATTGACTGTGTGTATAACAAATACTTAACACTACCTTCTGATAAGCCTAAGCTGCTCGACCACACTACCACAAATAGAGCACTTAGGATAATTTAATTTAAGCCCTGTAAACCAATAAGGGTTGTCTGCACTATTTGCATGATGTACCCCTACAGTGGTACACTACATAAATAACCAGCTTTCTGTAATAAGGCATTTTGGAATATTATTCAAAAGGATACTTGATTTTCTGCACAGTTTCTGTGCAAAACATTTGACTCTGCAGGTTGTATTAGGAGACCTGGTGCTTGGCATTCCAGCAGTGGTGTACGATGCCCCCAGTTTAACACAACAGCAACAGAGGCACAGGATCCGCCCCTGCAGCGGAGAGAGGAGCAGAAGACCGAGACGGTCACCACTCAGAGGTGGGCACGGCCACAAAGGAGAAGGAAGTGAGCAACAGAGGAGAGCTCCAACTGCGCTTAGACTCAGGCATGACCTCTCGGATCAGTGAATGGTAGAGCTGGGACATGCAGAATGTGACCAATTGTTTTGTAATGGGAAGAGCATATGAACCTATGAAGTGCTTCTCTCCCCTGCCAGGGTCTACGGCGTGTCCCCTCATTGCCTGCTTCCTAAACTGCAAAGATAGACACCTAATCCTGAAGACAGCCAGAGAAAAAGCAAAGATCACATTTGATTCACATAAAATCCCAATATTCCCAGAAAATACCGAACTGGTTCAAAAACATCACACGTTGTATGAACACATCAAGCGAAAACTCAAGGAAATGGATCTCAAGTATATGCTCCTCTACTGGGTCAATCTCCGTTATCTTTCACAACAAGATTATGAGACGCTGGAAGAAGAATGGCCCGGGGGTAGATGAAAGGAATAACTTCATGGAAAGTGAGGACCAAACCTAGAGAATTGCCCACATCCAATACGTAGAGAAGCAGAGACACAGATGTGGATGTCGGAAGAATAGGATCCTACCCAATGGAGCAATACAGAAATCCCCACGAGAGACTGAATAGATTCAGAAATGGAACCAGAGGATCTTTATAAAAGAGAGGAAAAGCATAAGGACCAATGCTATGGCACTGATGATTATGAGTCAGAACAATGATTATCACTATCTGAAGACACTGTCACTGATGTAATATGCAATAGTAAAAAGCTGAGTTTGATAACAATTACATACCATTGAGAACAGAAACACTAAGGTTGGATGTTACAGTTGTGTCTTGGGTGATAAAGGGACTAATGATTAAAAATCCTACAGTATGGTTTGAAGTGGTATAGGGGAGCTGCCAGTAGATTAAGATATGTGATCTACGAACAGCAGGTGGTTGTTCTATCTAAAGTTGTGTGACATACTTCATTTTGAGAAGTGTGGTTTGGGGGAGGGGTTTGTTCCAAAGTTCACAGGGTTAATCTTTCTAACATTGACTGCTATTATATACTAAATGATAGAACTCACTTAAAGCCAGCACTGCAGCTTAAAACAAGCACAGGGAGGCGACTCACTCACAATGTAACACGAAGACAGGCGAGCGTTGTCTCCCTTCATGGGATGTGAATGGGCTCTTAAACAAAATTTATAGGGCAATGGATATGCAAAGCACCAAGTAACATTGCCCTGGAATAACTGCTGCTCCAAAAAACTTGATTACTGGGAAATAAATGTGACCTTTTTAGTTAGATATGGATTAACTGAGTAAAACATGTGGGATTCGCGAGCGGCTCAAGGAGTATAGCGATACTCTGCAAGAAACAATTCCCCTACAATATAATGAAAACATGGGTGGACAGTCGATACCTAATGGGTTAAGGGGAACAGTGACCAGGTCTAATGTCTATGTACCATCCACACTGTCTCAGAAATTCCTTCAAACATGGAGTACAACACTAACAGAACCCATACATGGTTTAACAATGATTGCAGTGGTTTGAAAAAACAAAGACAGCTACCCTCACATTACCATGGGAACTGAGGTCTCCACTCAGAGTCCTTCGTGTTCCTTGGTACGATCAATGTAAAAGGTCAGCGCTCTTTTGGGGTCCAAGCAATGGAGTCTCCCCTCCTCCTTACTTAGAGGGTTGACGTGGAGCTGTGGAACAGCGTCACAACTTTAAGTAAGAAGGATGCTCGTACTCGGGGGGGCGTGGCCAGCCAGCCAAGCATGGCGGAAGTGCATCACTAGAGCTCCGTCCTTCTGCTCCTAATTATCCTGTTAAACTCTAGTATCCCCCGCCATCCGGGTGCACCAAGCTAGCACACGAGCGCCTGAACAGTGGCAACCCAAGATCGGGAACGGACGAAGGCGGAGAACGCAAGAAACAGTGTGAATACCATCCTGTGAGATCTGGCGCCAAGGGCGCGCCGCCGAGCACTTACAGGGACGCGGTCGGCAGTTGCAGGGCGCCCGGCCTCCCCCGATCGGCGAGCACATCGCAGTGGTCGTCGCTGGGGAGGACTGCTGATGCCCGCCGTCTGCGTTGCCCCTCCAGCGAAGCCTGCGGCGACGTGCCTCGTGAAGGCCCAGCGGTGAGGCGCGCGCTAAGTGGAACAGCACCGCGGCCTAAAGTAGCGGCCCACGCGGCGCGGGCCTGCACACGTGGGGCTGTCGACATAGCTGAGGGGAGGCGGCGAGCTGCTGGAGGCCCCCCCCGCCCTGAGGATCCGATTGCCCTCCTACTGGAGTGAACTGGTGGGCGTCGGCGCGAGCAGCCACACAGGCGAAAGAAGACACCAGTAGGAACAGCCCCGTGATCGCCCGCGGCCGACGACGACCGCGCGGTGGCTGGGTCGCTGAGCTGCGGGACAGGCCAGCTGCGATTACAGGAAGGTAAGCAGCCTGCTCCCCTGACTCATCCCCCCACCCGCCAGAACTGCTGCCGCTAGCGATGGGCAGGGGAAGACTATAAGCACGCCCTAAGCCGCACTGGGACCGCCTGCCGATGCGGTGAGACATTGGGCCTATGAGCCCTGTGGAGGCCCTGCGGGGCGCGCGTAGCGCTTACGAGGAGCGAAGGCCTGGGAGGCGGCGAGCTGCTGGGGCCTCCCCGCCCCTGGGAATCCGAGTGACCCCTGCTGCAGTGAAACAGCGGATGCTGCTCAGACGCAAGAAGATAACTGCTGAAACAGCCTAGTGATCCCCCACGACCGACAACGAGCGCAGTGGCTGGGTTGCCGAGCTGCGGGACAAGCCAGCTGAGAGTACATGGAGACAAGCGGCCTGCTCCCCTGACTTGCCCCCCCCCGCCAGAACAGCTGCAACTAGCGAATTGCTGGGGGAGACCACTAACACGCCCTAAGCCGCACTAAGACCACGTGCTGATGCGGTACACCATCGGACACATGAGCCCTGCAGAGGCGGCGCGCGAAGCGCTAAGAAGGAACGAAGGCCTATGGATGCGGCCCACGCGGTGCGAGCCTGCGCCCCCTGCACTACTGGATCAGAAACAAAGCGTAGCTGTGCCATTACACCCCTCCAGCTTCGACTCTGAGGTGCCCCTTGTGTTGCTGTGGGGGGGGAGGTAGCTGCCCGCTGCGACTGTGCGTTTGGACCGTCCGTGCGCCGTTATGGCGGTGTGAGGAGGAGGCGGTGCGGATGACCCAGCGACCTCTGAGGAACACGGCCACTGCTTTGGGCCTGAACCGTGGAGTCACAGGGAGGGGCTGTTCCACGTGTTCCGAAACGGGCAGCTTGCCCCTAACTTCCCCCCTCCCCTCGCCTGGATTAGTGCTGCGCTGGGGTGCCCAACTCACCCACACACCCTGAATTGCTCTGCGACGACCACACAGGATATAGTAGAGGCGGGCAGCCACCGCCTGGGCTGAGTCGTGGGGCGGATCTGGGCCTCGGCTGCGCGGACAGGACAAGGCGAGTAACGACGCAGAACCTGCCCAGACGCAGATTTGCCCGGAGGTCGGATCGGGCCTAGGCTGTCTGCCTAAGAAACCGAGAGGAGCACTTATCCCGCGAAGCCCGAACACGAGGAGACGCTGTGCGCTGCGGGGACGGAGTCACAGAAGGAACGTGCGCGGCGGAGCCACCCTCTTCCTGTACCGCACCATAGGCCGTCAATCGGTGCCCAGAGACACCTAGGTGAGCGCACACAGACCAGCGGGTCTGCCGCTAAGACAGTCAGACGCCAGGGGAGGCCCTGCCCCTCTCCCCCCCTCTATACAAACAACAGGCTTGATCAGGCCTCACTACGTTCACTCGAGGTGGATGCGGTAACCAGGCGATAAAGCACGGGCGTGAAAACTGCGCACGCACATCGAGCTAACTGTCAGCCTCATACGCCGTGTAGACAACTCCTAAACGCGACTGGGCCTACTGCGCCAACACGGTCCCTACTCTCGGGTGGCACCTCCACAGCCCTGTGACGAATGCCGATGGCGCAGCAATTAGTAATGGGCCGTCTACGCGCCAGCACCTAAGTGCGCGAACCAGCGGCTCGGAACAGACAGCGGCAGAGAGCGACACAAACACAGAAATGCCACGTGCAGCACTTGCTGCCAAGCTGGACTCTGTTCTGGCAGCCGTTGAGAAGATAGGATTGGCGCTAGAACAAACCCGCTCCTCGTTGGAATCCAAAATCGACAGGGTCACCTCTGATTTCACCCTTCTGAAGGCTGACCACCACAAACTCGGGGACAAAGTACTCCTTCAGGAGCAAACACTCGTGGAGCTCAAACCAGTCACGCGCAATCAAACCGCAGCCCTCCAAGACTTAATAGATCGGGTACATGACCTTGAAGACAAAGTGGAGGATGCAGAGGGGCGCTCACGCCGCAACAATATTCGCGGCGTGGGACTTCCCGAGGGTGAAGGACGGCAGCCTGAGGAATATGCCGAACGTTGGATCAGAGACTTGCTTCCCGCTGGTACCCTGTCTCCTCACTTTGTAGTCGAGAGAGCCCACCGCGTCCCGGCGCAAAACCCACCGCCGGGAGCTCGTCCACGCCCATTCCTGTTTAAAATTCTCAACTACAGAGACAGGGACTCAATCCTCCGCGAAACCCGCAAGCTGGCAACCACAAAGATAGGAAGCAGCCAAATCATGCTTTTTCCAGATTATAGGGCGCAAGTCCAACCTCGCAGAAGTGCATATGCGGCTGTGAAAAGACAGCTCCGCGACCTTGGTTTAAACTACTCACTGCTATTTCCAGCTCGACTTCGTGTTGTTGCAAAAGGATCGACGCGCTTCTTCGATTCACCCGTTGAGGTTTGGGACTGGTTGGAAGAATCAGGAACGTTGACGGGTCCCAGACCGCCTGCAGAAGAAGAACCTAGAAAATTCAGCAGAAAACGCAATCGCCGGAGCAAACGCAATGGACACCACTCAGAATTCGCAGCCACCTCCACGGCCCCTGATCTGGCACAGAGGACGGCGGAAAGACAAGAGGCACTACAAGTGGCAGCGACGCTGGGAACTGCAGCGCACCACTCAGACGATCACTTAAGCCCGGCCAGGTCCTCGGCCACTGGGGACTCCACGCCATCCAGACTCGAGGACCCTGAGGTGTTCCCAATGCCGGAGGTTACGCCGCAAACGACTGATGACATTATCTGACTCTTCCCAAGGCCTCCGGTTGAATGATGAACATTACTCACGCAAGTACCTGCCACGCCGCCAGAATGTTGTGTTGCTTAATATGTTGAATATGTCAAAGTTTTCTCACATAGCGCGGCACTGCCTCACACATAGCTACGCCCAACACATGCCTAACACTGCGTTAGGGGGCATGCGCGACCCGCACCGTCCTCCCTTACGCTGCGGACAGGCCGAGGGGATACACGGCCGCAACACGACAACAAGGGGCAAGACACTCTCCGCCACTGACACACCACACACACCCACGCCTCACGTCAGTTTGACAAGAAGTTTTTAGCCCTCAGTTGGGCACTACAGTTTGGACGAACTTCCACTCGGAACTCACCCTCATGGTTATGTATAGTTTAGTTCATGTATGTCCCCTGTTTTTAGTAGCGCTGAGCTGGAGCATATCCCTACAGGCCAGGAACTGCAACATTTTGTCCCCCAATGCCGATCTGGTAAACGTAAAATGGAAACATGACACAGGTCAACGTAGTCACATGGAACGTGCGCGGTATACACACGCCGGCACCCAGATATTTGATCAATGCCTACCTACGGCGCAGAGCTACCGACATAGCGCTGCTCCAAGAAACACACATGACTCACGTGGAACTGGGGCACCTCCGTCGCCGATGGAGGCGCCAAATACACGGCACCAGCTACTCAGCACATGCGCGAGGCGCCCACATCTGGGTGAGAGCAGGGGTCCCGTTTGCATGTGATAAGACGCTAATCGACCCCGAAGGTAGACATGCGCTTGTGAGCGGGAGGCTCAATGGTCAACCGATCCTAATTGGGTCCATTTATGCCCCGAATGTTAGTCAGCCCGCATTTCTAGAAACTCTCACAAAAACTCTAGAGGGGTGGAGCGGAGTCCCCTGGCTCCTGTGGGGAGACTTTAATTCTGTGCTCAATGTAGACCTGGACAGATCGTTCCCGCCCTTGTCCAGGACTGAAGTTATGTCCAACGCGCAGGCTCTCACAGACTGGCTGGCACACTGGGCGTTACTAGACATATGGCGTGCCATCAATCCCGAGGCTCGGATCTACTCACACTACTCAGCAGTGCATCGCCTGCATGTATGTCTAGACAGAATAGTGGGATCCCCTGCGATACTCCCTTTGGTCCACCACATAGAATATTTAGGCCGGACGCACTCCGACCACAACCCCCAACTACTGTCACTTACCTGGGAACCTGAGCGCCATCCTGCCCCCATGTGGAGACTCCAAACAGCCACGCTTGAAGACCCACCTTTTCGCTCCTCCCTGAGCACGGCGATCCTCGAATATTTTGAGCTTAAGGAGGACAAGGCAGGGGATGCGCTCATAGAATGGGAAGCTTTTAAAGCCACGATAAGGGGACACTGCATGGGTGCGACATGGAACATACGCAAACCACTCACCTCCAGTCTGAATAAAATAGAACTCTAGCTGCTGCGTCATGAGACAGAAGGGGAAGGTGAGGGTAGAGACTGTCATCGTCTGGAGGCGCTGCGCACACAGCATGCAGAGTTGATGGAACGCCTCCGCTGCCATAATTACACCGCACACACGGCCCGCGCTCACGCCACTGCTGATCTTGCAGGTCGACTCCTAGCTTGGCTGATCCGCCAAGAACAGGCTCGCACACCGATAGTTGCGCTGCAGGATGGGACTGGGCTTCTAGTGCACACACAGCGGGACATTCACGTGGCCCTGACGCATCACTATCAGCGGCTGTACCAATCCCAAAGTCACCATACGCTGCACTCCCTCTCGACTTAACTAGAGTAAGTGCAACTACCTGAGGCGTCGCGGTCGCACAATGAGATACTTGACGCTCCGATTTCGGCAGAGGAGATTAGAGAAGCAATTATGTCCCTGGCCACGGGGAAGACCCCGGGACCAGACGGATTCCGGGCGGAATATTACAAGGCGTATCAAGTGTCATTGATGCCACAGCTATGCGTCCTTTACGAGGCTGCTGTAGATGTAGGGCAGCTCCCTCCCACGTTGTGTGAAGCGCACCTGATTTTATTGCCCAAACCCGACAGAGACCCAGCAGATATGGGTTCATACCGACCCCTTGCCCTGCTCAACACGGATTATAAAATCTTAGTGAAAATCCTGGCGGACAGGCTAGCGCAGGTAGTTCCCGCTCTAGTGCACGTGGACCAAAACGGCTTCGTGCCATCCCGAAGCACCTCGCTCAATCTGCGTCGCTTTTTTCGAGTCGCAACATACTCCATGTGCGAATGGCCGAGAGCGGGCTGCCTCGTACTCGATCTCGAGAAAGCATTTGATTCTCTAGAATGGAATTACATGTTTGCAACCCTCGAAAAATACAAATTAGGCCCTGATTTCTTACAACTAACCCGCTTACTCTATACAAACCCTGTGGTGAGGGTGAAGTTGGGACCATGCGTTCTCCTGCCATCCCGGTGCCGCGTGGGACGAGACAAGGTTGCCCGTTGTCCCCTCTCCTTTTCGCGCTCACAATGGAGTCACTAAGAACACAGCTGCATGATGGCATACCGCTGGGCGATGGCACGCACGTGGTGGCGCTATATGCGGACGATCTGTTGATCTACTTGCGAGACATCACTCAGGTCCCAGAACGACTAGCCCGAATCCTCCGGGAATTTGCAGCTATATCAGGATTAAAAGTAAATGTCGCTAAATCCAAACTATATGCCTTCAAAGAAAATTGGCGTGACCCCGGCCTTCTACACAATGGCGTGAGAGTGCAGTGGAGCGCAGACACATTCCGATATCTGGGCATACGCGTGTATCGCCAGCCGATGGACCTCTTCGACGGAAACCTGGGCAGAGCGCTGACGGCGGTGAGATCCCAGATGCGATTCTGGATTACACTCCCTCTAGCAGTGGTCGATAGAGTGGCGCTGCTCAAAATGGTGACTTTGCCGCGATTCCTGTACTACTTCGCCAATCTGCCCATTTATGCTCCTGCCTCCTTTTTTGCCACACTGGAAAAGATGACCAGAGACTTTATCTGGGGTCCCAACCGGCACAGGGTGGCGATTAAAAAACTATACCTGCCCGTCGACCAGGGAGGCCTGGCGTCACCCTGCTTTGAACATTACTACCTGGCAGCCCAGCTTCAATGGATTGCCAGATGGATGGCAGACTGCCAACGCGACGACACGGCGACCACACGCCCCCCATATGTGCTCCCCAGATCCTCGCACTCTTCCATCCCGGCACACGGGTGCGGCCCCAGTTCCTGAACGTGGCGTACAGGTGCTATCGCAAAAGCCTCTACCTCACTCGGGGCACAACACCCTACGTTCCCCCTGGAAGGTGCTCCTACAGGCCGGGCAACACTTACAGCCGCCGAGCTACAGCAGTGGCATGACGTGGGTATACAAACTCTAGGTGATCTCTATCGCGAAGGCTCGCTTATTCATTACACCACACTAGTGGCTGACGAGGGACTCCCTGCAGGGCAATTCCTCCTACACCGTTCATTGATGGCTACGCTCTCTGTGAAATGGGGAGACCTCGCAACAGAAACACCAACGCATCTCACTATACAGTATATACATGTCATGGGACGTGGTAGGCACCTAATGTGCTGGTCGCGGCCTCACTGCGGCAGCACACAGCGATAAATCTAGACCCCCTCCGTCACAAATGGGAGCACGATCTGGGCCGACCATTCACAGATAAAGAATGGGGGCGGGCACTGGGCAGTCCAGTTCAGATCCCCAGGAACGCTAGATTTAGACAAATCCAATACTACATAGCGCAGAGGGCGTACCTCACACCAGCCAACATCAACAGATATTTTCACCGGGCAGACTCAGCCTGCCCCAGATGTGCTACTGTGGATGCAGACTTGGTGCACATGCTCTGGGGCTGCGCCAGTCTGAGCGCGTACTGGGAGGGGGTGGCGACCATGCTCCGCGCCTGCACCGATAGAGAGATACCCTTTGACTGGCCAAGATACCTGCTACACATATTCCGCAGAACGTGAAACACTAAAGTCACCTCCAGATTCCTAGATCTGGGCATGGTGACGGCCAAGAGGCTAATCACCAAAAGATGGAAGGCAGCCGATTCCCCGCATTTACAGGCATGAAGGCGCTCTACCCTTGCGTGGGCCAGGGCTGAAGATATAGCGATCCGGCGCGAGGAAACCACAGGCCTCAGGAAGATACCCATCTCCACAAGTTGGGAAGCGATTCTGGCAACATTACAGCAAGGTGCAGATCAACCGGATCAACCCTTGCACGTACCTGATCCGGTGGGGTAAATCCACGCACGCGTCCAGCATCCCTAAATCACACATAAGCATTCGATCCGTTGTCCTTTGCTGTGCAATGACAAGCTAGAGCCCACGCGCACCAGGCACCAACTACCAAGGCAATCAGCGGGGGCGCATACAGCGACACACGCATACATAAATACAAGCAGCCATGTGGGATTGTTCCAGCTCTCCTCCAAGTTTTGTACCCTGTCTCCCTTGTTTTATTTCCCCCCTTCTACTACCAAGAGCACAATATGTCAGAGGGGCCTAAGCCGAACTCGATCCGACGCAATGCCCGCAATGTAACAACTCTGTAAAGGACATATGATATAATGGGTCACATATGCTGGGTCCTGACAAATGTAAGATGTATGTTCCACCATTTTGTCATACCCGCTGTAGGAGCATATAAAAAGTACACTGTTAGGATTAAAAACATTATAAAATATGTCGCTACATGTTGTAGCAAAACGTCTCAACTGTCGGAAATGGAAATGTGAAACTTAAAAACTCAATAAAAACATACAAAAAAAAGGTTGAATACAACAGATTGACACAGAGAGCCTCGCTGCGCCGATGTTATGTCGACGAGGAACACTGTCTTGAGGGTAAGGAGTCGCAAAGGACAGCTATTAAGCAGCTCAAAGGGATTAAACATTAAATATGTGAGCACGGTCTCATTGTGGCATGACGAAAGTAAAGGGAGGAAACAAGTGTTGGAAACCCTTCAAAAAACGCATCACAACTAGTGATATAAACATCAAGGGCTAGGCAGGTAACTGCAAAAATGCTGAAAGGTACCCTTTAACTGTGCCCAAAGGAAAGCCTTGCTGGACAAGAGACAAAACAAACAGAACATTAGATAACTTGGCATGGATGGAGGTGAATCTGGCACATGCAACACCAAACCACAGACTTGTTCCAACATCAGGGGAATACAGTTTATGTCGAGGGATGCCTGGCTATCAATCATAAAAAGAAATGATCTAAGGAGAGAAAAGAAGGGGTACGTACCATCCACTCAAGTAAGCACAACAACAAAACCCACTTTCCTAACATTCCACAAAAATAACTTAAGAACACTGGGTCCCTTGTTTATTATTAGACCCAAGGACCCACTCTCCTAGTAGGGGAAAACTTAGAAAATGGAATGAGACTACATTCAAAAGTTGCAAACAGATGTGGAATTAGGAGTTGACAGTCAAAACAATGCATGGAAATGTAAAGATATTTAGGAGGTGCCTCATGTAGATAACCACCACAAGCCTGTTGAAGAGTGCTACTGACTGGCTAGTATTTCATCATCGGCACTGTCCTCAGATGCAAGAAAAAAAATGCCAGTTTTATAAAACCAGTTGGAGGGGGGAAGTCTATGATGTATATTCAAAAGAACCACTAATGCATTAGTGCCTGAATCCAAAAAGGTCCTCAAGTTGAATTAGGGCTGTATTGTCACTCTCTGGGTCAGGCATGACCAACAATACTGGTAACAATGTGTCCGAAGAATATTGGCAAAAATATGTCTGAAGTACTCAAAGAAACAACAGGCGTATACAGTTTTTGTCGAGGGATGTCTGGCTGCCAACATGACATCCACCACCTCCGGAGAAAGGTTGAAGGTTTTCAGCTGTCACGGCTCAATCTCCAGGCATGAAGGTGGAAATTGAAAAGGCGCAGGTGCAGAACCATGCCCGTTGCTGCAAGAGTAGGTCCTCCCGGAGAGGCAGCCTGATCAGAGGACAGATGGTAAAGTCCAGGAGCTCTGACTTCCATACTCATCTGCCCAATCTGGGGCCACTAGGATGACATGACCTAGTCAGTCCTGATCTTCTTCAGAACTCAGGGCAAAAGAGGAATCGGTGGGAAGGCATACAGGAGTCCTGAATTCCACTCTACATGGAACAAGTCTCCTAGCGAGGGATGTTGTGCAAACTCCAATGCGCAGAACAGTTGACATTGCACGTTCTCAGCAGCGGCGAACAGATCGAGCCAAGGTTCTACCTATTTGCGAAAGAGACCTTGTGCCACCTCCGGGTGTAACTGCCACTCGTGATCTGCCAGGCGTTGACGACTGAGCTTGTCCGCCCTGGCATTCAGCGATCCTGCCGGTTGGTCTTGCACCAGCCTCTCATTGACGGACGTAAATAAGGCTTTCAACGCAAGTGGATGACCTGCAGGGATTTCCACTGGAGATTTTCATCTCTCCTAGAAGGCCCCCCCCCCCAACCCAGAATGGACACATCGGCCACCACTATCAACTCTGGGTGGGGTAGGGAGAGGAGCCTGCCGCTGACCCAAATGCAGTCCAGTAACCACTATTGCAGAACAACTGCAGTCTCCTTCGAAATGTGAATGTGGTAGGAGAGGTCTCCTTAATATTGAGCCCACTGACACTTCAGAGCCCGCATATGCCACCTGCCGTGCTTGGCAGCAGGATGCAGGAGGCCACCGGTCCCAGCAGCCGCAGAGTTGATCTCACTGAAATCAAGGACAGAGGCTTAAAGATCGGAATCATAGCCTGAATGTCCGTCATCTTTCTGGGGGCAAGGCTCGAAACCAAACTGTGTCCAGGATGGCTCCAATGAAGGGGATAGTCTTGAGAAGGAGTCAGGTGTGACTGACTAATTGATAGTGAACCTCAAGGATGACAGGAGATTTGTCGCAATTTGGAGGTGGTTGACGACTGCCTGGGGAAAGTGTGCCTTCAACAGCCAGTCTTCAAGGTAGGGGGAAGACTGGAACCCCTGATGTCTTGAGATGTGCTGCCACCACTGCTATCACTTTTGTGAACACCCGAGGGGCACTGATGAGACCAAAGGGTAGCACAACTAACTGAAAAAGCTCCTGTCCCAAAACAAACCGCAGGTTGCGCCGATGAGCCCACAGGACATGTATATGGAAATAGGTGTCCTGCAGGTCCAATGCCACCATTCGGCCTCCAGGGTCCAGACAGACAGGACCTGGCCCAGAGTGAGCATCTTGAAATTGTCTTTCTGGACGAAGGCACTGCGTGTGTGCAAGTGTACAATAGGACAAAGGCCTCCGTCCTTCTTTGGCACCAGGAAGTAGTGGGAGTAACAACCACGATCCAGTTCCGACCTTTGGTCCAAAAGGGCTTGCACTTCCTGCCGTAAAACAAACAGCTGGTCCATTGTCAGTCATTCTGGGGATGGTGGAAGGTGCGGCAAAGCAGCTAGGAAGGGTAGGGCATACCGCTTCTGAATTATCTGCAAGACCCATCCGCCTGATGTTATGGCCTGCCAGCCCCGCAAGAATCATTGGATCCTGCCTCCAACCAGGTAGCTGTGCACCACAAATGGCACGCTAAATAGGTGTGGAAGGTGGGGCTATGGAGAAGGAATGTGTGTGTGTGAGGGGGAATGTCTGTGTGTGTGTGTGGGGGGGAGGTGTGAAAGTGCAGTGGGGCAGTGGACTAAGTGGCTCGCTGACCTTGATCGTGGGGGCGATGTGTGACCGCAAAACTGCTGAGCACCTTGATGAGGCTAAATTCGCTGCTGGTATGGGGAACCTATGCTGAAACTGCAATTGGAACAGTAGGGCTGATGCAACTGGCAAGCCAGGTCAGATAAGCCCCCAGAGAGTGCTGTTGTCCTGTTTTCTTTGAACAGCTCCAGAGCTGAATCTGCCTCGTCTTCAAACAGGTGAGTCCCATCAAAGAACATGTCCATAACCAGCTGGCTAAAGCCAGGCTTGGCAGTGAATGGCAACGCTGGTGCCAATGGCTTGCCCAATGAAATCAGTGGTATCCAAGCCACAGCAAATTGTGAACTTGGCTGCGTCACACTGTCCTGTATGGCCTGGGTCGGAAATCTTCCAGGACACCTGGGAGGACTTGATCAACCAAATCCCAAAGAACTTGGGAATTGCAGCCAAGCAGGCAATTGGCATTCACGGACCTGAGGGCCAAGCTGGTGGAAGAAAATACCCTCTAGCCTGCACCACTCAGGTTTCAGAGGAGGGGGGATGAGACAAAAATGCATCATGGTGGTTGCATCTCGGAAGTTGGCGACTGATGGGCGCCAGAGCAAGGCTAGGCCCAGGCCCCTAGGACAGTATCGAATAGTTTCTTACCTGTCGGTGTAGTTTTGCAGCTTGAAGACTTTCTGGATTCACTATGCTGTGCATTATTCTGCCATCTCGTGGTTGGGTCCGGATTCATAGTCTTTTCTTTTTCTTTTTTTTTTTTGTTGGCCCAGGTGGGCGGCGACACCCCACCATTTGGTGTCCTCGGTGACGTCGTCGCGCTTCCTGCGGAAGCTCCCACCTTTGGTCGCCATCTTTGGATTCTTTTTCTTTTCCTCTTATTGGTTTGTAGTCTATGTCTTTTTCTTTTATCCTTCTATTTTCTTTTGATCCCTCTAAACCTTTTATGTAGTCTAGTTTTACCCTTAACCTCCTATGTTATCTTCCTGGCGGAGGCGGGTGGGATCGCTAGTGAATCCAGAAAGTCTTCAAGCTGCAAAACTACACCGACAGGTAAGAAACTATTTGTTTTGCAGCGTGAATCTTTCTGGATTCACTATGCTGTGCATAGACTTTGTAGCGGTTTTGTTATTGCGGTGGTTGGGTGGAAGATGAGCATTGGTTGCTGAAAATGTGCTGTAAGACCTTCTGTCCTACTTGTGCCTCTTTGTTCATCTGGATATCCACACAGTAGTGTTTGGTGAACATGTGCACGGAAGACCATGTTGCCGCTTGGCAAATGTCTTGGATAGGTGTGTTCGCTAGGAACGCAACCGTTGCTCCTTTCTTCCTTGTTGAGTGAGCTTGGGCGGCTCCCTCTAATTCTTGTCCTGCCTGCTTGTGGCAGAGTTGTATTGCCTGTGCAATCCATCGTGCTATGGTATTTTTTGTTACTGGTCGTCCCAAGAAACTGCTTGCGAAGGAAACGAAGAGTTGTTTTGTTTTCCTACATTCCTTTGTCCTTTCTATGTAGTGCATCACTGCCCTTCTGGCGTCCAGCGTGTGTAGCGCCTTTTCTGTGGGCGTTGATGGTTTCTGGAAGAAACTTGGTATCTGTATTGTCTGGTTAATATGGAACCGCGACACCACCTTTGGCAGGAAGTGTGGGTCCGTTCTCATGACAATTCTGTCCTTGTGTATTTGCAAGTAGGGCTCTTGTAGTGTAAGAGCCTGCAGTTCACTGACCCTTCGCAGTGACGTGATAGCCACCAAGAATGCCGTCTTTAGTGTGAGCATGTGCAGTGTAGTCTTGTGTATGGGCTCAAATGGTGATTTCATCAACTGTGTTAGCACAGTGTTGAGGTTCCAGCTTGGGGCTGGCATCCTTTTTGGGGGGGCTATTCTTTTAGCCCCCTCCAGGAATCTTTTGACCACCTGGGAGGTGAAGAAACTTTTCCCCGCTTCTCCCCTGGTGTAGGCCACTATGGCTGCTAAGTGAACCCTTAGTGACGAGTAGCTCAGCCCGCTGTGTAGTAGGTGTGTTAAGTATCGCAGTACTGTTGATTCTTTTGTGACCTTTCGTTGCAGTCCCTCTTTAAGGCACCATTGCGAGAACCTTTTCCACTTTGCAATGTAGCACTTCCTTGTAGAGGGTCTCCTTGCTTCTCCGAGTACTGCCATAGTGCTTGGTGGTAGCTTGAGGTGTGCGAATTCTAGGTCCTCAGGAGCCATGCTGCTAGGCTGAGGCTCTCTGGTTCTGGGTGGAGCACTTTTCCGTCTTGCATTGTCAGGAGGTCTTTCCTTCTGCTGAACCTGTGCGCTGGTTCCTGCGCCATTTCCATTATTTGTGAGAACCATGACTGTCTGGCCCACTGAGGTGCCACCAGTATGAGTGTCATGCTGCTGCTCCTGCATTTGCTGAGTACCTTGTGTAACAGTGGTATCGGGGGAAAAGCGTATGCAAATTCGTTCGACCAACTTATCCATAGCGCATTCCCTAGGGACCTTTGGTCCGGTTGTCTGGATGCGTAATGTTGGCATTTTGCATTCTGGAGTGTTGCAAACAGGTCTATCCGTGGTGTACCCCATTTTTGGAACAGCCGCTGCACTTCCTGTTGGTTGAGCTCCCATTCGTGGGATGCCGACGTCTGCCTGCTGAGTTGGTCTGCTTCTACATTGTCTATTCCTGGAAGGTGTATTGCCAGTAGGTCTATCCTTAGAGGGATGGCCCATCTCCAAATCTCTTGTGCCAGGCTTGATAGCGGTGCTGACTGTGTTCCACCTTGTTTGTTGATGTAGAACATGGTGGTTGTGTTGTCTGTTTGTATCAGCACTCTCTGGCCGTAAAGCTGCTTCTGAAAGGCTCTTAAGGCTAGGAACACAGTTTTTAGTTCTAGGTAGTTGATGTGTCTCACTGCATCTTGTTGTGACCACAGCCCCCTGACGCGGAGTCTGTCCATGTGCGCGCCCCAGCCCTGCTGTGAGGCGTCTGTTGTGATGGTCACTGTTGGAGTTGGCTGTGTGAATGGCTTCCCCTGTAATATGTTCTCTTCCTTCCACCACGCTATTTCTCGCTGCACTGCGTGTGTGACAACCACTAGATCTTCCCAACTCCCTGTTGCTTGTGACCACTGTTGCTGTATCCATTCTTGGAACGGTCTCATGTGCAACTTGATATTTGGGACTAGGTGGATGCATGATGCCATCATCCCCATTAGTCTGCTCACCGTCCTCACTGTCAGAACTTGCCCCTTGCGGTAATGACGTGTTTCCCTCAGGAGCGCTATAGTTCTCTTGTCGCTGGGGAACACTTTGGACTGTGTGCTGTCGATTTGTGCCCCTAAGAATATTTTAATCTGCTGCGGTTCTGTTGACGATTTCTCCCAATGTATTGAGAAACCTAGTCTGGACAGTGTTTGTATGACTTGTTTGATGTGATCTTTGCAGTGCCTGTATGATCCTGCTTTCACAAGCCAGTCGTCGAGGTAGGGGTATACATGTATGCCCTTTCTCCGTAGGTGCGCTGCCACTGCTGCTAGGCATTTTGTGAACACCCCAGGAGCCATGCTGCTAGGCTGAGGCTCTCTGGTTCTGGGTGGAGCACTTTTCCGTCTTGCATTGTCAGGAGGTCTTTCCTTCTGCTGAACCTGTGCGCTGGTTCCTGCGCCATTTCCATTATTTGTGAGAACCATGACTGTCTGGCCCACTGAGGTGCCACCAGTATGAGTGTCATGCTGCTGCTCCTGCATTTGCTGAGTACCTTTTGTAACAGTGGTATCGGGGGAAAAGCGTATGCAAATTCGTTCGACCAACTTATCCATAGCGCATTCCCTAGGGACCTTTGGTCCGGTTGTCTGGATGCGTAATGTTGGCATTTTGCATTCTGGAGTGTTGCAAACAGGTCTATCCGTGGTGTACCCCATTTTTGGAACAGCCGCTGCACTTCCTGTTGGTTGAGCTCCCATTCGTGGGATGCCGACGTCTGCCTGCTGAGTCGGTCTGCTTCTACATTGTCTATTCCTGGAAGGTGTATTGCCAGTAGGTCTATCCTTAGAGGGATGGCCCATCTCCAAATCTCTTGTGCCAGGCTTGATAGCGGTGCTGACTGTGTTCCACCTTGTTTGTTGATGTAGAACATGGTGGTTGTGTTGTCTGTTTGTATCAGCACTCTCTGGCCGTAAAGCTGCTTCTGAAAGGCTCTTAAGGCTAGGAACACAGTTTTTAGTTCTAGGTAGTTGATGTGTCTCACTGCATCTTGTTGTGACCACAGCCCCCTGACGCGGAGTCTGTCCATGTGCTTCCCCTGTAATATGTTCTCTTCCTTCCACCACGCTATTTCTCGCTTCACTGCGTGTGTGACAACCACTAGATCTTCCCAACTCCCTGTTGCTTGTGACCACTGTTGCTGTATCCATTCTTGGAACGGTCTCATGTGCAGCTTGATATTTGGGACTAGGTGGATGCATGATTCCATCATCCCCATTAGTCTGCTCACCGTCCTCACTGTCAGAACTTGCCCCTTGCGGTAATGACGTGTTTCCCTCAGGAGCGCTATAGTTCTCTTGTCGCTGGGGAACACTTTGGACTGTGTGCTGTCGATTTGTGCCCCTAAGAATATTTTAATCTGCTGCGGTTCTGTTGACGATTTCTCCCAATGTATTGAGAAACCTAGTCTGGACAGTGTTTGTATGACTTGTTTGATGTGATCTTTGCAGTGCTTGTATGATCCTGCTTTCACAAGCCAGTCGTCGAGGTAGGGGTATACATGTATGCCCTTTCTCCGTAGGTGCGCTGCCACTGCTGCTAGGCATTTTGTGAACACCCTTGGTGCGGACTTGAGCCCGAAGGCTAGCACTGTGAACTGGTAGTGATTCTGGCCTATCACGAATCTTAGTAGACGTTTGTGTTTGTGGTTGACGGGTATGTGCAGATATGCGTCTTTCATGTCTATGGTCGCCATGTAGTCCCCTTGTTGGATTTGGGGTATTACTTCCTGAAGTGACGTCATTTTGAATTTTTGAGTTCTTACGAACTTGTTCAGGAATCTGAGGTCCAGTATTGGCCTTAGTGTTTAGTCTACCTTTGGCACTAGGAAGTACGTTGAGTAGACTCCCTTGTTCCTTTCGTTGATTGGAACTGGTTCTATTGCTCTTTTTTTTAGCAGCTCCTCTGCTTCTAGACGTAGGAGGGCGAGCTCCCTTTCGGGGAGTGGCCTGTGTCTTGGATTTCTGCCCGGGGGGTGTTTTTGGAGTTCTATGCAGTATCCGTGCTGTATGATGTTCAGTATCCACTTGTCCGTGGTAATCTCTCTCCATTGTGTGAGGAAGTTTCCTATTCGGCCCCCACCGGGGTTGTATGCTCGGTGGTTATTTGTTTGCTGTGTGTGTTTCTTATTTTTCCTTCTGTTGACTTCTCCTCTCCCTTGGTGTTGATAGGGGAGGGTTTGGTTTCTTTGCGGAGTCACTTTGAGGTGGACTGCTGACCCCCTCTTCGGGACTGTCCCCGTCCGTACCCGCGTCCTCGAAAGGACCGTCCTCTGGGTTGATACTGCCAATTTTGCTGCTGTTGTCCCTGTTGGCTTTGGCCCTGGTTGTTCCCCTGGTATCCTTGTTGGGGAGATTGGTGGGAAGTGGCGGGCGCATTGCCCCCTCTACCATTGGGCCGCCTTGAGGGGGTTCCTCTTCTCATCCCCCTGAACTGCAGTGCTCCCATGGACCTCGCAGTTTCGTTGTCTTTTTTAAGCTGCATCAACTTCTCGTCGACTGGGGCTCCAGTTTCTGGCCGTCGAATGGCGTGTTCAGGATATTGCTTTGAAACCCGAGATCCTGAGCCATGCGTGTCTCCTTTCAGTCACCCCTATCATCATCTGCCTGCTGGAGTTCTCTGCAGCGTCCAAGGCTGATTTTAGGCAAGTATTTGCGATAGCCTTGCCCTCTTCCACTAGGTGATTAGCCCTTTGTTGGTGTTGTTGTGGCAGGTGTGTTACGAGCTGGCTCATTTCATCCCAATGCTGGTATGCATGCCTGCTGATGAGGGCGTTTGAGTTGGCGATGCGCCAGTGTATGGCTGCGTTCCTCTCCACCTTTCGTCCTGTGAGGTCTATTCGTTTGCTCTCCTTGTCTGGAGGTGGACCTGTGTTAGTGGGCACATTGGCCCCTTTCCTGGCCGTTGCTGTGATAATGGAGTCTGCTGGCACTGACCCTTTGATATACGCAGGGTCTTTTGAGGAGTGTTTGTACTTTTTTTCGCTCCTTGGTGTAACAGCCTTGCAGACTGCCGGTTCTTTGAAGGCCTCCCTACCCTGGTCCAGGACGCTAGGAAGCATGGATAGGAACTGGGACCTGATTTGTTGAGGAAGTAGGGTTTCCAAAAGGAAACATGCCTTCTCCTTCTCCTCTTGCATTTCGACGCCATACGTTGCTGCAGCCTTTTGGACGACCACATTGTAGACTCCAATGTCGTCTGGCGGCGAAGGCCTCGAGGGATAAGAGTCTACCCCTTCTTCTGGTGAATCTGCGTCGAGGTCTTGCCAGTCTAAGTCTTGTGCTTCCCGAGGGCGCCGAGTCCCGGTAAGACTGGAACTCTTCTTCGCCTTCGGCTTCGAAGTAGTAGTCCTCTTCGCCCTGTTCGTCGAGCGGTTCAGGTGTTTTCGGGGGTTCGATGTCTTCGGTGTCGCCCTCCCCGAGTGCTTCGCGTGGCGTATAGCTTCATTTTTTCGTCGAAGTCTTTTTTCCGTTGCAGGATGCTCGCCATCTCTGCTTCGAGCCTTCTCTTTTTCTTCTCCATCTCGTGGACCTTTTCGGCGTCGATGGCTGAAGCGCCCCTCTTCGCGGTCTCGGACGTGGAGGATGACGCCGGAGCCTTCTTTTCTGGGCGTCGAGGCTTCCTTTCGGAGGTTACCTTCGACGCCCTTGGTTTTCGGAGGCTTTCGCCGATTGGGAGTCCTTCCCGAAGGATCCGCTCGGCTGTTTGTCCTTGGTTGCTGTTGCTTTCGTCGACTGTTTCGGCGGCAACGCTCCCTTCGAGGACTTGGCTTCACTTCTGAGAGTGTCGCTCGGGGCCTTGGCTTCACTCTTTCGGCGTCGCTTGGGTGCTTCGGGGTCGATGTCTCCCTTACCTCCTTCGAGGTTTTCTTGTGGACCTCGGCGACTGAGCAGTCCTCCGGTCCCTCTGCGATGTTGTCTTCCTCTCCACTCGAGAGGCCCAGGTCTCGGAGCGATGGAGCTGGTCCCTGGCCCTGCATGTTGTAGTTAGCCCTTCTTTGCCTCTCTCTCACCCGGAGGGTTTCGAGGTGAACGCCGAACACGCGTTGCAGTTTTCGCTGATGTGGTCGAGCGGCAAGCAGAGGTTGCAGACTGGGTGCTGGTCCTTCTGGGCGTACTTGTGGTGACAGTTTTGGCAAAACTTAAACTGTGTCTTGTTCATACCCGTGCTCAGGGGGCCCCCTGTGAGCGCATTCTCTGTAGGCGTCGAGATTTTGGTCGTGGACCTTCTACCTCGTCGTCCTTCTCGTCGCCTCCGGTACTAGTCTCCTCGTCCGGTGTCTCAGGAAACGATCCTCTGTGGTGATAATTGAATATTCGAGATTCTTCGTCCAAACTTTCTGGAACTTCTTGTCGACGATCCAGACCCCACGGCGGAAAAAAGAATCTGAAGATGGCAACCAAAGGTGGGAGCTTCCGCAGGAAGCGCGACGACGTCACCGAGGACACCAAATGGTGGGGGCGTCGCCGCCCACCTGGGCCAACAAAAAAAAAAAAAAAAAAAAAGAAAAGACTACGAATCCGGACCCAACCACGAGATGGCGGAATAATGCACAGCATAGTGAATCCAGAAAGATTCACGCTGCAAAACTGTAAGGGCCTCACTGAAGGTTAGGAGGTGCTCAGTAGATGTTTGCCCTGGCTGAAGCTCTTCCATTAACACATTAGTTTTGACCTCCATGGTTCGAATCTGGAGTTCAAGAACATTGGGCTGCCCTATGCATGACCAAGATGCCCTCTCCTCAGTGGCAGGGCCTAGGGGTGAGAGGAGTCCTGACTCAGAGGAAGTGTCAAGGCAATAGCTTCTGGAAGGTCATCACACCAATTTACCTCGTGGTATGTTTGACCTCACCTGTATCATTGACCAAATCCATACTAAATAAAGAGTGCAATGTAGGAGTTCTTCCTTGCAGAAGTGGTAACTCAAGAGGGGGCTTGTGCCTCGACGGAAATCAAGTGCAGCCTCGGTCGGGGTCATAGCGGTGCTGAATCGGAGTCAAAGAGCACAATGGGCACCTTGTCCTCAGGCGTCAATGGATTCGGCATCGGGGTCTAGGCTCCGGGAACCGGCGTGGAACATGGCGCCGGAGTACGCGCAAGAGCTTCGCCGTCTCACATGGCCGTTGGGTTCACTGAAGCGCAGTCAATGCAGGCCTTAGATTAGTGACCCGACTCTAGGCATCACAGACAAGCCTATAAAGGAACTGTCACAGACAATTGCTTGCAACAGTCCTTACAGGGCTTAAAACCAATTGTCTTGGGAGGTCACATTTCCCTTGCGCATATAATTATTTTTAGGTAAATAGTCTCAAAGAGATGAGAGGTAGCTCCGAATTTGCATCTTGTGCTGCGGAAAGAAAAATCGGCACGTAATTCCTGGTGCAGAATGGCTTCAATGCTGAGCCGTACGATGCCGCTACCGGCGCGCAGAGGTATTGCTGAAAACGTTGCCAGATCCAGTCTGATGCCTGGAAAATATACAAAAGGTGAGGAATCTGCGTTAAGAAGTATCTATCAGAATAGACAGCATAGAAAAGGAATAAATGTTAAAAATGAGCTATAGCACAAACCTCAAGTGTACCTAATTAAATGTAAAATGCCTCTAGTATGGGATACATTTCAGATTACTGTTTTCTGCATTATTTCTATTCCATATTGCAGGATATCCAACATTTAAACTACTTATCTTTATGTAATAGAACATTAATGCAATCAGTGTTATATATAGGTATTGGTACATTTTATTTATTAAACATATAGGTGTTTACTGGAACATACATGTATTGTTTGAACTGACCTAAGTCGAGAAGCACAAGTTACTAACTTGTGTAACGATATATCTGTAAGAGACAGTAGTTAGTGACAGATTCCTTACCTTAGAATATCCCCAGGCGTCAGGCTGGATCCGGAAAGTTTTTGCGTAGCAGTACCCTTGCGCGTCGGTAGGCGGCGTCGTGCGGCTCCGCGTCCGTCGTCGGCGTCGTGATCGCCGGGATGACGTCGCGGGCAGTACTTAGGCGCCGCCCCTGCGCGCTGACGTCAGTTCTGTACACGACTTTCCGCGCCAGGAACGCAGAGCCATGCAAGAAGCTGACATAGGTGTCTGAAAAATACTAGGGCCCTGAAAGGGATGTCCTTAACCCTAGAAATCAGTTCGCAGAACGGGGAGGATGGGTGGGGCGGTAAGGAATCTGTCACTAACTACTGTCTCTTACAGATATATCGTTACACAAGTTAGTAACTTGTGCATCTGAAAGAGACACGTTAGTGACAGATTCCTTACCTTAGAATAGATACCCCAGCAATACCAACCCCGGTGGTGGGTCTGCGAACAAAGATCAGACAAGGAAGTCCTGGAGGACAGAACGGCCAAAGAAGCCGTCCCTCCGGACCTGACTGTCAAGGCAGTAATGCTTTGTAAACGTGTGCAGCGAGGCCCACGTAGCTGCCTGACAAATAACGGGCAGCGGAACACCGCGGCCCAAGGCCGTGGTAGCAGCTGTTGCCCTGGTGGAATGGGCACGCAGCCCAACAGGAGGCTCCTTCTTAGCCAAAGAATAGCAGGTCTTGATGCACAAGGTAACCCAGCGGGAGATGGTTCGTTTGTGCACCGCCCGACCTTTTTGGCGCCCACGTAGCCAACAAAGAGCTGGTCATCCACCCGGAAGTGTTTTGTGCGGTCGATATAGAAGGAGAGCGCACGTTTTGGGTCCAGACGGTGGAGCCTCTCTTCCTCTCTGGAAGGATGCGGAGGCGGAAAGAAGGTAGGCAAAGTGATGGTCTGCCCAATGTGAAAGGCAGTAACCACCTTTGGCAAGAAGGACGGACGCGTCCGAAGAACAACCTTGTCTGGATGAACAGACAGAAAGGGAGGTTTACAAGATAAAGCCTGGAGCTCACTCACCCGCCGAGCGGAGGTGATGGCCACCAGAAAGGCTGTCTTTAGAGTCAGAAGACGAAGAGGACAGTTATGCAGAGGCTCAAAGGGAGCGCACATTAAAAGGTAAGAACCAAGTTCAAGTCCCACTGAGGCATCACAAATGGAACAGGAGGAAAGAGGTGTGTAATGCCTTTTAAGAACCTGTTAACAACAGGGGACTTGAAAAGGGAGGGCTGATCAGGGAGCCTGAGGAAGGCCGAGATAGCACAGAGATAACCCTTGATGGTACCCAGGGCAGAACCCTGTTGGGCCAGAGAAAGAAGGAATAGAAGGACCTCAGAAAGAGGGGCAGAAAGGGGTTTACAGCCTTTGCTGTGCACCATGCCACAAATTTGTTCCACCTGCAGGCGTATACCACCTTAGTGGAGGGACGCCTGGCTGCCAGAATCACATCACAAACTTCGGGAGGCAAGTCGAAAGGAATCAGCTGCCGCCGCTCAATCTCCACGCAAGCAGGTGTAGACTGGACAGGTTCGGGTGGAGGACCGTCCCCTGCTGCTGCGACAGAAGATCCTCCCGAAGAGGCAGACGGATCGGGGGATCTACGCTCATACTGAGTAGCTCGGGATACCAAACTCTTCGAGCCCAGTCCGGAGCCACAAGAATGACTTGGGCCCGGTCGTGCCGAATCTTCTTCAACACTCTGGGTAGAAGTGGTATAGGCGGAAAGGCGTACAATAGACCGCAACTCAACTCGTGACGAAAGCGTCGCCGGCGAGTGCCGCCTTGGAAATTCCAACGCGCAAAACTGATGACATTGCGCGTTCTCTTCGATGGCGAATAGATCTAACCAAGGCTCTCCCCACTGTAGAAAGAGTCCTTGCGCCACTTCCGAGTGAAGACGCCATTCGTGATCCATCATGCACCTGCGGCTGGGTTCGTCCGCCCTGGCGTTCAGGGAACCTGCCAGGTGTTGAACCATCAGGAACATGCCCTGATGTTCCAGCCATGTCCAGAGGCGCAGAGCCTCCTGACAAAGGGTCCACGACCCCACCCCGCCCTGTTTGTTGCAGTACCACATGGCGGTGGTGTTGTCGGTGAACACCTGCACTACCGTCCCTTTGACAGACGGAAGGAATGCCTTGAGTGCAAGCCGGATCGCCCGGAGCTCCAGAAGGTTGATATGGAGCCGGGACTCCGCCGGAGACCAGAGGCCTCTGATCTCCGCCTCTCCCATGTGACCGCCCCATCCCAGAAGGGACGCGTCCGTCACAACTGTGCTCTGGCTGGGGAAGGGAGAGGGATCTGCCCATGACCCATTGCCGGTTCGAGAGCCACCACTGCAACTGTCTTGCAGTCCCCTCCGAGATCTGGACGTGATCAGACAGGTCGCCCTGGTGCTGCGCCCACTGGAACTTCAGGTCCCACTGCAGAGCCCGCATATGCCATCTGGCATGAGTGACCAGCAGGATGGAGGCCATGAGGCCCAGCAGCCTCAGGGTCATCCGTGCCGAAACCCAGGATAAAGGCTGAAAGATCGGAATCATAGCCTGAATATCCCGGACTCGCCGTTCGGGAGGATAGGCCCGAAACTGCGTCGTGTCCAGAACTGCTCCGATGAAAGGAGCTGTGGAGAAGGAATCAGATGCGACTTTGGCACATTGATGGAGAACCCCAGCGAGTGCAGGAGTTCGGCCGTAGTCTGGAGGTGGGAGACGACTGCCTGGGGCGAGCCCGCCTTCAGCAGCCAGTCGTCGAGGTAGGGAAGACTGAAACCCCTTCCCGGCGCAGATGAGCTGCGACCACCGCCATCACTTTCGTGAACACCCGAGGGGCACTGGTAAGGCCAAAGGGAGCACGGTGAACTGAAAATGCTCGAGGCCTACCGTGAACCGAAGGTAACGCCGGTGGGCCGGCAGGGCTGAGGATGTGGAAATAGGCGTCCTGCAAGTCCAACGCTACCAACCAGTCTCCGGGGTCGAGGGCAGTCAAGACCTGAGCTAGGGTGAGCATCTTGAACTTCTCCTTCCGGAGAAGCGATTGACGTTCCGGAGGTCCAAGATAGGACGCATGTCCTCCTTGTCCCTTTTGGGCACCAGAAAGTAGTGGGAGTAGCAACCACGCCCTACTTCTGGGGTCGGAACATGCTCGATGGCCCTCTTGGCCAAGAGGGCCGTGACTTCCTTCTGTAGAAACACCAAGTGATCCCCTGACATGCGGTGGAATTGAGGTGGCATGGCTGGGGGGTGGTCTCGAAGGGGAGGGAGTAGCCCCTTCGGACAATGTCCAAGACCCACCTGTCCGAGGTGATGGGACGCCAGTGGTGAAGGTGATGGCGGACCCTGCCCCCGACTGGCGTGCTGTGCACCTGAAAGGAGGGTCTAGGAGGGCTTGGAGGCCGCGGACGGGTTGGAGGTGGTGGCCTGACCCGCACGCTGGTTGCCCGAACTGCCACAGCGGTATCCACGTCCTCGGCCACGCGAAGGCGCTTGCTGCGCGGGCCGTTGGCCGGGCTGTGGGCGTGACTGGGCGCCCCTTCCGTGGCCACGAAAGGGCGAAAAGCAGACGTGAGCGGAGGGCGCACAACAGCAAGGCCCAGGGACTTAGCAGTAGCCCGTGAGTCCTTGAAGCGGCTCCAGCGCATGGTCTGCCTTAGAACCAAAAGACCGACTCCATCAAAGGGCATGTCCATGAGAGTATTCTGGACATCCCCTGAAAAACCAGTGGTTCTCAGCCAGGCGTGGCGGCGCAGCGCCACCGTCGTTGCAAGCGATCTGCCCAGCGAGTCGGCGGTATCAAGGCCACAGCGGATGGTATATTTAGCCGCATCACGCCCTTCCGCAATGGCGCGGGTAAGCAGTGTCTGGACCTCCTCAGAACACTGCGGCAAAACAGTTGCCACCGAATCCCACAGGGAGTGGGTGTATCGGCCCAAGAGGCAAGCGGTATTAACAGACCGCAAGCCAGCACTGGAGGAGGAGAAAGCCTTCTTCCCAAAGTGATCCAGGCGCTTGGATTCCCTATCCGGAGGGGCGGTAGGGAAGGCGGTTTGGGAGGCAGAGGCTTGGACAACCAAGCTCTCAGGGGTGGGGTGTTGGGAGAGAAACAGGGGGTCGCCCGGAGCAGGGCGATGGCGTCGAGCCACGTTCCTATCCACAGGAGCCCCTGTGGTGGGTTTGGACCAGGCACCCAAAGAACGTCAGTTAGTGCCTCGTTGAACGGCAGCACAGTCTCCGCAGAGGAGGCCGCCGGCTGAAGCACTTCAGTCAGGATGTTAGACCTGACTACCACTGTAGGCAACTGGAGATTTAAGGCTCCAGCAGCTCTACGCAACACCGTTGCAAAATTAGCCCCCTCCTCCGTTGCCACGGGAGGAGACAGCATGCCAGAGTCAGGGGAGGTATCCAGACCACTGGCATCCCCAAGTTCCTCAACCCAGTCCGGGTCAAACTCGCACTGTTGTGTGAGAGGGTCCTCAGACCCCTCCCAGCTCTCCTGGTCCTCCTCAGGTTGAAAATATGGAGGAGGAGGGACATCAGGGACCCAAGGTCTCATCGGGCGCCGGAAACGGCGTCGGGCGGCGCCGGTCCGGCTCCATGTCCGGACCCGGAGAGAACCGGGGAGCGACGCCGCCCGGAGCCCCGGACGGCGTCGGAAGCGGCACCGGGGACATCGGCGTCGGCGGAGCGTGGTTAGGTCAACCGGCGTCGATGGGGGTTGCGGCACCACCGGAGCCGGGGTCGAGGCCGGGGCCGGGCAGAGGCCGGGACGAAGGCTGGTGGGACAGGCGGCGCCGGGACCGGAGTCGGCGGCGGCGCCGGAGCAACCCCATCAGGGCCCGCGGGGCCCGAAGGCGCACCGGAGGGGCCTTGAGGCCCGAAGAGGCCCGAAGAGGCGGGCCATGGCCGACAGGAATTCCTGTATATCGGCCGGAGTCGCCCCGAGCCCGGGTAGAGGCGGGTACTGCGGGGGTAACTCGACAGGCACGTCCGGGGCCGCGGGGACGGTGCCGACAGGGACCTCAGCCGAGTCGCGAGACCGGCGAGCGAAGTCTTAGAGCGATGGCGCCACTTAGACTTCTTGTGCTTCGACTTACCGGAGGAGCGCGAAGACTTTGAATCCGACTAACGGCGGGGACTCCGCGTCCGGCCCCTCGACCTCTCCCGGGACCGGGAGCTTGGTGCGGTGCGGAGCCGAATGCCGGACTTCGAGGAGCTTTCGAGACCGCTCTCGCAAAGCCTTAGGATGAAGTTTCCGGCAGTCAGGACACGACTTCGTGTCGTGGTCTCGGCCGAGACAAAGAGACACTCGAGGTGCGGGTCCGTGATCGACATCATGCGACCACATTCCTCGCAGGGCTTAAAGCCGGGCATCCCTACGACACCTTAGGAGTCGTGAAGACTCGTTGAAGAAACAGTGAAAAAATTCACCAAAAAGATAGTCAAAAAATGACTAGGGCACTGCTCTTCCCGGATCTGCGCTTACTGGCGCGGAAAAAGAAGAACTGGCGTCAGCGCGCAGGGCCGGCGCCTAAGTACTGCCCGCGACGTCATCCCGGCGATCACGACGCCCGGCGACGGACGCGGAGCCGCACGGCGCCGCCTACCGGCAGCGCAAGGGTACTGCTACGCAAAAACTTTCCGGATCCAGCCTGACGCCTGGGGATATTCTAAGGTAAGGAATCTGTCACTAACGTGTCTCTTTCAGATACAAAGCACCTGAAAAACTCTTCAAGAAACTAAATCATCACATTTGGTAACATACAGAATGGTAACAATCTGTAAAAAGCACAGAGGTGCTTTCCATGTCTAATAGGATAGCATGCAAAACAATAAGAAGATGGATGGAATGCTTGAATTAATCTCAACCATTGACAATCGCTCGGGCCGCATCCCAATCCATAGTTTGTCCACCATGCCACCTCAGTTTGGACCCAGCCATCTGCAAATCTGCCTTGACCCTGTTCCTCATAGGGATAGTGCAGCCGAACTGCCAGACGAGGTCCTCCCTGAACGGGAAAGCAAGCAACTCAAGACCAGTTTGCCCTTGTTATGGGCTCTTCAGCCGGGTATAGCTTGGCTCCAGTGGCACAATGAGCCTGGGACCCACGTCTGGGCATACCCGGCACACTTAGGGCATCATATGAAAAAACAACAAGGTTATGAATGGAATGCTTAAATTGATCTCAGCCATTGGCAATCGCTCGGGCCGCATCCCGTTCCATTGTTATTTGCCCATCATGTCACCTCAGTTTGGGCCCAGCCATATGCAGATCATTCTTGACCTTGTTCCTCACGAGTGAACTAGGGTGAAACTGGTCCTGGGTTGCTGGTGTTCCGGTTCAGGGAGGACCTGACTTGGCAGTTTGGGCTGGACTGTTCTTATTGGAGCGGGGTCAAGACTGATTTGCATATAGCTAGGTCCAAACTGATGTGGCTTGGTGTGCAAAATGACAATATATTGGGATGAGGCCCAGAGTGATTACCAGTGGGTGAGAGTAATTCAAGCATTCCATTCCACCCATCACTGTTTTTTATACTAATAGGATAGCATGTAATTACATTTCATGACCGACCTTCGGAAACAGTCTTTCTGAAGGCTACTCCATCTAATTAAAGATTCCTCGCCTGTAAAATATTTCCCAGGAGCCAGACTAGATCTGGAGGTCTTTCATAGCAGTGTTTCCACATGGTGCAAGGTGGCACAGTGCAGTTTTGCGTTGGCTTTGTTGTGCTCCAGCAGTGACTAAGCAGATCCGCCACTCCTGCACACTAAGGTCATTTTCTTGCTCAACTCTTACCACACCCTGGGATGAGGAGCACATAACTGGTGGTACCAGTGTGCATATCTCTAATTTGGAGCCTTTTTGGATGGCAGAGAGAGACCACTCCACAGTATGAGGAAGTGTGAAGACGGTGAGAAATCTACTGTTAGAGTAGCCACCAGAAGCAAAATGCTACTTACCCTGTAAGCATCAGTTTGTGGCATGCAGTGCTGTAGATTCACTCGCTGTGCCTACTCCTGCCATTGAGTTCTGGGCCCGTATGTGTGCAAGTTGTTTTTCTTTGAAGAAGTCTTCTTAAGTCCCAAGGTAGTGTGACTCCAACTCTTGTTGGTAATGCGCATGATCATTAGCTCCATTGTTAAGATTGTTTTTCCGTGCGGCGAAGCTGGAGCAAAGTGATACAGGAGTCAGATAACCATGCAAGAGAAGGAATGAGGAATGATAACTGCAACAGTTAGAGACTTCCGGGGGAAGAGGGCGGGCGCATTTGAATCTACCACACTACATGCCACGAACAGATGCTTACAGGTAAGTGACCTTATCTGTTTCAGGCATGTGTGGCTGTAGATACACATGCTGTGCATAGACTATAAAGCAGTCCTCCCATCAGTGGTGGTTAGCCTGTGAGTGCTGCAGTGGACTGAAAAAGGGTACAGAGTACAGCCTAGTGTACACTGGCTTGTTGGTGTCCTAGTACATCCACACAATAGTGTTTAGTCAAGACCAAGTAGCTGTTTGCAAATGTCAGCTATGAGGTTGTTCCCCAGGAAAGCGATAGAGGCCCCTTTTTGCTGGGAGAGTAGGCTCTTGGAGGAGCAAGCAAAGCCCTCTTAGCTTTTGCATAACATATTTGGATACATTTAACTATCCAAATGACTATGCCTGACTTTGGCAAAGCTTTCACTTTATGCAGGTTTGAAAAAGCAAAAAAGAGTTGTTGACTTTTTCGAAAGGGTTTTGTCCTATCCACATGTACATTACAGCTCGTTTAACATCTAAGGTGTGAAGGGCCCATTCCGCAACTGAGTCTGTTAGAGGAAAGATAACTGGGAGTTCTGTAGAATTATTAAGGTGGAATGGAGAGCCCACCTTAAGAAAAAAGTTCGAAGGACAACCCTATCTCTATGAACCAGAAAGAAAGGCTCTTCCAATGTTAAAGCCTGAAGCTCACTGATACGCCTGAGTGAGGTGATAGCAACAAGAAACGCCACCTTCAAAAGAGGAATTAAAGGGGGGCTCGAATGGAGGGGCTCGAATGGAGGACCCATAACTCTTGTAAGGACGATATTGAGATTCCACACCGGCACAAGGGAGACCCATAGAGAAATGACTCTTTTGAGGCCTTCCATAAAATCTTTGATGACTGGAATCCGAAAGAGGAAAGAAAATGAGTTACTTACCTGTAACTATGGTTCTACAGTATTGGTATTCGATGCTTGAATCATCCCCGTCGTCATAGTGGCTGTCGCACGGTATCCTTATAAAAGCAGTAGATTATACTATCATAGGCTACAATGCAATGAACAGTCACTGCAATAACCTATCTACTTTCTTTTGTAAAAAAAGAACCAAACTTAATAGCTAATCAGGCGAGAGCACCCAGTAGAACACTCTCAAGAGAGGCTGAGTGCCTCAGATTTTCAAGTACAAGTGTGAAACTATATACTTTGAGGAAATAAAGAAAGTCTCTCAGGGGAGGAGGGTAGGTCGCATGTGAATCTATGAAAGATACCAGGTAAGTAACTAATTTTCCTCTCCAGTATTGGATCTTTCATAGATTCACATGCTTAAATCAGAGTAGCTAGCAGTTACATAGACGAATGTGCATAGAAACCCAAATATATATATATATATATATATATATATAACCTAAAAGGATGGAGGATAACAATGTACATGCACATAATGATATATACACACACACACACACACACACACACAATGTAATTGGTTATCACTAGCATATCAGCAAAGTAACATGTGAAAGCAAAATAGCATGCCATAGCTTTATAATGGTAAAAACACATAAATGAAGAAGGAAAATTTACCTCTAAGAGTAAAAGCTTACCTTATTGAAACAGATTACGTAAGACCGCCTGCCCTACAGCTGCCTCACTGTAAGTTGCCAAATCCAGACAATAATGCTGCGTGAAAGTATGTGTACTCTTCCATGTTGCGGCACGTCAAATCTTGTCCAACGGGACGCCAACAAAGAGAGCAGCAGAAGAGGATACTGCCCTTGTAGAATGTGCTTTGGCCCTGATCGTGAGTGGTTTATCCGCCTTAGTATGGCAGAGCTGAATAGTTGTAGCAACCCATCTTGCAATAGTCCTCTTTGTGACTGCAGAACCCAGTCATTGAAGCCCATTTGAGACAAACAATTGATCCGTTCTGCGTAGCTGTTTAGTTCTTTGTAGAACAAGTTACTTACCTTCGGTAACGATATATCTGTAAGAAATATTAGTTAGTTATAGATTCCTTACCTTAGAATTACCCCCAGGCGTCAGACTGGATCCGGAAAGTTTTTTCGTCAGCAGTACCCCTGCGCGTCGGTAGGCGTCGTCGGTCGACTCCGTGTCCGTCGTTGGCGTCGTGGTCGCCGTGATGACGTCGCGGAAGATACCTAGACGCCGCCCTCGCGCCTGACGTCAGTTCTGTACATGACTTTCCGCGCCAGGAACGCAGAGCCATGCAAGACACTGACCACTGGTGCACAAAACTAGGGCCCTGAAAGGATATCCTTAACCCTAGAAATCAGTTCGCAGAACGGGGAGGATGGCTGGGGCGGTAAGGAATCTATAACTAACTAATGTTTCTTACAGATATATCGTTACCGAAGGTAAGTAACTTGTTCATCTGAAAGAAACACGTTAGTTATAGATTCCTTACCTTAGAATAGATACCCCAGCAATACCAACACCGGTGGTGGGTCTGCAAACCAAGATCACACCAGAAAGTCCTGGAGAACAGAACGGCCAAAGAAGCTGTCTCTCCGGACTTGGCTGTCCAGACAGTAGTGTTTCGTAAATGTGTGCAGTGATGCCCACGTAGCTGCCTGACCGATGTAATGTAGAGGAACTCCTCGTCGTAAGGCAGTAGTGGCTGCCGTCGCCCTGGTGGAATGGGCACGTAGCCCCACAGGAGGCTCCTTTTTAGCCAGAGAATAGCATACTTTAATACAATAAACGACCCATCGAGAAATGGTTCGCTTGTGTACGGCCCGACCTTTCTTGGCGCCCACGTAGCCAACAAAGAGTTGGCCATCCACCCGGAACTGTTTTGTGCGATCCAGATAGAACGAAAGCGCACGTTTTGGGTCCAGACGGTGGAGCCTCTCTTCCTCTTTTGAAGGATGCGGAGGCGGAAAGAAGGTGGGCAAAGTGATGGTCTGCCCGATGTGAAAGGCAGTGACAACCTTAGGAAGGAAGGATGGACGAGTCCTGAGAACTACCTTGTCCGGATGGACAGACAGGAAAGGAGGCTTGGAGGAAAGAGCCTGGAGCTCACTCACTCTTCTGGCTGATGTGATGGCTACCAGGAAAGCAGTTTTAAGTGTCAGAAGCCACAAAGGACAGTTGTGAAGCGGCTCAAATGGAGCGCACATTAAATAGGTTAAGACTAGATTCAAGTCCCACTGAGGCATAACGAAGGGAATAGGAGTAAAGAGATGAGTTATGCCTTTCAAGAAACGATTAACCACCGGGGACTTGAAAAGAGAAGGCTGATCTGGAAGCCGAAGGAAGGCAGAGATGGCCGAAAGATAGCCCTTGATAGTGCCCAGAGCAGAGCCCTGCTGGGCTAAAGAAAGAAGAAACAAGAGAACCTCAGAAAGGGGATCCACAGCCTTTGCTGTGCACCATGCCACAAACTTGTTCCACCGGCAGGCGTATACCGTCTTAGTGGAGGGACGCCTGGCTGCCAAGATTACATCGCAAACTTCGGGAGGCAGGTCAAAAGACGTCAGCTGCCGCCGCTCAATCTCCACGCAAGGAGGTGGAGGCTGGACAGGTTCGGGTGGAGGACCGTCCCCTGTTGCTGCAACAGAAGATCCTCCCGAAGAGGCAGACAGGTCGGAGGATCGATGGCCATGTTGAGCAGCTCTGGATACCAGACTCTTCGTGCCCAATCCGGAGCCACAAGGATGACTTGGGCCCGGTCGCGCCTGATCTTCTTCAGCACTTTGGGCAGAAGTGGTATAGGCGGAAAGGCGTACAACAGACCGCAACTCCACTCGCAACGAAAAGCGTCGCCTAGCGAGTGCCACCTTGGAAATTCCACTGAGCAGAATTGCTGATATTGCGCGTTCTCTTCGGTGGCGAATAGATCTAACCAAGGCTCTCCCCACTGTCGAAAGAGACCTTGCACCACCTCCGAGTGAAGACGCCATTCGTGATCCATCATACACCTGCGGCTGAGTTCGTCCGCCCTGGCGTTCAGGGAACCTGCCAGGTGTTGAACCACCAGGGATATGCCCTGATGTATCCACACAACACAGACCAGGGACTAACAGAATCATAAATCGTGAAGGGTAATAAGTAAGGTGGTTGATTGGTGTAAGGCAGGGCACAAACAGTGTGTATAAAACTGCCCTCACACACAGCAAGCTGTGTCATGCTTCATCATAGGGCCTGCTAAACACACCCCCGCGCTAGCCAACGCTGGAGGTGGAGCAAAAGGGAGGGGAAAACAAACGCAACATAAAAAGTGAACAAATCGTGTGGGATCTAAGAGGTGAAAAATGTGGCAGAAAATAATTTAAAAACTGGTAACAGTGTATCCCTACTCTGTCTTTAATGGTGGGTGCACTGTCCAGACACAAAACGTGGTCCCTGTTGGACCAGTGGGTGATGGTAATGGCTACTAGATACCAGAGCCCTACCCCCCCACTCTGCTAAAATGTCGACATGTTTCAGCCGAATGAAACTACTACCCCGGCTTTCTTCAGGACTTTAACCTGAGCAATCCCAACAAGGATAAAGTCCCTACCTCCTTATAATCCAGGGGTAAGGAAAAACAAGCACCTTGTTTTAGTGCACACTCTGGTACAGGGAGTGATGGAGCCCCTTGCTCTCAATGAGGAACCGAGTTTATTATTAGGTCAAACTCGAACTGGCGGAGGGGTGCAAGTAGCTCCCTGTTGTCACACTTTCGTCAAGGTGAGCCCGCAACCGCCACCTAACCGCACTCCCAGCACCGTGTAGACTCTACAGGGAGCTACTTGCACCCCTCCGCCAGTTCGAGTTTGACCTAATAATAAACTCGGTTCCTCATTGAGAGCAAGGGGCTCCATCACTCCTTGTACCAGAGTGTGCACTAAAACAAGGTTCTTGTTTTTCCTTACCCCTGGATTATAAGGAGGTAGGGACTTTATCCTTGTTGGGATTGCTCAGGTGAAAGTCCTGAAGAAAGCCGGGGTAGTAGTTTCATTCGGCTGAAACATGTCGACATTTTAGCAGAGTGGGGGGTAGGGCTCTGGTATCTAGTAGCCATTACCATCACCCACTGGTCCGACAGGGACCACGTTTTGAGTCTGGACAGTGTACCCACCATTAAAGACAGAGTAGGGATACACTGTTACCAGTTTTTAAATTATTTTCTGCCACATTTTTCACCTCTTAGATCCCACACGATTTGTTCACTTTTTATGTTGTGTGTTTGTTTTCCCCTCCCTTTTGCTCCACCTCCAGCGTTGGCTAGCGCGGGGGTGTGTTTAGCAGGCCCTATGATGAAGCATGACACAGCTTGCTGTGTGTGAGGGCAGTTTTATACACACTGTTTGTGCCCTGCCTTACACCAATCAACCACCTTACTTATTACCCATCACGATTTATGATTCTGTTAGTCCCTGGTCTGTGTTGTGTGGATTCATAGTCTGTAGGAGGGTGGCCAGGGACTTATCCTCTTTCCTCTTTTCTGTGTTATTCTTTCATATGCCCTGATGTTCCAGCCATGTCCAGAGGCGGAGGGCCTCCTGACATAGGGCCCACGACCCCACCCCGCCCTGTTTGTTGCAGTACCACATGGCGGTGGTGTTGTCCGTGAACACCTGCACTACTCTTCCCCGGACAGAGGAAAGGAATGCCTTGAGTGCAAGACGAATCGCCCAAAGCTCCAGAAGGTTGATGTGGAGCCCGGACTCCGCCGGAGACCAGAGGCCTCTGATCTCCGCCTCTCCCATGTGGCCGCCCAATCCCAGAAGGGATGCATCCGTCACCACTGTGTGCTCTGGTTGGGGAAGGGAGAGGGATCTGCTGTTGACCCATTCCTGGTTCGTGAGCCACCACTGCCATTGTTGTGCAGTGCCCTCCGAGATCTGGACGCAATCGGACAGATTCCCCTGATGCTGCGCCCACTGGAACTTCAGGTCCCACTGCAGAGCCCGCATATGCCACCTGGCATGATCGACCAGCAGGATGCAGGAGGCCATGAGGCCCAGCAGCCTCAGGGTCATTTTGACCGAAGCCAGGGATAGAGGCTGAAAGATCGGAATCATAGCCCGAATATCCTGCACTCGCTGTTCGGGAGGATAGACCCGAAACCACGTCGTGTCCAGAACCGCTCCGATGAAAAGGAGCTTCTGAGAGGGAATCAGGTGTGACTTCTGCACATTGATGGAGAACCCCAGCGAATGCAGGAGGTCGGCCGTAGTCTGGAGGTGGGAGACGACTGACTGGGACGAAGTCGCCTTCAACAACCAGTCGTCGAGATAGGGGAAGACTGGAACCCCTGATCTGCGCAGTTGAGCTGTGACCACCGCCATCACTTTCGTGAACACCCAAGGGGCGCTGGTAAGGCCAAAGGGGAGCACGGTAAACTGAAAGTGCTTGTGGCCTACCCTGAACCGCAGGTAACGCCGGTGGGCCGGCAGGACAGGGATGAGGAAATACGCGTCCTCAAAGTCCAACGCTACCATCCAGTCTCCAGGGTCGAGAGCAGACAAGACCTGAGCCAGGGTCAACATTTTGAACTTCTCCTTCCTGAGGAAGCGGTTGACGTCCCTGAGATCCAAGATAGGACGCAGACCCTTGTCCTTCTTGGGCACCAGAAAGTAGTGGGAATAGCAACCATGACCTACTTCTGGGACAGGAACGCGCTCGATGGCACCCTTGGCCAAGAGTGCCGTAACTTCCTGCTGGAGAAGGGTCAGATGATCCTCCGACATGCGATAGTACTGGGGTGGCATGGCTGGAGGGATAAGCCCCTTCGGACTAATTGCAAAATCCACCTATCCGGAGGTGGATTGACCTGCCTTCTGGCCCCCAGAACCACGTCGCTGGATCCCACGTCCTCGGCCACGCTGAGATGGAACAGCTTGCGCTGGCCTGTGGCTCTGGAATGAACGTGTTGGGGCACCCCTTCCGTGACCTCGAAAGGGGCGAAAAACAGACCGTGCAGGGCGCAGGGTGGAGAGGCCCAAGGACTTGGCCGTAGCCCGAGAGTCCTTGAAGGGCTCTAGTGCACTGTCTGCTTTGTCGCCGAACAGGCGACGGCCATCGAAGGGCATGTCCATCAAGGTGTTCTGGACATCCCCTGAAAAGCCAGTCGTCCTCAACCAGGCGTGGCGGCGAAGCGCCACTGACGTTGAAATAGTCCTACCCAGTGAGTCGGCAGTGTCCAATCCACAAAGTATGGCGACCTTTGCTGCGTCTCTCCCCTCGGCAACAGCACGAGAGAGCACGGCCCGGGCCTCCTCCGGGCACTGAGGCAGCACCTGCGCGACCGTATCCCAAACGGAGTGGGAATAACGGCCCAAGAGGCATGCGGTGTTCACGGACCGCAGCCCTAAACTGGAGGAAGAAAACAACTTCTTCCCAAGTTGATCCAGTTTCTTGGATTCCCTGTCCGGTGGTGCGGTAGGGAATGCGCTCTGGGATGTTGAGGCTTGGACGACCAAGCTCTCGGGGGAGGGGTGTTGGGAGAGAAAAGTGGGGTAGCCCGGAGCCGGGCTGTGGCGTCGGGCAACCGTCCTATCCACAAGAGCCCCTGTGGTGGGCCTGGACCAGGTGCCCAAAAGGATGTCTGTTAGGGCCTCATTAAAGGGCAGCAGGGGCTCCGAAGAGCTCGCCGCCGACTGAAGCACCTCTGTCACGAGGTTAGTCCTGACTGCCACCGTAGGAAGCTCGAGGTTGAGAGCCTCGGCCGCCCTAGGCAACACCACGGCGTAAGACGCTCCCTTCTCCGTAGCCACGGTAGGAGGAGACAACATGCCAAGGTCTGGCGAGGTATCCAAACCACTGGCATCCCCCAGGTCCTCTCTCCAGTCCTGGTCATATTCTATCTGTGCAGTGAGAGGGTCCTCAGACCCCTCCCAGTCTTCCTCATACTCCTCTGGCTGCCAAACTGGCTGAAAATGGCCAAGGTGGAAAGTAGGCACAAAAGTACCCATCGACGTCGGTCTGACTCCGTTTCCACATGGAGGGGGAAGCCGGGGGTCTACGTCTGCTGGGGGTCCAGCCGGACGTGGTGCCGGTGGAGTCGGCGCCGGTGGAGGTGTCACCAGGTCGACCAGCGCCGATCCGGATCCAGGCCTGGATCCAAGGGGGCCCTGCTGTGCCGAGGCCGAAGCCGCCGGCGTCGAAGGCCTAGGGCCCCCAGCCGACTCTGCGGGGCCCGAGGGCGCACCAGCGGAGTCGGACTGCCCAAATATAGCGTGCATGGCTTCGTAAAAATGACGAAGCTGGGCAGGGGTCGGTGCCCGTCCCGGAAAGGATGGGAAGGCCGGAGTCGACCCTGAAGGCTCTGCATGCGGAGCCGCAGGAGTGGCACCACCCGCACCCTGTGTCGCGTCGACCAAAGGACGAGGGGAAGTCAAAGAGCGACGCCTCTTCTTCGACTTCTTCTTATGCTTCGACTTACCCGACCCAGAGTGCGAAGACTTCATCGAAGAGGAATGATGATGGCTCCGCGATCGGTCCCTCGACCTCCCACGTGACCGGGACCTTGCACGACGTGGAGCCGATTGCCGGGCCTCGAGGAGCTTTCGGGACCGCTCCCGCAAAGAATTCCTGGCCATGGTTCGGCAGTCGGAGCACGACTTGGGGTCGTGGTCGCGCTCCAAGCAGAAGAGACACACGCGGTGCGGATCCGTCACAGACATCATGCGGGAACAGGAACCGCAGGACTTAAAACCGGGTGTCCCTCGTGCTACCAGGAGTCGAACGACTCAAAAAGATGTCAACAAAAGTCGCAAAAAACTCAGTAAAAAAATGACTGGGGGTACCGCTCTTCCCGAATCTGTGCTTGCTGGCGCGGAAAGAGAAAGAACTGACGTCAGGCGCGAGGGCGGCGTCTACGTATCTTCCGCAACGTCATCACAGCGACAACGACGGACGCGGAGTTGACCGACGACGCCTACTGACGCGCAGGGGTACTGCTGACGAAAAAACGTTCTGGATCCAGTCTGACGCCTGGGAGTAATTCCAAGGTAAGGAATCTATAACTAACGTGTTTCTTTCAGATAATAAAATTTAAGACATTGTTTAACATCTAAGGAGTGAAGAGATTTTTCTGCTGGAGAGGAAGGATTCGGAAAAAATGTGCGTATGACAACAGGTTCATTAAGGTGAAACTGAGTTAGAACTTTCGGGATGAATTTAGGATTTGTTCTCAGTAAAACGTAGTCTTCTGTAAATCGTAGATAGGGCTCTCTTATAGTGAAAGCTTGGATTTCACTTACTCTCCTTGCAGAGATAAGTGCGAGAAGCAATGCCACTTTCCAAGTGAGAAACTTGAGCTCAATTTTGTGAATTGGCTCAAATGGTGGTTTCATTAGTTGAGATAGGACCACATTGAGACGCCATTCTGGCAGAAGAGTCCGAATGGGAGGAAAAGTCCTGAATAATCCTTTCATGAATTGCTTGATGATGCGGGAGGAACAAAGGGAAGAAGCATCGGAAGTGCTTCTGTATCGGGAGATTACTACGAGGTGGACCCTCACCCACGTGTACACCAGTCCTGACTTTGCCAAAGAGAGTAGACTTGTTCCGGATATGAGAGAAGAGAGTGGATATTGTTCCGAAGGCACCAAGAACAAAAACGCTTCCATTTTAATTTGAATGTTTTATTGGTGGACTCAATTCTAGCCCTGGACAACACATCCCTACAGTCCTGGGGAATGTCTAAATCTTTAAATTGATTGAATTCTTGTGCCTAGCATGCAGCTGAAGAGAACCTGGATGCGGGTGCAGGATTTGTCCTTTGCTCAAGTCAGTAGAGTAGTTATCACTGGGAGGCGATAAGGCTTGGACTCCGAAATTAAGAGTAGCTCCGTGAACCAATGCTGGCGGGGCCAATGTGGAGCAATGAGGATCAGACGGCATGGTTCTTTTTTCATTTTCATTAGAACCCTGGAGATGAGAGGGTATGGGGGAAAAGCGTAAGCAAAGATTCCTAACCATCTTATCGAAAAGGCATCCCCCCCCCCCCCATGACGTTCCCTGCTGGCGAAGAACCAGCATTTTAGTTTTTCTTGAGATGCAAAGAGGTCTAAGTTGGGTGTTCTCCATTTCCGGAAGATGGAGTCGGAATCAAATGATAGTTCCCACTCGTGACATGTTTGTCCTATTCTGCTCTAGGTGTCTGCTAGGTTGTTTCTCACTCCTGCAAGATGTTCCGCTTTGATGATGATGCGGTGCAGTAACACCCACTTACCAGATCTTGAGCTTCCAAAAATAGAATCTGAGATCTCGTTCCTCCCTGCATGTTGAGATAGTGCATGCAGGTGGTATTGTCCATACAAATGAGGACGGAGGATGCTCGTATTCTTGGGAGAAACGATTCAAGAGATAGGAAAATTGCCCTCAATTCCAGGAAGTTGATGTGCATCTTGGAGAGAAAGAGACTCCATTTGCCACTTACTTGAAAGTCTTGAAGGGGGCCCCCCCAGCCTTCCAATGAAGCATCCGGGGTCAGAACGAACTATGGAAGTGGAGAGAGGAATGTCAGGCTCACAGAGATTGCTGGCGGACTGCCAACAAGGAAGTTTTTTTGTCATGATCGGAGTGATCTGAATAATGTCCTTGAATGATCCGGTCACCTGAAGCCATTGCCTGTCCAACTGCTCCTGGAAAGGTCTCATCCTGAGACGTGCGTGGGGCACCATGAGGATGGCAGAGGACATCATGCCGAGAAAGGATTGGAAAAGACAGACAGAAGCGAACTCTATTTTGGATAGACTGTGAGCCAGCAACAATATGGTGTTTTGCCTTTTGTGGATAAGAATGCCTGGTTTTGCAGGGTATCCAGCGTTGCTCCGAGAAAAGTTATCCGTTGAAAAGTTATGAGAACGGATTTTTGGTAATTGATTGCAAGCCCTAGAGAGCGAAACAGTTGTAAGCAGATGGAAATGGCCTTCGAGGCCTGGTGAAGAGAAGGAGCCTTCACTAGCCAATCCTCAAGGTATGGGAAAATCTGCAGGCCTCGTAATCGTAGGTGTGCTGCCACGGGAGCGAGACATTTGGTAAATACCAGAGGAGCTGAGTGGAGGGCGAAGGGAAGGACCATGAACTGATAGT